>CM075857.1:92906842-93579342 GCA_037975125.1 Latrodectus hesperus
ATCTACAACTTCATCACTCGAGCGTTGTAAGATACAAAGTGGAAAAGTCTCAAATTATACTTTAGTTTTCTCTATTTCTATAGTTAATTTCTAATAACTTCGTAATTCTATAATACCTAATTTTCATAATTCTATAATACCTTCGTAACTCTCACATATACCTAACTTTTGAGAAAGTTATCTACAACTTTAATTCTAACAAACTAACGAATTTTATTGAAAATTTGTAAAAATGATTTTGCATTTATAAAATATTAAACTGGATTATTTAACTTTTTATTAAAATCTGTTTTACTCCATAAAATACCACTTTTGAACAAAATAAATGTATGGAGGGGTTTAATTGACTTCTTTTATCTAGTTAATATTATGAATTTGTAAAGATTTTTTATTTTTATATTGTACTACAACTCACACATAGATGGCTGTGACGTCAACCACATGCCTCATAATGCATTGTGGTTAACAGCTGTAATGAAATTAATTATCAATCTTAAAAATTAATTTTAACAAATTATTTTTAATTCTTAAAAATAGAAAATTATTAATTAATTTTTAATTCTTAAAAATTAATAATTAAACTTTTCTATTCTTTGCACATTAATATACAAATTTTTAACTTAATATTCTGCCAAGTCATCTTCAGCAGGTTCGATTCTCATCTTGAACAAAGATATTAATTCGCAATCAACTTTAAAAAGAAAATCTGGATTAAGTTGGCGTTGGTTTGACAATAGAGTGGCAAACTAAAAAATGACCTTAATAAATACAATTTTAGTGATGAGAAACATTTCTTACCTGGTATGAAAGTTCATCCACTTCTTTTTCGCTTTTATATTCTATGTAAAAGCATCTCTAAAAGTGAAAAATAAATTAGAAACATTTGGCAATAGCAATTGCTGTATCATACGTTAGTCTAAATGAAACAATTAAAATTTAATTCAAATTAAAATCTAATGAAATGTTCGTATTAACATTTTTCTCCAACATTGATTTCTATAAAATAAAAAATGTAATCATTTTATATATACTTTGTAATACATATATTTAAAATTCAAATCAAAATTTGTTTACTCTTAATATATATTTAATGTGTGTGACAGGCATTGTAATTAAAAATTCTCATTCATTAAATTTTATAATTTGGGTCTCATTAATTTACTATTTAAAAATTATATTAATTACACCTACAATATATAGATTATTTGTGAATATAATAATTTATACATTAGAATCACTTTGCAGCAGAGTGTTAAGGCAGTGAATACAAGATACAGATACATTCCAAATAGCATTTATTTGAAGAAAATTGAATATAAAGTTAAATTGTCCATCTGCAACATAGGTGTGACCCTTACTGTGATTGGAAGACATCTGTGTGTTGTTTCTTACTGAAGAGAATTTGTATAGGGGATGCTACGGGTTTGTTAAATGCATAAGAGAGGTCTTAGGAATGCACTGGCACCTGTGTGTTTTAGAACATCAGTGCAGGGTTAATATAAGGGAACATTCATAAATTAAAAATTGTATTAATTAGGTTAAATTATTAAAGAACTAATATTTTATTATTCTAACACACACATACACACATCATAGGTTCAATTTTAAAATCCTCATTAAAATTTACGACTTGAATAATTGAAATAATTTTATTAAATTACTACATTTTAAATATTGATGTTATTTATTAGAAATCTGAATAATATTTTTATGCATTTTCATAACTCTTTTTCACACACACACACACACACACACACACACACACACACACACACACACACACACACACACACACACACACACACACACACACACACACACACACACACACATGATACATGAATAACTACACAGTTAAAAACCTCTTTACCATAGCCTTGAGGATTGCTTGTTGGGTGAGCAATTTATATAGAAGCCAATTATTAATTTTGAGAGGTGTGAATATTCTGTTATTCTTACTTTATTCTCTTTCATTCTTGTTTATAATAATAGCTTATTTACATTCGAATCATTATATTGTTTGCGCTTGGAAAAATGTACAATAGTTTAAATAAGAAGTAAGCAAGTTAATTTTCGATAGCGCCTTAACGGGTGGTGATTCAAGCTTTTCTGATTTGATGGTAAAGGCATCAATACTACTTATATTAACACATGATAAAACTATAATTTTTTGGTTTTTCAGTTAAAAAAATTAGTGAACAGCAATATAGTGCTTTCATTATAATGTGTAGTTGTTACTAATGACACTTGGACAAGCCATGCTCGCTATAGCTATGCAAATTTAAGTCAATTGGGAGCGTCTTTCATTTTAATGAGAGCACCATGAAGGTGAAAGTACGACTTTGCTCTACAAATCCTCCGATAGATGGCAGCACCATATGATCCACTCCCTCAATTTTGGCATTGATCTGAAGGGGGAGTAAATTTCTCCAGACTATTGCACCCATAGTAACTGCTCAACGACCGACCACAGGATAGTCATTATAACGTAGTAGGCATTATGGTGTTTTGCGTTTTGGGGCTCAATTAAGTTCTTGAGAACCCAGTAGCCACTAAGAAAACTTTACTGCTAACAAAAAAGCAAGAGAGAGCACTAGATAAATAAGACAGCAAATGTGTTAAATTAAGAAAAGAGGATAATAACATATTTCTCCAAATTTTATAAACAACTAAGAACAAGAAGTTCGACCAATTTTAAGTTGCCTTTCTGTTTAATCAATGTTTTTATAAATTATATTTTTCATATCAAATTATACTTTTTTAATATTATTTTGATGATTCACTGCTGTGACATTTTGAATTCTATTATTTTGATCCTGGGGGCTGGGGAAATCAATAAGCATCCAGTTACTTACTTACAATTTAATTATCTAGAGAAGTTTAATTACTATAGAGAAAATAGGTTTTGAAAAAGCTTTTTGGTCATTCAGAATTGTGTGATAATATCTTTGTGATCAATTCCAAAAGAGAACATTTCAGCCAGGAACAAGAGGACATCGACATTTAACCTACATCCCACATAATCTTTCACACCTAATTTCTCTTCACAAAATAATTTCTCTTTCTATTCTTCTTCACGAATCACCCTATAAAGATCTTTTACGATTCTCCAAACGGAATCGGTTCTTGCAATATGGTATAACTACAAATTGAAAATCTCAGCATGGTTAAATTCTCTTAACAGGAAAAATACACCTTAATTTCTTCAGAGTTTTATCGATTATTTTAGCTTCCGCGTCTCAACATATATTGTGTTATCAAATACGTAACAGACATTGTCTACGATTAAATAAATTAAGTACATATTATACTGATCTGATATGAACGGATTTCGAATTATTTTGAGGAAGAAAAAATCGAAACAAAAACTGACTGTTCTAAATTGTAAATGAATTGGAAAGTACCCTGAAAGAAAACTTGGCTGTCGCTCCGGGCAAGTTGTGGGAGAGAGCTTTGCCGTAATTTAAGCAGAAGACGAAAGCGTTCATGGTGGGCAAGAGATTGAAGGGACTGGGCAGAGCTGTGGACTCCTCCAGGAAGTGCATCCACAACTTCGTCCGGGCGAATTTAAACTCGGTGTCCGCGTTGTCCTGGAAAAAGAATTTTACGAGTTTATACATCAATACTATATAAATTAATAATTTATGTGTTTTGATATTTCTAAATCATGGCCTAGTGTCTAGGAAAATTTGTTAAGTTAATAATGGAATTAAGTAGCTATTCCATAAATATAATATTATTTAGTTATGCATATTTATGTTATTAGTTAAATAGCTATATAATAATTACAAGGCAAGAAGCCAGGTGGCACAGTTGAAGAGTTTCACGCTCCCAAGGCACAGGTCCGAGGTTCAATCCTCGGGCTGGGCAAGGTTGACTCAGCCTTTCATTCCTTCAGTGGGTCGATAAACTGAGTACTAAGCATATTTTTGAACTATACACTGGGGGTCTAACGACGTTAGGCTGATCACCTATCTGTGACATATGCTTCGCACCCCAGTGCCCTTGATCATGAAAACTGTTATGGGCATTGTAGGTCTTGGCCCAAATGGGTTATCGTGCCACTGAGTTTAGTTTAATTACAAGGATGTGTAAGAAACTGCATGGTATATTGGCACTTGGTCATGAAAACAGTTATGGGCACTGTAGGCCTTTGCCTAAATGGGTTATCGTGCCACTGAGTTTAGTTTAATTACAAGGATGTGTAAGAAACTGCATGGTATATTGGCACTTGGTCATGAAAACAATTATGGGCACTGTAGGCCTTGGTCTAAATGGGTTATCGTGCCAGTGAGTTTAATTTAATTACAAGGATGTGTAAGAAACTGCATGGTATATTGGCACTTGGTCATGAAAACAGTTATGGGCACTGTAGGCCTTTGCCTAAATGGGTTATCGTGCCACTGAGTTTAGTTTAATTACTAGGATGTGTAAGAAACTGCATGGTATATTGGTATCCGTGTTTTCGATTTCACATAGAACATTGACTCTAATTTGTGTGGATATGATTCCCATACATTCTTGAAATCCAATGAAATTTCTATTTCTAAATGATAAGTATTCTGAATAATGTGTCTGTGTCCAAAAAGATTTATTTCGATGTCCATTCTCACCTTTTGCGTTTATTGAAGCAATTTGATGGAATTTCCGTATGTAGGAAATTTTCAATCAAATTGCTTCATGGATACATGTTTGTTAAGAAATAAACAAATACATTTATTATTTACGACACTTTCCCGCGATCTTAAATATATTGGTTTTAATATATTTAAATTCACTCAGTCATGTCTTTTTGATGTTAAATTTATTTATCTATAGAAAATTTAGCCTTTACGAGCACTAATAACTGTGTACAGTTTAAATTTTGTAACTAATTGAGATGTTAATTTACACAATAAGTAATATTAATATTAAGAATTTAACTTTACATTTTCGCAATCAAAATACACTGATGGCCACCATAAATGCAACACCCTGAAGGAAGTATGCAAATAACACGAAATTTATAACATACATTAGCGGATGTGAGATATTCAAATGATTAGGATCTCAGCGCAAACGGTCATCACGCGCGCCTGAGGGGCCATTTCAAAGCGCTATTTGAGGCTTGGAGATTTCAACGATTTCAAGTTCAGCAATTGTGTTTTTCTTGTGGTTTTTTCAGAAAAACGATCAATTATACCTCGTGGAAAACAGTGATCATTTTTTGATCAAGTATCCGAGGTCGACAGAGGAAGGATAGTGGCCTACCGAGATTGTGGATTATCTTTCAGGGAAATCGGTAGTCATTTTGGACGAAACCAAACAACTGCAATGTGGATATGTGATCATTGGATGCAGGGAAGTATGACGGACCGAAGTGTTCGATCGCCGTATCGCTCAGCCACATCACGAACCATAGCACAGCACATTCAGTCTGTAACGTATCATCCAGTGTCTGCACGTACCACTCGACGCCGTTTACAGAAGAGTGGTCAGGCCGCAAGACATATTGCGTCTGAATCCATGACGCAGAACTACAGACGCCCCCGCCGCCAATGATGCTATCAAAGAAGGATGTGGACGGCAGAATGGAATAAAATTGTCTTTACTGACGAGTCACGCTTCTGTCTACAACACCACAATGATCGCATTCAAATCTGGAGACACCGTGGAGAGAGGATGCTGAACAACTGCGTTATGCTCCGCCACACTGGTCTTGCACCGGGTACTATGGTGTCAGATATCACTCTCATACTCCTCTAGTATGCCTTGCCGGTACTTTAAACAGTCAGCGCTACATCTCCGAGGAGTTGGAGCCTGTTGTCCTTCCTTAACTTCAGGGCTTGCCCACAGCCATATTTCAACAGGATAATGCGAGACTACACGTGGGACGCATTGCCCTAAGATTCCTCGTGAATCGCCTGATTGAATTACTTTCCTGGCCAGCTCGCTTTCCGGATCTTTTACCGATAGCATGTGGTCCATAGTTGCTCAAATATTGACCTAGATTATATCCCCAGTTACCACACCAGATCAACTTTGGCAACGTGTGGAAGCTACTTGGTGTCTTGTACCCCAAGGACACATCCAAAGTCTCCTTGAATCAATGCCGAGGCGTGTGGCAGCGATGATCTCCAACAATGGCGGCTAATCTGGCTACTGATTTTGGCAGGAGCCACCCTTCACAGAAGTCTGTAAATTTAATCATTTGATACTTGGACAACATGCTATCTACAAAATAAATTTTGTTGTGGTATCTCTTGTCTTTATTGGTATTGCAATTTGGGAGGCCAGCAGTGTACGTCACATTTCATGAATGCCTTTTTTTTGAAAACCAAAGTTGGAGTTGAGAGTCAGCTTATGCTTTTCCATCTTCAGAAGGTTAATTAATCAGATGTGAAACTGACTTACAATAATTCTCTGGAAGGTGTTGGAGAGGACAGCTATGAGAGTGTTGACCAGCGCGATCACCATCATTAGCTCGTAAATGGCAAACAATGAGAGGCCCACCCCTTCAGTGAAGGCGTGCTTGTTGATGACCGGGCTCTTCTTGTCTTTCGACAGATTCTCTATGACGACGTCTGTCGATTCCACGGGAGACATTCCAAACATTCCCCAGAAAAGAGTTGAAAAAGAATTGGAGAACCTTAAAAGGAAAAGAAACACCGACTTATGTGGTTAAAGTTACGCGTCTTAACTTATTAAATTGATTTAAATATGATGGGATTTTGACGAAAAAATATAGGAGACACAATTTTGATAGGAATATCATATTATTCAAGTTTTTGACACATAAAAAAATATATAAATCAAGTTATTGTTACCAACATATGAGAAATAAAATTGTACTTGATTTATGTGAGATATTTGTATGATATCCTAGTGCGTTATTTTTGGATATAAATTTGAATAGAATTATAAATTCAATATACAAACGACGCTCTTTATGAACTCGTAGGGCCCGTAAAATGAGCCGTTTATTTTGAAAGTGGCCTAAGTCCATTTATCTTCAATTCGAGATATTTAAGGGTTTGCGTTTCAATGAATTTAAAAATATAGGTATAGGATGCTAGTGAGTCATGTATCTAAGGGTGTTAAATTTATAGTTCCTATTAAAATAGTGGCAATTTGAGTAATATGCGTTTTCTTATCAAGAATGGAGTTAGGCCACTTTCACAAAATTAACAACCAGATTCATTATAAAATTTAAAGGTGCCCAAGTCTATTCAACATAATTAAAGATGCTTCAAATTGGAAAAAAAAATCAATACTGAATTTATTTTACACATTCTTAAAACACTTCAGAAACACAATTTATGCGATTCAAAGCATTTTTTAACTACATAACGTATAAAATTACATAATTTTATTACAAAACAATTTACTACTCATCTACATTTTATGCATGTGAAAGGGATTTGAAATAATCATGATGTTCCGGTGGAATATATCAATAATTATGTCCTTGAATTTTGTTGCTGTAATTTGTCTGACATTTTTATACAGAGGTGTCAATACAATATTTTCGAGCATTCTTGGTCCACCCCGAAGTAGTAATAAATTCAGGATTTAAAATTTCTTTCTCATTCATTGATGTGTCTTATAGAAAATTTTATACGGTTAATTTCTGGCAAAACGCATTCAACATATTTTTAACCAGTTTATAGATTCGCGATCAGTATTCTTCACCCTTCTAAAAATTGCGTTTTCTAATAATTTTGTTGATACAAAATCTTCTTGTCTCATTTCAATGACAATAAAATTATTACCTTTCCGACACTTTTTAATAATATTGTAATAATCTTAGGGAACAAACAGTAAATTAATTTTTAATGACATTTCTACCACACCAAAATCTCTATCATTTAGTAAAACCGAATGTCCTGATATTAAAAATTTGTGATCTATGTTGTTGCTTTACTAATGACACTTGGACAAGCCAAACTCGCTATGCCTTGGCTATAAGTCAGTTGGGAGCGTCTTTCGTTTTAGTCAGAGCACCCATGAATGGAGTGAAAGTACGATTTTGCTCTACACACATGCCATAGAAACCCGTTTACAGGGTAGGCGACCATTCACACCTCATTCATACAAGGAAAGGACAAAGGCAGGATAGAGAGAGAAAGTATATCCGTGTCCGAACCGGGATACGAACCCAGGACCGCCTTATCCGCAGTCAGGCACGCTGACCACTAGACAAGTTGGGCGGCGTGATCTATGTTTTCCACCTTATTTTCCAAAGTTTGGATAATCTTTAACCACATTAAAGCTACTTTAATGTTTCTATTTTTCCCGGCGCACATGTCAATGTAAGCTATAATGTGTTTATCAATTCTTAAATTTTTAACATGTTTTAGGATGCATGAAACAATTTCTTGAGCACCTCTGGATGCAATAGTTTCATCCTAAACGTACATGTGAACATTATCGTCATGAAAATGTGAACCCAAATTTAGAACATACATATCGCGTTTGTAGTATGCTACTTAGGTAGTCAACTTGGGATACAGTAATGCATTTTGTAAGTCGAACGAGAAAGCGAAATAACAATCTAAATTACGGGTACTTGCTCTTGATCTTGTATCAGTGAATTCCTAGTTGATTCTGCTAGTCTTAAATGGACATCGTGATCTTCTGTAAGTTTATTCTTTTCTTCATGATCATTCGATGCTTTAATTTTGATGTTTAATAAATCGCATTTTAGACATGTTGAACTTACGTGCTGAAAGAAGAAAGCTGAGTCCTTGTCTCGCCTTTCTCGTTGGTTTGTATCATTTTTGCGATATGCCCCCTTTCATGGAGTTATAACAATGCTCCAAAGTTGAACTTACGTGCTGAAAGAAGAAAGCTGAGTCCTTGTCTCGCCTTTCTCGTTGGTTTGTATCATTTTTGCGATAAGCCCCTTTTCATGGAGTTATAACAATGCTCCAAAGTTGAACTTACGTGCTGAAAGAAGAAAGCTGAGTCCTTGTCTCGCCTTTCTCGTTGGTTTGTATCATTTTTGCGATATGCCCCCTTTCATGGAGTTATAACAATGCTCCAAAGTTGAACTTACGTGCTGAAAGAAGAAAGCTGAGTCCTTGTCTCGCCTTTCTCGTTGGTTTGTATCATTTTTGCGATAAGCCCCCTTTCATGGAGTTATAACAATGCTCCAAAGTTGAACTTACGTGCTGAAAGAAGAAAGCTGAGTCCTTGTCTCGCCTTTCTCGTTGGTTTGTATCATTTTTGCGATATGCCCCCTTTCATGGAGTTATAACAATGCTCCAAAGTTGAACTTACGTGCTGAAAGAAGAAAGCTGAGTCCTTGTCTCGCCTTTCTCGTTGGTTTGTATCATTTTTGCGATATGCCCCCTTTCATGGAGTTATAACAATGCTCCAAAGTTGAACTTACGTGCTGAAAGAAGAAAGCTGAGTCCTTGTCTCGCCTTTCTCGTTGGTTTGTGTCATACCATTGTAATAAGCGTACATCCTTGTCAAGGGCACGGCAAAGGAAGTGTTAATCAGGAAACACAAAATCAAGAAATATCCTATCTGGACGGCCATTTTCCCCAATGACACCTAGAAAGCAAAATCAAGATTAACTGCTGATACGAAATCAACAAAGTACTAAATCATTTCTTTGGTTTATGTACTTTTATTTCACAATATAATAGTGTTTTAATCACAAATCTTTAATTTTTTAATCATGAAAAATTCTTTGTAAAATCATATGAAAAATATGTGCAAGTGATAATATTAAAATGTAATATTATGAAAAATATGGTATTAATGAAATGTATATTTAATTATTACATTGTCTTCATACGTTCTCAAGAATTAGAGAGATACATTGTAAACAGATATTATTAATAACACGTTGTGAAGAGCTTTAGACAGATAATTAAGCAATTTCTTGGAGAAAAGGCATGCTACCGAGTATTTACAACCTGTTACGTGAAGAATCGTTATGTTTTGTAAGAAAAAAGATGCTTAGATTTTTTGCATATGTGTATGTTTACAAAGAATACACACACACACATAAATATCCAAATAATATTATTTGTTTCTTCATCATGCAAACAGAAATTTATTCTTTCAATATGTTTTTGTGGAAATTGCATATTACTGACCTAAACCACGGAATTTAAATGAATTGTTTCGGTTATTTTATAACACGTGAGATGTACACAATTCTTACATTTATGTTTACTTTCAAGAAAGAGTGTTTTCTTTTTATTTTATTGTCGGACCATAAACTCAACTTCAGAACAAGAAAGGGGCTATTTAAAATGTTACTATATTAAAAAAATTTTTCTTATTTATTCATATTTGGACCCTTTTTGAAATAACATTATATTAACACATACTTCTATTTAGATGACATTGTTAATAATTTATATTGATGCAATGCGATAAAACTAATCAGTTCAAATATTCGAAATTTTGGTTGATAAACTGGCAATGAAAATTTTGAACTGATGATCGCTTAGCAGATTCGCATCGCATAAATATATGAATCATTTTAAAATGCATAGTACCTTATAATCAACTTGCATCTGAATACGTCGACATTTTATGGCATCGAAAGAGATTACATTAGCTCTTACAGAACATGGGCTTAAAAGCACAGCTAAATACGGAAATCAAAATTTTGCACTGATATCAGTACTAGTACTTTCATGATAAGTAACAAATCGTATGGGATTCTTACAGGTGAAACATAATTTTGCTGTAAAGCTATCAGAGAAAAACATGATTCAAAACTGCGTGGAACTGACACACGGATACTTTTTTTTATCCTACGTCGAGACAGCGGCCTTATCGGCCATGAGTCTTCTGGCAACCCAATAAAAATTAGTCTTATTGTGAAAGTTGTCGGGTAAGCAGTTCAAAAGAGAAAGCGCAGGACAGCTTGTCAAATGAATAAAGTCCATAAAAGCTCCTGAAGGACACAGGGTACAGTAGGGAGTGTCCCTGGAGAAAGTCATGTCCAGTCAAAATTCTGAAATTGGCTGTGAAAATGGAGCGTGGAAGGCACATGGGGAGTGGAGAGTTCAACAGGGAACCCCAAGCCTTGTCTTTAGTAATTTCGCTATATGAATTATGAAGGTCCTTGAGGAATTTGGGCTGCAGTGACGAAAGTGTGTCTCGTTCGGTTACCAAAAGGCGTTCTAGGGGGCACCACGTAGAGGCGAGACACCTCCCCCCACACACGGATATGCTTCCAGGTTCCTATTTTTTGGCGACTGAAACTGCTAATAATTTTGAATCCCAGTCAAGTAATGAAATCGACTATTGAGCAGATTCTCTTCGCTTTTGCAACTTAATGCAGCAATATGGATTTCTTCAGTAATTTTAACATGTTTCTTTCAGTATTGATCTTCATTTATTAATTGGATCATTATTGAGTTCTTCGATTAAGCCCGTGCTAGTTTTATGACAAAAGATTAAGGTCATTCCCAACCAGGCTTTTGAAGAACTGTTCCTAAAAACCTTGTAAGAGGTATTTTAGAGCTTTGTTATGTGGAATTAACTGCAGAACTTCAGTCGTGTAACAATGTATTGGTCTAAAAATCAACATAGATTTGGCGACCGTAAGACAAACCTGGAAAGGACCAAGCCTTGAGCTTTGGAGGCAGTAGTAGGTGAGCTTTCCGAGAGTGAGGACAGTGGCGATGGAGAAGAACCCCTCGTGAAGAAGTGTGGCGTCGTGGCCTGGCCAGAATTTTCTGGGCTGTGGCTTTCTCTTATGAACGTGGTCGGAATGGACGTCTGCGGCCGACTTGATCCAGAGAATGAATGTTATTACAAATGTGATTTCCATTATGATATCGTACCTGCAAAGGAAGCCTATAATTAATTAGCAAGAGAAACACAAATTTATTTAGTTATCTGAAAGGAATGAGGTTATTATTAACTAGAGGCTTTATTAGTGAAATGTTTCACTCTTACTTCTATAGAGATATAATATAATAACTGACATCCGAGATTTTTTTTTGGTCTTAGTGAATGGTGTTTGAAAAAATCTGATGAATTTGCTAACTTTAAATAAGTTTTGAATTCAATTGATGATCTTTAATCAAGAAGCGGTTGTTTTCTTCAATAACATGCAGCTAAATTCTAAATCATTTTAACTCATTTGCTTTAAGTTTAGCTGATGGTTTTATGGTAGTTTTATAAATACATGGGAATTATTCGTAAATTAATGTTTGAAGAGGAAAACATACAGCTTATTATAGGCGTCACATATGATTTTGGTATTGTTTGATATTTGCGACAATTTTTTTTAAGATTTAACCAGTATTTGGGAAATAAAATGCCATACAATTGTGTTGAAATGTTTTTCAGTAGAACAATTGTATTGAAATGTTTTTCCCAAGGTATCAATATAACCATATATTCTATTTAGAATAAATTAAAAAAAGCTTTTAATTTTACAGATTTGAGTTTTTAATAAGCGTTTTAACCTTCTGATGTTGAACATTTTGAAATATTCATCCATTGACACTGAACAGAATTCAGATTTCAGAAAAGTTCAGACAGTTTACACTTCTTGGAAAATACGTGTATGAAGTATGTAAAATACTAAAAGTAGAGTTAAATTCAATGAGAAGAAGGAAAAAAATAGCTTGAACTATTTAGCAAGGGTTTATTCTTTTCCTACAAGAACAAACTGTTCGTTTGCAATTTTCGAATCATTAAAATTAACGAGGGAAATATTCTAAATCACACTTAATTTATATAAATACTTTTTTACTTGAAATGGAGTAAAGAAACAATTACCAAACTTACCAATTCCATATAACTTTAAAAAATCTTCTAGATCCTCTGACCCAAAAGTGTCTTAATGTTGCCCAAATGAATCCAATTACATACAATACAATCAATTCTTCCAAACCTAATTAATAATGGGTATGAGTAAGTTTTGAAAGTGAGAGCTGTTTTGCTACTCTAATAACTTCTTCACAGCAAAAAATGTTATTTGACAAAGTATTTCTTAAAGAAAACAAATGATAGAGCCAAGGAATGGAATTCATTACATTTTAGTTTAAAAATCTTTTAAATCAATTATGAAAACTAAATTGTTTTTGATATTTTGAAGATTAAAATTTTATCTAAAAGTATAAATTTATTAAAATTTTGTGCAAAGTGATGTGTAATAACTAGTGAAGTGCATTCTTGCGAATAATAGCCCATACATTGAATTGGAAACGTTGCCATGATAGCATAAAACATCATTAATTACAAAAACGATCAGTGTAAAGATGAGTCAACAAATATTCTGTTGATAGATAATTTCAGTATATTTCTGACCTCATTGCTATAGCACAATTAGTAACTTAGCCCCCTTCAGAGTTAGAAATGCAAAATTACATGAATAACTTTTATATTGCTGGATTGTCACGTTTTTTGGACAAAGCAGAAATCATAGTTGAAAACTGCATCCTTCTTATGGGTGACACTTATTCAATATTAATGTACCAATGAAAACAAAAATGACAATCTCAAAAGACTGGAAATAAGCAAGCATTGATGGAGAAAAATCAAAAAATTATTTTTGAAAATTGCCTTTAAAACAGTTACAAGTAACGCTGAAGGACTATTGCTAAATAGTCCTATTTAGCATTATTCCTTCTGTCTTATTGCTAAATAAAAATCATTGTTAAAGACATGACAA
This sequence comes from Latrodectus hesperus, assembly GCA_037975125.1. Taxonomy (NCBI): domain Eukaryota; kingdom Metazoa; phylum Arthropoda; class Arachnida; order Araneae; family Theridiidae; genus Latrodectus; species Latrodectus hesperus. The sequence continues at coordinate 92,920,482 of CM075857.1, forward strand.
TTTTTTTTCATTCTTCAATGCTTTGTCTCATTTATATAATACCTATAATACAAGGAGTCTTTTTCCAACTAATTTATTAGTTATATAACATATTTATTACAACATTCTGCCGACCAACTTGTCTCGTGGTCAGCGTGCCTGACTACGGATAAGGAGGTCCTGGGTTCGAATCCCGTTTTGGGCATGGATGTACTTTCTCTCTCAATCTATCCTGTTTTGTCCTTTCCTTGCATGAATGAGGTATGAATGGTTGCTTACCCTATAAACGGGTCCCTATGGCATGTGTGTACTGAGGAAGTCGGACTCCACACCAAAATTTGGTTCAGTTGGAAAAGGGGAGCAGCGCATCCCTTGTTGCCAGCCTAACTGGCACAAGACAATAAACGAATTACAACATTCTGATCAAAATAAAAAATGTTTGTTTTACAACAAATCCTCTTCTTAAGAACTAATTATATAGTAGTGGAATGGAATAGTATAGTGATGGTGTAATTGCTTTACTATTATAATCACGAACTATGCATAAAAAAGAACCTTCTTGGTATTGTAATAAATAATGTTTGAAGAAGCTAGGACTTAAATTCTCTTAAATTGACCTACTATATTCATCTACAAAGGGTAATTAAATTAGCGTGTCAATTTTAATATATATTGCATTATCGTTTATATGGTACAATCGGTGATATCGATTATTTATTTACACAGATCGTGAAGGGAAATTTGAGTGCCAAGTTTTACTTTTGGTTATCAAAATTTTCTGTATTTACAATCCTTTTAATGATGAATGATATCATGCCTTTAAAATTGTTGAAAACAGAAATAACGTAACATGCATATTATGTTAACAGTTGAAAAGAATAAGATAGCGTTTAAATGCTGCTTTAATCACAGTTAACTGTAACCGCTGTACAACTGTATAAGTATAAACATTGCTCTCCGAGTCCACGGATTGGCCGATCAAATGTTTTCTTACCAGTTCTTGGAGGTCCTCTCTGGTATCTTCCAGTAGCTTTGAAGTTAAGAAGTAAGACGAAGAGAACGAAGATCAGAAAAGAGGAGAGACTAAGCAGAAAGCGGTTCAGAGGAGAATGGTATTTCTTGAGGGGCCTCAAGACGGGCACAATGATGAGGGCAAAGCAGATGATAGGCAGGAATATTATCCGGAAAAGAACGTGCAGGCACTTGACTAGAAGCGAACGGCGGGGCCAAGATCGGAACTCCCCCAGCCAATGAGCGGTCAATACTTGCTGTACCATCGAGTGTGCAACAAACTGCAAAATTTATATATAACATGAAATAAATGAAAAAGTAAAGTAAAGTATATATATATATATATATATATATATATATATATATATATATATATATATATATATATAAGAATATAAAATGTGTCTTGCTTTTTTTTTATTCAGTGCATATAGCTGTTCATTTGATTTTACTCATTCTTATTGTCATACATATTTGAATATGTGCAGAACAGAACTGTATAGCAACATATTCTGTCAATCATAATCAAGAAACGAAAGTGGCAGATAAATTTTTATGCATTTTTGTGTATAATATGTTTTCTTAATAAATCTTATTATATTAATCCAAATTTACATAGTAATGTATGCTCATGAAAATAAAATGAAATATTATCTTAAATTTTCTCTGAACTGATTGAAGTTTTTATGTGCTTGTGCAAAATTAACAAAAGAGGCATAGTTGCCGTATAATCCAGCATGCCAAATTCTGAATTTCTTTGACGACGAAGAAATGTTGTCAAGACGACTCATTGTGATGTCTCGTGAACACGTAAATACTAGAGTTGCCACAATAAAAGTTTTGCATAATTCTTATTGGTCTCCATTTCTATGACGTAATAAAAACCAACCACGCAGGTTAACTGATAAATAAGAGAATCATCCAAAAAGATCACCAAACTCAGAATTGGCATACTGGATTATACTGGACCTATGCCACAAAAGATAAGATTAAAGAATTGAAGGAAATATTAATTTAATGCAAAAAAACTGGGGCATGCTTTCTGATTTTAATACTTCACGCCAAAGCTTCAATGTACGATGCAAAAATATCGTTATTTAGGTATAAAGATTTTTTCTTCCATTTTTCAGCATTTTAAATCATAACTGTCTTAAGTATGTCTAAAGTTCAAATAAATTTTTTAATGCAGTGTTATTCATTTAATTTACTACAGAGCTGGAAAATTATAAGAATAAAAGAAATGTTCGTTTAATTATATTCACACTGCTGTGAAGCTCTTCTTCACTCACATTTCGAAGTACACCCAAAATATTTTGAAATAACGGCCTTGATTTGATGAACCTAAAGCAAAATGGCCTTCTTTTAGAAGACCACGCAGAAAAGCAATATCCTGAAAGTTTCTGTTCTGGTACCATTGGTGCTATATTTTTCTTGAAATGATGGCCTATTGTTTCTAATGCAAGCATACATTTAAAGAGATTTGCATTCACTTACTTCCTTTTGATGATGGTCAATGGCCAGTTGCAGTCTTGGAAATTTCACGTCGATGAGATCCACGTCGAATCCCCAGGGCAACTTCAAGAGCATCTCTGTCTCCGCGGTGTTCCGACAGAGCGACAGAAGAGTCACAATGAATTTCCTCACCCCTTCACTTAGTTCCTCGTATTCTGTCTAAGAAACGAAAATAGGACAAAAAAGAATTCACACAAATAATAGATCTGAACTTCAAATAGATTGGGACTAATATTGTGTAAGGACACAGAAGGTGTGAGACTACCATCAAGCTATCAAGTTGGAAGTTACATTTTTAATTGTTATGAGATTCTGACTCTGAATAATTGTGATTAGCCAACCGATGGGTGAGTGGTTAGCGCTCCTGACTCCTGAGCTGTGGGTCCTGGGTTCGAATCCCGGTTCTGGCATGGATGTTACTTTCTTTTCTCTGTTCTCTCTGTGTTTCTCTATCCTTTCTTCCGTGATGATGTATGAATGTGGCCTGCCCTATAAACGGGTTTGTGGTGGTATGACGCGGGTAACGCTACGCGCCTCCGTGACTTGGTTCACAGGTGCCCGCTGGGTAACGACAAATGAGTAGCAGTTTCTGGCCTTGTTGTGGCATAGGGTTCAACCCTCAAGTGCCCGCCGTTGTAAAAAAAACAAACAATTGTGATTAAAATCAGCTTACAAATTTTTAAGACAGTTTTTATACTGCATCAAAAGAAAGTGTATTAAATATTTAGCTATGTATGTTTTATTTTAGAATAATAGATTGAAAATTCAGATTATTTTCAGATGAGAATTTCTTGGTAAAATTTATGTAACACGTTAACATTGATGCCATGTTTGCTGCTGTGTGGATTTACAAATTACAAACAATACACGACACATTTATCTCTATAACATACAATTTTAAGCAATGTTTATATCATATATAATGTACGGACAAGTAAAGTTTAAATCGTATATATATGCAATCTATTTATATAATCTTAAGTAGGGAATTTAAGTTTTCGAATTCATATCTCTAGAAAATCTTAATCAAAAGTAAGTGGCGGAGAGCTCAAAATCCTGGTCAATATTAATGCAAAACTAAATTTCTTGGAATTGCCAATAAAATCAAGCTTTTTTAAGCTTATATTAAATGATAATTGATAAATTGAAAATACGAGAGAAATAAAAAATAGGAGTTTTGCTAATTAAGCTTCAATAAAGTACATTAAGCTAAAAAAAAAAGAGATAATAAGTTTGGAATGTTTAACTCTTGGCAATATGGCTTTTTCTACTCCTCCATCACAATTTAAATATTTCTGAATTGTTTGCACTTTTAGGTACAGGGAAATTAGATATTTTATAAAAAACAAATCATTTTATTATTTGTTAATATGAACCACAAACAACTCATCAAAAAATGGCAATTTTTATTTAATAGCATATTATGGAAACACTAAGAAAATAGTGCTTTTAAACTTACTTATTTGAGTACATATTTTCACATCCTAGTGTGAAAAAAGTTTTATATTGATTTACTTCAAAAATATCTTCAATTTGTGTTATTATTTGGTCGTTCTTACACAATTTTTTTTTATATTTATAGTAAGAAATGGAAAGAAGAGTGAGCTTTAAATGCTTAATAAACTTTTTGGGACTTTTTATTTTATTTTAACTCTCTTTGGTATGCAATCTGTTAATTTACTTATTTGATTTTACACAAATATTAGGATATAAAGAAAATTGCATCCTAGGAAACTTATCAATATCCGACGCAAATATATATTTTTAGAAATATATTAAACAGTTTTAATAATATAGTAAAGTAGCTTATTATTTCTAATTTTTTCTCGGATTACAGTTTTTAATAATCATTTTTCAGAGCATTATCCAGCGGAATTGAGCAGTTAAAGAATTTATAGAATCATTCATGATATAAATATAATATTATGATGAATATATATATCTAGATTCTACTTTTGATTTAAAAAAGAGAATTTTATTCTGGGAATTTTTTTAAATAAGCATTATTGCTCAAGAAACCAATCTAAGAACGAAGTTTTAAGTTTTGATCTTTGCATATATTTTGATTAAAAAATGTTTTGATATTTATACTGGTTTTACATTTTAAACATTCTAATAGATGGCAGTACTGAAAAATGACAATTGTTGTTTGGTAAATCATTTTCCTTGATTTTTTCCCTATTTTCCAATTTGTTAGAAATGTATGATTTTTCCCTATTTTTCTATTTATGAAAAATTTATAAGAGAGGGAGGGTAAAGAGGCGAGAGAGACGGAGAGTTATTAATCGCTACTAGACATCAATTTTTGATTTTTAAGAAAAAAATGTATTGGTGGAGTAGTATTTTTAAATTTTTGTTATTCACACATCTTAAAAATAAACAACAAATTTTAACCAGGGAAAACATAATACATATTTGAATAATGAATAAATGACATTCTAGTGGTACATATTCCATTTTCTCTGATGTTTATCGAATTTTTTGTGCTTTTGTATTGATTGCTTTTTTTTAAAAAAAATTCTTTAAAAACATAATAATTTTTGATTCAATTTTGATCATAATAAACTGCAAGAGAATAAATCAATCCATGATATATAATCTAGGTAACAAAAGCGAATTTCATGTATGTTATTGAAGAATAAATGGTAATTATTTGAGAGCTAGACGAAGGAGTTACTCTGAATTCCTTGTCCATGATGGCACACTCTTTCAACTCTTCGTCCAACAGGAAACCGTATAGAATAGGATCGTCTGTCACTTGACAGATGTATGTAGGGTTGCAAATGGCGTTGTAGGCATTGAGGCGTATTCTTGATTGGGATGACCCAGCCTCACGCAGCAGCTCCTTGCATTTTGGACACAAACCTGAAATGCGCAACAAATGCATTTAAATTTTTCGATACATGTATCAAAAATCCTCCAAATGCATATACTCTTGTAAAATAAAATGAGCGATTTTACGAAAAGTTTAACGCTTTCTGAACATTTCTATTTGTAATTTTAATATTCGTATCAGAAAAACAATTTGAAAACGTAATAATGATCCGCGTGAATTCGGATCAGATCCTCGGTCAAAATAACAAAAGCAAAAAAATTTCTGAACGTAAGTCTTAAAGTGTACTTTCACTGAATATGCTCTTTATAATGGGCTTTTGAATAGGGTCTACTAATATTTGGAGATGTTGTCTTCCTCATTGGTGACGTTATTACTGGAGGTTTTGCTGTTATTCAACTCAGAGCTCCAGTGGCTCAGTAGCTTCATGTCTCTTTCCGTTATCATCAGCAAACTGAAACATCATCTTCCGCGGGCAGTGATTGGGGGTGGGTGACCATGTACTTTCTCCCTCACTGGGTTGCTGGAGCTCCGGGGGCTAGGGACGTGTCCATGTTCATATGCGATGTTCCAAGTCCTTCCGTTGGTGTGGCGTGGATGTGGAGAAGAGGGTGGCAGCTCAGGTGTGACCTCATCACCTGACAGTGGTTCAAATGACGTGGCACTTGGTGAAGGGCAAGTATTCAAAACCCGTTAACCTAAGCGTACCGTCCGATGCGCTCGCATACAGCTACATATATATATATATATATATATATATATATATATATATATATATATATATATATATATATATATATATATATATATATATATATATGTATATATATATATATATATAGCTCTGTCCGTTTTAGAATGAAACAAAGAAATACATTTTTTCATACTTTGGTTAAACTTTATTGAATAATATAATTGCCATCATTATTTATGACTTCTTGCCAGCGTGATGGCAATTTGTATATCCCATTTTTAAAAAATGTCTTATCTCTAGGGGCCAAAAATTGAACCAGTGCTTGTCTGATATCTTCTTCGTTCTTGAATTGTTTGTCCTGCAAGAAATTTTGTAGGGACAGAAACAAGTGATAATCAGATGGTGCTAGGTCCGGGGAGTATGGTGGATGCGACAGAATTTCCCAGCCTAGCTCAGTGACTTTCTGACGAGTCCCCAAAGCAGCATGTGTCCTTGCATTGTCATGAAGCAGTATGATGTCCTTCCTATTGAACATCGCCGGCGGCCTCTTTTCTTGGAGTGCTGTTTTTAATTTATCCAATTGCTGACAGTACCTCTTCGAATTTAGCCTTTCGTTTGGTTTCAACACCTCAAAATGTATTGGTCCTCGAATGTCCCACCATATCCACAACATTCTCTTGTTCAGGCTCATTTTCGGTTTAGAGGTAGAGGGGGCAGGTTTTCTGGGTTCACAATATGCCCTTTTTCTTATGATGTTTTCATAGGTAATCCACTTTTCATCCCCAGTTATGATCCGGTCCAAGAAGGGCTCGATTTTGTTGAGTGCAAGCAGAGATGTGCATATGATGATTCGATCATTCAAATTCTTCTCACTTAACTTGTGTGGCACCCATCTCGAATATTTCCACACAAACCCTAGTTTCCAAATATGGTCGGAAATGGTTTGTTGAGCTGAATACTTGTTGAAACTGATTGTAACCGGAGCGGACAGAACTTTCCGGTAGACCTAATATATTATTCAATTAAGTTGGAAACTCTTTAGTCCCTAGATAATGTAAAACGCGGTACCACATTGTCCCAATTTGTAGCGCATATCAAAGTACTAAATGAGTAGAAAAAGAAACCGCTTAATTTCTAAAGATGCTTTCATTTGCTTTCTTACTTTAGTTTTCCTATTCTGAATATTTTAATACCATCAGATCATAACTCTATACATTTTATTCTTGGCTCGATGACTGACTGAAAATCTAGGGTTGTTGAAAGGAATTAATGAAATTAAATTGGCATTAAAATGCTATGAGCAAAAAGAACTAATTTTTAATTGCAAATAATATCCATTTTCAACTATCCCGTATCTTTGATTTTATCTCTTGCTGTTTTTTTATCCCTCAAAAAGCTCTGATATTTTCATTAGAACAATTAAGGATTCTCACATTTTGTTTGCATTCTAGTATATAGCATGTAATTTAAGATTATAAAATGTATTATAAAACCCATATGGGAGAAAAATCAATGCAAGTTAATTTATACAAAATACGCATTTTTTTCACAAGATATTATCTACTTTAATAATTTAAATGTCAAGAAATGGGGAATAAAATAAAAAATGCCGTGGAACACTAATCAATCATCATTACATTCGTTTCTAAGGATTATATGCCGTGGCAGCAGAGGAATTGGTAAAGTTTAAAATAGTTGCACTAATAAAATTTTACTGTGACAAGACACTGCAGAAAGTTTTCGGCAGGATATTTACGACTATTTCCTTATATATTTTGGAAAGAAAAAGATACACTGAATTATTTTTAGAAAACTGTATCTCATACTGTATTACATGAAACTACAATAGCAAGACGTTGTGACTGGGAATATTCCCCTGGGATTTAATATTTATCGTGTTATTCGAAAGTAAGTTTTTGGTGATGTGCGATTCCCACGCGGTAAAGTTTATATTTGTGAGATACTTTAAGAAATTTTTCGAAGTTTACATTCTTGTAGTGGTTAAGAATAATGCCTTTTTTTCTTTTTATGTATGAGTTTGGTGTACGAGTCCTTTTAACCATGGATTTTAAATAGGAGTCTTGTTAAGATAATCTTTTAAATAGGAGATACTTACAGTGTGGCTTATGAGGTTTCTCTATCTTGTGTCCTCTTTCGAGAAACATGCGCACCATTTTGTAATCTCCATTCTGCGCAGCCAGCATGAAGGGTGTGACGTCAGGAGAGTAGTCTGGGCTATCAGGACAGCCACTCATTTCCAAGAAAGGTTGCACATTTCTAGACAAAACATAAGAATTGATTTAATGTTAAACATATAGCTACAATTAAAATGCACATTTAACATTTAAAGGATAAGTTTATGGGCTTGAATTTACGTTTTTCTATTATAATTTTCCAAAATAGACCAAGCAGATTTACATTTGTGTTTTCTGATTAAGCTACGATGGCTATACATTGTTATGCATACTTTTTTCCCTGCTTTTATTAGTTCTAGTGTTATCTGTCAGTTGAACTACAAGCATAGTCATGCTTTTCAATAATTTTTATAGCCATCAAAGGCAAGTGCAAATGTGGTTTCTGTTGACGATGACGAACTCTATCAAGGAAATCTACACAATTTAGTTATTTGATGCTGGAAGTGATAACATAGCAGTAAAATGGATTATGGAGATATTTGTTTGTCAAAAGTTTAGACAAAGAGTTTCAGGGTTTCAGTGAATTTTAGCTAAAATGTTTAGCATGCTTTTACTTGACCTACGGTAAACTGTTGTCTATTTATTTTGGATCTTGGTTAAGAATTTAAAAGAATCCAACTGTTGATTGTCCTGCCTTTAACGAAAATGTTCTCTTCAAAAATTACAGAATTGTTTTACGCAATGCAAGCAAGGGGAATGATATCAAATTTTGTTGGATCCCAGGTCACGTAGGTCTCAAGGGAAATGAAAAGGCAGACGCGGCTGCTAAAGCAGCCTCAACGTCAATACAATTTCCAATCCCTCTTTCAGATGTGAGGAAGTATATTAAAAATCATGTCTACTCCCTCTTCCAGGAGTTTTGGAGCATGCAGGTCACCAACAAATTGTGCACCATTTTCCCATACCTCATTTCATTATCAGTTTTACCGCTACGAAGTGCTGATGTTAGATTAACTCGCCTTCGTATCGGACACACACGTTTCACACACAGACATTTGTTTCTAAGTGAACTAACTCCATGGTGTGAAGCGTGTGATGAACCATACACTGTTCAACATATTTTAATTTCATGTCATGATTTTAACCAGCAACGTTTACACTTTTTTAATACTAATTTATTAATTTTATCTGATTTAATAGGGGATCCACCCCATAGAAACCTATTAGCTTTCTTGAGGGCGATAGGGTTTTTACATTTTATTTAATTTTTATTTTAAAATTATACATATAAATTTGATTTTTCCCTGTTTTATGTTGTATAATTAGATTTTAAAGTAATGTATACACTAATTTCTGTTTTTTAAATTTGATGTTGCTTGGGTTAAAAAAAGAATAAATAAATAAATAAATAAAATAAAATAAATTAAAATTAAACTTTAAAAACCTTACTCTTGGCGCAGCTTGTCCGTTTTTGGACCTTGCGCCATAAAACCCAACCAACCAACCAACCATTACGCAATGCAAACTTTCATTCAAAAAAATTAAACTTCAAGATTTTATGTGGGATAAAAATTGTTATAAATGGCATCAGGAAAAAAAAGAGTTAAAATTATTATATGGAGCCAGAAAAAGACCATATTTCTTAAACCAAGATGTAATAGAAATAAAGAGTAAAATAGAAAGTAGTTTGTATCATGTATCTTAGGGATATTTGATATCCCAAAATTTCAAATTTCAAAACAAAACTTGATTATAAAGTATGGGAAAAACCATAAGGCCTCTTTCACACTAGACGACTTTTATCGTACGATAAAAAAATCGTCCGAAATTTTATATTATAAGTTATTAAAAAAACACACAATAGACTGGTCACACAATATCGTTTCTCGTTCAGTGTGAAAGAGAGTAGTCTATTGTGTCGTTTTTTTTATCACTTCTCACGATAAAATATTGGACGACTTTTTATCGTACGATAAAAGTCGTCTAGTGTGAAATAGGCCTAAAGCGTCAGGCTAATCATTTCATTGTTTGTAGGGTTTCTAAAGTATACTAACAACAAATTAAACGAGTAAAGCATATGAAAGAAGATTTATTGTTTTACCTCCAACGCTCTTTGTTAATATCTCAAAACGTAATTGAGATTATTTATTTCTCTTTTAATAGTATAAACTGCAATACTTTTTTGTGAGTTATAAACATTTTATACATTTGGCAGATCTTAGATTAGACTCAGGATTTTGATTATCAAAACTTTACCGAGAGATATTATGTTGGTTCTTAATGATTCTTTTCATTGGAGAAATCATGAGCTTCACTGTAAACACAGTAACCTTAGTATAAATCTATGAACACACATAACATTTCAGATGTATTTAGTTTGCTGATTATTCTCGGTCAGATCTGTTACTTCGTGTGTGAGTCTCCGAAACCAGAAGTAGCGAGGAATGACGACAAGTAACATGGTGGCCATAATGCTCAATAACAATGGGTGATCAACTAGGGCTGTAAATTTGCCATAATACCTATTGAACGTTTTGTTGAGCTTAGGAAAATAAGCATTCCATGTAAAACATCGTATCTGATGGCTTTGACATTGCAAAAATTCAGAGATCACAAACAGTGTCAATAAGTTTTGATATCAGTTTCCATAGATGGAGTAAATTTCAAACTCTGTTGTGCTCAACTATTAATATGAAATAACAAGCAGTGACCAACAATGCATTGAATATATTTTATTTTCTTAGCCGCTAGGAATTTTGACCTTTTTGTATTACAAAGGTCGGAACTGATGGTATCTTTATGCATGAGGCACCAAATAGATGAGACACTGTAAAGCAGATAATGCCCATTGCTTCGTAATTTAAAAGCAAGAACAAAGTGGAAGACCCCCAGTTTGCCACTCCCCTATGTGATCATTTCACTTTTAGAACATTGAGACCACGATATATTTTACATCTCCAACTGTAAACGCAACATTTTCATTATGTTGAAGAAATTAATAGAAATTTGTATTTATATCAATATTAAGCATTAACAAATTAGAAAATGCCTTTGTGTGTAGTACCAATCTTTTGCCATTATTGTACTGTTTCTAGTTCAATTTGTACAGATATTTCGTTTCTACAAATCCCATTCCACTTACACTGAGAACTAAAAATAGTTAGAGTTCAAGTCTTGGTTTTGACAGCTTGTGAGTTTTAGTTATATATATATATATATATATATATATATATATATATATATATATATATATATATATATATATATATATATATATATATATATATATATATATATATATATATATATATATATATATATATAATTTTTAGGAAAATTTCCGTAAAGGACGTCACAGAAATTGATCTTGATCTTGTAAGAAACGAAAAAAAAATAAAAAATTCTTTTCATTTATCATGTATTCAATCTAGACAACTGTCACATTTCAGCATTAATGAAATGAATTTAACACATATTTATAGAAAATATTTTTCACATTATTGTGAGCAATTTTTATTTTCTTGTAATGTTTATCAATTTTTTTATATTTAGTCCTTGCTTAGTAAGTAAGGTTAATTTTCTAACAAAACAAAAGGAATTCCTCTTATAACCAACTTTCTGCATTTGATTTGGTAACAAATTTGCATAGAATTCTTTTATAATGTTTACAAAATGAAAACATAGAAAAAAATTCAAACTAATTTTTTAGGAATCACTTTTATAACTAATTTTCTCCACATGACTTATTTGTTTATAAATGGCATATTATAAAATCATGGAAAAAATCAAGATAGCGTTTTTTCCTCAAAAATTTTATGACTGAAATAAAATCAATTGCTTAATCTGGATAATGTTTAATTTTTAATTACTACATTTTTCATAATTTTTATTAATAATAATTGGTGAGTTGTTCGTTTTCCATCAACTTTAATGATTATTCAAATGTTTTTTTTAAAATTCTGCTTATAATGTCTGTAAATAATTCTTAAACTCTAAACAATTTAAAGAATTTATTCCGGTTATTGTCTAGCTATATCTCCATTAGCTAACACGAGGGATCTTCTCAATCGGCTATTATTCGAACTCTCCACCCTCTGATTCTGAGAACGACGCCCTAGTCAATCAGGCCATCGTGGCCCTACTACTTACAATGTACCATAAACTTTTAATTAATACTTTTATAGAACTAGATTTGTACAAAAGGATTTACTTGATGGCTTCAAGAATGGTACGAGTGAGGTCGATGTTTCCTGTGTCCACGGCATGCAAGGCGGCATCTCCGATTTCGAGGTCCGGCCTGCTGAAGAGTAGCTTTACAATACCTTCATTCTCTTTCTTGATAGCGATGTCAAGAGCACTCTGCCCTATGTAATTCACGCAGTTTATATTCAGATTTGGATGATCCTGAAAAGAGACTGATTTCATTGGACAGGATAAACAAGAATCAGAGGATCGTGCATTTTCTTTGATTTCATTTTGTTTTAATCTGACATTTTTAACGTTTTAATCTGACATTTTAACATTTTGAAATATGAGAAGTCATGGATCGTATTACAATTCACGCAGTTTATATTCAGATTGGGATGATCCTGAAAAGAGACTGATTTCAGTGTACAGGATAAACAAGAATCTGAGAATCGTGCATTTTCTTTGATTTCATTTTGTTTTAATCTGACATTTTAAAATTTTGAAATATGAGAAGTCATGGATCGTATTACAATTCACGCAGTTTATATTCAGATTGGGATGATCCTGAAAAGAGACTGATTTCAGTCGACAGGATAAACAAGAATCAGAGGATCGTGCATTTCCTTTGATTTCATTTTGTTTTAATCTGACATTTTAACATTTTGAAATATGAGAAGTCATGGATCGTATCACAATTCACGCAGTTTATATTCAGATTGGGATGATCCTGAAAAGAGACTGATTTCAGTCGACAGGATAAACAAGAATCAGAGGATCGTGCATTTCCTTTGATTTCATTTTGTTTTAATCTGACATTTTAACATTTTCAAATATGAGAAGTCATGGATCGTATCACAATTCACGCAGTTTATATTCAGACTGTGGGATGATCCAGAAAAGAGACTGATTTCAGTCGACAGGATAAACAAGAATCAGAGGATCGTGCATTTTCTTTGATTTCATTTTGTTTTAATCTGACATTTGTAAATCTGATATTTTAACATGTTTTAATCTGACATTTTAATATTTTGAAATATGAGAAGTCATGGATCGTATTACAAGATAACTACCTTTGTGTTTTAAAAATCATTTATTTATAAGGAATATTAATAGTAATCAGTTTCGGATGTCTGTTCTTATATCCTTTATTAAATTGACAATTGCAGACATTTTGAGTTGTTTCTCAGCAAAATGATTCATATCATCAGTGCAAATATACTTCGTTGATCTGTTTCCTATTGCTTAAGTTAAATGTGGTGTGCGACACAGTGACTTGTTTCCTCTTGAGCACCACAATCAAATATTTTTGGTTGTCGGTTGTATTTGGAGGGATGGCTACCATCTCCTTCAGTATGCAGTTGGGGTGCAAAAGCTTAACGGATAAAAATTTCAAAATCATTTAATCATCCCTTTGTTGCAACAGTGGCTTAGTAGTTTTATGCCACTTCTCGTCATGATGAGAAAAGTGAAGCATCATTTGCCACGGGAAGTGATTGGGAGGGTGACCACATACCCTCTCCCTCAACGATTGCAGGAGCTCCGTGGATTGGGGACATGTCCATGCTAATTTATGACGTCCAAAGTTCTTCCGCTAGTGTGGTGTAAATGTGTTAGGGAGAGGGCCATCTCAGGTGTGATCTAGTCTCCTGACTGTGGCTCAAAATTATGAGATAGTTGATGATGGGAGAGTATTCCACACACCTTTACCTAAAGGTACAGTCTGGGGCTCGCCTGTATGTATGTCTCAGCATAGATCGTCTCGTGGAGCCCAATACTGGGAAAGCATGTTGATTCAACGAAAACTCATTCTAGACCACTTTTTAATGATGATGTTGTCTATTACAAAGAAAGTTGTTTTTTTTTCAATGGCGGGCACACAAGGGTGACTGAACCCTATGCCACAACAAGGCCAGAAATTGCTACTCATTTATCGTTACCCAGCGAGCACCTGTGAACCAAGTCACGGAGGCGAGTAACGTTACCCGCGCCATACCACCACAAACCCGTTTATAGGACGGCCCACATTCATACATCATCACGGAAGAAAGGACAGAGAGAACAGAGAATGAAAGAAACATCCATGCCCGAACCGGGATTCGAACCCGGGACCAACAGCTCAGGAGTCAGGAACGCTAATCATTCAGCCAATCGGTCGGCATTACGAAGAAAGTTCAGCTGTTGATTTTACCTTTTGAATGTGCAATTCTATTGATGAAGATTTTAATAATTGAAGTTCATACATTTTATTGCATCCTTTCTTACTTGCTGCTTACACGATTCCCTATAATTTCTCTATAATTTTCTTTACGCATGTCTATGACAATCTTTTAAAATGCCATGCAAGAAATAAACAATACGAGAGGCATAAGTGAAATGGGATATCCTTTTGTTTCAAATAGCCGTTATTTTTCAGTTCACTAGTTTATTTGAAGTTCTTTGATAAATATAATAATGTTACACATAGTTTTCAATATTTAATTGCTTCTTTTAGGAATACTATTTGTAACATTGATGAATTAGACTAGATTTTGAAAACATTATGAGTAATGAAGTTACAATTTTTCCAGAAACAGACACTTACTCATTACAATCTGAAATTTTTAGAGAATAGTAGACATATATATTCCAGAGCGATGAAACTAAAAAAATCTTAACAATTTTTTATTGAATTCTTTCAAATTTGATGTAACATAAACTATATGTATAAATATTCTTACCAAAAATGTGTCTATATTTATCCTTATATTCCATTAACCGTGAATGCCTTCTGTTAAATGAGTATTTCACGTTCATGTTTGCAAAAGAATATAGGTGAAGAGAATATATCGTTGTGCACACAAAAAAGGTATGGTAACACAAAAGTGCTTAAATAATGAAAATGATTCCATTATTTTTAACTGTGCAAAATAGATTTGAATGACGCGTGTTGAAAACTTTATATATTGTTCAGCTAGATTTTCTCTCACGTAATTACACTTGCTTATTTAATCTCAAGTAGTTAAAACTAATCGAAAACGTTTTTACTCTTTCATTAAAAGCAAGTCTTTTTTGGTTTGGTTTGCTGACATTTGAAGTCAACTCAAATCATTCCATTTGCCGAAATCACGGCCTTGATAATGTATACAATTTTATCATTATAGAGATTTCCCCGAAAGGGGGATTCGTCAATAGCCTGTAAACTTCTTATGATGCCTGGACAGTTAAAAATATGTTCTGGGTTGAGCTCCTTCTCAGGGCAGTATCTACATGATTTGTAAGATCTCAATTTTTTTTTAATTCTCATATAAGAACAAGTACATTTTTACCGATGAAAACACTGGTAACAGTTAGCAAGATATTTAGGTAGAGTAACTAAGATAACTAATAACCTTTGAACACTCAATTATTCAAATGTGAAAGGAGCCATAAAAATTAACATCTGTATTTTGAGTATAACATTCTTATGATTCTAGTGTACTCTTTAAGCATAACATAGAAACTTACTTTCAAAAATTTATTCACATCAGTCACGTTTCCTTCTTCAATAAGCTCGAAGAACTTAGTTTCGTCTCCTTTCAGATGAGCCAGTGGCAAACTTCCTTTTCTTTCTTCCAGTTGGGTGACATTGTATATGACTGTTCTTTTATGTTCTTTGGTGGTTCTATGAGAGCAACATCTCGAAGAGCTTCTGTGCCTCGAATTCTTTGGTGGAATGAAAGCCGGATTGTCCATCGGTGGCATCTTCAGACTGGCAGAAGACTTGGCTTTGGAAGGAAGTAGATTCTCACTGGACATGCCTCACTTCTTGACCTGCTTTAGAAATATGCATTTTATCCTACTCTATTTGATACATAATTTATTTATGATATTTCTCTGTTAACAAGTGGCAACTTCCTAAGGGGTCTTTGACAAATTTAATAGTTAATTAGCAAATTAAGAAAGGTAGTTAAGAATTTAACTAAATAACAATTGTGAGCACACTGTTCCCTCCCATTGCTATAGAACACGGCTAATAGTCTATTTTCTACTAGTACACATACTGTTATTATTTTTTTAAACTAATTTTAAGAGAGTTTTCGTAGCACCTCAGGACAGAAACAAATTGGAATGTAATTCTCATCCAGATGACAGGTGTGCTTTTAACTACATTACTTAGAAATCAATGGCTCATAATGATTGGTTTCAAAAATTATGATTTTAAAGTAATGTAGAAATCTTTTTTTTTAAATTTATTCATTCTTTCTTCTGTTATGATCTTTCGGACCACCGTTTCGGTATTTTTGCATCGCCATTTCGGTATTTCCTTAGTTGTTGTTATTTATGACGCTTGGACAAACCAAGCTCACTATCGGACGAATATGCGAAATTAAGTCAGAAGTATGCATCTTTAGTTTGGCCAGAGCACCATGAAACTAAAAGTACGTTTTTGCTATAAGACTCCTCTGATAGATGGAACCACCAAAGGACCCACTCCTTCAACTTTGACTTTGATCTGGAGGGAGAGGATATTTTCCATTATACCCAGATTAACTGCTCAACGATTGACCACAAAACTTTTTATCCATGGATTTAACGAGCAAGCATATCGCACGTAGTCAGTGGGTCTTTGGTGGCATTGGGAATCGAACCCAGCCCTCGCATTCGGAAGAGCTGGGTTCAATTCTCAATGCCACTAATTTCTTAGTAAGGTATCGCGTTGCCAAGGTACAGTACTGATGTTCTATCCTTTGGCTAGGCAAAGTCGACTCAGCCTTTTATCCCTTCAGTGTGTCGATAAACTGAGTGTCAAGCATGCTTAAGAAATAAGTACTGCGGGTTTTCACGTTGGGCTGACTACCTAACCGGGACATATGGTTCACACCCTTGGCTTCCGGTCAGGTTAACAGATATGGCACTGTAGGTCTTGGCCCACATATGGGTGGTCGTGTCACAGTTTTAGTTTAGTTCAGCTTTTAATTAACATTTTATGAAAGTTTACACTTTAGGCTTCAACTTTTCGAATAAATTTTAAATTATGGTCGAATTATTTTAAATAATGAATACCATAATTAAAAACTATTTTTAAGTAATGTATAATATTTAATTAACATTCTCCTTTACATGTCATTCCTGTTATATAGGAATGCTTACAATTTCGATATCAACTTTAATTAAATGATAAGAAGCGCACACAAGAGGTAATGAATTTTCCATAAAAAAATTCTATAAACATTTAACTGCACCAATTTGCTTCTTTGTTTCAGCTCTTGGCACAAGTGCCGTATAATCCATGATTCCAAATTCTGAATGTTTTTGACGATGAAGAAATGTTGTCAAGATGACGTAACGTGACGAGCACGATGACGTACGATGATGTAAATACTAGGGTTACCAAATATGAATTTTCTGCATAATTCTTATAGGTCTCCATATGTATAACATAATAAAAACGAGGTTGTCACAGATACATAAAAAATTCTTCCAAAAAATCGCCAATCTCAGATTTGGAATCATGGATTATATGGCACCTGTGCCCAGCTTTTGCACAAACTCAGTGATTTGGAGATGATAGTAAGACAAAAACGCCAAGAGATGAAATTGCATTTGAAGTAATATGGGAGTTAAGACATATAAAACATAAACAAACGATGAAAATAAAAATTCCACGTTTGTTTTAATTAACAACATGATAGTTAAAATTCAATTTGACTAATTATCACAGGAAATATTTAAAAAAATCTCTTGTTGAAACAAACAATGTAATTTACTTAGGAAATAAAAATATTTATATACATTGTTTTTATTTTTTATTTTTGAATTACACCTAGCAAATAATCAAAGATGAAATAAGATAATAAAATGAAATATAATTTCATATATCGTATTTTTATGATTAGTCTTTATAAATTTCTTTTTCTTTCTAAACTTTAAGAACATAAAAAATTGAATAATTAGTAATTTTGCCATCAGATAAAATTGCTATTGCTTTATTAATCTTTTTTTAGTATGCATATATAATTTAGGAAGAAACATAGAAACATTTTTACTTATTATCTTTCAGTAGTTTTCAAAGTGCATTGAAATATCATCAAAAATAATATAGCTATACAAATTTTAGACATCGATTTGTCAAGATAAAAAACTCGATTAGAAACATTTGCATTTTAAATTGTTTTCTTGAAATGTTTTTACTTTACTTTTCCAGTAGCATATTTCTGTTAAATCAAATTCACTTAAGATAGCCAACCATTAAACAAATTTGAATCAAGACCTAGTAGCGAGGTGAACACCAAAGTTGGCATCCTGTTCTTACTGCTTCATATCGGCACTGAACTATTCATTAAAACCCTTGGTGAATATTAAAGTATTGCTTAGTATTCATCAAGTTAGTATTCATAAAAGTTTGTGTAAACGGTGAATTACACATTTATAACTCTTAAAGATATTTTTTTACAAAGAAATGTCTTTCTTACATAAAGTTTATTCTTTTATTTATTTAATCGAAATAAATAATGAAAATTCTAAATATAGATGGCGTTAATATCAATGATAGCTGCATAATTGAAAATATTTTTGTGTTTCATTTTGCAGCGCTTCTTCTCTCATGCATATTTTAATAACTATTGTAATTCGAACCTTGAAAAATTTTACGTCAAAAATTAGATATCAGAATTTCTTTCGCAGTCTGTATACACACTTTGTAAAAATACCTGTACCTTTCTAAAACCTGAAATAAATCACACAGAATTAAAATTAATTGTTCATCAGTAAATTATATTGGCTCTTGTCATCTGTTTGAATAATGAATTAAAATTTTTCTAGTAACTTAAATTTTGATAAGATTATAGATGTTTAAGAAAGTTATTATAATATTTATCATACTATGAAAATCTCATTAAGAAGTTTATAGAAATGATAAAAAGATAATTCATTTCGATATGAATTAATTTTAATGATGATAAGACTTTAGTGCAAATGGAGTATTTCTAATTTGATGTCCTAATCGAAGATGGAGTAAGGATCAATGAAAGTTAGACTTTACAGGGTCTAATGTACCTGCAAGTGCAGAAGCGTGCAAAATCTTTGCGCACAATGTTGATCTCTTGATAGTGGTCCAAATATTTAAGTGGTTAGCTGTGTTCAGAGACTTTCAGTGAGAATTATGGTTACAGGTAACCAAAAGCGGAAAATTGCCTAATATTCAATAGTTTAGTAATATTTTTGGTAAATTCACCAAGAATTAATTCAGTATATTGCTGGAAATTTAATTACGATGCAGTTTGGGTAATTTTTAATTAACGACATTTATAATTCAAATTTGTGTCGTTTGTATTTCCAGATTACCAGAGGAGATAGCAACTTTGACTGATGTCATTGTGTTTGTCAGTCTTTCATTAAGGATGAAATAAAAAATTAAAAATGAAAATAGGAATTTCATTCAAGAAATTTTTGACAATCTAGAATTGATTTAAATGTTTAACTATTTGCATTGATTAAAATCTTATTATCTTGTACGGGTTTGAAGTGATATTTGAGTTTGTCATCAACCATTATTAGCAATTTAATCGGACTGTTAGTATTGTGATTCCGAATACTTCTTGATATTTATCTACAAACACAAGGTTGGAGAATTTTTAAAATAAAGCTTAAAAAAATAAAACTAAGTAAAATTGAACAGAATTCTTAAATAAATATTCATATTGAATTTTACCAGAATTTTCGCAGTTGATGTCAGTCTTGAGCCCATTCTGAACGAAAATAATTGTGCCAATTTTTGGATTCTTACTGACAGCCATTGTAACATAATAATAGAATGATAGAGTTTCAATATCCATTGGCGATCCACATTGGCGACCAAATAAGTAACTTCCTCTTACTTAAGTTAAGGCACATTTCTCTTCAACATGGCATTCATTTCCGTTGGATTCCATTCCATGTTAAAGTTTTCGGTAACGAAACGACAGAGAATCTTGCTAAGAAGGTTTGTAGTCACCTAATCCCTTTTTCAGAGCTTACCTACATGGAACTCTTCCCAGAAAAAAAAGAAAAAAATTAAGAAGTTTCGGCAGGTGCCCCATATTTACTTCTGGTACAAAGATAATAGACCAGGTCTATCTCTAACGCTCTCATGAGACAAAAAATCCACACAAGCCTCATGCATTTTGCCACCTGAAATGTCCTGCATATTTTGAAGGTGAAAAATCTTATCCTTTTTGTCCACCAACACCAAGCTTTTGCTAAGCATATCTTTTTGGGGATGTATTATCCAAAAAAGATATGCTCAGGAAAAGCAGGCATATATTTTTTGCAAAGGATCTCCTTTGGGAAGAAATTTATTCTTTTCCTTTTCTTGTCTTGAACTTTTTAAAAGTCAGTGATCCACGAATATCTACAAGGAACACGAATATCTACAAGGATAAAACATTCTACAAAGAACAAGATTTACTCAAACTCTAATCAAATTCGTTACATAATATAGATAGCTCATACTGAAACTCATTGAAAGTATCTATTTTGATACACTTGTATACAGATATTTGACATATTTGGTATATCTGGTATTTGACATATTTTGCACTGGATACTAAAATTTAGAATTTTCCATTGTTAGAAAAACTAATAAATTATATATTTTGCTAGGTGGTTATAGTTCGATGATATATAATCTTATATTTTTTTTATAATTCTACCATTAAACATGTTAAATAAATGTACCTTATTTTTTGTTGAAAATTCTTAAATTTCGTATCAGAATTCCTATTTTAATTTTATAAACTAATTAAAGAAATTTTTAAATTTAGCCACAATATTTCAATTTCATAAAAGAGTTTGTTTTATTGAATAATCATTAGGTGAAATTTGAAAAATATTTATCTTTATACTTAATAACCTTTAGAATTTTATTAAAAGCATTCATTTTTTTAAAATAAATATTATTAAATAGTTTTCATATTAAGATTACCTATAAGAGATATCTTGACTTTATTATTTTATATTTTAAAATTTCAACAAATGATTTGTTTTTTATAACATATTTTTGTAAATTTTTGATTATTTAAAAAAATCTAACTCTTAATACGACTGTTGTGTTCTTATATGTCATTAGGTTTAGCGGCTTGTGAAATTTGCTATTTTAAAGCAAAAATATAAAAGTTATATAAAAATTTATCGTAAACCCTTTTCCACCTGTCTGCTATTGCTTAGAACGAGGATAGTTTACACTTATTGTGGTTATTGATTAAATTTCAATAACTGTGTCAACTGTATTTGAATTCTAATTCCTCAGTTTGATAGAAAAGAAATCTTTGACAATCACAACCTTGATTGTAACTCTTACTTTTACTAAATTTAACTAAAATGATTAATTACCAAATATGAGCGTCGAAATTTAAATAATGCGCAATATGGTTAATTTTTGTTACCATTAATCCCGTTTGGATAATGCAGGTATGTGTCACTTTCAGAATGACAGTTAATATTTAGGAATTTGACATCTATTTATTATTTAAACTCATCCGAATATTGAATATTGATATGGATCTGATGTACTTGCATTATTCAAATGTGTGTGAACATTTTCAATAAATAATCATAATATAATCTAATGCTCAGTTAAATCCAATTTTGCTTTTCATTTTTCACCCATATCTGTTTCTTTCTATAAAAAGAACAATGTTTGACTGTTGCCACATACTTTCGTAACAAAAGAATAAATTTAGCTATAAAATTATTCAAAGTTGCTTATTAAGCTAAGCAAAATTTAATACCACGTTAGATGCACAATAAAATAAATTTTCAGTATAAAATTATCAATATAAATACCAATATATATTTAGATAATCTAAAATTAAATTTTAAATATTGTATATTATATTTAAAGTTATTTTAAAAATGAAAGGTACTAAAAATATCGTTTTCTCTATTATCGTTTGTTATTTACCTTCTACAGATTCTATGACATTATTATTTTCATTTTACCTGTGTGATAAAGATGAAAGAGAAATAATTAACTCTCGTGAATAAATATAGGGTTGATTATTAAAGAATATTTTTTGGAATGGAGAAACCAAAAAAGAATAAAAGTAAGAGTTTCATTAGTTTTATTATCTGTTGGATTAAAATGATATTTACACGTTTAAATATGTATATGTATGCGCGATTGAAACTATGGAATACTATTTAATTCCAATTCACGTAAAGTTACAATTGAAAAATTACAACTTTCATTATAGTTCTCAATTCTACTATTAAATATATTAATTGAGCGTACTTTATTTTTTTATTAAAAATTTATGAGAATCCATTAATTTTTCCTAAAATGTTTTTAATTTTTGTTATAAATTTTGGACCGGTGAAAAAGCTGTCGGCAAAATTGTAAAATATAGTTAGTTTCTAAAATCTAAAAAATTTATATTTTTGCTTAGTTACTTGTAGAATTCTGTGTGTATAAGAACACTTATTTTTCATATTATTATCTTCTTATTCTTCATTAATATCTTTTAATTTATAGCTACATTATAATATTGAGATATTTAATTACCTTTTTGATTTGATTTAAAAAAAACTGTGTTAACTTAAAACAGTTTTTAAAAAAGTCTTGTAATTAAAATCATATGTGTGTATATATATATATATATATATATATATATATATATATATATATATATATATATATATATATATATATATATATATATATATATATATATATATATATATATGACTAGGATTTAGAAATAATGCCAATTCTCCTGTTTCATGTGTGGTTATTATTAACTAGAATAAGCCAATTTTTCGACATTAGCGTTTTCAGCCAAATTCGGAAACATGATATTCCTCAACTTGGCTTAAATGTCACCAAAAGTCAGATCTTGAGAGTAAAGCATCCCTTTTATTAGCAGAAATATATATTGAAATGCTAATGGAGCAATTTATTTGGTATTATTCCATCTTGAGAAATTATTGGCGATGCTTATGTTTTTTCGCCAACATTTCCGAATTAAATACACTGCTCAAAACAATTAAAGGATATTGTAAGTTTTACATAAAATAAAGATATAAAGAAAATATTTTTTGCTTAAAATGGAAGAAGAGAATCACAAAAGAAAATTTTTCTGACTTTCAAACTGTGGAGTATGTTAATTTTAAGTTCGACGTCAAAAACGTCACTTCAGCAGCAGTGAATGAAATTTGACTTTCAACTGTATAAAAGACAATGAATACAAAGATGATCGGTATTCAGTGACTGCTTTGTTTCGATGAGTACGATGTCTCAGCGAAGTTATTTATCCGATTCAGAAGCTTGGAGAGTTGTTGGTAGGTTAGAAAAGGGCCAAACTCAAGCCGGAGTAGCGCAAGCTATTGGAGTAATAAAAAATGTTACCTCTAGGATCCGGAACCGTTTTTTGGAGACTGGAAGTGCAGGCCGAAGACCAGGGCAAGGTCGTAGATGGGCAACAACACCCAATGAAGATCGTTATTTAGTGTTAACGGCTCGGAGACACCGAAATATGAATGCTACTCTTCTTCAACAACACCTTTGCTTGGCTACTGACACTACAGTATCAACTCAGACTGTCCGAAACCGGCTCCATGGTTTAGGTCTATATGCTCGCCGACCGATGGTATGTGCTAAACTAACATCAAGACATCGTCTCGATCGCAGGGAGTGGGCAAAAGAGCATGCGAACTAGAGGAGAAATGAATGGAGCAATGTTCTTTTTCCGACAAGTCCCGTTTTTCTGTTCATCCTGATAATAGGCGTATTTTCATCTGGAGGGACCGTGGCAGTAAGAATAATCCCGCGTTCGTGCAAGAAAGAGTCAGATTTGGCAGTGGGGGAGTGTTGGTGTATGGTGGCATCGCCATTGACGGGCGCACAGACCTCTATATCATTCGAGATGGACCACTGACTGGTCGCCGATATAGGGATGACATCCTCAGACTTATTGTAGTCCCTTACGCTGCAGCAATCAGAGATGACTTCATTTTAATGGACGATAACTGCAGGCCACATCGTGCTAACCTGGTGGAGGGTTTCCTTTTCAAGGAACGAATCGTACGAATGGAATGGCCAGCGTGTTCTCCAGACATGAATCTAATAGAGCACGTTTGGGAAGCTCTAGGAAGATGAGTTGCTGGCCACCAATCACGCCCACAAACTCTTCAAGAACTGGAAAGAGCTCTTCTGGAAGAGTGGGACAGAATACCCCAACTCGTGATTAATAGCTTCATTGACTCCATGCCTCAAAGGTGTTCAACGTTGCTGGCCGTCCGTGAAAACCATACCCCCTACTGAAAAAGACTTCTTTTGAAGATAACACCTTTTCTTCTTCGTTTTTTCTCACATGCGCAAACTGTGTTTTTTTCCTTTTGTACACAAATGCGTAATAAAATGCATTTTTTCTGCCAAATATGTGTAATTTATTCTCATGTAACCTACTACGTCTGTCGACCACGTATCAATCAGCTAAAAATGTTTCCAAGACACAAGATCCACCTAAAACCGCAATATCCTTTAATTGTTTTGAGCAGTGTATATGGTTAACGCAAAATTCAAAAATTTACGCCTGTATAAAATACGGATCATTATCTGAAAAAATCAATGTATTGAAGAAATTTAGTATTTTTTTCGTTTTTTACAAGATCAATTTCTGTGACGTCCTTTATGGAAATTTTCCTGAAAATTAAATTTTTCGAAACTCGATTTTATTTTACTATAATTCAAACAAAACAATTAATTTCTGATGATTTCTTTTCTTTGAAACGAAGCCATTGCAGAATTTTTTTCCACGATCAATTCCCAAATTATAAAATTGGGTTCTTTTACATTTCGCCGCGTAGATGATAAAGTCGACTAATGTTTTACCGTCTTCAAAAAAAGTATTACGAACAGTAACTTTTTATGTTTTTGAGAACTAGTATAAACGTTTTAAAAATGTTCATGCCACAATGCTAAAATTCTTTTAACATTTACTATTCTGTTTGTTTTCACCAAGAATGTTGATTCGGTGAAATTTGTGGTGACGACATAGAATAAATAGTGCCTTAAATTCGTAGCACGCAGAAAGAAAAACTGCAGACAGCTTCGAGGTGGGAAAGAAAATCTAAATTTTTAGTATTTTCAAAAAAGTCGTTTATTTATTTTTTTTCAAGATTTATTCAATACATTTTTCTAGATACAAATTCATAAATTGTCTAATATTTATCATAATTAAATAAGAATCTTTGATGTTTATGCAATCATTTGGTGATTTTGTAGACCCTCCTGAAATACTTTTTTATGGTTCAAACCAATTTTCTTCAATGAACGCTTTCATAGGTTGAAATTATAAACTTTTGTAGATAACTATATGTTAATCGTTACTCAAATGACTAATAAATGGCATTAGAAATATTTAACTGTATTCAAAAATTAATTAAAATCTCAATTTAAAACTGTTAATATTCAGTGTAACAAGTTTTGACAAGATTTATTAATATACAATGTAAAAATATTTCATAAATGGAAAGGAGAGAAAATTAATTCAATTAAATGCGGAGATTGATGTCTCTACACCGTATTAAGATTTTTAGTCTGAAAATCATAAACATATCCTTTAGACTGCTGTATAAATTTTTATTTGTTATTGCCACAGTAATTTATTATAAAAAGTAGATTTCTGCGACTTGAGTGATACAAACTGGATTCAGCAGTACCTGGTGGTAGGACTGTGTTTTTCAAGTAAAAGAGCTATCTTATTTTCATCCAACCAATATTAAATAACGGGAATTAAATGCTGCACTCCTGCCTTCTACATTCACGGTTGCTTAGGAGTTTTTCGGATTTTTTCTTTGCAGCTTGTAAATACAGCCCACTATTGAAGAAAAGTTTTCCAAAAAGGTAGTTTACGCTCCATGTACTGAAAATCTCTAAAAAATTAAAAATAGACTATACACAACACCGTGTAACATAGGATACTACTAAATGAAAAGGTAAGCTAGTTTCATGAATGAAGAAGAATAATTTAAATTTAATAATAAGTGATTTTATTTTCTATGTTTCAATAATTAAAAAAGAAAAAATATTTCATCCAATGGCTTAAAGTGAAATCTTTATCCAAGATGTCTGAAAATTGGATTGGAAATCTATGACTGAAAAAATCTAAGAAGTTGAAAATATGATGAATACTCATACATTAGAATATACATCCTGTAACAAATTATGAAATATATACATTAAAATAAACACATCTAATACATACATCTCTGAAATTCAACTGCCTGTTAAAGCAGAACTTAATGGTATTTCCTCACTTAATAGATAGAAAGTTCTATGATGTTAAAAATAAGAAGAAATTCTATGGTCCTCAAGAAAACACATCATCAGACATAAACATGGCACCAAATAAGTAAATACGTTAATGAAATAAATTATTAAGCCAAAAGTTTTTAAAAGGTACTATTTATTCTTAAAAGTAATAAAAGTATTCTGCACTCAGACAAAGATAAATCATTTAGGAATAAAGTATCTTTTAATAAGCGCATCCCATTTAAATAAAAAATCACCTGCAATTTAAAATTGAAATTTTTATTTTATTTACGTAATCTGGTTCTGAAAGCTGAATTGTATTTTCCTCATAAAACAACTATACATGTCAAATAAAAATCACCTATTTAGATAGTTTACAGTACTAAAATTTTATGACTCAATATAAACTATTTTAATGATGTCTTTAGAAGTTAATAAGTAAATAATAATACACTCAGCTGTTAAACTTTTTTTCTGAAAAGAATTATTTTTAACATTTATGAAATTTCATGTCTAATAAAACTTGTAAAAAATTAAATCCTCAAATAATTAATATTCAGAACTTAAAAAGTATCTTAAATAGAGCAACAATATGAAATATTGCTTATAGCATTTGTGGAATAATGTGTTTTATTACACTTTTTTGTTGAATATGATTTTTATTTCGTCGTATTAAAAATAACGGATTATCTTTCAAGTTATTACATGTGCAATCATGTGCAAAGCCATTAATTTTATGTTAAAATATGCCGTTCATTTTGAATACCTGAATCTGGTTTTCTAAAAGTATGATAATTATTTTTAACAAAGTACTTTAGAGCCGAATAAAATTTTCTTGAGTATTATTACATAAAAATTATACGTTCCATACGAACGTATCTTAACGCATATATTGTAACAATTTTAACAATAATATTATTTTACATGCATATAATCTTATAAGAAGTACTTGAAGCTTGGAAATTTATATATATCTGATGATAAACAAGCAGCAATGAATGTTTTCTCACTAGTTGAAATCAACCTTTGTCTATGGTGTAGTATCATGTTTATATTCACAGGTAGAAGTGGCCTCAAAATTATCACCACGTGACTTGCTCTGAATAAAGTATTCTAATTTATCTTTCAACACATTTTCTTCGAGAAAAGGTTGAGTGATATCTAATCTTTATTTTTCTTAGAATAACTGATATGTTTAAAATAGTTCTGAACTAATTCACTGATATTATTGTTAAGTAAATCTTAATTCAAGCTTTAGCAATTGAATGCAAATAAATCTAAAATAATATTTACCATGTAACTTGTAAACAATAGTGAGCTATTTTCAAAGTTTGAGATATTTTCTGTTTTAGAATGGAAATAACTCCCTAACAAAATAAACAGAACTTTATTACAACGTATTGTTTATATTTGCGTGTGAAATATTCAACCGTTTAGGGCTTAATGTCGTTACAAAGAGTTTAGAAAACATAATTAGGTACACTGTAAAATTTTTCAAATTTATATGGGTATCCGATATTTTAAATTCTTTATTATTAAACTAATTTCAATTATTAACCTGAAATACGAAAAGTAAACACGATTATTTGCTTGCCATATAGGTATTTGCAGAAAACGAGCTTCTATAGATTAAATTAGTTATCATAAATATTAATCTTGAAATAGATGTATATGTTCCTTTGATGAAGACAAAATACTTTTTATACTCAAACTTATGTAAACAAAGAATTTTAAATGATTTGAAAACTTTTTGATGACATTTTTTTAATAGTTGAATAAAAAGTAAACTTTTAGTACCTTTCCAAGGTTAAGTTCATGGGCTTGGAGTTTCTTTATGAATGCCAAAGGTGGTTAAAATTTTGCAATCTAATGCTTCAATTTTTAGGTACGCCATACATATTTTATCCATTTTCTACTATTTTAAAATCGTGATAAGGTATTGGTGAGTAGAAATAAACATAGAATGTACTTCACTTATTGAGTAAAAATATCTAGCTTAATAATGGAGTTGTAAGATATCATAGAATTATATATTTCTGGTTACTTGAATCAGTTTATTCTAAAAGATTCTTAGAAATACTTTCTCAGATTTTTTATTCAGTCTAATTGAGTCAATGAATTGAAACGGATATTTCACTACCAACAAGAAATGACCACCTGACATTCCAAATGACCACAGGTTTGCTTATTTCCCTGTCAGTTTATCGTCTACTCATACGAAGCTAGTCGTGTGACAATTGAAGTGACGTCACAAATCGTTATCACAGCATTTCCGCAGCAAGAATTGCTTTCCGTCCAACAGAGAAGTTTATCATTGTTTGTGGTCCTTATCGGTAAGCGCAGAGAATCAGAGAAAAAAAGCGACATGAAGGGGCGGTGGGGTATTCCAAAAACTCAGAAAGAATGTTCGTAATGAAAGGAACGATCATCCTATTTTCGTGGATACTGTTCAATCATGTTACT
The DNA here is from genome assembly GCA_037975125.1 of Latrodectus hesperus. NCBI lineage: Eukaryota > Metazoa > Arthropoda > Arachnida > Araneae > Theridiidae > Latrodectus > Latrodectus hesperus. The sequence goes on from CM075857.1 coordinate 92,949,545, forward strand.
GGATTGAAGGTGAGTGTGAGAAAATGTTCTGTTAATGTTCTTATAACTTGCACTTGTTCTATTCGTATTCTGTTCATGTATATAATTTAAAAGGAATATTTCATCTCAAAGTTCTCGAATTTTAAAAAATTTGAACATTAAAAATCGAATATAACAGAAAATTTCTTTCTTAATTTTTCGAACACTATCATTAAAGCATGGCTAAAAAATTTAACTTGAGAAAATATTTGTTAAAAATTAGGCAATTATTTATTAAAAGGCAACTACATTATACCAATAAATAAATAAAAAGTTGATTCAGATAAAATCTAGTAGGCTATTCGTTCCCGAAGGATATTGCCTTTCGATATCCATCCCCTAAAATTTGTCATTCTTTGGTGTTGGTACTTTCTAAACGTTTTTAAAGTTATTTAAATTCAAATATTTTAAAACAATTTTTCATTTCTTGAATGTATCAGTTTTGTTCTGGTTTTAGAAATGAAAATGGTTTTGGTGACAGATTAAAGGATACGTTAATTCTCCTGTAACATTTTCATATGAAACAAAATTTTTTTCACTAAATAAAGAAATTTTGTTTCTCTTCTTTTTAGAACATTTTGGTACTTATCATTTCAAAAAATTTTTGAAAATAATTTTGAAAACTGAATTAACATTTTTAAAACCTACATTTTTATGATATTTGTTTCAAAATTTTATAAATTTAATTTTAACAGTGAACTTTTAAGATTGAGGAAAGGTCATTTTTTATTTATTTTCCATAAATAAAAATAATTTTATACTTAGAATTCGAAAAACGTTTGGGGAAATTTCGAACTCTACATTTTTTCAATAACCATTGAGCGTTTAAGGATTTAAATTTTAAAAATTACGTAAGCATTTAATAAAATTGGTATTGTAAAGTATGAGGCCTTAAGTGTCATACACAAATGTTTTAAAATTTCGGTATATAGAATGCTTACAATTTTTGCAAAAATCATTCCACTTTTCACCAATATGTAGAAGAAATTCATCATGTGAATCTGCTAAGCAATATTTTTCAAAATTCTTGTGATCAACTTCTGATTTTCCTTAATTTTTTTTTTGTTATTAAAAAAATTAGAATCAAAACTTAAATTTATTTTGAAGCATTTTTTTTATCTAAATCTAATATATTTATTCTATGCAATAAATAATATTTTTATTTCATTCTACACAAATTTTATACATTTCAGGAAATAAGTCAGTATTTTTGAATATTCTATTATTTATTTTGCACTATTTACATATGTAGTAGTTTTCAAAATTGAAATACAGTTAAAAATTTATTTTTAAACATGCATATTTCTTATTCCTATTTATCCTCTATAAAAAATTTAATCGATTAAAAATCAAATTTAGGTTCAGTTTAAAAATAATTTAGCATTAAATCTTAATCTGTCAATTTTAAAATCATGATATAATTTATAAAAAATCGTATTAATATTTTATTATTATTATTATTTTAATGATTAGAAATTCTGATTGCATATAACATGTTTAAAAACTGCAAAACATAAATGGAAAATAATAATACTAAAAATGTATGCTAGTAATTATAAAACAATTAAAAATATATTTTAATTTTTTTAAAGAAAAATCACCCTTTATAGTTTTTAATATTTTGATTTTGATAATATGAAAGTAACAAATTTTTGCTTTAAATTCTCTTACTTCATTTCAGAACAGCATTTCTCTCTATCCATGTTATCTACTTCATTACATTTACTTGAACAACGAAATTAGTGTTTATAACATTTTATTTGAGATGGGATAAAATAGTGACTTTATTTCACAATTTCTATTAAATTTAATCCGAAAAGGAACCGAAATATTATTTTCCACTAAATTCATTCACGGTGACTTAATTTTCTTAAATATATCGAAAATTTTTTATCATTTTTATGTTTTTCAGTAAAGTAAAATATATCATAGCACCATTTTAAAATGAGAATTATTCTACAGAAAAATTATACATCATAATAGTACAAAAATGTTAGTTCATATCTCTGTCAGTATGGTGTACTTCAGTTAAATTTTAATTAACTATTTTTAATATTTTCTTCCCAAAAATATATGCAAAAAACAATTTTTTATTTCAAATAAAAAATAGTTTTTTTCATTTGTACTTAGATGAATCTGTGGTAAAAATAAATCATTTACTTCTTTATATAGCTTTTTGATGGTTGATTATTTATATATAATTATTTTTCTTAGAAACTGTAATTTGCTTTAATGATGGTTAAATATGTTCGATTAATCATGGGACACAATCATTCTTTGTATTATATTTTTATTCAACTAATTTTACACTTTTACAATGATATTCTCACAGAAAAAGATTCATTGAGATCAAAGGTGGTAAAAAATCGACTGTTCCTTTTAATTGCTTTTATTTTGGCGGATGGATATTTTGCTTTTTTTTTGATAAAAAAATTAAGTCTTTCTTTAAATAATTATAGTTATGTGTAAAATATATTTAATTCATCCAAATTATTTTTAAAAAGGTGTAAAGCAGAAATTCAATTGAAATAAGCAATATATATATATATATATATATATATATATATATATATATATATATATATATATATATAACAAAGAACAACTTATATAAATATATATATATATATATATATATATATATATATATATATAAGTTGTTCTTTGTTATTTATAATGAATGTGAATAATTGGTTATCTTATTTACTGAATGTTTGTTATTGAATAACATGTGTCATGTTTTCTAATCGGCTTATATTTGGTCTCTGATTATGCAAAAACTAGAGATTTAGTAATACTTTTAACTCATCAAAAACTGGACCAATTTCTTTTTCTGTTTCTCATTTAAAAAAAAATTTTTTGTATAAGAAAATTCTGATTTCAAAATTCAATACATTTAAAATATCTTTTTAATCATCTGTAATGAAAAGGTTTATCCTCTAAGTTTAATATCAATAGAAAGCGCATAGAATTTATATATTTGAGGTAATATAATAGGGAATATTAACATATTTTCTAAAATTGGATTCAAACTATTCATTTCCTCTGGTTTCAGAACTTAACAAAAGTCCTCTTTTTTTCGCTGAATTTCTTTAAAAAATTAGGTCATTGCATTATTGTATTTCATAATAATTATGTTATATTGTTATCTTAAAGATCATACACTAATGTTACACTTTATATAGTTAAGAACACAATATAATCAAATGAAAAACATTCAAATGTTTCTTAGAAAATGTCTCATTTTAAAATATTAAAATAGTAGGAGAGAGGAAATTCATTTACTTGAATTTATATAAACTTAAGAAAATGGCATGTATTAATTGATCCCAGTATAATTTGAAAATAATGAAATTAACATTTCTGTTTAATATTTAATTAGAATAAAAACTTTCATTAAGATAAAGCATTAAAATAAATAAATGTTAGCAAAAAAAATGTCTTTTTTATGTAAAATTCAACCCAATAAAAATTTAAGTTTGTCAATAGTTTTGAATTTTTGATTTTTTATATCAACGGCATTTAATTTTTTTAATCGACTTTTGTACGAAATGTTTATCCTTAGTAAATTAAAATAATTTAAGTAATCATTATAAAATTAATTTTTTAACATACGTTATAAAACTAATTCAAAATAGAACATGAGCTTTTACCTTCAATAAGTTAATTTGAGCAAAAATTAATATTAATTGATATTTTCAACCCTAACACAATAAAGTAATTAGAAATCATTTTTCTATCACATTTGTTTTATTTCAAGTTAGTTTTGCTTTACTGTTACAACTGGAATTTTAGATTTTTATGTTAACTATTCTGATAACATAGTCATAGTATGAATATAAAATGTAATAATTCGTTATCTATCCTATCATCAACCATGACTTACAATCAATGTTTGCATGGCCCGATTGTTATTTGTAGATTTAAAATAGCTAGAGTGAAACTACAATCAAATATTTAAATTCTACAAAGGCTAACTTGGCTAAGATTTTTAAATAACTGTTACTTTTATTAAAATTTTAAAAAATTATTATACCATTCTTTCCTACGAAATGAAGAATATTATCAGATGAAATATATTTTCACTATCGTTTGACATTTGGTGTGATCAAAGATTAATAGATCTGTATTTCAAAAAGTAAAAGTTTAAATAAAAGAGGTAGATAGATAATATTCTAAGTTGATGTTCAGTGCATAAAATAGTAATCTTTTGCTCTCAAAATTAGTCTTTTTCTGTCAGGAATAAATTTTTGTAATTTGATATTCTTAAATATAGGGTGATCTTTTTTAAAGTGACAGTGTTTGGAGCGTCCTGCAGCGCGATGTAATAGCCGAAATGACACCAAACTTGGTATTTAGACTAATCAAGACATGGGAAAAAAATTCCGTAAAAAAAGTTTTAGTTCAAAAGTCACCGCTAGGGCATTTTTTGGCGCTGCTGTATTTTTCAATAACAAGAATTAACATAAAACACAGGTATCAAAGCAAATTGCAAATATTGTTCGAGGACAATGGCAGTAATAGGGGCTATAAAAGCAAGTAGTAGACAGCTCTGACAAGTAATCTCAGCTGAAGTAAACGAGCTCCAATGGCCATGCCTCTCACGTTACCGGAACGTGCGTTTATGTTGGTAGAGTATCGAATTTGTCTTTTCTAAAGGACAACATAACAAAGGCTGTGCGGAATATTCCTCGTGATATGTTACTTCGGCTGTGGGGAGCACTGTACGCAAAATGCACGGTGTTATTTCTAAGAACGGAGCTCCCGTGGAATGTGGTCTAATTCCTCACCGGGGAAGTTAATGTAATACATAAACATTAATAATTTAATTGTGCGATTGTATGTATCAGCATTTCTCTTTTCTCACATTTTATACATTGTAAAGCGCCACAAAATGACCTAATGGCGATTTTTGGAACTAAAATTTTTTTTCACGGAATCATTTTTCCCGTGTCTTGATTAGTCTGAATACCAAGTTTGGTGCCATTCCGGCTATTAGATCGCGCTACAGGGCGCTGCAAACACTGTCACTTTTAAAAAAGATCACCCTGTACATCTGTTTGTTGTTTTAAGAAACGTATGTTTAATTTTTTTTTTTTAATATTTACACCAAGGCTGGTCTCAGAAAAAATTCTTTTCTAGAAATCATTTGCAAGACATAAGACAAAAAAAAATTAAGCCCTTGAATGAATAATGAAAATTTTTTTTAATTTGAACTGCATAAAACATTTAATCGGACAAATAAGCTGGAAATAAGAACTTCACAACCAATAACTCAAAATATCTAAATTTAATATATTTTTATTTTCACAGTAATATGAAACATGGAAACAGTTATGAGAAAATTACTTTTTATAGGTAGACTGTTGAATTGTTTTTCATTTTTCAAAAATTTTGATTGTTAAAGTGTTGAAACATTACTGCCTTATTAATTTTATCCTGATGAAGTAGACAAAATAAAATTCTTTATGTTCACTGTGGCCAGAGCGAAAAGTTTCCGCGTCAATCCCAGCAAATGTTAAATAATAGGTGATAGCTGCTGCGCTTCTGATTTTTGACTGAATGTCTAGGTGAGTGCTTCAAAGATTTCAAGGTTTCATCCCTTGCGACACACAAATGCGTCTCACTTGTTAAGGAAAGTGTTTCCTTGTGACATTTGCGTTACTAAAATGCTTTTCATCGGTTTTTCACTAATTGGATGGTATATTATTCTATGTCAAAATAAAATTCTTATCGAACAATAAAATTGCTAAGCTTTACCAGCAATAGTTTAGCCCAAATCTTCAGTTAATGAAAAGACAATTAATTATTTTATTTCAATGAATTTTTTTTAATTTTAATTAATTTCAAAAAACTTATTTAAATAATTATTTGCCAAATAAAATAATTATTGTAAATTTTTAAAAATTTTAAAATTGATCTTAATTGATCTTAAAATAAAAATTTTTGGTGTAAAGGTTAAGGTATTTTCTATTGAAAAATAATAATCTATGTAAATAATTGTTAATTGCTGACTCAGCTTGAAATAGAAATTTATTAATCTATAATTTTTGCATAAGAGCTATCATCAAAAATAGATTTATAAAATTAAAAAAAATAAAAAACCAATTCCATCAGTTTGGGAAAATAGAAATGTTATCTTAAATTCTGGTTGTATGCAGAGATAACTACTCAATATTTCACAATCGAAAGGAAAACAGAATGGTAAATACTCAGCTTATCATCAAGTTTTTATTTTGATTCGGTTTTATGGCAGAATTTTACACTCTATCTTCAACACGTAAACGATAACATTAAAATATATCTGAAATAACGCATATATATATACTCTCTTGAAGTGAAACTGAAATTAAATATAATAGATTTGAAGAGTTGAGTAAATAAAAGCGGATACACTTTTTACTTATTATGAATTTGGTAAAAACAGTAAAATCTCATTAAAATGAGCTCTTAAGAAATAATACGTAATTTCACTTAAAATAGAATTTTGTAACAAGTAACTTTGTTTTCTTTTGAATTTTTAACTTAACTTAAATTTAGTTAATTCCAATTCCAATAAATCTTATATATTTTTTAACGAAATTTTTTCTCATAACGAAGTTTTGCTTGTTCCTAATTTGCGAATATCTTTTCAATGACACAATATTTAATTTAATAATAATTTTCCTATATCTTGCTAAACAACATTTTAACTTACGTTAAAAAAGAGTAAAAGTTACCATTTTTTCTTCTACAACATACTTTACATATTGAAAACAGGTGAGGTATTCCTGATTCACACATTCATTAATATTAAAGAATTAAACTCTTGTAATTAACGTAATATTCAATAATAAAAACAAAATTTTTAATGTTGGTGTAAGCAAAGCATTAGCCTTAAGATTTAAAAACGATTATTTACAAATATTGCAATTATTAATTTAAAATTCTATAGACCAATGAAATTTTTAAAAATTTAAGTCGTCCTTGGCGATTTAAACTAATTATAAAATGGATGTTTTCTCTTGTCTTTTTCATTTTACTTTTCTTCCGTTCCTATTGTCAACGTATGGCTTGAATCAATGGAAAATTGACTTCTCAAGCAGATGCTTTGGTCTTCGTTTAAGAAATTGTTTTATTAACAAAATGGACTTCGACAGTATTCTCAGACATTCGATGGTGAATTTCGCCTTGATTGCTGCCTCCCGAAGAATACGGGATGAATGCAGGCAGCGAATTCGTCAACTAAGTCGGATTTACGATGTCGTCTTAATGCGATGTGACGTAGATGAAACGCTATCTAATGTCATGGACATTTTAAACCAATGAGAATTGTAAAAAAAAGCCATGTAAACAGGATCTAAATTGAAACGAAAGAAACAGCCATTTTATGGTTGATAATAGCAAATATTTTAATTTTAATATATCATTATTAATTGTGAATGTTTTAAATCAATATTGTTTCTTTGCATAAAATCATGAATTTTGCAATTTTAATGTTCCTATGGAAGATTGCGAAAAGTTATGAATAATCAATGTATGGATTTTTTAAGAATGTTAAAATTATTTAGCATCAATACTTTATCCAGATGGTTTGTAAATAAAACAAAACTGAAAAAATAAATTAAAAGGAAATGCAATTTATTATACAATATTTTTGTATATATTTACTTTGTATTATATACATACTTTTGTGTGCACATATGTGTTATCTTATATGGTATTAGTAGATTTTTATTTAAAAAAATGAAAGCATTAATTTTTGTTGTTGGAACAAACAATTTTACTGTAGCTATTATGCTATTCACTAATCGCTTTTCCCTCCATAAACTACTTAACTAAGTTACACCAATTATTAAGTGAATTAGGGTCAGCCTACTCTCTATAAATTTTCCTGTTATAATTGAATTTGTTTCATTTTCCAAACCGTATGCATTGCCATAATTATCATAAACTGCGCTTAAATAGTTTTAATATTGTTCAACCGAAGCCATCTACATGTCACGTCCTATAACGCTGCTCTAATTTCTAGATACCTTTACTTCCTAATGCTCTAAGGAGCATTATTAATTAATTTATTTTCTCTTTAGACAACAATTGATACCTATCTTCTCCATTGTTAGTGATGCTTTGATACCTGACCCTTCTCTAGTGCCAAAAGCTAAAGTACCTATTAACAACAAACTACCAGAATTTGAAAATTTTGTATTGATGTCATTTACTAGATTCTCCCAGTGGATGATTCCCTAAAACCCTTGCCTCTTTGTGCTTAAGCTATTTTAAATATTTTTGTAATCCTTTTGTTGAACTTCTGTAAATATTGTCTAATGTCCCTCCTTGCTATTCCCATTTGTTTGCACCCATACTCTGTCACGTACCTTTTAATTGTTCTGTTTGTTTTGTTTTAATGATTGTCTGTAAATTTTGTCTTTGTCCCAACTTGATCTTACCAATAGTGTAAACTCACACACAATTACTCACCTTGTACTTGTGCTGTCTAGTAATGTTATTTTTTATTTTGCTCACACAATAAACTAGTCCAATGGGGACAGCTAGAGGCAGCTGACGGGTACCCTCCACTAGCGTGTGAAGTTGTTGCGTTTTGGAGCTTGGCTCCGTTGCAGCGGCGGGGCCCCCGGCGGTGTCACTTTCTTTTCTTCTTTCCAGCAAGTCCCATCTAAACTGGTAGAACCCTTCTTGGGTTAGGTACAGGGGACTTTACTGGTGTATACTATACAAACAACTTTACTACGGAATCTTGGGTCCCTTTTAATTCAGAATAGCTGTACAGTACCAATTACGAAAGTCATCCCAAAAATAAAGACCATTTTTTTATCCCCAGTGAAAAACCCAATACTAATTGAAAAAGAAAACAGGTGTTACATATTTGTAGTTGCATTTATCTCGCTAAATGTCGAAGTAGCTATAGAATCGCACAATATTTACGACTCTATAATCAGTTCCTACATTTAAATATTTGTAGTATCTGCTCGCACATGAATTTTAAAATTCACATGTTTTACTTTTTTATCGCCAGATCTCAGTCGATGCATTTACCAGCAGTACTACCAGTCACTGCATTTTACGCCAAAAGGCACTATGATGCAGGCAAATTTCTAGTATAACTATATTATCTTAAATTTTCGCAAAAGAATCTTTCTTTTATCTTCGGAGCTTTTTCATGCGAAATACGAAGAAAATTTTAACGAGACATCGAAAACCAAAGGCAACGAAATGCTTCTGGAAGAATTGGGCTTCTTTATGATTTCTGCTCGTCCTCACATCGTTGAATCGTTACTCAAGAACTGCTAAATGCATTCGGAAAAAAGGAGTTTTGATAATTTGGACCTCATCTCTCGCGGCTTCTACATTTTACGTAAACTAAAAAAAGTATCAAACACTTTAGAAGTCGATGAAAAGTTCAAACTTAACAAGATTTAGACATTTTTATGATTAATATCTTGTCTCTTAGTCTTTTATAAGTTCAGCTGCCTTTACTTTCTAGACTATTTCTATCTAAATATTTCTTTTTCAATCTCTCACTAATATTGATAGCTAGAAACAGTATACAGAGTATGTGCCACAGAAAATATCATTCGAAATAGTCATGACGGTGATCAACAGCAGATAACTTATCACCAGAGGATAAGAATAACTATCGATTTACTCAAGAAAGTAAGGGATCGATAACGGAAGTGTGTAGTGAGATTAATCACTAAAGAAATTTTATCTAATAAAAAAGACTCCATTTTAGGTAGATAGATTGTGTATGCATAGATTAAGGATCTTATGATTTCATTTTTAACTGTCCAATTAAATTAAAATAATGCTAAATGTAAACATACCTTTACTCAATAACATTTAATTATCAAAGTGACAAACTCTTTCGTTTTCTGTTAATTCAATCTTTTCGGGTGTCTTTTTCAACAAAACTTTTAGAATTTATCAGAAAATTTTTGATTTAATTCTACGACTTTTAATTCGAAGGCTGATGGGTTAACTTTCCAGATTACTGCTCATTAATTCACAGGTTCAATCACCCGATTTGATAGACATTCATCGGCAGTACTTCCAAGTGCATTTTCTGCTCTAAATCTCTATCAAATTGATCCTTATGGACAAAAAATCGATCTCAGAATGACAACCGAAATCTGAATTATTCCATCAAATTGTTTTGCCAAATTTATTCATAAAATGCCGTTTATAATAACGATGCCTCAAGTTAAATTAAAAATAAATGAAATTACATCGAAAGGGAATATTTAAAACATGACATGTGAAAGTTTTAGTCAAGACACTTTATTATTAATAATGGAAAATAATCCATTTAAGTAAGGGTCGTCGCTATTTTAAAAGGATTATTTTTTAAGTATTACAATTCAATATATATTTATCTAAATTAATTTCGATTCATGAAATTAAACAATTTAATATTCTTATTATTCTTTTTATGTACTTTTTTTTACATAAAAGAACACTTTGTGCTTTTTTCCAAATTAAAAGTTTAATTTATAAATACAATTTTCAAATATAGAATCGTATTGGACTCCTGTTAAATTGAATGGAACTAGTCTAACTTATGTAACTAATAATATAAATTGGATTAGCTTCAATAAATTATTTAATACTAATTATTTTTAAAAGGATAAATCATTCTTCATTAAAAATTATAAATTTTATCTGATAATAATAGTTAATCTCTATTTCTATAAAGCTAAATTAGGAATTTTCTAACTGCAAAAATATGAAAAAAAAAAGTAAGGCATTTTAATGCCATCCACTAATATATCACATTTTTTAAGGGCTTTCTATAGGTTGACAGTGACACAAAAAAGAAAATGCGGTAAAGTAATTCAAAATAATGTATTATCCTGAATATTACGTGGTTCAAGAAATGGAATATGCCAATCATATCTCGTGTGTCAATTCATGTTAAAAAAATGGGCTAGAACTTCAACGCAGTCAGTACACAACGAAATTATAAGCTTCAAAGTCTTATTTTTTTGCAGACTCTTTCCATAAACATAAACAGGTTTAGAAATTCAAAAAATTAACTGCTCTATAAAATGTTTAATAACTATTTTTCATGTGAAATCCCTATGCCGCAAAATTTTATTGGAATAACAAATTTATCTTCTTATTTTTATTTGAAGAACGATATAAAACTTATAGTTTTCAGTTAATTCTTTAATTATGTGATTTAAAAACTTATGACAAGGATATTGAATACAATAGAAAATTCTACAGAGTGTACAGTTTCTTCTTACTTACGTTTATAATTATTTTTATTATAATATTTGTAAAATACAGCGTTGCCAAAAATATTAATATGTAAAATAAAAATCAAATAAATTAAAAAAATTGTTTTTTAAAGGGTAAATTATGATTTCGTAAAATGAAAAAAAAATCATTGCATGAAAGTATTCTATTATAAATCAATAGGAGATACATATATAATAATATTGGGAGAATTATTATCTTGATGGAAAAACGACTCATTAATAAAACAGTAGCTCAGAAATTTAATTAAACATTTCTGTTTATGGCTGTACGAAACTAGCTATTAATCTTAGTTTCACTATAAAAAATTACTTTCACCTAAAATGCTTTTATAAATGGGTAATACGTAGAATTACATTGGATAATTGATGACTTGGAACAGTCATTGGTATCTTAACTAACAAATTAGATCCGGTAAATGAATTGCATAATTTAATATGTTTCTTTGAAACAAAGTATTTCGTAATTCCAAAACTATGCCTTCTTTTTTACCTTTAAGATGAAAAAATTATTTAAAATAAAATAATCCCTTCTGAGATTTATTCACGTTTAATGGAATGCTTCTTTCATTCTGGTTCAACAACCTAATGTTTTTCCTATCAGTAAGTCTAATTTTTATGTTATGTTAAAAATAGAACTTGTTATTCTTTATTTCAGTGAAAAAAATTGCCTGCAAAAATATTTTCGTTATGTGATATTGATTGTTATTTGTAGTTCTATTTATCGTTAATTTATCCTATTGATAATGAAAGAAAATTAGCTGATAATCATTTTTTACTGATAATTTGAAGCTAAAAAAATTATGTTCTACTGATACTTGATTTATTTTTATATATTATTTTTGAATGATCGTCATGTTCGAGTTATAAAATCAAGGAAAACTGAAACTAGGCAACTGAGTATAGTTTGTAAAGTCATTAGTAAAATCAAATGACGAAATTTATATGCTAGATATAACATTTACATCACAATATTACATTCATTAAACTGAGTGACACTAAATCATGACTAATTAATTCACATACAGTCTATCTACTTAGTTATTTGTTTATTAGATTTAGTATCTAACTTGATGCATTTCAGTTGCAAGATCAACGTTAGTACAAAGATAATTGCTCTTCAATTAGGACGTTAATTCGTATGTAATGAAGTTTGAATATCAGAATAAGGCAATTAAGAAGAAAACGAATTGTTATAGAATTGTATAAATTAACCCATCTCTATTTTAGAAGGAGTTTTTCATAGACAGCAGTCTTTTTCTAATATTTGTCTATTTCATACCTTTTTTATATTTTGAATAATTTGGATGGTCATTGTTCTGATGTGCCAAAGTTTGCCTTCTGATGCTTTATCTTCTAAAATATGATATATTGATTTTTCAACTAATAGGACATTATTGTTCTTTAGATGTACATATTCATGTACAAAGTGTACATGTTCATTGATACAAAGAGTTTTGACTCTTTGCTGACCGAGAATGTATTCTTGATTTTTTAATAACTAAAACTAGATCTGTGTTACAAATTTTTTAGGGAGAAATTATTCATTAACCGCTATGAGAGTTGAACTCTATAATAGACTGCTATTTAAACATGCCTGCCAGCCAGACTATTCAATTTGATATTCAACAAAAATAAAACCTAATTTATTGTTGAAAGTGGATTGGGATTGATTTTTGTATACATCTAGTGAAACCAGTGAATTAATGGTATACTTGAACAAATCTTCTCGTAACATGCAGTTTAATAAGACAGCGCTTTTCAAATTGAAGGGTCTCTGATTTAATCTCGTCCATAATCTGAAAAATAGATACAAGTGTTGCATGTTACTACTTTCATATTTATTTTTAATGTGTGCTTGGTACCTTTACAGAGTTCCATCCTTATCATATGTAAATAGGGCTAATTTCTTATGAAAAGTTCTTTTGAAAACTATCAAGGAAACAGACATCCAAAATGATACTCTTTTAATGAGACTTTTAAGGAGAACTACCTACACACGCGCACTGTAAAATTGATATTCAATTAAAATAATCAGTGCAAATGCTCCAGGTGGAACTTACTGATTCAGAAATAGTTAATTTCTATAAAAGAATTGAGTAATAACTATCTTTAACATCAAAATACCGGGAAGTCCACCTTACATATGTTTGTAAGCATGTTAAACATGAGCTCAACGAAGATTAAATTTTATCAAAACATTTATATACACAGCATTAAACAACGAGGTTGAATGTTGGGTTTCTACTTTTTAAACAGACATCCGTCGGAGTAGGTCCTTGGGAGATTTCAAAGATTCTTTTGAGATTTAATGCAGCCCATTTACTGTGATAAGTATTCGCGAAGGTAAAAGCACAAAGAATGACATTAAGTTCTTTACAACAGCTTTCAGCGGATTGGTTATTCATTATGAAATGTCAAAACGTATGAGATTTATGAATCAAAAGCAGTTTTGTATTGATTGACAAAAAGAAAACGTTTAATTATCTATATAATATAAAACAGAAACGTCATCTTTTTTTAATGAAAGAAGCATCAAATGCGAAATACCGGAGCTGAGATTCAAGATTATTATATTATCTCGAACATTAGACATTTAAATATCTCAAAAATAAGAAATATTAACATTCAATATTATATACAGTATTTTAACGCTAAATAACACTTTAATTTCGTAAAATCAATTTTATCTGAAAAAAGTATTGTTTCACTGTATGGTAATGCAATCGTCAACATGCAAAGAAATTCCTAATATTCCCCGTATCAGAATTTTATAATTTCTTATGCAGAGAATATTAGGAATTATAAAATCACAGCTTAACACTTTTTGTAACTTTTTAAATCACATTCTCGAGAATTTCTTAAAATGAGTTGAAAAATAGATGTATTGTTGAGAATGCTTGTACATGTTCAAAGTTTTAAAAGAGTAATTTAACTATTGTGATAGAGGGTATTTGAATATAAGCTCAGTTGTCGATCACACAATTTGAAAAAGACTGACTTTAATTCCAATTAGTTTTGATTCACGAAAATAAAAATTTAAATTATTATCCTAGGTATGCTGTGAAAGCAATGAAATATTTTTCTGTAATTTTCTTGCATTTTCCCTCAACTATTTAATAACCGTTTAAAGAACTAATAAATTTAAAAGACTGTTTTACAGGGAGAATGTGTTGGTGAATGGAATGTAACAGTTTCGAATAATTTGGAAATAAGATGGACAGGAGAAGAAACAGAAGGAGCAGAGGTAGAAGTCACTATCACTGCCACTTACGCATCAGAAGACGATTGTCCAGGAAGGAAAGGTCGTACAGAATTCAAAAATTTGGAATTTCCTCCATTAAAGAATCCATGTAGCAACACCGCTTATAACGTAACAGTAGATCTGATTTGTAATGGCAATCTAAATGGAACTCAGATGTTTGTTATCTGGACTCTACCAGATGGTAAGATTACGTTTGAATTTGCGGGAACGTTCTGATTCTCTCGTTACAGTTAAGGTTCCAGAACTTTTTCACAATAAATCTTGAATTAGTGTGTTTTCAATAAAAATTATATCTTTATTTTATTAAATATGACTTTAAAAAATCATAATTGTTAAATCTATCACGTGTTGCTTGTATTTATTGATTTTATTTGGAGTTAAGTGATTTTTTCTTACATTTTATTTTAAGAAATAAGGATTCAGTTGCATAAAATTTAAACATATTTGTTCAGTAAACTTATGCTAAAAATTTTGCAAATATTTAATTTTGAAAATTTTACAACTCAGTTTATTTATGATGTAAAATGTCCTCTATAACTGTGTAATAAACTATTGAGGGTGATTTGAAGCGCATTCTCAGAAACTAATACCTCCTGTACACATCACTTTTAAGTGCATTTAAATCGTAATTAAACTTTTTCTCTATGGATTTAATTAGGTAGAAATTGGTTTAATATAAAACAATCAGGCAAACTGATTTAAATGTGTTTCAACTTATGTTGCGCCATCTTATTTTCTGCTATTATTGTTAGCTTTTGTTGAAAGGTTTGAAACCACATTCAAATTAATAAAATGATTAAACAAATATACTTATAAAAGCATTAACTAAGCACCAGAAAACTGTGTAGGGTTTCAGAAAAAATATATTTGTCTGCATCACTCTTTCGTTTTATATTAATCATATGAGTTGTCATATAAATTATATTTTCTTTGACCTATTAAGATTTTAAAAACAGCTCAGTCATAGAAAATTTGAAAATGAACTTATAATTTATATATATATATATATATATATCAGTTCCAAGAGTAAAAAAGTGAAAAAGCTGTTGGCAACTTGGTATTTAAGTTTAATCAAACTTAACTTTATGTTTATTTAAAACTTGAAGTATGAACTAGGTATATAATCAGAGATATTACTTATAAATGATGTCTAAAGTTGATCATCATATATGCTTTTCTTTATCGAATTCGAATCCCAATAAAAAAGAAGCTAATGGAGTTGCAAAACTTTAATCATTACGCTTAATAGTTATGAACGCAACTTATATCATAATTTTGATTTGCAATATATATATATATATATATATATATATATATATATATATATATATATATATATATATATATATATATATATATATATATATATATATATATATATATATATATATATACATAATAAGTGAATCATCATTTTGAACCATTATCAAGAGACAAAATTGATATTTGAATATTTGAGCTGGCATACTCAACTGAGTTCAATTAAACACCCACATTATGCCGAAAGAGAGATGTATCACATTAATAATTTAACTACTCTAGGATCCATCAATAGAATAATTTTTTCACCAAGGTTACATTTCAATGTGTTTTCATACATGGTAACTACCAATCACTATAAAAGCCAAACCGTTGTCGTAAATCTGCACGAACTCGTAACTTAAATTCTTCAAATTCGAATTGTTGCTGTAAATTAATTTTTTAAAAATGACCTTAGAAGCTAAGTTGGGAAAATTTATCAGTCATATATTTAGGAGACAAAGAGCCCAATATCTAACCGATTCAAAGTTCGGCTTATTGAGAGAATGTATACACATTAAAACATCTACATAGACAACATCTCTTCACTGAAATAATGTTATTTGGATTGGAGAAAGCTGCTTCAGATATTGGTTTTTCTGTTTGATTGTAGTTCCGAACTAGCCAACATATGATAGTGTTTAGTGCTTTTAATTAGGGAAATAAGCTAATAAAATGAATCAAGAACGGAGAGCTATGTGAAGAAATTCTTATATTCATGTGATAAGTCTAATCATAGATAAGATCAAATTTTAATTACTTATTATTCACACATAGTGATTTATAACTGCGTGCAGCAGAACTTTCTTATGCATTGCTTTAAATAATTTCTTACAAATTATGGAGTTCTGATGAGAACTTTACTAAACCATACGTGCCAAAGAAGAAATCTGTTCTCTATTACACACAGTATGACCGTACACTTTACCGAGTTGAAAATAAACTGAAATAAAATTAATGAAAAGATACACAGTTATAAATAAAAATAATTCACATTGATGAAGAAAGTTTTCCACTTCCAGAAACAATTGCTCGTATCTCATAAAGAATTGTCAACTTACATGATAACTTTCTTGGTTAATTGCTAATTTAATCTCGTTATGTATAGTGATTTTAGAAATGCAATATTTCTTCTTAATTGCCTTACATTACATAGATTTTAAAATCTTATTTTGAAGAATTTAGCTGATATCTTGGGCCACATCAGAAAAAGAAATTATCAGACTTCAAAATGAGTCATTACTAGCACAATGATCTGACTAAATAACGCTAAATCTATATAAGTAATTTAAAATTAACGCATGGTTTATAATGAATTCAGATTTATCTAAAATGAGTAGCTGCAATCTTTATAACATTGCTCCATAGTCTTTTTCTTAACTGAAAATTTAATATATAACTTTCTAAGTTTTCTTATTAATATGTTTGACGTTAATCTTGACTTTTCTGAGATAGTTTCTCAAAGCAAATTAAACATATCTATTTAATTAATAACTATATATCTTCGTGCTGAATGGCTTATGATGTCGCATTAAATGCTCACCTATAGTCTTAACTTTTTACAGGTCTTTTACTTCAAATTAATTTTAGGAGAAGAGAACATCAATTCTAAAATCTTGATAATTGAGATAATTATGTTATTCTTATACTATGCAGTATTTTGTGTGTATTTCATTCTCTTCACAGAAGTCATTTATCATTATAATTATAGCTCCATCTAATGTCAAACTTAAGGACGTGACTAGTTCAAGCTTCCAAGCGTCTTGGGATCCTCCGGCAGGATATATTGCTGCTTACGAAGTAGATGTGAATGGAACTGCTTATGACGCGGGCGACAAAACTTCTCTACTCGTAACTGAGCTTAATCCTAGCACTTGGTACAACTTAAAGGTGTCTGCTAAAGGACAGGAAGCCTGGAGTAACTGGTCTGATGTTGTTTCTGTACAAACAAAACCTGAAGGTGAGCATTATGTATTCCTCCAGTTTGTGACTGTTCAAATTTAAAACAATAATATCGAAAATTTTTACAGTTAAAATGGTTTCATCACTGAAGTTGTAGTAAAAGTATCTTTCAAATTTCATGAGGTTTAATGTTCCTCTGCTGATGAAAAGTAGAACTATGGAGAGCAATGTGCTACCTTAGGTGTCCACCTAAGTTATACGACCTAAGTCATAAGTTATATAGTTATATTATCGAGGGAGTATTGACAGAACGGATAACCTGTTTTCTTGTCTAAAAAAGTTTCGAAGTTATTCGTATGGTTTGATGTCTTTCGAGGAAAGTGCTTTTTCAGACCTTAATATCATCCCTTGACCATGGTTCAAAATTAATTGCAATTGATTAGCTGAGTTTAACCATGTAGTTGACAGAAATAAGCAATTTTATTAATTTTCTTTCATAGCATTCTAAATAATAACAGTAAAATAAGTAATTTCTTCATCCCATGTGAAGAAATTATCAAATTTTATTAAAACACGTGTTGTAAAATGTATGTAGTTTTTATGAATCTCTTAGTTAGCTCTCACAAAATTCTCGACTCATTAGCGGCTTTTTGATCTTCTTTCCTGATATTAAATCGAATTCTTATTTTAGATCTACTACACAGTTTCAGTCACTTGAATACACGATTTATCCGACGTAAAAGAGCATCTCAAGGTGGAAACATTTCCAAAACGGCTAAGTTTGTGAACTTTATGTGTTCGCATGCGTTCGTGATAAAAGTATACCGAGCCTGGCAAAATGGGAAATGTCCAAAACCAGTGACATGGCAAACATAATGTATCACAGGGTATATATATAATAGACGACATATGCAGAGATGTGTTCAGTCGTATGGACGTGATACCGTATAGCAATTAATTATCAAGATGGACAAAAGAACTACCAACAGTGTCTCCCAAACTATTGTTCAGCGAACGTTACTGCACCTGGGTCACTGAATTAGACTTATATTCATCAGGTTGACTTATATTCATCATGGTCGAAGGCTTTATTTCCCACGTGAGTATCGTAACTGAACTTCTAAGGAGTGGCTATAAATAGCGTTTTCCGATGAATCACGTTTAATGCTCCATTAGACAGATGGAAGTTAGCGTATACGGCATGAAACCTTTGAAAGTAAACACCCTACAACCATTACCAGAACAGTCCAGGTTGGAGTAATATGGCCTGCGTAAAGTTTTCCTTGCTTTTCTGGGTTCTCCAATCATTGTAGAAGACACAATGGATCAACACAAGTACGGATCTATTCTTATGGATTATGTCCACTCTCATAAGCGTATCGTTTTTCTTCGAGATGATTGCATCTACCAGCAGGACAATTTGAGATGTCATACAACTGGCAGTGCGTGGTTGGAAGAGCACAAGGATGATTTGACTGTTCTTCTCTGGCCAGCAAATTAACCTGACTGAAACCCATTCGAGAATTTGTGAAGCCATTTCAATAGAATGTTCGCGGAAGGAATCCTCATATACGCCATCTAGCGTCGATGGCAACGGCATTGAAGATGGCACGGCTCAAAATCCAGGTGAACACCTTGCGGAATCTGACTCTTTTTCTGCAGGTTTCGCAAAAGACCACTCTTGTGAAAGATGATTATTCTTGCTTTTCACAGGTAGTCACTTTAATGTCATTGGATTGTATATATATATATATATATATATATATATATATATACATAATTTACGAATACTTTATGCATTTATGCATAGTATAGCTGATTTGTTTGATTGCATGTTTAAAATAAAATGAGGAATCTAGATAAGATTTCAAGCGTTAAATTTCATACTACGCAAATAAAAAAATCATTGTTAAATTTGACTGATAAGGCATTATTTAGTCACAGATTATTTGAAAGTATAATCACAAAAAATTGTTTCGCATCCTTAATTAACAACAAATTGAGCGGAATGTTCTAGAAATGATCAAAAAAATACTTTTACTTACAAAAAAAATACTAATAGGTTTATTTTGCATGTCTTAAAAATGATAACTTGTTCTTTCTTTAGATGCTTTCTTTTTTATAGTCAAAAGTATATTGTTTCCTTGGAAGCTCAAATTTTTGTTAAATCTAATAGTCTCATTGATGGATTAGAAGTAGATCAAAAGAACAAATTGGTGGTTTAGAGCCCACAGATTTCTTTATGGTCAACTACTTAGGCCTGAGAAGCTGATTTCTTATGCAACGAAACAAACCATTTGATTTCTATTCACTTTTAGAAAATTAAAATTTTATCTGAGTACTTTAAACTATTTTAAAATTTGTTTGACACGTTCATTGTGGTGGGCATATTTTTTGACAAGTTATCTTGCTAACTTGGAAAACTATGAACATTCACCATATTAGTTTACCCAAATACTTAGCATTACTAATAGATTTCTTCTGTTGTTTAATGATTTCTCTAAACTTCTAATTTGTCTGGTATTTTCGGTCAAAAAACAAGTGAATATCTTTAAACTCTCAAGGAATTCTTTCAAATATTAATATTATTTTATTAAGATTATTTTTGTTTCAAAATTTGAAATACTAATTAGGACTTTTTTGACCCAAAAGAACAGAACCAAAAAGAAGGTTATTTCTTCAAAGAATATCAAAAGAAAATATGAGGTAAACATGAAATCTCTTGCCATTTTCGAATTACCATTGTATAAAGTGATAATAATAATCAAATTCATGTATGACGTGGTTGAGGCATCAGTCAGTCAATCAAAGAAAATCAGTCGTTATAAAAGCAGATCCACCATGCACATTCATCATTCGTAACCCGTACAACCCGTATTCGTATACTTTCTTTAGGTCATGTTTTTGGGGTCATTAAAATGACAAGAACATTTTTGTTTACCCTGTATGTTGGAATCTTTGAATCAATTTTAGATTGTACTTGTCAGATGACTATGAAATATTTCTTATTCTGTTTGATACTTACGATCGGTTTTTTACAATTTATTATGAATATTGTGTATCACTATTTACTTGTATGTTTATTATAATTTTATAATGCATTATTAAAAATACAATGGTAAAATATATATTATTTTTCACTCAAAATTATAAATTGTTAACTCCTTTTTACGAGATCAATTGCATACTTCGTCAACAGAATAAAAGAAACTACCCTTTAATGTTAGTAAAAAAAATAGCTGCGAAGTTGTTTAAATCTTACTGTTTTCACAATTTATTAAATTCTTTTTTAGATATACCAGTCGTCGTGTTGGAAAAGCGTAATGTGTCCAATACAAGTGTCGAAGTTCATTGGCAACATCCTGGAGGTAAAGTGCAGTTATTCTCAGTAAGATGGACTGAGCAGGGAAATAAAACACACCAATATAAGAATGTCACTACAGAATACTGTGAAATAGGAGATTTAATCCCTTACACTTTTTACGACATTGAAGTCGCTGCATGGGTAGGAGACAAGATGGGAATGTGGTCCAATGTTCTTCGAGTGCAAACAAAAGATGGAAGTAAGTATCTATTATTTTCAAACTATTCATGCAATCGAATTTCACGAAAAAATTTGATAAAAACAACTAATTTGATTTTTTTTATGAAATTTTCGATACTCAATAAAATTTTTTAAAACATACAAATTCAATTGGAAGTTTGAAAACGATTTCATTGTATTGAAAATTTTATGACTTTTCTGAAGTGGAATTCACCCATAATTAAATATCAGATAAAATATTTTTGAAATTATATTAAAATCGGTTTAACTTACTTTATTTAATAATATTACAATAATTAATCCACATTAATGGTGCATCTTAGTCTATAGATGAACAGGAACCATCCAAATTGATGTAATTTATGCATTTTTATAAATTGTTCGTTGTATACTATTTTTTGTAGGGGTAAGGCGTTTAAATGTACATTCTCTATAATATTGATAATAATTGAATGAAATAATTTTCCATAACCATATCTTCGAAAAACTAGCTTTGTTTTGTTGGAATTTACTCTCTTCTAATTCCTCAATATGAGCAAATTTGTGATTAACTACCTATCTAATGATATATTACTTCATATATTTTTCGGGTAAAAAATAAATATAAATTGATTTTCTTTGCAAAACTATTTACTAGTTTTTTATACTAAAATATTATATTTTAATTGTTTTTTTTTTTGTCACCCGGAGGGGATATTTTATTTTTGCTTTTAAAAGAATAGATTATTTTTCAAATTTCAAGATCTTCATGGTTAATCAAAAATTTTAAGGCGTTAAAACTGGTTTAAGAGAAAAAACAGGATAATCATTTAACGAGTTTGATAATATTTCCATTGACATGCACAGTTGTTATATTAACACATCATGTGATTGATAGAATAAATACAACAAAGTTGCTAAGCAGAAACTTAATGGGCCGATAACTGCGGAAAAGAAACGTTACTTAAAAACCTATTGACTCTAAAATAAATTTATCTAATACAATTATCACTCACATTCATGAGTTCATTATCATTCTACACTATATCTTATCCATTTAAAGTAAACAGGATACAGACGTAACAAGATTTATATCAAAATATATGTATTCTTGTGTAACGCTATTATGGTAAGAGCTATAGAAACAAACAAATGATAAAAAATAGTCACATTCTTTTGCAATTGACATAAACCTCTCATTTCAGTTCCATTTCCACCGGGGAACCTGAGAGAAGGGACAAAGACTAATACAAGCGTGGAGGTTTTGTGGGAGGAACCTAAGCCAAATCGTGGACCCATTCTTCATTACAACGTTTGGTATCTGGCAGGGAAAGCGAAAAGGTCTCTCAAAATAATGCAGACTAATGAGACTCGCTTCTTGGTGGAGAATCTTTTGCCAGCCCGGAAGTACACAATCAAAGTGAGAGCCGTTACATCTGCAGGCTATAGTGACTGGACTGATCTGGACGTCAGGACCTTACCTGGAAGTAAGAGAAGTATCTTTCTCAGTTAAAAGTGCGTTGCACAATCTATGACAAAACAAAAGTTTTGATTATTTAAGCACAAGAAATGGAACATAAATTTTCGATGGTAAAGTTACTTTGTAGCGATATGTTCAATTAAAAAATGTAAATATATTATTGGGGATCTTTAATATTAGTATAAATGTTTCTGATTGGTGTAGTTGCAGTATGTAATTCGGAAAGTCAATTATAAATGGAAATGAAACTAAATTGTTAAGAAGATCATACATACAGCTCAAAAATTTAGTAAGCGAAACAATATGGATAACTTTGGAAACTAGTGGCAAAATTTAATATTAATTTTGAAATTTCAGCATGAGTGGATTATGGCTGAAATTATTACACTATTTGTTAGAACCTTTTTGATCACTTCTTTGAAAATATTTACTTTTAAATTAGTTAAGTTCTTATGAAATAATTTATATTATCTAAATGTTTGTTCAAGTTAAACAATTGCCATATGTTTCTACAAATACATAGAAATTCATAAATGCTAATTATAATGTAACACTATCTTTAATTTCTTATTTAAATGTTATTTACATATTTGTTTTTTATTTCTCTTCTATTTCTTGATTTTTATTCCTTTGGTAATCATGTTCGTGATTAATTGACGAGTGACATCAAACAGAAATCTTAAATGCTAGTGTGATCAAGGAAGCTAACAGAATTTTAAAAAATGAGTCTTGATTAAGAATTTGAATTAAAATGAAATTTAGAAACATAAAAGAGTTTATTTTAACTATATAAACATGCCTTCTAAAATAAATTACATAATTGTTAAGTTTTAATATTAATAGTTATAATCATATATTTTCTACCAGAGTTCTCTACAATACTCTCTGTTTCAGTGAACATTAAGAACTAGTTTGATTGACGGTATAATTTTTGCCCTTAAATGTTATGCATCTGTATTTTTTGGACTAAATGGCTGATTTGGTTTGAAAATTAAGCTGAAATCGAGATTCACAAGAAAGTTCATGGTCTGAAATGCAAAAGCTAAGAGAAATCCATAAGACAAACAGTAGAATTTCGGTAGTTTATAAAAACAGAAGATTTAAAATAAAATAGTGGCTCAAATTATCAAGTCATTAAAACAATAATTGAAGTAAACTATAATGAAGGGAAGGAAGAGGTAACAAAGAACTTTTTGTTTTAGGTTTTCTGATCCTAGATGATAAATTATTACAAAAGATGTGTTTTTAGTTTGGACACTAGTCATTATTAATTAAAGTAAAAAAAAATAATTTATTTTTCTAGAAAAAAATTATAATTAAGAAAGTAAATTTCACGAAATGAATATTAATTTTTGAAGAAAGTAAATTTTTCTGATGAAAAGATATCTTTAATTTTGCTATTAATAATTTTACGTTATGGTGTCCAGTTTAACTAGGAAATATAGAAAATTAATCATATAAAAGCCTCGTACGATGAACTCGGACTATGTTGATAAACACTGGCTCACCAATAACTAACGCCTCACAGTTTTTAAACACTATCTAAAGACTAAGTTAAAGTTTTAGATAGAACACTTAAATTCATATATCAAGACATATCTGAAAAGAGTATTTATTCAACACGCTTTTGTAATGAATTGACATGTGTGATGTCGTATTACGTCATTGGAAATGGGTTGAGTTCTATTAACATCAACTGTTGGTATTTTGGACACTGATTTGGTGTTCGTCTATATATATATTTTAACCTTTCTACACTTAAGTATTCTACAAATAAGGTATTACGATTCAAAATGGTGTATATTTAACAGCACCATTCACAACATCGTGCATAAAAGTGAAAATAAAATCGGTCAATGAACCGAATTATTGAAGTATCAAGTCCTAACAATATCACAGTTTTGAAGAATTATCAAGACACAAAATACATACCTCAGATAACTCTATTTTTATAGTAAATCATAGGTTAGGCATTAAACTCATCAAGTCTTTAATTTGTATAGAATGTATGTCAGTTTGGTGATCTCTGATTAGATTAAAATAAATAAACAATTTTAACTCGTCTCTTAATCACTTTTGTGACACTTGAATATAAATTTTTATCCATGAAAATTCCTAATTAAAAACAGAATGCAGTGGATATTGTAAGCAATCAGCTGTTAGGATATGAACTCTATGGTGCCAATTTCTCCTTCATTTATATCTATTCTTAATAATGACAAGTATTATTAAAGTCAGTGGATACCTTACCAAGTATTACAACTGTAATGCATATGTATGTATGTATGTTACCGAAATATTAAAATTATTACATATTTTCTCTAGGCACTGTATATAATAGGATTAGGAATATTCTAATAAATAGAATTTTATTTGCAATTCAAGAAATTTTCTCATTTCTTTATTTTCTAAATTAAGATGTTTATATTTAATATTCATGTTTATTTAGTAAAGAATAATGAATTTCTAATTAAGTAATATTATTTGAAATTTTCCTTATTTTGTAATTCTTTCGCAAATTACTCACAAATTTAAAAATTTATACTTACGTTAAAAAAATTTTTAAGATTTTCTTGATAACCGCTCTTTTAGACAAACTTTTCTCATTATTACGTTCCATAAAATCATGTTTTTCTGTTCTAAATAATAATAATTTACTATCGAAATAAGGTAAGAACAACTTTTTATTTCATAAAATGACTTAAGAAATTGAACTGTTTTGATATTCCCCTATGTTTTGCTCCATCTTTTCAGCGCCACATCCTCCTACCAATGTATCCGCAGTGTCCGAAACATCAAGTAGTATAAAAGTTACATGGGATATTCCCAAGCCATTTGTTGGTCAGATACTGACGTACACAATACTTTGGAAAGAACTGGGATCGAATGAACCTTATTTGGATAACACGACTGAAACTTCTTATGTCATTGATTCCTTGAAACCTTACAGCAATTTCTCAATACAGGTCAATGCGTGGACGCGTGCTGGTTCCGGGGATTGGTCAGATCCCATCACAGCTCGTGTGTCTCCCGGAGGTAAGGAAACTTCTGGTTGTACGTTATGATATTAATTTTAATTTAGATTTCTAAGATAGTGTGTGTGCAAAGTATATCGGTAAAAATATGGTTGTAATGACAAACGCCGTAATAACAGATATCTCTCGTTACAAAAGGTAATATTTTCTGGAATTTATTAAAATGAATTAGGAAATTCGAGATCCAGTTTACCCTAATTAAAATGCTCTACAAATTCTGGCTTTGTATTAGTATAATAGGTATATACACCTTATTTTTTACTAGTTTCTTCTTTTGCTCGATGCTGGAATATTTTGAATGCTCTTTATAATAGATTTAGATTAAATAGATGAATCGGCTTTTTGGAGATAAATTGGCATTTCCTTTCTGGTTCACTACTCATTGCTTTTGTCCGTATTTGACGATTGCTAAATACTTAGAGTTACTTTCCTCTTTTGGGAAAATCCTCGCAACTAAATTTATAATTATATAGAATAAGCCCTTTTAGGAATATTCTATATAATTTTTCCTAAGAATAACTTTTTTAGAGTTTTTCTCATAAAATTGAAAACTTTAGAACATGAATAACAAAAAATAAACACTACGCATTATTTGAGAAATTTTATGAAATATTTTTTCAGCTTTGTATCTTACTCACTCTCACACAATGTCATTATGGTTAAATGGTTTCACATAAAAACTATAAACTTGTATATCAAATACTTAATGGGTATATTAAAAAATGCAGATCAAATAACCATAGTATATCCGGTTTATCTCATTGAGCTCTTGTTTCTCTAAATAAGATATGATGGTAAATAAAAAATACGGTTACCTCTCTTCAATATTCTAGTTAAAACAGTAAATCGCATTTTATGAAAGGCAAGTACAGGTTGCTGAATCTTTACACAAAAACATGATCGCATCATATTTTAAAATGAATCTGAATTTCTAGCTATAGGCGAATAGCCTTCTGCTTAACAGCTGTTAAACTTTTGAAGATGAGCGTTCTTGTGCTCAACTTGTAAAATTATCCTTCACTCCTGTTTTTCATATAACTCGAGGCATTTTTTCCCTTTTTAATGAATTAGCTTGGAGCGCCCGTTTTAACTTTAGTACCAGCATGGAAATAAAGAAACTTTCTTTCTTGCTTTTTTCTCATAAAATTTCATTTTCACCCGAGTTGCAATTTCAATCTCCAAACGGGAGAAAATAATCACAATAATCGTTATTGTGAAGTCTGCTGGTGTGGGTGTAGTACTTTGCTAGTCTAAAACAGAAACTCGAGGTTTTATCTTCGGTATATAACACAGTCTTTCATCTCTTCAGTGGGTTGATAAAATTTTGTACTAAGCATGTTTGGGAATTAAACACTCGAGGCTTCGTGTTAGACTGACCACCCAACCGGAACATATGCTTCGCACCCTTTGGGCCCTCGGTCATGAAGCTGGTAGGTTTTGCCCCACATGGGCTATCATAATACTTTAATTTAGTTTAATCAAATCTCTGTAAGAACCAGTTAAGAAAACATGTTCAAGAAACATGATGAGCCTGCAATAACGAAACAGATTGAGAAATAATGTCATTACTTTTAATTTTTCTAGTATGAAAAAGTCCTATTAAATGCATACTTTTTAATATTCCTCGAATATAAAGCTCGAATTTAAAGTTCGAATTTAAAGCATAAAAAAGAATAGAACTTTCATTTTCAATTTTAACCAGTTCCGCGAAAAATCGGGCAATATTAAATATTTTTCCTTCCTAATCATCTTTTGATTTTAATAATTAACCAGGAATTTAATTATCCCAATAAAATTCGTAACTCTTATGATAGAAAAGTATTTTTTAAAACATTAAAAAAATCTTCGTGTGAGTTTTGTAGTGTCTGTTTTAATAAGTAAAGAATAAAAAAAAATTCATGCACACATAATAAAGTTTAAATTAATAAATTTAAAGAGCTGGTGAGTTTCATATTTCCTTAACTCTTTCATATATTTTGAATGGAAACATTAAAAATTATTAATTGCGTATAGAGTTTAAGATACAGTACTTCCTTGGAATAAAGTAAAAGTTATTTCCTGGTTTCAAGTGACAACATTCTTTCATACTTTCCATAATTTTGATTGTTTCATAAATTTATTTTATGTTCCTATACAATGAATATAATATATTCATCCTGTTTGGCACATACTAATATATTATGAATCATGAATAATTATTGGAATAAATTACAGGATGCATAGAAGCGAAATTTTAATTTTTGTGTAATTACACTATAAACGCAAATACCTATCAGGATATAAGTATCCATCTCAACTATTCATATATAAATGAGATAAATACTTCGTAAAGGTCATGCGTAGTAATGCTTCTTTGCATTTTAGTTAAATTCATATACTCTGTTGCGGACAATAATAATCTAAAATTAACAAAAAAGCTATGTAGAAAAAAACTGCCGTAAATTTCGTCACCATGCCTGATGTTTTCGAGAAGAAAATAATGTTTCGTATTTTTTTTCTCATTTATTTAGAGAAGGTTGAAGTTGTTATTCAAGATTTAAGACTTGAATTATATAATTTGAAAACTTTCGTTTATTAGAAAAGATCTAATAATCAAAATGAAAATATAATAAATACGTAATAATTGTTTGTTGTTAAATTACAATTAGATTTTCAATTACTTAGTGTTTTGAGAAAAATAGTTGTGGTTCATTGGTAAAAATTAATATCCGTTTTTTTATTAATAATAGTGCCATCTTCACCAAAAGAGTTGAAGGCCACAAATATCACAGATGTAACAATCCGTGTTGAGTGGGAGGAGCCACAGCCATTTGTTGGACCCATTATTCACTACACAGTCAAGTGGATAGAAGTGAAAAGTAAAACGGAGAAAACAGGATATTCAGAAGAGCCGGCTTTCCTCATTCAAAAACTACAACCTTTTACTAATTACACAATTGCGGTCCAAGCACAAACACTTGCTGGTACTGGAAATTGGTCGGAGTCTATCATGATCACAACTGGCATAGGAGGTAGAAACTGTTATTATTGAAGAATCTATATTTTAAACTTTTTTATGGTTTTCTATTTAAGCCTCGTATAAAGGTTCATTTGAAATGAAAACAAGTTCGTTATTGCCTTATTTGATACCTTTATCAATTACATTCCTGAAAAATTTAGCTATCAGATGGAATACATTGAAAAAGACAGAACTTCAAAAAGTTTCTCTTATTTTTAAAAAAGACATAAAAAAGTTTCTCTTATTTTTTTGTTTCAGTTGTCGAAGTTAAGCGTAATTAACATCAAATAAAGGTTAGAATTTAAATGTTTCGTAGGTCAAAAATAGTGTGATAAAAAATTGAATTATTTCATAAATTTATGAAACGATCTTTTTTCTATGTATTTATACATATGAATTTAAAAGTAAAAAGTAAAAGTTATCATTCATAAATATATATTTTTTACACCATGCTTCTTGAAATTTAATGTATATTTTAAGTTTTAAGTATTAATGTATATTTTAAGTTTGTTTTCTGCAACTTTATACATAGAAGTTTGGCATTCAATAAAATATATTAGATTATGCAGAATGGTTAAAGCTAGCCACAGTAATATATGAAACAATTCCCTTTTCGCACATTTCCGTATTATTCTAGAGAATTCCAAAAGAGAAACCGGGAAATGTTATAAAATAAATCTTTATATTCGTTCCAAATATTACGTGGCAAATCGCGTGACTTTAACTCGCGCTTTAGGTTCAAAATTTGTATATTGCATTTTACGGTTTGTTTGGAAGAGTCAAAATATACGTAATTTTATTTAAATTTCTTAAAAAATATTTTTTTACCATGTTGTATAAAAAAGGAGGAACAAGGTATAGGTTGGAAAGGGAGTCATGGTCTATGTATTTGAAATAAAAATGCGACAATGAATAGTCCAAAATGATTGTTAAGGAAAAAAGACGCATGCACTATTTATTACTAAATGCCTATGTTTGCGAAAAACAAAAAGTAAACTCATTTATCTTATCGATAAAGGCTCAGACTACACAGTATTACGTTACGGATTATGATTATTACACGTACTTCACGAGGTTCGTTTGGCTTTTGGACACGAGGGACGTCGTCAAGTATTGAAAAAGAACTTTCAACAAATACGATAGCGTTATAAGTCATGGTATTAAAATGTACCTTGTAAATCCTTGTAAATTCTATCCAAAAAACGGAGCGATACATATTAAAAGGGCATTATTTTGAAATCTATGATTTTTTTCCGAACTTAATTTCCTTTGTCAGATAGATCTTACTGACTTCCAATCTTAGCCAGATAAAGAATGCAAGTATAAAAATATGTATATAATAACTATATCTGTAATAAAAAATCAGGATTATTCTATACAAGTTACAAATTAAAACAGTGAATATTCAAAATCAAAATGAATCGCATTAACTCATATAATTAAGAGATCAGTTTTTTTAAAAAAAATTTTATTTTATTGAAATTTATATAAAAAGTATATATAAAATAGAGACGACTTTTCTCTAAATAATAAAAGAATAAAAAAAATATTATAAAGTAAATATTTAATGGAAGTTTAAAATTTGATATTTTTTGGATGTAACATTTCTAACTTGACACCTTTTTTAATGCTGTCAAATTTTGTCATATCATCACTAAGTTTCTAATATCAATCGTGTTTCATAATAGGAAAAGTAAGGATATTTATAAGAAAGTTTTTAATCTTCAGAGCGAATTAAAGCTAAATTTGGTTTAATCGTCGTCTTTCTGTCACTAAGATTTTCATTTTACTTTTTAGCAGATTATTCTTACTATTAAATTTTTTCTCGGCAAATTGTACTAAGAATTCAAATGTTATAAGTGCAAATCAACCTAGAAGGCTTGAAAAACATTTATAAATATGAATAGCTCATCATAAGAAATGCTTGTGTATGCGTATTTAGTTGGAAAGCAAATTCTAAGAAAAGGATGTTCAACGTTTCTTCTATGAAAAGCTTCTTATAACGATTAAATTGGCAACAATAGTTTTTATAAGACCTTAGATACATCCAAAATCATTCTCAATGAGTATAATTCCGAATATTTGTCATCAACAATAAGTAACGCAAAACGATGTCATATTAATTCCATATTATTGTCATAGTATAAAAAATGTGCATATAAATAGTCTGACAGCAAATGTTTAGTTTTAAGCTGCTTTTATCTTAGAAATATATCAACAAAGGGAAATTTTATAAGTAATGGTAACATAGGTATAAATCAATTTTTAATGAACTTACAAGTTCAATTGTATTCCATTCCATCTATGTAATCACCAGCAAAGCTTATAACCTTTTGCCAAATGTCGGGAAGCCGTTGTAGACCAGTGACAAGGTGTTGATTGTTGATGTGAGCTACCAAACGCCCTACTACGTGGAATACAGATGAAGCGTCATGAAATGGGAGGGGTTTCTTCGGAAAGAGATCGAATTCACAAGGACTAATGTCGGATGAGTAGGGAGGGTGTTCCAGGATTTCCCACTGCTACTGTCGCAATAGGAGAATGACATTATTTGCGACATGGCAACGAGCGTTGTCATGCAGTACGATAGGTTGATTGTTGTGCAATAAACGTCGACGTTTGTGCCACATAGTCGGACGCAGATGGAGCTGTAGAAATTGGCAATAGTAATCAGCGTTGATAGTTTGTCCTTCAAGTACAGCATGTGTGAAAATCATGCCGTCCCAGTCATATGCCACAATCAGCATAAACTTCACCCGACTAGGTTCCTGTCGAAATTTCTGTGGACGTGGCGAAACTTGGTGACGCCATTCATTTTATTGACGTTTTAATTCAGGCTCATAGATTCGTACCCATGTCTCATCAATGGTGACAATACGCTGCAGAAATGCGTCTCCTTCATTGCGGTATCTGTCAGCCAGTGCATACCGGTGCCATTACTGTACTTCGGTTAGTCGATGTAGAACTCAATGGGAAGGATATTTCCTAAGTTTGAGAGATTTCTTCATTATGCGCCACACCGTTTGATGACTCAGATCAAACTCTAAGGAACATTCTCGGAGAGTTCATTGACATTGGCGGTCTATGGTACGGAGGCCGCCCAGGATATCAATCTGCTCTTGAAAAATGGAGGACAAACCTGTGCGTGGCAAATCCGTAGTCTCATTCGAACCCGAACGAAATGCTTTAACCCATCGTGCTATTGTTCTATACAGTAAATCATTTGTGCCAAAGACTTTCACTAATCCTCGATAGCATTTTGTTGCTTTTTTGCCACGGGCAACCTCGATTTTAAGCAACAGCCGTTGATCACCTGTTGAAAACATGATTTAGAGCGATGGAAATGAAACTCCTCACTCTAACGCCACACAACAACCACCCTTCTTAGCAGATCGACTGTTTTTTGTACTCTACACATCGACAACAGCGCCACCTCACCATTCCCATATCCTATTTGCGCATGCCCACCCCTCTGCAAGTTTCAAGGTTAAGTGGCTACTATTTAATTTACAACCCTCGTATACACACACACATATATATTTACATATATTTGGTCATGTGACATGATGCCATTTTAAAGTTTTGCTATATTATTGAATTTATTTGAAATTATGCTACTTTTGTGCAAAAAATGTAAAAGGATGCAAAACTTTGTTGTTAATTTTTTTTAATTACTAGTGCCATCGTCTCCAAGGAATTTGAAAGCAAAGAATATCGAGGCTAAAAGTATTCTTATGGAGTGGCAAGAGCCAGATCCTTATGTGGGTCCAATTGTCCGATACACAGTCAAGTGGATGAACATAAAAAACAAGCTCTCCGGAAAAGACACCACTGAAAATTTAGATTTCCTCATTCAAGATTTAGATCCTTTCTCTAATTATGAAATCTCTGTTCGTGCGGAAACTGCTGCTGGTCCTGGGATGTGGTCAGATCCTAAAAAGGTGCAAACTGCAATAGGAGGTAAAGTTATTATAATAATTAACTTTATGCAATTCAATATTATAATTTGAAGCTTATTATTATCTATCAGGCCAATAAATTTATTTAATTAAAAGCAAAAGGTAATGGTATACGACGAGGTTCGCCACACTTCTTATAGAATTCATTCAAATTAACATTTTAAACAGATCAGATTGAAATGCAATTGACTCTAATGTACTAGTCGAAGTTCACTAAGCACCTTCAACTACAAAAGCATAGCAAGTTCGGTGATTAAAACACCCGCGGATGCTATTAAAATATCATGGAAAATTTTCACTGTGCGAATCGTCTGGCGTAAAGTATTCTTTCAATTATTTTCTAATATGAATAGGCTTCATACTAAAGTTTTTCAGGTTATTTCTTGAAGTGTGAATTTATTTTGTTTTCTTCCGTTATATATATATAACTGTTCCATTATATATCATTTTGTGGTAAATATATTTCTTTCATTTTTCATTACCATTGTATAAACACAATCGTATTACAAATGCCATATTTGTTAAAATAAAATGTTTCCTTATATTAGATATTATTAAAAATTTGTATTTTCAAATTATATTGATGTGATAAAAATATTTTAAAAGTTTTGACGTTTTCTTACTTTTTTCTTTTTTAATCGTTATAGTGCCATCTTCACCCAGAGATGTAAAAGCCCCCAATATCACAGATACTACTATCTATATAGAATGGCTTGATC
Source organism: Latrodectus hesperus (assembly GCA_037975125.1). Lineage (NCBI taxonomy): Eukaryota > Metazoa > Arthropoda > Arachnida > Araneae > Theridiidae > Latrodectus > Latrodectus hesperus. Next base: position 92,983,001 of record CM075857.1, read on the forward strand.
CTGAACCATATGTGGGCCCCATAGATCGATATCATGTCGAATGGAAAAATGTTAAGAATAATCATACAGAAAGAAATGATACTGAAATATCTAATTACCTCATTCAAAGTCTGGATCCATACACTAACTACCAAATCTCAGTTCAAGCAGAAACCAAAGCTGGTCGTGGGAAATGGTCGGAACCTGTATTATTAAGGACTGATGTTGGAGGTATAATATTTTTAGTATCTTTATTTGTAAATGTAGACTTCAGAGTATGATTACAATCAAAATGATATTATGGGTATTATTTACAACATAGGGTTTTAGTGTTATTAATAGTTAATTTCATCAAAACCAGGTAATGAATATATACATAAATACACTTTAGTAATCATAAATCAGCAAGATATGCTTAAAATTATTAAAATAAACTAAACTTTGGGGTCTCTGAAATTTAGCAAGATATAGATTTTGTATTGATGTTTATGTTATTTTGTTATTAATTTCAAAACATTTAATGGTTTTTCATAGTATTTGGTCTCGAAGAAACATTGGTACTCAAGTAAGTTTGCGAATCCCTTCACAAAATTAAATTCTACAGAAAAGAAAAACAAAAAAATTAGGATGGCTATATTTTGGCATTATTTTTGATATAGTTACGAAGGAATTTTGTTGCCTCAATGTTTTCTGCCACATAATTTCCTGAAGATATGAATTCATAGATATTTATTTAAAATTAGTAGATTTTTTCCATTTATGCAATTTCACCTGTAAAGCAGGGATTTCATTCTTTATCACTGCTTTACAAATGTTTATGTCACACGTTTCTAACTGGTAAAGCATGTAGACATTTGTGCTACATGAAAAATTTTGGTATTATAATTACGAAAACTCATTAACATAAAATATAAACTGATATGTTTTGAAAAACTTGAATGAATCGCACATTTGTATCATATACTAGTTTTTATCGAAGTTTGCTTACTTGTTTTATTTAAACATTAATATATTTTTTAAATTATCTATGTTTGAGTGAGATTTGTTTAAAAGTAAAAAAAATAATATAAGCAAGGGTTCCTTATGGTCTTATCGAATAGTTAAATGTTATGCTAATATGAGAATATGAACAAAAACTTCAAGAGGATAATATCTTCATATTATTAAACAATAGAATATAGAGAAAAGTTTACATAAAATATATAAACCCTTTAAAAATGTTGTGTATTATTACCTTCTAATAATCAGATGCTTCACCTTGATTCTGAAATATTATCTGCATTTATATTGTAAAGGTGCTTAGTTCTCATTTTTCTCATAATAATGTTATTATTATTTTCTTATTCCGTTAAGTGCCTTTTGTACCAAAAAATGTGATCACCAATCCTTCGAATGTAAGCATCAAGGTACAATGGGAAGAGCCTCAGCCATTCAGAGGACCCATTGAGTACTACACTGTGCGCTGGCGACATTCCAACGCTAACAGCAGTGAAAGAATAACCAACAGCACGGATTACGTCATTCAGAACTTGGTGCCATTTACATCATACTTCGTCCAGATAAGGGCCACCACATCCGCAGGAGGAAGTCCTTGGACTAAAGCTATGGAAGTGAAGACGCTGACTGGAAGTAAGTTGCAGTACTTCCGCATAACACTTTCCTTATGATTCATCCGTCATATTGAATATCCAAATTCGGAAACATATCCTACAAAAAAAATTGAAGAATGAAAATTGGGCTATTGCAAACGAAGACATGTTCCTCCAATGTTATTTTATTAACGGACGCTTATCTTATGAATATTAATGATAATATTTGTGACGAAAATATGAGTCACATATTAAAATTTTAAAAATACTTTTTATTATAGTTTTTGTGAAAAATCGCAACCAACAGGCGTAATTAGAATAATGAATTTCAGGATTCTGAACTTCTTTTATTGTAACTTGTAAAATAAATTTTTTTAATATTTACAAAGTATAATAATACCAATCTTTGATTACATTCGTAATAAAATTCATATTTTGTTATGAATGATTTCATCATCATTCATTAGAAAATATTATTTTAATATAATGAATTATATTTCGAATCACGCTGGTTTATATGTTCTAAGCATGTTTAATTAAAACCGATTTCATCAAAAGTTAAGCGATAACTATATCTCTTTCACATTCCATATTTTTATATTGCCAATTTATTTAAAAAATATATTGCCAGTTCTGTAAAATACATTTCTTACCCATTTTTCTTATTTCTAAGAATTGCAGTTATTTTAATGATGTTAACTTAATACATTCGTCATGTTGAAAACTGATTACATTTTGAATTAAAAATATAAGTTTTGGTTCCTATATAAACACTTCTTTTAAAGAAAATAATAGAAAAATAAATAATCTTTGTTTCTATCATTAATCGTTAATAACATTCATTTAAAGATGTCCCTAAGAGTTTTTTGCTAAAAGTAAGCATTATAGTCACAGCTTCCAGATTTGGTGAAAATATTTTCACCTAGCGGAAGAGACTTAAAAGATAACAGTCTGTTGTGTGTTTTATATAACTTCTCACGATAAAATATCGAGCGAAATTTTATCGTACAATAAAAGTCGTCTAGTTTGAAAGAGGCCTTAGATATTAGAATTTGATTATCAATCTACAATGCGTACCAATCGACTGTTTGAAAAGAACAACATCCAAAGAATAATCGGGTATTTTCCCAATCTCAAATTGTTAAGCTTATCACTAAATAAGAATATAGTAATCGTATTAAGAATTAATTAAAATATTCCATTTAAAAATATTACAGAATTAAAACTGAAGGAAATATAAGGAAAAATAAAGTTGTAAAAATAATAAAAATATCTTAATAAAAGTTACATCTAGTTAAAAATAAATAAAATGAAGAATTTCAAAATTAGTAAATGAATTTATTTTATATATTTATTCTGATAAATCTAATGATTTTAGATAGAATTCTGCAAATCATTAGCACATTAAAGTAGAAATTTTCAAAATTTGTTTAACAATTTTATCTCGTCGAACATTTACTCTGAAATTTACTCTTTAATTTAGGCCAAAAATATAGTTCATGCAAAAATATCTTTTCATGCAATTCCTCAAATTTAAGAATTTTTGCGATAAATATTAAATTAAGAAAACAAATCAGGAATAAATTTTAAAAATTTTCATTTAATGGATCCAGTTGCAGAATTTTGGGAAAATATTACAGAAAAGAATACTAAAAAATTTGGTAAACGGAACAATTCTGTAGTTTCGTTTATTAAAAATATAAATACAATTCTAGGAATTCTATTCCTGTAGAAAATTCTTAGGATGAAACTGTTATCGACATTTTTCTTCTGTGATTACATCTTGTGATTCCGAGAAATATATATTTGAATTATCGATGAAATATGCAAAATCTTGGGTCCAAATTGGCGGATGGACGTTTGCACAAAATATTTTCTTCTTATAATCTCATAGCGCACAATATTCAGATGAGCTAAATTACAAAAATATAAAATGAAACTTTATATTTCCCTCCCTGCTACATCCAATGCAAAATCCAAAATGAAAATGGTGAAAATTCGAATTGCGGGCACGCAGTTCATGCTTGTGTGTACGGGCACTACATTTTATCACTATATTTAGTGACACATTTAGCAATTAATTGCTTTTGGTGAATTAATTTGCCAAGGATCATCAAAAATCAAGGAAAAAAATCACCAAATTTTACCCCATTTGGCGACTTTTTGCGCTTGGCGAACTATGACCATAATTCTTCTTTTAACCGAGTCTTTTTAATTTAAAGATTTGTTGATCAGCTCAGTGTGTTTGATAAAATGAGAATTATAATTTTTCAAAATTATTTATGAATGGATTCTATTGTAGCATAATAAATGACAATAATATTTATCTTCTTTTTCAGTACCTGCACCCCCTAGGAATGTCAAAGAAATAAATGTGACTAAAACAAGCATTTTTATTGAGTGGCAAGAGCCCATTCCAAACATGGGTCTGATTATTAGGTACTCCATCAGGTGGATAAATATGAACAATAATGCCTTGGGAGAAGGATTCTCAGCGAACTCACCATTCCTTATTCAACATCTGAATCCATTTACTAACTACACAATCGAAGTAAAAGCTGAAACAAGTGTTGGTTTTGGTGACTGGTCAGATCCCGTACTCGTAAGGACTAATATTGGAGGTAATATAAATATAATATAAATAGTAATTAAAAAAATATAATAACTTATATTGCACACATAGTGAATAAAATCAGAATAGAGGATCTCCAAGCACAAATTTATGTAAGGGAAAGAAGTAAAACTTAATTTAAATAAAATCATTTTAAATTTTTGATTACGATCAAAACAGAAGCTCACACTACACAATATATATAGTACAAGAGAAATGTAATTGAAATTAGGACATATTTAAGGAAATCTAAAACAGCAGTAAAATAAGGCATGTTTTAAATTAGATTAAAATTCTTTAAAGTTATTACCACCTAAATTTGAGTGAATATTTTGCAGAGTTGGCAATTGAGGGAAAAGTAGAAAATGAGTAGTATGTATATAAGAGCCTATAATAAAATAAAATTAAAAAAGTTGAAAACGTTTACCACGTGATACTAGTAAAGAATTTTCCAGATGGAAAATTGATTTCTGCACATGGTGACACATTAGTTCAGATTACGATATTAAAATAAAAATTTTGACGGAAAGAAATGTCTATATTTTAAATTTCAAAACCACCTAACTGATAAAAGAAACTTAACATACATAGCCAGTCATTTAAAAATTTAAATTTTTAAATACAATGTCAGTAATTTTATTTATTAAGAGAAAAATTTATTCCAAGTTCTCTTTGTTACAAATTATCAACGTGTCAATTGTTTGTAACTAAAGGTATTCACATAATTTAGGGCATTAAGTTGTCTTTTAATTTAACACGCGCATATTTACGTTCCTTAAATATTTTCCATTATAATTAATCTTTAAAATATCTGCAGCATAATTCTATAAAAAATAAATTGCACTGAAAGAACTTTATAATCTTGTATCATCTTGTATTCATTTCAGACAAATACTAATTGTTTTACTTACATCTTAATAAAAGTGATGTGACATTTCGCCGTTTAGGTAGCTGAAAACAGCTGTTATTTTATGGGATCAATTTAATTTTTTTTGAAACTAAAATTTGTATTTTTACTTTGGGATTGTTACAATATCCAAACATTAATTCCTAGTTGTGAATAGTTTATCAACTCAAAGCTGTTATAACGCTTTCCAACATTCAGGACATATTGCCTTCCAATAGGAATTTTCATAGATAGTGGACTGTATTCACCTGTAGAAAGCAAGAAATCTGAAAACTGTTAAGCACCCATTGCAGAATATGTACGTACAGAAAGTTCACGGGAATACCAAATACATCTACCCTTTTTTAATAGAGGTTGAAATTGAATCGTCCCACTCGATTGCAAAGGTTTTGGTCAAACCAATAAGCCTCAAAATTGTAAAGTTAAAATATCTTTAAAGCTAAACATTTATTTATTAATCTGATATTAATTTAAAATATTTTTTACATTAGTTTTTTAATATTTATATTAATATAAAAAGATTAAAATCTATGGGACAAATATTATATTTTATAGTGCCTAGTCCACCAAGGAATGTGGAAATTAAACAAACTTTGAATACCAGTATCGAAGTGACTTGGAATGAACCTCAACCAAAAGTTGGAGACATTTTGGAATACCTCATTATCTGGACAAATACAAAATCCCAAACTAAAGAAGCAGGCAAAACAAGTAATTTGCATTATGTGATCGAGAATCTAGAGCCCTACACTAATTATTCTATTAAGATATCAGCAAAAACAGAAGCTGGAATTGGAAATCCATCTTTGCCTTTAAATGTCCGCACTAAAAGTGGAGGTGAGTGCATTAATTTATTATCGATTGGTCTTCTTAAAATTTTCTTGTTGATTTACATATCATAAAAAATACAGTTTTGTTTATATACAGCAACGAGTGTGCTGCTTGATTTTCAAATTTCCAAACAGGGCAGTCATTTCAATCATCTTTTAATCAATGAATTCACTAAATAGTGTGAAATCAAGCCTTACTTATAGACAGTATATTGAGTTCCTAATATTTCAGTAACGGTGTTTATATTGGCTTGTATTAAACATTCAAATTTCTGTACTGGTCATTTTAGAATACAATGAAATGTTCAAAATTTTCTAGATGTTATCACTCCGTTAAAATAGATAATCAAATGGCAGCACGCAATCGATATATTTTGATTTTATTTTCTTCCACTATTCTATTTTGGATGGTAGAGGAAAATTGTTGGATAAAATGTTACCTAACCTTTAATTGTGAATAATATACACATGTCATAATATTTCCCATTTATATAAAAAAAATGATTTTTAAATATTTCCTTCAATATCTTATTTACGTGAACATATATTTCCATTATTGAGAAATATAAAAATAAACCATAAGATTCGTCTTTCCAATGTTCATACTGTTCTATGAATTTCATTTTTAAGTATTCAAACTAGAATAAAATTTAAAATATGTAAATCAAAAGAGTGACTTTGAAGGAATTATTTTGATTTCAAATATCTGAAATCACACACATTTTTTCATTCTATAATTTACATTTTAATGTCTATAATAATTATAATAAACGAAACGAAGTTTATATTTTAAAGAAAAATTCAGTTTATGATGGAGAGTTATTGATTTAAAATGAGAACATAAACAAATGTGTGCATGGAAAATTTGAGTAGTGATGAATTGAATGTCACTAATATAGAAAAGAATGAAAATTCCTGGCTTAAATACAATTAGAAGTATTTGTAGTATTGAAGTTACTGCTTTGATGAATTGCAAATTTTTCACAAAATGAATTTTGAACTTTTTCTAGTTATGATATTGAAACTAGAAATGGGATTTGAATACATCCACTGAACCGTCAGTTTATAAGGCATACTCACGACTATACAAATGTGTTGGTTTAGCAATTGCTACCTACAAGGTACATGGTATCATATGACAGTTGGTACGCATATAAAGCGCTTAAAGCACTTGTTAACTGATCGTAGTTTGACCATCATTGTCTGAAAATCAAATGATCTGAGGGATTTCAAGTGCGTAATAATAATTGGTACCTGTAAAGGTGGACTAAGTATTCCCAAAATTACCTATATTCTAGCTTTTTCAAGAACAATCATTTCAAAATTTTTAGAACTCATTGAATAAACAGAAGACAACCAGATAAGACAAGCCTGTAATCAGAAACAGCTAGTTTATCCAAAAGATGAGCATAGAAAGGAATCATGCAAAAAAAGGGTCTCAACTCATGAAGTAATCTTAGTCTATAGTACTGGGCAACAGAATACTTATCTTAACGCATCACGCTCCTGACATTGGCAAGGATATGCAACACAAGCATACTGTCAGTTCGAGTGTAACTTTGGTGTCGACTCAAAACTGCAAAAAATCGTATTCGATTCACCCATGATCATCAACATGGAGGGTCGATGATTGGAAGTTAGTGTTGTTGCACTAGCATGCTTCCCTGTACGTAGCCCTTAGTTGGGCTCTACCAGTTAGATAGAAGCAACCGGGTGAAGTCTCCGTGATTTTGAAGCAAAGACTAAGCATAAAGAACCCCAATACTTGACCTGCCACACCCAGAGGTATCATTTCATTGAGAGGATATTGCAACCACACCCAATTTTAACATTCTCCAATCGCCCTAAGCGAACGCGACGGATCTTCAGTTAAGCCCTGATTGAAACCCACTACCTTCTGATAATGAGAACGACGCCCTAACCAACTAGGTCACCGCAGCCATGGAAGTAAGTGTTTTGGTTGACTGAATTCCATTTTCTATTACAGTATGCAAATGAGTGACGCAAAAACTGGAGACAACTGCTCGAAATGGTAAACTGGCACTGTCAGGTTTCCTCTGTTCAAGCTAGTGTAGGCTATCACTGGCCTGAGGAATATGCTGCCAGCATACTGATACCCGTAGAACTACTTCACGTTAATGGTCTGAATTACGTCATCATTGTCACTGATAACCCCTTCAGGTTTATTCCAGCATGGCCCTTCTTCAGAATGTGTGTGTGTGTGTGGCTCTCCGAATATATCTCTTTATCAGAAAAAAAATTCAGTGCTCTGTGTTACAAACTTCATTTCTTCATAGAGCGGCTCCAGGGGATAATGAATTGAACTAACTCTACTGGTCACCATACTCTCTGGATTTGAATTCAATAAAACATCTTTGATGATATGTGTTCTGCCCAGCATGGATCTATCACAATACAATAAATATCAACTGAGAGTGGCAGTTGTATTTACGTGGACAAACGATACTGAATAATACTATCAGAAGCTACTAGAATTCATGTCGGTATTAGTGTCACTATGATCGTTAGAAGTGGTCTAATTCAAGGTTGTTTCTAATAAACATGCCACTCTCAGTACACAATATTAAACACATTTACATGATGAGGTAGATTGTAGCACACACTATAGAAAAGAATTTTCAACGCATAATGTATGATTTAATGAAAGAAAAAGATGCAAAAGAATATAGATAGATTTATTAAACATTAAAGTTAGATATCCTGTGAGTTACGTGCATTTTGTCTCTGACACGATCATAAAAATCTATTATGCTTCAATAATTCCTTAAAAATTGAATTAAAGAGTACATCAAAGTAATATTTATATTATTATTGTAAAATATTTAAAGCCATTTTAAGAGCCTACTATTTTATGCTCTCTATATGTTTAAATGTTAAAATTGTGTGTATAACCACGAATTTCAGATTATTTAGTTCCTACTCATGATAATATCTTACATCAACTTCTATTCCGTGTTGGTTTAATATATGTGCTTAAAATGTAAGTGCTGAACACGCTTCACTTTTATGTTTTTTAAAAACTTCTTTTAGTGTCATTTTTTTCCTTTTGTTTTTATAACTTTATGACACTCAGTTTATTATCACATATGTAATAATAATATCCGTTTTGTGTCTTTTTTAATTTAAAATTTTTATTCGATGTCTGCTCATATATTTTATTGTTACATTATTAAATGTATAATGTTGAAAGTATAATATTTCTAAATGACTGCTGTATTATTTGTTGAATTCATTGAATTATGTTTGGCGTTTATTTTCAAATTTTTATTCTGAATTTAAGAAAATTATTTTTGTGTAAAGCTATATATTGAAGAAATTGTTCATGAAGAATGACGAAAAAAAATATAAATCGAAGATTTTTATAATATTAGTACAATAACTCTATAACCCATATCTTCTTTATTTTAAAAAATGTGTGCTTAAAAACATACTCAGCTCCAAACAAAAAAATCTTGATGGAAACATAATAAAAAAGAGTAGCAAATTTATAATTCGAGTATAAAAACAATCGAAATTTCTTGGACTTTTTCTATAAATAAAACATGGTAAAATAATTTATTTTTAGTTGATTTCCTAATAATATTCAAGCAACAGTAAAAAGTCGTGAATAAACAAAGAAAATTATATGAATCGGAATAAGGAAAAAGTCCGTATATATCACCATATATATATATATATATATATATATATAATTTGAAGTAAGAATTCATTAGTAATGCAATATCCAATTGTTGCGAAAATAATTTTGTTAAGATATAGTAGAATTGCAATTATCCGAATCAATTGGGACCGGATCCCATTCGGATAATCAAAAATTTGAAAAAAAGGTCCAATTTTAATTAATTATTTTACGCTGAAAATGGGAGAAAAGCTACATATTTTTAAAGAAAAGGAACTTTTAATCATTTAAATGAAAAGACAACACTTTTACATGTTAAGTGAATGCAAGTGCTCTATATTAATATAATATGTATGTACAGAGCTGTAAATGAAAATCATTGCGTTATAAACATCTCGGTTAAAGTAAGCTGTTTCAATACCTTCATATACTTTCGGCTAGACGAATCGCACATCCACTTGACAATGAAAATTTGCATGTGGTCACACTCGGGCTGACGCTCTATTCACTTCAAAGTTAATTCAAAGCCGGCAAATGCTTCATTAGCTAATGGTCACGTGTCTGCTTCAACTTGTACATTAAGATCATCTTCTTCCTCAACATTTTTAATTAATTTACCATCATTTACAGTTTGAAATATAAGGCTTCATGCATTGACTTCTTTGATATTTTCGAAAGAATATTTTTGAATCCCTCAAGTGACACGTCTCTCTCTCTCTCTCTCTCAACTTCTTCAATTTTATACCTTTCCTTTTCTTGAGCTTTTCCTTTTTTCTCATTTTCCTTCCCTTTTTCAGTGAAATTTATTTTTTCGAAATTCTGAAAAAGATTCGGATAATCAGTGATTCAGGTAGATAAAGTTCGGATAATTGAAGTTCTGTATTTGATTGATGATCTCTATTGACAATATATCTTCAGAAGATATATATTATTAATTTAGACATAAAATTTTGATATCACAGCATTATATAACTTTAGTTTAATAACAGAAATAATAGTTTCTGCCTTTTATCATTCCAAAATATATTTTTAAGGAATTTGTATTCTAATTATTCATTTAACTATTTACGAGAGATGAAATGAACATTCTCTTGCATTACATAGAGGTTCTTTGTAGAGCATGTAATTTGTGCTTGTGTATTCATTGGTTCATTAAAATTTTATTTAGGCTATGATTGAATTTTTTAAAATTTTTATTCAAGATAAATGAGACTGATTTTTTTCTACTAAAGATCTTTTATGAAATATTTTTATACTATAATAATCAAAATAAAAATAATGCCTTATCAAACATTTTCAGAGATCCAGCCTGTTTACGTGTGAATGCAAAATGTGTTCTTTTCACTACCATTTGAATTTATTCCGACTCTTAAGATTTATTTATGTCGGAGATGTGATTCTACACAACCATTAATTTATTTTTTAATAAGTTACCATCATCTCATACTGCTATACCTATTTAGTAGTCATAAAATACAAAAAATATTTTACTAATTATATTGTTGTGAATCAACGCTTACCAGTATAAGTTTTTGGTTTGCAGTTCCACTTAAACCTGCAGAACTCGAAAAAGTTAAGACTACCAATCTCAGCATTGAAATAAAATGGAAGGAGCCAAAGTCTTTCAAAGGCCCCATCATCTCCTACACAGTTCGCTGGAGACAGAACTCAATGTCCGAAACCAAGCAAACGCGGTATGTTATAACAGAGTTAAGTCCTTACACAAGGTACAGCATTTCAGTACGTGCAAAAACTATGGCTGGTTATGGGAGCTGGTCTGATACACTTGAGCTTCAGACGGACATTGGAAGTAAGTTTTCTCTCCTTCTTTCAAATTAAGAACAATAGCAACTCTTAAAGTTATTGTTATTACGCGTCAATAAACAAAGATATATAATGCATATTTTAGGTTTCGCAAATATAACTATTTCCAAATGTGCACACTGGTTTTTCATGCAAGATGTGCTTTAAAAATATGAAACTATCAAATCAGGTGATTATCAGTCGAAAATGCCATTATTACCAAAAATGTCATGCAAGGGATTTTTTAGTAAACCGAGACATGTATTATTTGTTGACAATTTAGATAAATTATTTTAATCATACTTTCAAACCTAATTTTATCTGAATTTTATTCATAAATTATTATAATTATAATATAATGCTGATAAATGCTTATTTAACAGGGTTGTTTAATTTAATATTATTATTTTACATTATAGATAATTTTCTAAAAATATAAAAATGGATAATATGTTTCAAGATTTAGCTATATTCATATATAATTGAAGTTCTTCTAAGATTACTTAAACTCAAATCATTTTAAAAAGTTGGAAAAAATAATCACATGTATAACTTTTTATGCTTTAGCAAAAACATGAATACCTATTTCTCTGATTAAATCATGAAATAATAATAATTTGAATCTCTTAAAAGTTACTCTCAAATGTATTCAAGAATATAATTCAGAATAGAATTCAAGAAAAATTCATAAATAAAAATCCATCATTTTTTATATATATATATATATATATATATATATATATATATATATATATATATATATATATATATATATATATATATATATATATATATATATATATATATATATATATATATATATATATATATATATATATATATATATATATATATATGCCCTTTAAAATTTCCCCATCATAAAACATAAACTAGTATTTTTATGTGATTATGTGTGTTATCTCGTATATAATATTCTCATTAGCTAAATGTGTGCAGATGACAAGAGGAAAATGCTTTAAAATTTAAAGTAACTTTCAATTATGCTAGGAATTAATGTAAATAAATTTAAAATAAAGAATTCTGAAATTGATAGATACTTTTTTTAAAAAAAAGTATTCAATTACCACTTGGGAGGAGGTATAGCTATGAACTATTATTTGAGACTGTCATGTGTTATAACAAAAATTTTATTATTAATTAATTATTTGATTCTAAAAGTCTTCCTTTTTCATTTGCAGAATGATTTTTATATTCTTTCAGTCTCTTATTGGTAAGATATTTGGGTATTCCTAAAAATATAATGAACATTTTTGTTCTTTAAGTGAATTTCAAGTTATCAGATAATGCTTCGCTTTTTTCCATTCTCAAACATTTACAAATCTTGCTTTATGCTTTCATTCATCAAAAAACCTTAATGTATTTTCATGCAATACTACGTTTCTTCAACTTTATGGCAATTATAAAATCATTACTGTTTCTAGAATGTTGTTTTAAGTCTCTCCATTCATCTCTCCGTGGGCTATTTAACTTAATTTATTATTATATTTATTGAATTTTTAACTTATTATATTACAGAGTGATACTATTACGAGAATTCAAATCTACAAATCTTGAAGGGGTTTTTAATCAAAAATAAAAACATTTATAGATGAACGCTGAACGATAAAATAAAAAAGAGAGTGCACAGGAAACAACTCATATAAATACTTTAAATTCAATTTGCTATGCAGAATTTGTTACAGATTCAACATTTCCCATTAATTACATTTTGCAGTTCCTACCACACCAAAGAATCTCACAGTAACCGAAAAGACGGCGAAGTCCATCACAGTCAGTTGGTTTGAACCTGATTTCCCAAACGGTCCTCTTTTAGACTACAGACTGGAGTGGGGTATTCCTAGTACCAACTTTTCCAGTGCTCAGATCAAAGACACATTGTACATAGTCTCTGACCTTCTCCCTTACACAGAATACCAGTTCCGAGTGAGTGCAAGAACGGCAGCGGGATGGAGCGCTTCCTCTTCCTTCCTCATCACGCGTACAGATATTGCTGGTGAGTATAAAAATTAATACACGAAACTCTTCTTCAAAATGATCCCTTTTTAATTTGTGGCAAATGATCCTCTATCTAAGTGCAAGAGCACTCTAACCGTTGGCTTGAGAAAGGAAAAGAAATCAATATATGTAATAAAATAATAAGAATCAATTTTTTCTTATTATTTTATTTTGTTTGTAATAAGTCAATTTTTTTGTTAAATAAAGCAACAACAGAGGATATAAGCTGTTTTTAATGTTGATTTTGACTAAATTTACTTACTTAGTAAGAATAATACTCCGATTGGTGTGTATATTTTAAATATTTAACAATGAAAGTAAATGATCACAGTTTTATATTCAACTCAAGCTTGACAAGATAAAAGTTAATAACTATGTATTATTTACGGGCATGTATTTGATGAATAAATATAATGAGGATACAGAAATCATTGGAAATAATCAAAGCTTTTCCGTTAGCTATCATAGAAAGTACTCAGGATATATTACAGTATTTCCTCAGAAACCTAAAAATTAATTTTTCAAATCAGTTCCACATTTCAAGGTTGAGTAGATGTGTTACATGACATTTTCTATGGACAGCATAGTTATTTTCATAGTTTATTTAATTCGTGGTAAAAATGTCAAGAAGACAAATCTAAAATTATAGTATACACACATACAATTAGAAATAATATCCCATCAATGCTAGAAGTTAGCAGTGATGTACGGCAGTACATTTCTTCTGGTACTATACAAAGATCGGAAAATATTAAAAAGTATTTATTTCAACATATACTACAATGAAAAGACTATTCCTAAATGAATGGGTGACTAAAAGAAGTGCAAAAGTGTTTTTACATAATGTACGTAATTTTATATACTACACTCGTGTCCATCAATTAAGGATAATGCAAATTCAGTCAAAGAAAGAGACAGAAGCAAAACAAATGTGACTTATTTGTAAAGTTTATTTATTAAACAAAAGGTAAAGAACAAAAAATATGCTATATGTTTGACAACATTAATAAATATTGCGATTTTTACTCCATGGAACAAATTTTTAAAAAAGGACCTATTTACAAAAAACAACATAACATGGTTAGTATGATGGTATGACCTCCAGACGATGCAATACTAGGCTGCACAATGCCTAGGCATGCTGAGTATTAAAATTATAGACGTGATCTTGGTGAATATTACACCAATCATCAAGTAATGCTCTCCGAAGTTCCAGTAGACATGTGGAAGGGGGTTGAAGGGCTGCAATTCGTCGGCCAAGCATGTCCCACACATGCTCTATTGGATTCAAGTCCGGTTAGAATGCTGGCAAGTCCATACGGATAATATCCTCCGATTGAAGGTATTCGTCTATGTTTGCTATTCGAAGGCTATGTTTGCACGGTGAGGACGGGCGTTGTCATCCATAAACAGAAATTCTGCACCCATGAAGCTCCGAAACAAACGTACATGTTGTTCCAGAATGATATACCGATAGATGTGGCTGTCATAGCTACATTCTAAACATGCAGCTTAGTTGCGGAACCCAGAATAACTCCTTCCCAAACTAGCAATCCTGCACCACCGTAACGGTTTCATTCAATGGTGTTCTCTTGGTGGTAACGGCCCTCTCCATATGAAAGACCGACGAGACTCACACTGAAAGCTAAACCTGGAATCGTCGGAAAACATCACACAAGATCACTGTTGCGGTGTCCACAATCCATGCTCTCTACTCCTGGCTAACCGCAGGCGACAGTGAGTTGCGGTAAGTGGAACACATCTGACAGGCCTACGAGCATATAGATCAACGTGCCCTAAGCGTCTGTATACGGTCTGCCTTGAAACTGTCGTACCGATAGCTGAAGAGAGCTGACGAGACAGGTCTGATGCTGTGCTCCGTTTGTTTCTTTTGGCAGCAACTGCCAAATACCGGTCCTCATTTGGCGTTGTATCTCGGGGTGACCTGTGCTGTAACGTCTACTCACATTATCATTATCATGGAACCGTTGCCAAACACTGGAGATGACACTCTGGGTGATTCCAAGTTCCTCGGATACTTCCTGCTTGGAACGTCCACATTCCAGACGGCCGATAATTCTACCACGTAAAACATCATCCAAATGCTTGTTTTGTGCTCTAACTATGCTGTTATTTCACAGAAAGGCTTTTAAAGCTCTTGTGAATAATTTTATTTCTTTGCAACTATTCCTTATATACTCCTCTCTTACACTCTCGTCATTGTGACATACTATCGGCGCCATCTGGTGGTTTCTTGTACTTTGCTTATTATTCTTCAAGAAGTGTGTGGTAATTCTACATGTGAAATTTTTATTTTAGAGTTCAATTTCTATGTGATTCTGAATAATTCTTAATTTATGGGCATGAGTGTATGTGAAAGAAATTATTGTTAACTTAAATCAGTATCGATGATTACAGAAATATCTTTAAGGTGAATCTCTTTTTTTATTGCTACAACAGCGTGCTTCATTGTTACTAAAGTTTATGTAAAATTTATTACTTATGTATCGGAATCACTGCAGTAGATTTTGCTGTTAATCACGGTATTATTAATAATTATTTTTCAAATAACATACGTTAGTAAGGAGATCTTCTTTTATTACTTTTGTTTTGTTGTTACTAAATATAGGCGCGAATTTCATGGTACTAATTCATCTTGATGCAAAAGTGGTTGTGGTGACGCTAATATATAAGTACTTCAAATTCATACAGCTCTATCATATTCGAATTGACAAATTGTTTGCATTACTGTGATAGCGAGAAAAACAGAAATCGTAAAATAGAGGCAAATATAATATGCACTTATTCTTGTGCTGATTATCAGAATGTTTAAATTAGTTTTACATCAAGCTGAAAAAGGCAATATCGTATGTATTTCTATCTATATATATATCTATCTATTTTTGCTTGTGAAAGTTTTTGACCCAAATAATTATAAAATCTCGTTCCAATAAGTTCATATTGAAACGGTAGTTGTATATTATAATATGTGAGTGCGTTTAGCAGTTTAAATCACACAGTGTATGGAAATTGTTCCTTCATCAATCAGCTAAAACTTGAATTCATTCCTGACAGACAAAGCATCGATTCATACCTTATTTTCCAAGAACAATAATTAGCCTTTCTACGATTTTTTGATAATTTAATGCTCTAATAGTATGGATCTAATAATTTCATCGCAACAGGAGGTGTGTTTTTTGTGTTTAGATATTTTACTATTTAGTATATATAATGAAAATGGATTTATTTGCAATTATTTACATGTCTTATTCTTTACGCTTAAATATAATCTTACCAATTAAATTTATATGATTACTACATAAATTGAGATTGGATTTGTAGAAAAATAAATGCTTCCTTTATTCTAGTCCCAGCCAAAGCAAAGATTCTATCCGTGAAATTGGCGAATTCAAGTAGCATTGTAACAGAATGGGAAACTGAAGTTCCTTATCCAGGACCGACTCAATACAAACTTTGTATATGGAAATGGCCGAGCACTTGTGACGATAACCTCAGCAATGTTCTCGAAAAAGTCCTGGAAGGTAACAGAAGCAAAGAAGATTGGCAACATCGCAGCCTGGACGTTGTGGAGCATTTGCCTCCTTATACACCATTTTCTGTTCAAATTATTTTGAATACTGAAGCTGGTGAGATGCCAAGTGATAACAGCCTTGTTATATGGACGTCTCCAAGAGGTAATTGAAAATTTCGCTTCACAATAATGTTTATTTAGTGTACTTTATTTTATAATAATTACTCTACGAAATTAATTTCATTAAACAATAAAAGTGGCTGAAGATAATGATAAAATATTTACCGTTAAAACCTCAATTTAATCTCCTAGCCATTAACTTTTATGTGCTAATTTTTCGAAATTTTATCTCAATGGTTTGTATATTGTTTTGTATTTTCTTGCAATTAACTTGTATTTCCTTGCTAAAACTTGTTTATTAATATTATAAGACGGCACACAAGAAACTGATTTTTAAGCAACAATGGTAATCTAAAGCAGAATATTAAAACTTTATATTGTCAATTATTAACGCAAATTTACAAATGCTTTTTTAAAAATTGCGTTCATTTAAATCATGGGCCTTGGTACATTTGTTGGTTAAAGTATTGTTCTCATTATCAGAAGGTGGTAAATTCGAATCCTGGCTTAAGCGAAGATCCATCGTGTTCACATAAGGTGATTGGGCACATTAAATAAGACATGGTCGCAATGTGCTCCGTGTGAAATGATACTTGTGGGAGTGATGGGTCAAGTATTTGGGTTCTCCTGCTTGGCCCCTGCTTCAAAATCACGAAGACTCCATCCGGATGCTTCTATCTAAACGGTAGAGCCCAACTCTCAGCCAAATACGGGGAAGCATGCTGGTGCAACAACAACTGAAATCATTCCAAGTTGTAAATGCTTCAGAAAGTTACAAGACTTTCATTCTCTGCAGTTCCTTGGATTAAAATACTGTAAACTAAACTCGGTTGCACGACAGTCCATGTGGGCGAAGGCCTACAGTGCCCATCTCTGTTTTCCTGACCGAGAGGTCCTGGGGTGCAAAGCATATGCCCCAATTATGTGGTTAGCGTTATACAAAACCTCCAATGTTTGGTCCCAAGCATGCTTGGTACTCAATTTATGAATCCACTGAAGGGATGAAAGGCTGACTCGGCCTTGTTTAGCCCGAGGATCGAACCTCGGACTTGTGCCATGGAAGCGTGAAACGCTACCACTAAGCCACCGAGCTTCTTAAAGTAATGTTCTTATAACAATATTATTTAAAGATAATATCACTATTCCAGTTGGTATTGAGATGAATTGGCATTCGTCAACTGTGGGCGCTTCACTTACAAAATGTCCATCAAATAAAATTAGAGTTGTCTTCATACTGTATTTTAATGCGTGACATTTCATGAATCTTATGGACACATACAGCGTCTGATTGTACATTTACGTGATTTTTTTAGCATTATGCTACTCTCATTCCATTCTAAAAATTTTTTATTTCCCTATTATGATATTTTCAGATATTTTAGCCTTCCAATGATCAATAATATTTATTATTTCTACGATTACAAAATTGAGCATTTTAATTTCTATTTATTTTTAAATGTTAACGATTTGCTCTTCATTGGAAATTAAACTATTACTACTATGAAAGAGAAATAATAAACTATTCTTGATTTATTTTTTTTTGTGAATCCTTAATCATCAGAAATAAAAATTAAATATTTAACTATGGGAATACATCATTTAAATAGTGACACTAAATGACTTGCATTTATACTATAATTATTTGAGAAAAAATTTTCATCATTACCTAATATTAACTTATGGCTTTAATATTTTTACTTAAATTAGAGCCAAACAGGGGATTATGCATTATTAGATGGATAATGAAATAGTGGCTCTTAAATTTGAAACAAAGTTAAAACTGGATGTGATCGCAATTTCCTACAACAGCAAGTCAGCTCTGGAAAAGATTCCAGTTTCACTGATAAATGCTGTGCAACAAACTCATAACTCCCAAAACGATACGGTGGGTCTGTATACCAAGAACCTCGGCAATTGTGAAACATCACCTTATCGAAAATCAGTCTTAGCGTAATTCGAGTCAAAAGCTCATCTTTGGTTTTATGGATGAGAGATTAAAAATGAATCAAAAATTTTTCTCTGCGGCGTTCCTTATTAAAGATGTTGTAATTCTGTCGGTAAAAAAAATTCAGCAATGTAAGCTATTTGTTTTGATAAGATTCCATACCATCTCACAAGAACAAAAAGACACAAGAGTTGTATAAAGGTGTATTTTCCATAAGACACGACATTCTCTGAAGAATAGCCACCCTGCTTGTCACATCTCAATCCTACAGATTACAGTGCATGATCTGATTTGGAGAATCTAGGGTGTACTCTAAACTATACAATAATTTGGACCTCATACTAATCGCTTCTGTGGGAAGGGAATAGACTAACGGTAGAAGACTTGAAACTCGTTTGAAAAAAATTCAACAAGCATTGACACCCCTGAATCAGCTTGTTTGAAGATGACTCATTTGAAACCAATTAAATTTATTTATCAGTAAGTGTCTACGCTTATTATTTATAAACTTGTATTTTGTAAATTATTCTACACTTATACTTTTTAATTTATTTACTTAATAAAGCTATAGTAAAATCATTTATCTGGATTTTTAGTTCCACCTTGTATATGTAAAATTTCAGTGTAATGAATACTTTTTGAGATCCTTTTCAGACACTTTTACTGATGAAAATATTGAGGAAAGGTCATATCAAATATTGAGATGGTATTTATTTACTTTCAAAAAACGGATCTGATGTATTACGTATATTATAATGTATTCATCACCACCTGTACTATATGGTGGTAATAACCCTCTGCTCTCAACAAGTGGGCTCGGGTTTGAATCCCGAATAAAGCTTGGATGTAAAATTATTGAAAAACTCGGATTTTATGCCTATAAGGGATCTTCGTTTCGAAAAAGAAAGCAGCTCACTCTTCTGTTCCTTGTCTGGAATCATCGTCCTCGTCAATAAATGTTCTCTACTTCTGCTTGTTTGTCCTTTCTTATGCACACCATATGGGAACACATGACAAAAAAGTGTTTATAACGTAAATATATAATCAAATTGTATTATAAACACCTGTTAAAATTTCTATGAGTCTTCATTGACCTACATATAACAATATTTATAACAATATCATTTGAAATGTAAATTTGGTATCTCCTGATTCATTTGGCGAATTAATCACTCAACTTGATCAATCATCATATGCCATACCAAGGACATCCACTTTTATACTCATAACAGTTATATAGCTTTATATTGTAGTTTTAATACCGTTTGTGGTGTTTATATTCTAGTTACTGTACATTTTCTGTGCCATTTTTTATTTGAAAGTTAAGGACCAATGCTCTTTTGCAAATCTGATAAATTTCCTTTTTACAAAACAAAAAATGATTTCTCCATTCCAGGATAACCAACGTTTCCAACATTTATATCTATCTCACCATTATTTTAATTAAAAGTAATAACATTATTTTAATGACCATAATAATATGAATAAATTATTATATAATTGAATCCTGCACAAATTGACTCATTACAAAAAACTTACATATTTGAATCAAAATAAAATTGAAACTGAGATGGTAACACAATTTAAAAATGTATTTTGTTTCAGCTCCTGGACCACCGACAAAAATCTCAGCTAATTGTCACAATAAAAGTACAGAAGCTGAAGTCCATTGGGAAGTTCCAAAAAATCCAAATGGAAAAATAATAGAATATCTTGTAGAGTATGGAACAGAGGTAAATATATACATGTGTGACACTGATTTCATTTAGTTTCTTGCTGCATTTCTTGACTTTAAAATGAAAAATAAGTTTTTTAAATGTTAAATTCTCTAATTCATCTTTAAAATATTTCCACCTTCCTTTAATTTATTACTGATATTTTAATTAGAAAATATATAAGAGAGAGAGTTTAATTTCGTTTATCAATAAAAATGATGAATTAGCTGTAAAAATACTATTTTAATTTATTTTAGAGTGCATACAAGAATTTAAATAAAATTACAATGAAATACTACAAATAGCTTAATGATACTATCGAAATTTTTTAATTGGATCAAAAAGTTTGTGTAATAATAAAATTTCTAAATATAAATGCTTGCCTTTTGGACGCACATCTATATTGGTATTGGAATTTCATGAGGAATTCGAAACACTTTAATTGTAATAAGAACCGAATGATATTAAAGTTTTCCCACAAGCTTAAGCATGGTAAAATTTATGTTAGTAATTTTAAAATATAATGAGATTCGTTCCCTGGATTTTAATTTTCTTTTCCAGTTACTAGGTTATCGAGTAGCTTCTGTGAAGGTGAAAAACGAGTGTAAAGGACAAAGCGTCACCTTGAAAGGTTTACGTCCAGAGAGGAAATACCGAATTTATGTTCGTGCCAAAGCAAAAGATGTGACTGATGACGGTGAACGAGCAGCACTAGAAGAATCTTGCGTCTTACCCGCCGGAGGTAGGATAATGTTAATTTAAATTTTTTGTGACATTTGTGTTTGTGGCACAATAGGCTATTCCAGGTTCTCACTTACACGGAGAATATTTTTATTATCTATCAAACCATCCACATTTCCCTACTCATGGAGAATATTTTCATTTGGTATCAGAGCATTCATGTTTTGACATTAATAAGGCATAATCATCTTAAATTAATTCGGTCAATAAACACAATGAGAAAGGCAATTAAAAATAGTTAATACAAATAATATTTTTCGTCAGTGTTGGGAATCTGCAATAGGATGGCTCATTTTAGAATGAATTTTAATGCAACTTAGAGTTGCTATATAACTTCCCACGTACTGATTTCAATGCATACGCACGATTTCGATGCATCGATATTAAAATGCATAATATACTTATAGCGAAAATACAAATGCACACACATTTATTCCCAAGTATTAACTCCGGAATGATATTTTTGAAAGTGATATAAAATCAGTGGTTTTAGTCTTGTCTTATAAGCGATGAAAAATGAAATCATGCTTTTCTTGAGTAGGATAAGTATACGATATAAAATTAATAAGACTATAACAATGTAATTTATAATTCTTCTATAAAGTTCCCTTAAAATATATTTGTAAATGTCTGTAGTTTTTGTATAAACATCATGTGTAAATATAAATGACATCCTTTATGTTTTTAAAAGTCTTTTTTTAAAGTTTTTAAAAGTCTTTTTAAAATCGCTGAGTGAATTTCTATTACTTATGATTTGTAATTTGTCTTATTGTTACAGACTCTAAAATCAATTATATTAATTACAAATAATAAAATTTTCTTGTTAAAATATAAATTTATTTTAATTATCTCAATAAATATTCTCTCTTTCTTAAGAAACCCATTGTAACTTTGTTAAAATAAAGGTTAGGAGAAAATAAAGATTAATTCACAAATCTTGATTCTCCACGCACTACAATTGCTTTTCCTGATAAAAATCTAGCAGTGCAAACTGAATTCCTCTCTTCTAAACTAAGTAGAAATTAATAAATAAATGACAAAACAACACACTTGCATACCAGTGCGAAAAATTTTAATTTATTAATTCACAGTTTCAATGTGCAATACCATACATTCCTAAAAACATATAATTTCATCGCAAAATCAAGAACTTTATTAAAATGTACCGATGATATTTCTCAGACACAGTACTTTCAGTTAAGACTTATAAAACGCTGATTCACTAAATAAGTTTAGCACATATTAATGCTCTGCTAAATTTCAAATATTAATTTTTGTATTGCTTTATTTAAATCATTCTGACTGATTAATAGTTAGTTTTTTTATTTTAAGAGTAAAATGTTTTTTTTAACTCTACGTTAAATCATTCCATATCTGTTCCATTCAAATTCACCACGTATTATGTTAATCATACTTTGTTAGTGTTAGAATTTATGAAAACGATTTCAGAATGATTAAGTAGGAAATTCAACGGTCTCTGTGGACACAATTCTGATTGGATTCTCTTTGTTCACGTTTTTTGTTGAGATTTCCTTTGAAATTTACTAATATTACTTCTTCACAACTTTAATAGTTTTCATTAAAACTTTATTTTAATAAATAAAAATATCGAAGATAATAAATGCATTAGTTATGAAAATTTACATTAATTTTTGAATTACTACAAAGAAATATTTTGATAATTTACTTAACTTTTTAGATTTATTTTTACAGCTTCAAAAACTATAAATTGCTGTCATCAAATCACTGAGTGAATTTCTATTATTTATGATCTGTAATTTGTCTTATTGTTACAGACTCTAAAATCAATTATATTAATTACAAATAATAAAATTTTCTTGTTTTCTATTATAAGTATAAAGTTAACTCATAATTACAGCAATTATTGAATACTTTTCGTAAAAGAACTCATCCAAATAAATACGTTATATAGATACAAATTAAAAAAAATTCTTAAAAAAATGTGTCAAAATTGTTACTTTTTCAATAAAAAATTAGACAGTAAAACATAGAGCTAAAATTATAAAAGGATTTAATTTTTAAAAAATTTTATCATTAAAAAATTTTGTAACTAATGAAACAATAAATATCCCTAGAATTCGTTTATTGTAAATAATATAAATTGTTAAATCATAATTTTTATTAACTTGTACTTTTTAACTGTTTTAATGCATATAAGAAAAAGCCAGATGGATTATTTTAGGCTGAAAAATGCATGCAGTTTATTTGAAGAACAAATCAAGATATATTCGAATATATTAGATAAGTAAATTGTAGTTGAAAAGGTCTTATATCCAGTAGCTTCTTTTTGACTACCCTAAATTTTATGCATAAACTATTATTCCTTTTGACAGAAAAAAATGTATGCAAGTTTACTTTACATGTAAGGAATACTTGCAAGCATAATTTTCCTCATCTTAATAGCTACAATAAAAACTTGCTACTTACTAAAAAAGCCCTTGATAATTCTTCCTTTTCTTGAATATTGATGTAAAATTATTTTTATGCAGTCCCTCCTCCGGGGAACAGTGAACATGTGGCCGTGGAAGCATCTGGACCATACCACTTGGTCGTGAGATGGAATGATGTCGTTTTTGCAGATACCATGGGCAGCTTGGTAGAATATTCCGTGATCGTCGGTCTGCCCAGTGCCGTAGGTATTTGTCTTCATTATTTCTCATTGCCACTATATAACTGCACTTCAAAAAGAAAACACAAACTATACTGCTCATTACAGGGAAGGCAGAAAGCGGTAAATCTACCACTGAAATTCCGACTTGGTTAAATTTCTCGTCTGGTATGAGCGAAGTTTATCAAGCAACACCCCCTGAATGGAACCCGTTCGTTGAAAGTAAGGAAACTTTTTTCATTTTCAGAAACTTCTTCATTTAAGTTTTCATAAAAGGCGATTAAGACGATTTTGATTGATTGATTTCTTACCACAGAAGAAGGTTGGAAAGATCCACTAAACTGCAGAGTTCTTTTAGAAGTCTCCCGACACAAAACTATACAATGCATATTAGGTCTTGATAGTGAATGCTCGGAAAATACAAACAATACTTTCTGCAATGGTCCGCTGAAGCCTAACACTAAATACGGGTAAGTACTATCATTGAGGATTTTAAGATTTAAATAATCTCATTACATACAAACATAATTAATAAATTTGTATAATTAGAGGATAATACTATTGTGCATGGTTAAAAAGTGAAACTATATTAATGAAACATGTATTTAATAATTATAAGAACCATACTCAGATGTTTTAACGAGAATTTGAATAAAAAATACCCAAAAAATTTCAAAAATAAATTTTATTAAATTTAAGCGTGTAATCACTCTTTTTCTCAAAATTATATTAAATGACTTATAGTAAGATAGGAATTTAGTTACTGCTAGAACGCAAATGGTGGATGTTGCACTTTGCTTTCAATGTGTCCGTCTATTGAGTAGATACTTAGGAGTATTCCGAATTTTATCTCTTGGGTTTTATAAATATGACCCAACAATCTTTGAGAAGTTCTCCCTGGAGCTATTGACACGTTGGATGTACAAATGTATTATAGCAACTTTCTGATATTTAACTGCCTGTAATGTTTTAGGCTGTATAATGTCAAAAAATTACATTAAAATTTGATATCTTAATTAGTACTTCAGCGTGTTTCTTTCGCTTGAAAAGTACAATTATTTAAGATGAAGATATTCTAAATTTGCTTGAAATTTTAGATTTAAAGTCAGCATCTTTAAAATTCTGAGTACTGTTCACGGTCAAATAAATTATCTAAAAACCAATCGGTAAACACATTATAGGCGCTAAATATTGGTTTAAATTATAGTTTATTGATCACATCACAACCAGAATTTAATGTGAGATCAATACCTTAAAATCAGTGTCAAAAATTGTTCAATTACATGAGAAAGTTTGATATATATATATATATATATATATATATATATATATATATATATATATATATATATATATATATATATATATATATATATATATATATATATTGATTTTATTCTAAAATTTTCATAACAATTGATATGGGACAATTGCGCTTGATCAGTGAAACTTTTAATTAATTAAGTAATAAAAATAATTAATCCAAATATTTTAAATATTTCATGTGTTAAAAACAATCAACTATTATGCTAGAAATTATTAAATTGCTTGACATTTGGAGGTTTAATTTTGAATGATTTGTTATTAAATGGACTTATAAAAAGCTGAAAACCATTGAATAAAATCTTTGCTTACTCTACGATCACTTCTTGTACTTGCATGCTAAATCAACTAGTATTTAAAGGAAATAAGGATATCAGATACTTATGTTTTAATGCATTGTCACAAGTATGATAATCCCAAAATATATGTAACTAAAGTGCTTAGGAAAGTGCTAAAATAAGGAATGAGGAGATTACTTATATTTTTTAAGCCATATCCAAATATTTTAATCAAAGCAAAGAAGACGAACTTTTTTTGTTACGATGCATTTAAACATTCGAGTGTTATGCTATAAGGACTGATATTATGCTGGAGAAAAACATTATTAGTTTTATTATTATATTTATACATAATTAGTACGTTGATTTCCTGACGTCTAGCGACTTATCAGTCAGTTAGTTTCGAGTGTCTGCAACAAACGAAATAAAGCATAGCTTCACTACTCCGCAGTGTTAAGGATGAATTTGTTGAGATTATAGATCAAGAAAAATTGAATTAAGATTTTCTAGATTTGATTGCTAATGTACTGATATTGTTATTTGAATACTGTAACCTGATTGGTTTCGGTAAATCAGTAATAACACTAATAATGGAATAGAGAGTGAATCTATCACAGAAGCATGCAGTTGTTCAATACCCAATCTGGAGTTACTGAACAAATGCATGGATTTGATGGTTGCTCTTTCTGTTCCATGTCTTGAGATATATTGGATAGTTAGAAATAATGGAAGAACAGCTTCTTATTGTGCGTTATTATATTTTGATAAATTTTATGATAAATATTTTCGATGTCCATATCGTGTTTTATTTATGTGATAACATATGATGCATGTGGATGTGTGGTCATTAATTGCTAAACAGTATTTTAATTAGGAAACTCTTTCTGTTTTTGAGAAAATGTTATTTTACTTGCCCCAATAATAGACATATATTTTTACTTTTTTTAATATACATACGTTGTTTATAATTTTCTTTTAACTAAATTTGTTTGATCAACAGGGTTAAATTGAGAGCTTTTACTCGTGGTGGATTTTCTGAGACTGCTCCTATATTTGCTAGCACCGGTAATTATAAATTTAGTTCTTATTTAAAAGCGTTTCAGGCTTCATGCTTATATTATAACAATTAAAAAAATGTTTTACAACATTTTCATTGTTCATCAGAAATGATATAAAAATAAAATAAAATACTAAATAAATTTGTATGAGTAATATACTCATACATGGTAGATTTTTTTATTTAATTAATATAAAGCATTTATTAAGTAATTGAAAAATGTAATTCTAACATAGAATAACTGCTTAATCTTTTAAAGAACATTTTCCACAATTTCATCTGAGTATGTTTTGGACATATCTAAATGATAAAATTAGGTTTGACATCAAATTACGATTGCACAAAATTATTAGGTGTGTTTTTTTCAGAGTTTTTATTTAATATTTTACTATGAGAAATTCAAGATATATATATTAATTGGTATAACTAAGTGTATAATAAATAGTAATATTATGTTGATAACTAGATATAAATATTAATAAAATAATTTACATCTTTGGAACAGAGAGCAAGTGTTGATCACAAATATATACCGAATTTTTTATTTTCCAAGGAAAACTGAATAGTAATGTATAATGGAGCTATTATTTTTCTTAGTTAAAAGTGTTAATCATATAAAATCATAAAATTAGAGAGAGCTCAACTACATCTATGTTAAATGCACGCTGATTATGGTACGCTTATCAATAGAATAATAAAATACATATATCAGAATTAGATTAGTCATCGTGAAAGAAGTTTTGAAAGGGGAGTGTATTTAGATAAAGGTTTAGATATTCTAAATACTTATTTCAAAAGTTTTAATGGGTATTTTTGAAAAACCAGAACACGCTGAAATTATGCGTTTAGTTAATTTCATACCTGATTAATTTATTAGAGGAAAAATACACAGTATAAAATTTAAGTTTTGTTTCCTTGCAATATTTGATAAATTCACCTCAATAAATTTCTCATGCTTCGAAACTTTTCAAAAAACATGAATCATAAATATGCGCTATTGGATATCAATAATTCTCTTCCTTGCAATAATGTTATGTAATGCATTTTAAAGTTAATGTAATTATCTTAACTATAACATAAATAAATTACAAACATAACAATATTTTTTAAATATAAATTATCTTTCAATACATTAATTGCAAACATTCTTTTCAAAAGTATATAAGATATACATATTGCATTAAAAATGTCTTAGGACAACTTCTTATCTAAATTTACTTTAAAGTTATTTTATTAAATGAAAATAAAATATGGAAGAAAAACATTTTTTCAGCTCAGATTGCTGGATCTGGTTTAGTGGGTGGCCTTGTAGGAGCTTTCTTTGTTTTATTATTAATTGGCTCTATATTGGCTGGTATATTTGTTATCAGAAAAAAAGGTGGCATGCCATATCTACAGAAAGTAATTGCGTAAGTATTCATTTTATTTTCTTAAATGTACTCTTAGTGTTTAATTAAATGTTTCTACTATAAAACAGCTTATGAATATGATTCCAGAATAATGAATAAGAAAGAGACAATGACTTTTTTGTATTTCCTATTTAATTTTTTGTTAAAATTACAAGCAGCGTCACGTACTTGAGAATTCGCGGATACATTGTATTCATTCGAAAATTCATCTTTGAGTGTTAGCCTTTTAAAATAGTCAATGGATTTTATCTTTACAAACAATTATAGAAGTAACTTAAATCAGTGCTATATATACAGCTGAAGTGCTTAGAATACATGTTAGTTCCATCACTTTTATATCGGAAATCAACTTCCTTGCCAGCGAAATTCTCCAATATAACTTCCTACATTATAAAAAAAATATCTAGTTCCCTATTCAAATTATGAGCAATATTGTTTATGATGAAAAATGCTAAAATGTTTACTCAGAGGTACTTGTTAAAATAGATTTTTTCATCTGTGGTGCATTATAGTTAAAATTTAGAAATTAAGATATTGTCTTAAGGTTCAATCTCCTCACCGTACTTTATTTCAAATCAAAAGATGGTCAATAAATGTTAAAGATTTACAATCGATGGTAAGGCAGATTGGAAGAGTAATACGAATTAGAAATCACTCATGTAAGGGAAAAAACGATTTTCTATTAAAATTCAACCTTTTTGGAATGTAGATCTACCACTCTCTGCACAAAATGTAAGTGCTTTAACGTTTTCTTTAAGGGAAAAATTGAGGCAAATTTATACACTGCTGGTCATCCAAATTGCAATTCTTTGTTGAAAGAAGTGTGCAAATCATGCAA
Organism: Latrodectus hesperus; assembly: GCA_037975125.1. Classification (NCBI taxonomy): domain Eukaryota; kingdom Metazoa; phylum Arthropoda; class Arachnida; order Araneae; family Theridiidae; genus Latrodectus; species Latrodectus hesperus. The sequence goes on from CM075857.1 coordinate 93,011,963, forward strand.
AATTTAAACCCTGCGTTTGCGATAATGAGTCATGCATTACAGCGGACGCGCTCATTATGGACAATTGTATCGCCACTTTAAAGCTTTAAGTGAAAGGAGAAGAGAAGTTGTCGATTTAAAGTATTGCAGTTGTTCTTTCGTAAGTTATTTATTTATTTTTAGCATAAGCTGTTTAACTATGTCTCAAAGAAATATATTCAGCATCTTCCGAGTAAGTTCTGAGTTTGACCGAAGAAGATTAGCAGACTATAATGATCACAGATATCCTTCCGAGAAATTGGTGGTCATGTTGAATGAAACCAAGCAACTGTGATTCAGATCTATAATTGTTAGATGCAGGAGAGAACGACAAAACAACAGGATATAATCATTTCGCGTTTCATGTAATCAAATCTCTCTGCTGCCACGATGGTCGGATTCGCGTATTCAATGCGACATGGAGACAGTGCGCTGTGAGACTGCTGAACTGTTGCGTTATGCAGCGCCTTACTGGTCCTACAACCAGTATCATGATTTGCGGAGATACTAGATTTACCTAAAGTGATGGAGTCCATGATCCTCTCATACCTTCAGAGCTTGACATCAGCCATATTCTAACAGGATAACGTGACACGCAATTCTTAAGTTTCTCTTTACAATATTGGATTGTTTTCTGTGTATGTTTCTTCTTCCTATCTATTGAAAATCAAAAACTTGAGGATCATGTTTATATAACAACCGGCTCTGGGTATATAACTTTCTAATACATCAGATCATCTTTGGAAATATGTTGAAACTGAAGGGATTGTTAAATTCCAAGTAAACATCCAAGGCCTCATTGATTCCATGTGACAATGACGGCTTCATTTTGTGATCATCTACACTTCAGAAGATGCTGTTATCCCAATTATTTAATATTTGTATAATGATTTATCTGACAAATAAATTTTGTTATATAATTTTTATGGTTTTTCTTGGAGCTACATTTTGGAGGGCAACCAGTGTACCTATATATATATATATATATATATATATATATATATATATATATATATATATATATATATATATATATATATATATATATATTGATACTTCTATTTCTTATAAAACAATGCTTCTTTTTCTGAATATTCATTAAAATATATAGCTACGGTTGGATAAAACTGAGAATGAATTTTATATTTTTATTACAAGTTGAAACTAATATTGAAGTTAAGTTTTGGCAAAAATTAGAGAGAATACACACAATATAGGAAACACTTTTAAATTTTATTATAAATAGAAAGTATTAAGCTAAATATCTTTTTGATTATAATGAAACATAACTTTGTAGTAATATGCAATATTCAGTTTAAAATGATATTCTGTTTTCAAGGAAAAAGAATCCAGGTATTTCAAAATGTTCCAATCATTTTGAGAATCAACTTTGAGTCATATACCAGCTTCAGTATTTTTAAAAAATATTTAATATTAATAGACAAAAGTACGTATCGACACATAATTAAGAATCGTATTATCTAAAACTTTTTAAAATCATTAGAAACAATTTCTGTTTTCAATATATTGACTCAGTAATTTGAAATAACTGTTCAGATGATTGTGTTATTTCAGATGACTGATTTAGTAAAATGTATCAAATTATTGTTTCGTGGTACATAAGTGAAAAATGCGATCAGAGAAATACTACTTCTCGTGAGCATTAGACGTTTATAAGCATTGTTAACTGAAGAAATTTGAATAAATATTTTGATTTCAATTTGGATTTGGATTTTACTTTTTAACAATTTTAGTACGGACATTTGAATTTTAAGCTTATTTCATTTCAATGAACATGATATAACTGTCATTGATAAATTAACTCTCTTTTGTCAGGAAGAATTCTTTGAAAAATAATATTCCTTCTAATTATTCTCTTAAAAATATATATTCTAATCATATTTACTTGTCTTGTTTTGAGTCACACGTTTCCTGTTTATAATGTGTAAATAGTTCAATAACTTCTTATCGATAGTTGAAAATACTTCAGTCAAGATTAGACTTCCATGTTACACTGATTTTAAAAGTCAATCGCACAATTCACACTGATGTAGCATTATGTTACTTCATTATTTTCCAGAATCTCTGAAATAAAATTGGCTCAAAATGAAAATATTTTAATTTTAGACAGTGAGAAAAATGCTAAAGGATATTTATTAATACTATCAATTTTGCACGCGTGCTTGTGATATAATTTCTAACAAAATGTATACTTTGTTTTTAGACTTTCCCCCTTTTATATAACATTACATATGAATTATTTATAATTGAAGGATTTTGCAATATGTATGCAATTCTTATTGCTAGGAATATAACAAACTTAAAATTTCATCGAATAGCTTTTTTTCATTTATTAATTTTTTTTACAGACCTCACTTCCCCTATTTCAAACGGCCGCCTACAGAGACAGCTCCGCCAGTTTCAGTAGTGGAATTAGATTCATATACAGAAGGCCGGTGAGTATTAGATATAATATCTTGGAATTATAAGCATACATATAATTTATATCTTATTGCATAGAAAATAAATGTAATTTGAAAGTTGTTATTAATTATTTTATAATCTGGGTACTTATAACGGTAACAAAAATAGTCAAGGTTAATGCGTTCATTTTGAGTAACATTTGATCTCAGACAAATGGTCGATCTTCATTTTATTTTGAAATCTTGAAAAAGTTGGAATTTTTTCATATCAGGGATTTTAAAGACTTTACGAGTATCGTAGCTGTGATGAATATATTCATGAACACGTCAATAATGATAAGGAAATCTGCGACCAGATAATACATAGGTTTCAAAACCCGGTGTTGCCAATTTTGAAAAAAAAACTATAAATATGTTACACAGTCACTAAGTCACATGGCAACAATGCAGTAGTTATTTAGCAATTTAGCACTAATGCTACAGTAAATAACCAAAGCTACTTTATTACAGTGAAACTAGAAAAAAGACAAAAAACGCTTTGAAAAAGGAAATTTTCGGAAACGCAATAAACTTCATATGCACTCCAAATTTCTTTCCTTTGCTTTCCACTACTTTGAACCATTTTATTGTAAAGTTTTTCAAAAAATATATAAATGATATTTGCATGTTAAAGGCAAAGTATTTGCTGAAGAAGAATCTGTTTAAAAAAATTAGTTTTTCACTGATAATTTTAAAGCAATTATAAGTTAAAAAAAGTGTTAAAACTAGGATGACAAATGGAACTCCTATACATTAACTTTTCATTTTTTGAGGGAAATTTCTATACTCTGCAGACGAAAATTATTTTCTATTTATATGGAAAAATACTTTTTTTTCAGTAAATTATTTTATTTGCATATTTTTTAGATTTATATGTTATTTTACAGTTGCATCAATATCTATAACTTCAGCGAACACGTGCGCTTGATGATGTCTGATTCTCATCTGATGTTTTCAGAAGAGTTTGAAGTAAGTTAAAAATAATTGCATAGCTTTTGATTAATATAACCTTGACTACTATGAGAAATCATACCTTCTTATTATATAAGGATGAAATACTGAAATACAAACCAAATATATTTGCAGTCAATTTTATGCATAAATTAGTTTTTAAGATAAGAACTTACATAACTAGCAACTATAATGCTAATACTGGTAAAACTGTTTTAATTTATGATATTTTTTAAGAAGATCATTACCACAAATGCACTAGCAATAGCTTGTTTAAACAACGTTTCATCCGCATGATTTATTTATTAACCATGAAACTGCATATTAATATTTCACTGCATTTACACATTCGTTCCCTTCTTATACATAAAATTTTTAAATGATTTTGCTAAGCAAAAGCTTTAATTTATTTGATATTCTAATACCCTGATAAATACTTTAAGAATATTCTAAATTCCTTGTCTGTTATCATAGGAATTTGATGGAATATTGTTTCTCTTGCCAAAAATGTATGGATTTTAGAACTGAATAATAAATACCGAGACTACATCAGTGAAAAATATATTCTTCAAAAACAATATCCAGACTATACGAAATGGAAATAGCTACCAAAGAGACGTCTGTGTGGAGGGAATTGCATGCAGTGATCTCATAAATTATGCAATTTCTTAATTAGAGAGAAATAATTCTGGTTATTTAGTATTTTCCAAGAATTTTATTTCCGATCGGTAAATGTCATTGGTGTCAGGTTAATTTAATATTTTTCCAAGGTTAAAAATATTCCAAGGACCTATATCAAGAAGACGCAATAGCAGGTTTTTTTATTTCCATTTTTGCAAGCAGAATCAAATTCGCCTGTAAACATGACACAAAAACTGAAAACATGATAATAAACAAGATTTAATGTAAAATTTTACAAAAATGTTTTAAATTTGAATCAAATTTAAAAATTAACATGCATATTGATAATTTAACAAAACCCCTACTATTTACTTAAATTCTACAACATATTTACAATTTTTAATTTATCGAAAAATCACAAACATTTCCAAAGATTATATTGACACTTGAAACCATACAAAAGTTGTTCCAAGTATGATGTATGAAAGATGAATGAGCACTATAGCCTACTTCCCAACCTTGTCTTTGTTGAGGTCTATCAATTAGATGGAAGCTGCCAGGGATAAGCAGAAGGACTCTATACTCAATTTTCTAGCCACAGAGTATCATTTTACTTGAAAGACATTGCGATCACGATTTGTTTAACGTGCCACAGCCACCTTTAATGAACACGGCGAATCTTCGGTTAATTCAAGATTCGAACTCACTACCTTCCGACAGTAAAAACGACACCTTAAGGTCACATAGGAAAGTAAAACGTAATTGACCAACTCATCGGGGCCACAAATATGAACGAACTCTGCACTCAACTAATTTACTAAATTAAATGGAATATCCTAGAAGAAATTTTAAGGTCTCCTATAAAGAAAGAGACACAAAATTAATTTTATATGATTTTGTAAAACACGTATTTTTTGTTCTGTGAGGTAATACATTTCAGACTGTGTGTGAATTTTTATTTTCCTAAGAGGGACTTGCTTATTTCATTATAATTATTTAGTTATATAATAATTCCTAGCGAAAAAGTAAAATTAACCAATTTTTACATTAAATAAATGGAAACATTACTACAGAAGATTAAAATATTTCTAATAAAGAATTGATGTTTTTTAAACAATCTAATTATTCTATAAATAATTTTAAAATAGTAATAGAAAAAAAAATACCTTTTATAAAATAGTACAGTTTTCATTGAGATTTGTGAATGATTTTGATAAATAAATTGTGTTTAGTTTTCTAGAATTTATTACACAAATTATGTCCTTTTACCATACATTTTTTATTTATTTGTAACATTTGGTTCATTCTAGTCTTAACTTTTGAACTACTTTATAGAAATACTATATTTTTAGAAAACAATTGAATTATTCTTCTTTTTGTGTTTTTAAACTTAAATTAATGTTGTGCATATTATTTTTTCAGACTTTGAAGTTAAACAGTCCAAAATACAACTGTGCCTCTGCAGAAATGGATGAAAATAGGCTTAAAAATCGCTGGATGAATATTTACCCATGTAAGAAAATCTATTTTTAACAGATTTTTTTATTTAACTTTAAACTCTTTTGTCATGTATATTCATAAGCATCGAAATAAAAAATCTGAGCAAAGAAAAAAAACTGGCTACTGTAAAATAAAACATTCTGTTATTTAAAACTGTTCATAGAATATCTGAGGTCAAATCATAAATATTACGAACTTTATTAAAATTTAGAGCATTGATAGAGTTCAAATAATTAAGAAATTTAATGTGATACAATATAAAAAGTCTCTTATTGTCAACACTATTTAGTTTTAATTTAATTAGGATGCCAAACTTACTAAATTGTAATAAAGTTTTACATTAATTTTGTATTACTTATATAGTTTTAAGCTTCAGGAATTATATATTTTGCTGATTTTTATGGCACTACAATAAAAAATATTTCGCAGTAATTGTAAAGCAATGTAAGCCAATACCTGACTAGACACAAACTTTATAGATCGGATGACAAGAAACATCATTTTCTAAACCGACTCCTTACAAACTGAAATATATATTTCTTAATTACTTACATTCATCGGTATTTAAATCTACTATGTGTACGATCTTATTTCTTGTTTTTCCGACATTTGTGATATGGATTAAAATCTTATTCTGCATTAAAAATATTTGATGGAATGATTTGATCGTGATCGAATTTCAATTGAAATCGGAAATGCTCTTCAAATCTTTGCCAATCTCAAGTTTTTGTATGCCCTTTTGTGATGTTTAACACATATTACTTGCGAGGCTTTTAATAAACATGGAGTGGTATTCAAGCATTACATACGAGATAAATTTATTTCTCGGTAAATATTTTAGTTTGTAGTTTTAAAACGGTTTCAATCATTTTATCTTTAGAACATAATCCTCTATTCAAGTTCACTTTTACTATCGATTCCATTAATGAAATTCATGATAAGCATTGGTTGAAAGCATCGATATAATAACAATTTAAATATCGGGCAGTTAAAATTATCAAATTAGATCAATTTATTGAATAATCAGAGCTATACTTGACACAAAACTACACAGAACACAGTAATGTAATAGATTGTGTAATTCTACTTAATATTGCAGTAGACAAAAATGCTTGATTTTTAATATTCTTAGAGAGACTAAGTCATTGTGCCATTCGAGGGTCTTATAAATTTATGTTTTGTGAACAACCATTACTACAAAGTAATAGAAACCAAAGCAATAAGCAATCTTTAAACCAAAGCAATAAGCTAATGGTCTTAGATACATCTTTGAAACATTCCGAGGTAAATTTGCCACAAAAGTATTATTACCAATTGAATGAAGGCATGATTTCAAATGACACAGATCTCCTCCTAACTACATGGGTGACAGTCATCTGTAATGATGATTTTACTGTCCAAGACTCACCACAAAAACAAGAAGGAAATGATAAATTACTGTCAGTCTCTTATGGTAATTAATTTATTTAAAAAATTTATCACATTAATTTATTTAACGATAAGTGGCTCTTCATGATTTTACATCAGTGGTGCCATGTTACTCATATTTTTAAGTAGAATTTAATCTTCTAATTTTAATCTAAAGTAACGGGAATCAATCATGAAAAATTAAAGACCAACATAAATCTTCAAACTTTTACAGCAAACCCATACAAGAATGGGATATTTTCCTTCTTAAAATACATTCAGATCATTATTTAAAATTGTATAGTTTTTTCAAAAATTAATTATAAATTTAAAAAAATATTTTATTCCTCTTTCTTGAGTTTTATTGAAGTTTGATTTATTTTTGTTGGTAACTATTTCTGATCTAAACTTTCCTGATTTATTTCAGATGATCACTCTCGAGTTAAATTGCTTCCTCTGGGCGATGAGCTTGCTTCAGATTTTATCAATGCAAATTATATTCCTGTGAGTTCAATACTGCTAAGCTAACTTTTCAGTTTACTTGTTAAATAAATTTTTTACATATTATTTTTAAAATGTTGTTGAATTTTAAGCTATTTTGTTCACTCAATTTAAATTAAATGAATACATTTTTGAAAAAAGTGTTTTTCAAGATTAAAAATATGAGTAAAAAAATTTGTTATTTAAATTAATCACACCTACATATCTCCTTTTATTGCTCTGTAGAAAGCAAGAAGGTATTTGAACAAAGATTTATGTGATGTAAGAACAACTGCCAAGTACCAAGTATCATGAAACATTATCCGAAATTCCTAGGACAAATAATTATAAAAAGATTTTTACATTGTAAAAAGATATTGAAAACTGTTTAAAGAAGTTGAAGGTATCCTGAGTTTCAAGATTGAAAATGAAATTCTCATCCTTTTAAAGAATATTTGATCAACATTAAAAAATGAGATACTGTGGAGATTGTAAATCCAATGATCGTGCTTAAACGAAAGGAAGAGAGTAATCCCCTTAATTTCATCTCGCACAACGGACAGTTTAATGTCTAAGACTATTATAAATCTTTTTAATAGCTACCTCGTATTTTTGCTAGAAAGACTATTCAGAGGTAACAAACCGTATTTATTTTTCCCAAGGAAGGAAACCAAGAAAATATTTAAGCATCCATCCAACAAATATACACACAGAAAGCAAAAATGCATAATCCAACTCCTATTATTCAACAGTAGATGGGATTGAATCCGTGGCTTTTCACCCCGAACGACGTGTTTCTAACTAATAATAAACAAATGTTAATTACTACGACAATTGTATTAAAGCTGTATCTCTCAAATCTATGTTAAATTAAAATATTTTCTATAATGTTAGTGAAAAAAACAAGCTTTTGCTTGCAAAAAATTACAGTTGCTATGCATTGTTTTGTTTATGTCTTTGGAAATTCTTTAAAAAATTTACGAAAGTATTGGTTTGTTACAAATCTGTTGTAAATTCTTCTTTTGTGTTTAATATTCAGCACACTTGTTCACATTAAAGAACTTATTTTTATTAATATAGAATATATTTCAGTAATCCATTCTTAGTATTCATCCTATTTCAGCATTTATCTCTTTCATTACATTTAGCTCATTTCATTCATAGCATTTAGATTTCTTTCTCTCTCTCATTCTTATCATTTCATTTATCTCTACAGTTTTGTTAAAATTTAATTTAAATTTTTTGTTAATATTCCAAATTTTATTTAAATATTTTATTATAAATTCCCTTTTAAATTTATCATTCATTAATAAACTTATTCGTCTCCCTTTAATGTAATTTTTGGTGCACATAAAATACTTTTTAATACCATTTCATATTAAACACATTTATGCATATCTATCATTTTGCATTCATTCATAAACTTATCATATTTAGTAAAATTTATTTATAGACACTTTTTAAGCTGAAACAATAAACATTTTTATCTATTAAACACTAATTTCATTTTGTGCTGACTGAAATATTTAAATGGGAAAATTTTACCACTTACACTAATATCTGCTGAGGTAAAATTACTTTAATCTTGAATGACTTTTCATTATATTTATTGTGGTTCATTGAAAACATTGATTTTGTTTATTGTATAAGTATTAGGCTATATGAGTTTATGTTCAATTTAGGTCTTAAATATTGTAATGATCTTTGAAAGAAAATATTATTTTTGATAGAATAACGATTTATATATATTCAAATCATATTCGAATTCCCGAAATTGTGCTATATTCAACAATATCTCGGTCAATTTGAAATATTTCTATATTTTAGGGAGATTCCAGCCTAAGGGAATATATAGCCAGCCAGGGTCCTCTTCCTCACACGGTGGACGACTTCTGGCGTATGGTTTGGGAACAGTCGAGCACAATGATTGTTATGCTCACCCAGTGTGTGGAGAGAGGAAAAGTTAAGTGCGAACAGTACTGGCCACCACCAGGGGAAGCCAGGCATTACGGGGATATACAAGTCAGATCAATCTCAGAGTCCATGCTGTCATCTTACACCATACGCGTCTTTCATGTTCAATTAGTAAGTATTTTATGCTCGAAAATTTCATATTTATTTTATCTACAGGATATTTAAAAAAATGCATATACTTTAAACCACCATAAGAACCATATTTCTCATGCTATATAGTTCAATTTCTAGGAGAAAGTAATGCAGTTGGTTTAATAAATGAAGTAAGGTGATTTGTCTTCAAGATACTCTTATAATGCTTTTCCACTTTGAACGTTATCGTAATATGCGAAAAGTATCTTGTTGATTCCTTATTCTCTAACATTCGTACATTATACGGTAATGACAAATTTTATTCTTAACTTGATGGCGCACCGCCCGCACTGTCATTGCGAGGTACGAGCATACCTGGATCAAAATTTATCAAGCCAATGGATAGGAAGCAGGAGACCAAGCAAGTTTCCTTATGGGGCACAGTAAAAGAGTTGCACAAAGGTAAATAACGTAACCTAGAGACTTAGGAAGGAATTCAAGCGGTGTGCGAAGAAATCTCTTGGACACTTAGCAAGATATGCACGGAATCAATGGTGGCTTGCACTCAGAAATGTGTACTGTAAGGTCGACATGTTTAACAGTAGTCACATTTGCGTGAGAAAGTACATTTATGATTCAACTTGGGCTTTAAATCTTCCATTTTCAGCAATTGAATCTTCTTGAAGGGAATATAAATTTTCTAGAACAGTTCAAAGTGTGTATACATTTTGGACACACCCGGTATTATTTATTTTTAATTTTATTAGTGAATAAAGTTGATTTTATCATTGAAATATCATATGCTAGCCAATAGGAGCAATATACAGAAACAATGTGCTTTTAGAAAGTGGAATTTTGATTTAAATATTAGCTTTTAATTTGCTCTATTATTTCCTCATGAATATCACGAATCTTATGATTGACTTTTACGCTACTATAAAATAAATAAGTGAAAATTTTATTGTAACATAAAAAGATGTCAAATTCGTGGAAACAGTCAAATATTCATAAGATTTGTGATAACGGACTAAATTTTTGATAGTATCTTTAAGAGTTACTTTTTAAACTTCTCTCAAAGCAATAGTTCAATACCCAAAATCAAATTATTAACGTCTCAGTACCAAATTTAGCCTGTCTCACATTAAAATAACTATCAAGCTTAAAGTTGTCAAGTTTCTTGTTTTTCAAACAATCCACATTGATTTTAATCATATATATTAAAATTGCTAAAGTAACATGAAAGTATTTAGTAATCTTAGACTAAAATGAACCCTTTAAAGATGTTTAGTCTTATCAAAATGAGATTTCCTTATTCAAAACATTTTTAGTTGTAAAACTCTATCTGCTATTGCGCATGTATTAAAATTTTCTTAAGATACATATTTTTAGAAAATATTTATTAAATGAACGATTAAAAATTTTAAAAATAAATCCTTAGAAAAGACAATCTGTAATCAGTGTTTGGGAAATAAGTTGATAAAAAGTTAAATATTATAACAGAAACAGGCTATTTTTTATAATATGAAAACTATCAGCACAAGCTGTAATAAAAATAAATCTCATATTAGATTTATCTAATATTTGCTACTAAAATTATCATCGGTATGTAATTATAATACTGTGTCGAAATATTTACGAACTTAAATTTTATGAAAATATATCAGGGTTTTCATTGAAGAAATTTGTTATTTGATTACAATTTTATTGAATAATTTATTTTTATTAAAGTGAAGTTTTATTTATGACTAAATGTTATGGAATAAGATAGTTCCACATTACTTTACAGAATAACTTTCGCTTGCTTTTAGCGAATTTAAATGCCATCTAGTAGATTAAGTGTTACTTTCTTGTTGAGATGCATTAAGTGCTAATTTTACTTTGCCATTTAGTACAGTTTAATTATTTTCTTAAAACTTCTGGTGTGATAGAAATTCTGCAAACAGAGAGAGACAGCCACGAACAATAAGTTATCTGTATTTCGAAATGATATGCATATATCAGTAGATTGTAGCACTACCGAAGAAGGCGATACACGAAGCAACACTTCTAAGCACAGAGTCAATGAAAGTATGGATGGTGTCCTAAGGAAAGGCTCTCCATTTCTTTTCACCTATTTCCCAAATGACGTCTTCTGAAGGAGGCAGTGGCATGTGATCTAAAAATTATGTCCAATCATATCTCAAATGTGTTCGATTGGTAAGAGATCTTACGAGCACGATTGCCAGAGAAGCAACTGTAAATCTTGCAGAGCATATTGGCCAATACGAAAAATGTGCAGTCGGGTGCTATCCTGCTGATAAAAGGGCATTGGGTACTCCCTGAAGGTAGGGGAGTGTCACCTGTTACATCACATCATCCACGTAACGTTGAGCTGTCATAGTGCCGTGAATACGAACTAGAAGTAACCTGGAATCGTAAGCAATGGCGCTACAAACAATGATGTCATGTTGTCGTTTAGAGGGGCGTTCCACAATTATTGCAGGATTGAACGTCACACTCGTACGTGGTGACTATCACTGAAGAAACAGAAACGTGAATCATCTGAGAAGACGATGATGTGCCACTCCGTTCTCCACATTGCTCTAATCTTTCACCATTCCAGACGTTGACGTCTATGCTGTGGAGTCAATAGCAGTTTTCTTAACAGATGCCATAAGTGCAGGCCACCAGCGTCCAATTGACAGTAAATGGTTCTACTCGATATGGGAGCATTCAGGATGTCTTTCACACGCAGCAGAATTTCGGTAGACGTACTTTGCGGGGCCACCACCACCTCCCGTCGGACACGTCAATCCACGCTTGCTGACACCATCTGTCTGCACCGAAACCCTGCAATCTTTCCACAGTTCCTTGTTCCAACCATCTTCACAAATCCTGGTGCACTTTGGATACGTCCAGGTGTCGATCAAATATAATTTTTCTTAAGAAACAAACTGACCTTCTCAGTCCGATCACTGCCTGTCCTAAGCTCATCGTTCTGCTACAACTGACTCCATCGACGATAACCTGGCACTTTCTGCAATACAGGCGTCCTTTGAGACAAGAACAAACTTTCAACGATTATTTTCTAAACAGCAATAATGACGTGAATATTTCGCACTTTGCCGGTTCCTACATGAAATGTTGAGCTGAGCATTTCATATCATTTGCTTAACTCAGTAAGGTGCGTTTACCTTGAAATTTGCATAATTTTTTGGCCGCTCCTTCATGGTGTTGCATTTTCAAATTCGGGCAGTGTATTATTTTATCTGAAATTGTAAGCTTGGATCAAAATATCAAAAACTTTAAACGTAATTAATTCCTATTGAAATTATTAATCTTTATAGAATATTAAATCTCACAGTTATGAAATCTGTGCACCGAAGATGACCACCAAATATTTCTAATCTACATTTTCAATTGTCATGACCTAGTTATGAAAATTTTGATAGGAATTATCATTAAATTCACACAGGTAGCAAAGAGATTGTAAATGTACATTTGAGAAATTTTCATATCAAACCCATTACTAAACTTCAGTTATTATGAAAACGATGCATAAGGTTCACATAACTTATAAAATTAATATCGAAATTGCTTAGTTTTGTGTTTCATTTTTAATATTCATTTTTAATGTGATTTATCATGGCTCTTCAGTTTCAATAATAGGCAGCAAAAATTAACAGGTACCATGAAAACATATTATGAAAAATATTTTTCACCCGTTTCAGTCCAGTGAACAAAGGGCATATCCAATAAGAATTTATCATAATGAGATCTTTTTTCAAAATCAAGGTAAACTTGTTTGCTAACAATATATAGTTTATTTGAAGATGTTTTACGTGAAGTTGCTCACTTTGAGTAAAACTGCTCAAAAGTATCAATTTTAAGATGGATTATATTAAATGTCTTCAAATAATCTATTGCCTTGCCTTTGAACAAATTATTATGACCAATAAATCTGTATAACCCTTTGTCACTTGGTAAACATAATTCTTAAGTGAACACAAGTTTTAAATTATGATTACATTTGTAAAGGAATTTCATACTTACTTAAGTTTTCAAATAGATAACTTCTTCTTTAAATAAAATATCGAATAAATTTTCTGAAGTTCATTTAAGCTGAAGTATCGATTATCACTATAAATGTTTCAACCTTCCACTTTGCTTTCAGGGGTCCTATGATAGAAAAGTGAAGCAAATGCACTTTACTCGCTGGCCAGATTTCGGCTGTCCAGAAAGTCCAGAAGACCTCATCAATTTCGTGAGGGCTGTGCGAGATCATTTATCACAAATTCGACCAGGACCCATTATAGTTCACTGTAGGTAAGTTTGGCAGTATTGTTACATAGACATATGTTATTAACTATTAACATTATGTTGCCTTTATTCGTTTATTTGTTAATGTTTGTTTAAAGGATACGTTTTACATTGAAACATTTGTCTGAGTGAAATATCATTTTTGGATTGGTAAAATAAAAAACAAATTTGTTTTAAGTATATTACAATGCCCATATATGATTAAATATTTTCACTTTCGATTATGGAATATATTAGTTATTTTCTTCCTAGTGTACATGAATTCATATCAAAGTAAGACTACATATTTAAGTAAAAACTTGATCAATTATACAGTTACGTGGTCACAGGGTATGTGGTTACAGGATATAGTATAATTATCGTGGTCGAAAGGTACGGGTTATTATATACATGACCCTAATTATTCCAGATGTTTTTAAGTCTTAAATTTCAGTTATAAGTTTTGTTGAAAATTTGACGTCTTGTTAAAGTAAATAATGAAGAAGAACATTCAGTTTGTAATAAGTGTTTGCATTATTTGATGTATAATATGTATTTATTTGAATTTTATAATTAAAAAACATTTAGTTTACATTGATATTCCAAAACTGATTTTTTCTAAGATTGATAATAAGGTGAATTTTAAAATCTTAAATTGCTTGTATAATTTTAAGTATGGGAAAAAGCTACTTATGTTAAAAAAGCAAATAATTATTTTTGGAAGATACTACGTCATACTCATTTCGCTTCTAAAAATACAACTTTACATGGATATTTATGTGATAAAATATAAACTTATTTCATCTTAACTTAAATATTTTTTGATTTTAAACAACTGTTTCAGACTTCATTCAGTAATATTTTTTTCTTCATTTAAATTCCTTAATTAAGGTAATGAAATTATATATTTATCTGGTTTATTTTTAATGGAATATTTAAAATATCTTTGGCAGATACTTTGAAGACATTGATTTTATATTTTTAAATTATGATACTAATTAGCTCAAAAGAAATAGTCAGATAACTGCATTTCGTTATTAAAAATAACAAGAAGTTGAGTAAAATCTAGTTTCCTCTTTAAAAAATTTTGTTCAGAGAAATAATTTTTTGTATGTTAAACTATATATAAATACACTAAAATTATTATATATGTGCAAATTCTCGAAGTATATTATTTGTTAATGGGAAAAAGATGTGCAAAATATAGAAGAAATTATTAAAACGATATTAACTCTCATGCATACATGATCAATAAATTTAATATGAAATATCGATAATATCCTCTTTTCATAACGAGAATAAATGAGAAAATTGACTCAGAGAAAGCATGTTTGCTGTGTGTGTGTTTGAAAGAAATTTGAAAGTAAATTGAAATTTTAAACTGTTTTAGTAATTATAAAGTCACCTAAGTTAATTATTTTTGTTTCAGTGAATCGGAAAATAAATGGTATGATTAAAATAGCCTTTTATTCCTGAAATCGCTAGTTAAAAAGATAGTTAACTTTAAAAATTAAATATAATACTTTCTCAACCGATAAATTTTATTTCGGTGAGTATCAGCGTAATTTTACCCTACGGTAAGCGATGTTATATAGGAATTAGTACTCTTCAACCACAATAATTGTCATATCCTTCACCCTCGTACTCTTCGCCCACGATACCTCATTGTACACTTCTAACCGTGTCTGAAAATAGACTCTAGCTGTTTTATTAAAATTTCACTTCGGATCAATATTAATAAGCATTTTACGTAGCGACATCTGTCTCTAATGTACATACTACACCAACAAATATATTCAGAAAAAAAACTAATTTAAATATTTGTAAATTTCATATGCTCTATACTGCTAAATTTTTTTAACAAAAATTTCTTTCACAGAGAAATATTTTGAGCAAGTTTTTGATATAAACGTGTCAAATTGTGTTTTTTTATTCAATAAATCAAAACAATTGTTATGTACTTTTGTACATTGACAAACAAAATCTGTTTTTAAAAAAGCTTATTACTAATGAATTTTTGTATTAAGGTATTTTTCTTAAAAAGTATTCACTCACAGAACAAGCATTTCCTTAGTCTCTAAGCAAAAAGTCCCGATGATTTTTTAGTATTGTGATGGAGATATAATTAATATTACTTTGCAAATAAAAACTAATTAGCATTCGTGATTCATTTTAGTGCTGGTGTTGGACGAACAGGTACTTTTATAGCAGTGGACAGACTCATGCAACAGCTGAAGCATTCCAACAGTATTGACATTTATAGTACTGTGATTGAATTAAGACATCATAGAATAAATATGGTGCAAACAGAGGTAAGTTACCACAATTATTTTATTAACAGCTCTTTTCCATGGGAATAACAAAATGCATTGAAAAGTATTTAATATAAGAAATTTAAGGCTATTATCATGACATAAATGAATTTCCCAATACCTTTGGCTGTGATAGCCTTCAAATACATCCTTCCGTAAAGTATCTAAATTGAAGAAGGGTTTGGATATTATATTGATCTCTAATTCAGCAAAATACTCGTGTTTCATGATAACTTTGTGAAGGGGAATTGTGGTTAAAACATGAAACGCATATTTCAGATAGCATCCAATTATTTTGCATTCTTTTAAGATATGAAGAAACTGGTATGGATGTAAAATTAACACATTTATTAAATACCCAATACAATAATCGCATATCGTTGAGCGACTGGGCCGATATAATTTTTCTGTAGATTTGGAATCCCTGCAAACACTCACTTCTTTTGTGGATGATTGTAGAGATCCCAAATCCGCATAAAGCTACAAGTCCCTATTGAAATCGCTACCATATATAAAATAGAGACTAGAGAACAACCCCATCCCACGTGTTCATGTGATAAATTGTACTTCTGTCATTAATTTTGCTTTGAATGCAAAACTAATGACAGAAAATGAAAACTATTAACGAGTTAAAGCAAATAGTTTATTTATGAAGTTAAAGTGACTTCTATAAATAATTACGAAGTAAAACTTAAAAGTTGTTCGATATTTCCGCGATATGCAACTCTTTTGAAAAAATATTATCAGTTAATATATTAATAATATTTCACATTAAAGAAAATAAATACAATATTATATTTCAATAAATTGCTAAAAATATTTCAATACATGTAAGTTTCAATACATGTAAGCAGTGAATGACTACTTATCAGTCCTTCACTGCATTTAATAAGATATTATACTACTTTAATATTTACGTCATTCGTAATGATTTAGTTTTATCAAATGATTATTCGTTAAATTATCATATTCAAGGTTTAAGAAAATATGTAAGTCCTAAATCCAGAAACTAAGTTGTTAAATTATCATTATCAGGGTTCAATAAACTATTCAAGGCCAAATTCCAAAAAGTAAATCAGACCTTACATAAAATTTAACTCTTATATTATACTGAAAAAAAATGTGAATAAATAATCCATTTTTCTAACAAACACAATTTGAATAATAAAAATAAAATTAATTAATTTTTTAAGAAAAGAATAAAAAAATTAATAAATAAACTTTTTTATTGCAAAAATTTTTGAACGTGCATTTTATGCAAAATTATCAATAATGTATTGTAAAATAAAAAAATAAACAACTATAGATAATTCCGAACAATAAATAACCTTTTATATGTATATTTATAGTTGAAATATTAAAACCAACCATAAAAACTGATTTTAATCTCGAAATTCTCTTTTTATCAGAATTGTTTTTAATGCATATTTATATAGTACACACACACACACACATGGGCTATTGTCAATATTCAAAAAAATTTCTTGCATGTCTCTTAATTTCGAACATAGTTAAAAGTCGTAGTATAGATATCTGACTTATATTCTCTTAAATTTGCATTAGTCATTTGATCTTGATTAACAGTCAATATCTTTGAATGTATTTTAAAAAGTGTATTCCCGAAATTTAAGGAAAAGTGTAGTTTTAATACAATGCAATTATATAAATATTGTAACTCACAAATCTTGCAAATTTAAAAAGAATTCCAAGGAAATAGATTCACATTTATTATTATTAAAACTATTATATCCATTATTATTTATTTGCTTTTTGAAGTTCTTAAGCCTGAAGCATCAAGACAAAGTCTAACATGTATCCTAATGCTGATTGATATAACAGTTATAATGAAGGCATTTTTCTTTAATTGTACTGATATTTGATAAATGTATTTCTTTTCATTGGAATACTCTCACACCCTCATTTTAATTTACGAATTTAATTCAAATGCTTAAAACTGTACCACGTACTTTTCATTTCAGGATCAATATATCTATATTCATTTGTGTGTTCAGCAGCTGGTGCGGGAGATAACAAATCCTCCTGAACAAGAAAGCGAAGGTAAACTAAACGTGTTGCCATTTTTCACGTTTGTTCTTTTTCAAATTTCCCAATTTCTCTGAACATCTCGATCAATTATAAGTAAAAAAATGACTGAATTATATCACTACAAAACTGTTGTTTTTTTTAATTTTCTATCATAAATCGTAGGTTATAAATTGACATAGAGGAAAATATACTTGAATACAAGCAAATGAAAATATTTTAAGAATAATTATTTGATTTATCTTCTTTTTCCTTATAAATACAAGAGAAAGAATGCCGAAATGTGAGTAGCACTTATGGCTGAAAGGCCATAGCTGAGCTGACATCATTATTATTATTTTAGTATCTACAGTTTTATAAGAAATAAAGATAAAAAAATTCAATAATAATAAGAAGAAAAAATACATCATTTTTTTAATTTTATTATACAGCGATGAAATATATTAAAATGTCTAAAGAAGTTCTTATATATTTTCGTATTGAATATGTACACTGAAAATACAGATTGTTAAAACATTCTTGCGCGCGGTTTTGGATGTATTATAAACAAATAGATAAATTATTATTAATTTAACTAGTTTCAAAATTACCATTGTACCGATCTGTATTTTTGCGACTCGAACCACTTATATTTAAAATATATCATAATTAATTTTTGGCTGATTATTTAAGCAACTATCAAAATTTGTAGAATTTCATTTGAAATTTGTTATTTAATTTTTTAAAAAAATATCTTAGTGTCAAATTTTTTTTCAAAACTTGCACATAAAATTAAAGTTTTTTCAGTTTTATTTATGTACATTATCTGATATAGTGTTTGACAAGTTGTTAAAATACGGAATATTACTTTTTGTGTTTGCAAATTTTCAAATCAGTTTTCTAAATATTTTATCTTTTGCTTTTATTAATGTTAAAATTCTAAGTAAAAAATAATAAATAGTAGCTCATAACTTTAAGCTTTCTCGATTTTTAAGTTTTAAGTCTTTTTGTTGTTAACTTGAATACACCTGAAAATATGAAAAATTAAGGAGAGAGCAAACTAAGCGATCTGGATTTCATCCCAGATTTTACTCAAATTGACGATCAAATCGTAAAGATGTTGATTTTAATAAATCTTTTAGCTCTGCAACTTTAAATTTTCCTTAAATTCTAATTTCCATCAAACAAAAATTTTTAAGTTTATTGTAAATAAAGTTCTCGGAAAACATTTTAATAAATAAAAATTACTAATCAATTTCAACATGAATTTACTTCTTCAAGGAATTATGTATAGATTTAAACCTTCAAATTTTTTGTACCACAAATGAGGACAAAGATGCTCATTACTCTAACGATAAATATGTCATTAATTTAAACTAATTCTAAAACATTTGAATTATCGAACGCGAAGATAGTTCAATTCTAGATGATTATAAAATTCCACAATATATGCTTACTGAAAACAGCATACTTTGTCAAAAACAGAATTCTAATTCATGTGTGTATTTTCCCCTTTAAAATCATTCTCTTATATGTATTTTGCCAGTTGTTACCGTTGTTAGAAAAACATTTCTGTTCTAAAAACTGCCAAAGCCAATATTTTAGTGATACACAATATGACATGTGTATCTTACTCACTACTGTACTTATCTTCTCATAAAATTAAATAAAAATGAGTTATGAGTTACAATTTTATAAGTGTAAAAAGCCTTAAAAATTTCACAAAAAGTTTTACCTTACTGATATAGTGGATACAGATTTCAGTTATCTACTTTTAATCATGCTACATATTTTCGATATGATTTCATTAGCAAATAAATCAACAGATACAAAATTTCCTTAGAGTCTAAAATAAATAATGAAATCAACTCTGCATATAAAGAGAGTCATATGAATAAATTTTGTTCATTTATTTTCAATCAACTCAGTTTAAATTTATTTGCTTCTGGTTAAGGAAAATTACCATTCACTACACTGTTTAGCCACAATTATATCAGAGATTTGGTGATAATTATTTAATACTCTTTAAAATATATAAGTGCCAAAAACCTATTAGTCAGCACCATAAGAATTCTATAGAAGTATAAGAATATACGAGAATTTATAAAAGTGAATTAAAATAATTTATGTACTGTACCATTTGTTTTTCTAAAATTGCTTGTAATTTATTTTACAAATAAAAAAGCGCAAATATATAAAATAGGGAACTATATTTAACTTTATATCTTCCCTCTCATCTATAAAAAAATTATAGAAAATTGATTTCATAAGTATATTATGTAGATTATTATATTTAATTAAAATTACATTTTTTCCTCTTACAGAAGTCATTTACTCAAATTTGGGAATGGATAAAGAAACTGGTCTATGAATTTCTCAAACAAATTCATATACCAAGACAAGAGCTATATTTGGTTTACAATTGTTTTGTGTTTGTTGAAAAAAAACTACAAAAAAATATTCAGAATTTACAAAAACTTTTGTAAATAGAATATATTGGAATTAACACATATTTAAATTCGGAAATCATGTGTTGCTGTTTAGTCATCTCAAATAACTTTCTGACAATGAATTTCAGGACAAAAGAACATTTTATTATTTATTTTATGTTTTATTCTTATTACTCAAATTTAATATGAATTCGAAGAATTTAATATGAATTATGTTTTATTCTTATTACATTTAATTTTTATACTGTATTATGAATAATGTAATGAAAATTTTCCATGTAATATAATAACGCTTATGTATGTTAAATAAAATTGCGTTATAAATAATTATAATTTTTTCCTAAATTTTTATGATATTAAATTTTATGCAACTCATTTCTTGATAATGAAGTTTTAAAATCATAGGTATAAAAATGTAAATATTATAAAGTTCCGTGAAAAAAATATCTGATTTTTTTATTATCTTAATTATATATCGTTTATTGTATTGCTCTAGTCATTGTAAACAATTTTTTAAAAATTAATAACATATATATGTTTTAACAAATTACTTAATTTTCGTAATTGTTTCATTATTTTAAAATAAATTTAGAAAAGTTTGTATGAGTATTATAAACGATTTTTTCCAATTAATTTAATTGAAATGTATGTTTAAAATTTTTTATATAATTAAATAAAACTTTGTAGATTAAAAATTTATGAAAATATTTTTATGTTTAATGTCAAAATGTTTAATCTCTGCCATCCAAACTCGATTAACAATTTTTAAAATGCAATTACTTTTCATTAAAATAATGATTATATAGATTGAGTCAGCACGAACAATTGACATTTTATCCTTAGAGCTTGATTTGTTTACATATGACATTTAATTACAAACCGTATATTCCAAATTGAACAAAGATTATTTTTAAAAACACTAAGGCTGATCGAAAATATTATATTTGATTATGCATCATTGATAATAAATACTTCTAATTGTTATAAATATGTAACGACTTTTAGTTTAATTATTACTGGGCATTTTATTGATTTAGTTTAGGAGTTTTAATGCAAATTCATATTAATTATAGTTTACCAAGTTTATCCGAAAGTTGTAGAGTAGGGGTGGTACATAATTCTAGTCATTTAAAAATAAAGAAAGATTATTAGTTGATATAAATCACCACTTCTAGTCACATTGAATAGATTATAATTTAAAAAAAACTTTATAATAATAAGTAATTTATTTTAAAAATTCAAGGTAACACTAAATACCCTCTTACCTTATGATATGTTTTAAAATAAAAAAATGATTTAATTTCTTCGGGTATTATAATATATTATTAGGAAATACTCTTCAAATAAATAAAAATGCATTTAAAGAATATAATATTAATGGAATATTTAGGTAAATATACTAAGTAATAAAATATTATCAACTTTCTGTTTTTATTAATATAAAAAATACTATGTACCTTATCTAATATCTTAAATGTATTAAATGCAGGTAAGCTGAAGAAAATTAAAAGTTCTGTAATGATTGATTGTGATATATATTTCATATTATAATGAAGAAGGGAGTAAATATATGGAAAATAGATATAAAATTTTTCATAGAAGGGAAATCAATGAAAAAAAAATTAAAGCTATATATCTTTTTTTATTTCTAAATACTACTGGTATTTCATAAAATATTTATTTATTTTGATCAAATTGAATTTCATAAAAAATATTTTTTGTTTAAGTCAATACTAATTTTTTTATAATTTCCCGTAATTTTTGATGGTTACAATAAAAATATGTTGCTTCATTAGGAAAATTAAACTTTCCATTCTTGCTTATATGTATTATTAAACAGCAAAATAGAGAAAAAGAAAATAAAAAATCATGCCTTTTTAATCTTGCATACATAATTTTTATAGTTGGTAAAAGTAATAGCATTCAATTTCCGTCAGAAACTATTTTGTGAAAACTTTAAATCAATGAGCAAAAATCTTAGTAACTTCCTCGAAAATTTTACATTTGCCATGTAAAAATGTGAATGTCTTTTAATTTCATTCAAATAAATTTTTGTCCTTTTCGTAAATTAAATTAGTACATTTTTAAGAGAATTATTATGTTTCTTCATTCTTGATGTTTTTTTATGAAAAGTTAACATCATAATGTTACCGCAAATAGAAATAAATTTCTTTGCTTTGAAAGTTTCATCAAAAAAATTGTTTTGATGTTTGCCACACGCACATTTATTCCAGGAATTGATAATATTCAAATTATGTGCTAACAAGCAATTCCTTAGAAGAGTTCTATGTCATATTTAATATTTATGTTTGTACATTCAATTTGTAATGTATCTTTTCATTGCATTCTATGTGCCTGTGATATTAATAGTTTGTATAATGAGAAAAATGTAATTATTTATCAGTGGATGAAAAGATTGTAAATATGTACCATTGAAAAATATTTTACATATAATAAACATAAAATTCATAAAATAAAATGGAGTTCTCTTTAATCGCTAACACAACAGATATAGCATTTAGAAATACCACCCATTTATGTAAACTACAAGAAATAATGTAGAATTTTAAATAGGAACTATTGTTTAACCAATCCTGACCTAACCAACATTTCTCTTTCAGAACCAAGTTTTCAGTTGCAATACCTCTTGTCAACAACATATCTTCAAGGATTATCGCTGATAGACAATAATACCAATCAATAAGATTCGATCCCTCCTAAATTTCTACAACCCTATTGACAACAAACTGGTTCCACCTTTCCGCACACCTTTTAACCCAATAAAATGCGATGAGTAGAATCTCTCTAAAAGAAAACTTCAAATTTTGCCCTAAAAAATGTTCCTAACATAATTTCTAATTGTAGCACCTTTTGCAAGATTCATTAATTCAAGACGTGGCGAAATCAATTTCTTTGAAGGACATAATAAATGACCCTCTATGATTTCTTTTATTATCACAACGAAGTAAATTTCACCGCCATATGTACTTAATGATACGTCACGAAACACTTACTTTTACAATCCAACAAAATAAATCTCAAAAAAGTTGCATTAATTAATTTTTCAGTTTGTATTTACTATAATCCATTTTCTCGCAAACCATTTAATAAATCTTCGTTCCAATCGCAGCCTCATCCAAAGATTTCCATGAACAAATTAACTTCATTACCATGGTATTAATTAACATAATTTCCATGAACAATTTCAAATTAACATGAACAAATGGCGAATTCAAACCAACAGGATAAAAAATTTTAGCTATTGTTTATAAAACACACATCGCTTACTATTTCACAACCTTCCCCAGGATTCTAATAACTCTTTAATTTCCAATGACAATTCATCTTTCTCTGCCCAACAATACAATCCCAAAACTTTTAACTGATGAACAACCTCTTTCTTTCCAACACTAAATCAATTTTCTAGACTCAAACTCTAGCTCTCTGCAATTAGATCTCAATTTACTCAAATTAAATCCCCCACTCTTTAAAATCGTGACCGCATCTGATCACAACTCAAAAGACTGACTCACATTATTTCAACCAAAATATAAATCGCCACACCTAATACTAGATCTAAAATTGCAAATGATTTATGTTTAGTTTGCTTAAATTTTAATGTGTTATTTTATTGTGACACTGAAAATAAAAACATAACTTTTGGAACCAAAAGATAACATTCCATTCTCATAGTTTTATAATCATTTTTACGATCATTTGAATAGCAAAGGGGAATATTAAAAATTTCCTATCTCTATTAGAAATTTCGATTATTAAAAAGACTTCTTCTATATATACATTAAATTCTATTTTATATATTTTTTAAAAAAATTTAAAGTCACATCAAGAATATTTAGATTTAGATTTGGACAGTTTCAAAACATTCATTAAAAGATAAACTTTTTTGGATTTTGATTTGCAGCTGAATACTATATGAAATTTTGTCGTTTCCTTATCTTCTTTAACAACTGTTCTGTGTGGCATAAAATATTATAAAAATTTTGCTGACTTCCCTGCAAAGCATATTCGTAAATAGTTTAACACATTAGTAAACACAAAAAGCACGGACTGCAAATGGTGTGAAATCATATCCCAAACCTGTTCAATTTGGAAAGGTCTAGCGAGCACGGTGGCCAACGAAACAGCTGTACACCTTACAGAGCATATTAGCTAATGCGAGCAATGTGCGTTTGGGTGTTATCCTGCTGATAAAGAGTATTGGTCACCTCCTGAAGATAGGGGAGTGTCACCGGTCGCAGCATATCATCCATGTAACATTAGGCAGTAATAACGTTGTGAATACGAACTAGATGTGACTTGTATTCATATGCAATGGTGCCCCAAACAATGAAGCCGCGTTGTTGCGTGTTGGGCATTCCACAATTGCTGTACGATTGGACCTGTCTCCACGTCTACGCCACACTCGTACGCGGTGAATGTCAATGAAGAAACAGAAGCATGGCTCATCAAAAAAGACGATCCTGTGCCACTCCGTCGTCCACATTGCTTTAATCCGGCACTATTTCAGACACTGCAGTCTATGCTGTGGGGTCAATGGCAGTTTTCTTAACAGACGCCACAAGCAACGAATTGACAGCAAATGGTTCTGCTCGATATGGACCATTCAGGTTGTCTTGCACATGCTGCAGTATATCGGTAGAAATGCTTTACTGAGCCATAACCATCTCCTGTCGGACGCGTTGATCCATGCGTTCTAACGTCACTTTGTCTACACCGACCCCCCCGCAAACGTTCTACAATTTCTTGTTTCTGTTGTAAATAATATAATGCAAATAATCGCAAAGAAACAAAAAGTAAGTCTATTATCGTCTGTAAAACTGTAGTCTTCTAAGACGTCCGCAATCGTCTGCTGCGCTGCCTTCTGATTGGTGGTTGTGTTCAAGCCGTCCAAAATCTATAAATACACCATGTTCTGTTCTATTAGTTTAGTATATGTATAATTTCTTTCTTTGTAACTTGCTTCATTAAATATTCTTTTTGCGATTCATGGACTCTTGTTCGTTTAACGAATTTCAACAGCAGAGCGTGGTTTTCACTGTCATAAATTGAAAGCAGTTTCTAGTTTTAATTTATTGCTTGATAGAATAAATTTATCAATAAGCAATGGCTTCGCCGCATGATTTGTATGGAGTAAATCCATTTGATGGGAAGAACTTTCCTGTTTGGCGGCGACGAGTGGAAGCTGTTTTGTCTGCGAAAGAACTGGAAACATACTTAGTTAAGGAGCCCGATGTGAATAAGGAAGCAGAAGTCGTTAAAGGAAAGAAAGCCTACGCATTACTCATGTCACTCTTAAGTGATCAAGTGCTCGTATCAATGAGTGGTGAAAATACGGCGAAGGAATTATGGGAGAAACTTCATGCTGTTTATGAAAGCAAAGGAGCGGTAAACCAAATACTAACTAGAAAACGTCTTGCTACACTTAAGAAAAACAGAGATGTTCCAATGCGCCAGCACATAGATGAAGTTTCAAAACTTGTCGCCGATTTACGAATGTCTGGAGCGGAGGTTAGTGATATTGATACTGTCGTCTATATTTTGATGTCTCTCCCTCCAGAATTCGAAAATGTTAAGGTTGCATTAGAGAATCAACCGAGTGAGAATTTATCGTTAGATTTTGTAACTCAGCGTTTGATAGACTCTGAAGCTCTTTTGAATGATTCGAGAAATAAAACAAGTATTCGTTTTATGAAACAAACTGTGGATACTGCGGCTTTTTCTACGAGAAAAGAACTCACATGTTTTCATTGTAAAAAGAAAGGACATACTTCTAAATTCTGTAAAAAGAAAACGTGCTATAATTGTGGTCGTGTTGGTCATTTTAAAAAGGAATGTAAATTCAAATCTGAATCTAAGACTGATGAAAAATATTCTTCTGCTCTATCTTTTGCTGCTGGCAATTTGACTTTCGGAAGTCCGAAAAAGTTCATTATTGATTCCGGGGCAACATCCCATATGTGCTCTCAGAAAGATTGGTTTTCATTCATTAAACCGTCATCAGGAACTATTCGATGTGCATCCCGCTCCACTGCACTGGAAGTGAAAGGTATTGGAAGTGTAAAAGGCAAAACATCTAATGGAATTGATATAACTTTAGAAAATGTCCTTTTTGTTCCTGAACTCAATGGAGAATTAATTTCTGTAAAGAATATTGAATTAGGTGGATATAGTGTTATCTTTAGAAATAAAAAAGTGTTCATCGAAAATGAGAAAGAAAACATTTGTTTGGGTTATCGTGATGATAGTGGACAATATATTTGTGATTTTGTTCCAAATTGTGAAATTTCCCTTACTGCGAAAGAAAATGACTTGGATTTATGGCACAGAAGACTTGGACATTCCTCTAATAAAGCCTTAAAAGAACTTGGATTGCCTACCTTTGATAAATTTTGTGAAGTGTGTACTTTTTCCAAACAAAGTGCTTCTCCTATAGGAAAAGGTCCCAGACGAAGGGCATCCGAAACTATGACATTGATTCACACAGATGTTTGTGGCCCTATTGATCCGCCTATGGCTACAGGTGAGCGTTATTTTATGACATTAATTGATGATTATTCACGTTTTATGGAAGTTCGTTTGCTGAAAAGAAAAAGTGATGTTGTGAATGAGTTAAGATGCTTTTTAAAAGCAAATCCTTCAGTACGGAAAATTAGGTGCGACAATGCAAAAGAATATGTTTGTGGTGAACTCATCAAATGTGCTACTAAATTTGGTGTTACAATAGATCCAGTTCCTCCGTACACAGCACCTTTAAATGGAGTTGCTGAGCGTGCCAATCGTACATTGTTAGAAAAAGGGCGAGCTTTAATATTTGAAGCAAAACTTAGCAAGAAATTTTGGGGATTTGCAATTTTAACTGCTGCATACCTAAGAAACAGAATTCCTAGTAGATCCATAGAAAACTGTACTCCTTATAAATTGAAATATGGTAAAGATTCCGATCTTCAAAACATTCGAGTATTTGGATGCGATGCATACGTGTTGGTTCCTCCTTCTCAAAGGAAGAAGTTAGATAAGAAGTCAAACAGAATGATATTTGTGGGATATTCGACTATGGGATATCGTTTAATGGATCCAGATTCAAAGAGAATAGTGATATCAAGGAACGTTGTATTTAACGAAGAAAGAAAAATGGATTTAGAAGATAAAAATATTCTGAATGTGGATTCCATTATTTCGGAAAATGAAGATGATGTTGAAGAAAATATTACTGAAACAATTACTACAGAAGAAATTTTGGAAAGACCACAAAGGCAAAAGAAACCACCAGTTAAATATCCTGAACCAGAAGTTTATGAAGCAATGGTAATTTTTGAAGATTCGTTGTCGTTTAAAGATTTATCTGCACTGCCAGAGGAAGAACAGAATCTTTGGAAGAAAGCAATGGATGAAGAAATGCAGTCCATGGAAAAGAACGAAGTTTGGTGTCTTGAAGAATTACCACATGGGAAACGTGCAATTTCATGCAAATGGGTTCTACGCGAAAAACGAGATGGAAAATATAAGGCTCGACTTGTTGCTCGTGGTTTTATGCAAAGAGAAGGAGTGGATTATGATAAAACATTTTCACCAGTTATCAGTATTCCTGCATTACGTATAGTGTTTACTATTATTCTTCAAGAAAATTTAAAAGTTTATTCACTGGATGTTAAAACTGCATTTCTCAATGGTGAATTAAAAGAAATTATTTACATGGATCAACCAGAAGGATATGATGATAATAGTGGCAGGAAGTGCCGGTTAAAGAAAAGCTTATACGGACTTAAGCAGTCACCTCGTCAATGGTATGTAAAATTTTTAAATTTCATTCTCAAATTAAACTTTAAGCCATTAAATAGTGAACAATGCATTTTTATTCGTCAGTCAAAAGGTGAAAGAATTCTAATGGCACTTTATGTGGACGATTTATTAATTGCGGGTACTGATGATAGTGAAATCAAAATTATAATTGGATTATTATCAAAAGAATTTGAAATGTCTAAATCTGGAACAGTTTCTGAATTTTTAGGAATTAAAATTACATTTACACCTGATGGACTGTATCTAGATCAAGAAACATATATTTTGAATTTATTAAACAAATTTAAAATGTTTGATGCTAAAATAGTCTCAACTCCCATGGAAGAAGGAGCAACAGCAGCTGATTTTGAGAAAGGAAGTGCTTTTTGTGGACCCTACCGAGAACTAATAGGATCTTTAATTTATTTAGCATATACATGTCGTTCAGGTATCCTTTATGCTGTAAACTATTTGAGTCAACTTCAAGAACACCCTACTGATAGTGCTTGGAGTGCATTGAAAAGAATTTTGAGATATCTGAAAGGTACTTCAACTTTAAAACTGGAATATAAAAAGTGTGTGGATAAAAATTCATGCTTAAATGTCTATGCTCACCAACATGCTCTTCGCAGTCCGATCACCAAGCCCCTCGTAAACTCGTCTTGTCTGCTGGAATTGATCCCGTCAACAATGGCCTGGCATTCTCTGCAATTACAGGCGTCCTTTGTGAGAAGAATAAACGTTTTAACGATTATTTTGCAAGCAGGAATAACAGCAAGAATATTTCCCACTCTGCCAATTCTTCATCTTATGCCTGATTCTACGTGTGCTGAAGAGCTGCGTATTTCACATAGTTTGCATAACTGGATAAGGTGCGTTTACTCTGAGATTTGTATAATTTTCTGCCCACTCATCTTTGTGTTACGTTTTCAATGTCGGGTAGTGTATAGCACTCTTACAGCAATCCAGCCGCCCAACTTGTCTAGTGGTCAGCGTGCCTGTCTGCGGATGAGGAGGTCCTGTGTTCGAATCCCGGTTCGGGCATGGATGTACTGTCTCTATCTATCTGTCCTGTCTTTGACCTTTCCTTGTATGAATGAGGTGGGAATGGTTGCCTACCCTATAAACGGGTACCAATGGCATGTGTGTAGAGCAAAGTCGTACTTTCACCTTCATGGTGCTCTGATTGAAACGAAAGACGCTCCCAATTGATATTATTCGCAAAGCGATCTTGGCTTGTCCAAGTGTCATTAGTAAACAACAACAGCATTCCAATAGAAGTAATCCATAAAATTTTGTATCCCTACATTCGTAAAGGGAACCTCTAATCTGTAATAATATCAGAGACTAGCACTTAATGTGAATAAATGTATAAGGATTACATCGATTCGTTAATTTTTATATTTACAACTGGATATATTTTTGCAACAGGTTTCATGGAAACAAAAGAATAAACATGCAATCTTTATTCTCTGATCGGTCTTAATTTCAAACAATCCGCAATGTATATTGTTCAACAAATTTTTCTAAATTGCACAAAATTCTCCTTTTTTGAAAATTTAACGTTATTTTCATCAGGCTTACACACATATTTCAAAGATCAAAAATAGAATTGTAAAAAATTATTCAACCAATATATAAACGCACCTTCTCAATTATAGTCCGGTATCTATTTTCATATTTATCCTCTCTTTTTTTAAAAGCAGAAAACAAAAATAGACAAATAAGAACTGAGGTTTTTTGCTTTCCCCTTTAAAAATAAATATATATCGCATTCTCAGCCTAATTTCTGAAGTTCGAACCATGGCTTCTCCTGTTTCACAATGGTCTGAGTATTTTGTCCTCGATCAAGTTCACTAAAAATTTTTCTGACACAGTAAGTACTCATAATGATTTGAAATTATTCATGTTTCTCAACTGAACTCAAAATTTTCCACTTAGCTTAGACGCAAATTGTACAAAATTCCCTGAAGGCAAATTTTTGAGTAGTCCAAACGTGTGTGTGTGTGTATGTATGCATGCATATATATGTACATGTATGTATATGTACATACATATGTATGTATGCATGCATACATACATACATATACACACACACACACACACACACATATATATATATATATATATATATATATATATATATATATATATATATATATATATATATATATATATATATATATATATATATATATATATATATATATATATATATAATTGCTAAGATCTTTTACATGAATCCTTAAATTCTCCTAAAAAACGTAACAAAGTTTCAGGTTTTAAATCTTTCGTAACTTTTTTCTGAATCTTTAATCAATGGGTTGACAAAGTAAATGACTCAGCCTTAGTTGATATTAAAATCGTTAGAGTTCTTAAACTTTTTATTAGATGTTCAAAGTTTAGATCTGAAGCTTCTGACTTAGAAATTTCAGATCTAAACTTTGAACGTTTAATAATATCTCTTTCTTCAAGATATATTAATTTATTAATGATCATTAATTTACATTTAATGTGGTAAACCTTTCTTAATGAACATTCACACACACTCATTAATGATATATCTTTCTTGATAATAGATAACTCTAACTGCGTTTGAAGCTGTGACAATTTTTTTCCAATTCTAATTTAATTTCAATTTAAGATTTTTCTCCCTAATTACTGATTCTTTTATCTTCAAGAATATTACAAAATACATTAGTTATAAATACTGTCTAGCTTGTATAAACATCAAAATTTTCATTTAAAGTTTATTTCAATTAATTTAGCACCACTTACTCCTAACTTATAAACACTAATAAACACTTACTCCTAACTTATCAGCTACGAATATTAATTCCTCTTTTCTTAAAGCCTTATGTTACTCGTGTAGGAAAGCAAATTTGGTACCACAAAAATGAAATTAAAATACAAAAAACATTTCGAAACTATTACTTCAAATTTACCACAAAAATAAGCAACACAATTAGTTCAAATAAACTGACTATTTAGAAATTAAAAATCTCTCACTGCACACACATTTCTAGTAATTAAACACACACAGCAAAAGAAAAATAACTATAAAATCGAAACTTTACTCCTTTTACTTGAAAATTATATTCCAAAAATTTTCAAAAAGATAAAATATTGCTCACCACAAACCTTAAAAAAACACATCAATGACAACATTCAGAAATTATTTCAAATTTCACACACTTGATTTCCATTTGACATCAGAAATGATTACACAAAACAATGCTAAGGGTAGATTGGCAAGTACGTTATTGGCGGACACTTTTAGAGCTCTTTACTAAGATTCTTGTCGGGCGCTCCATGGCTGAGTGGTCTAAAGCATCACCGCTAATCGCTTGAGAGCGTAGGAGTGTGGGTTCGATTCCCACCATGGCCCTGGTTGTTTTCTTCGTTATTCTTCTGTGGTTGTACATCTGTCATTGTGCTATTTGTCCTATTATCGACGAAGACTTACAAGCGGATCTCAAGAATCAAGCATACAAGTCTGAATATATGTAATGTAATAAATTAAATTAAGATTCTTGTAGCTCACATTGAAGAAGATAACAGAAGATAACTTATAGTCAATTGATTAATATTGTTTAGGAGAAGTCGAGATTGAAGTCTATTCATCACAACCGGTGAATACTAAGAGACATGTCTTGACATAAGCAGATAATTCAGAATAACAAAATTTGTGATAGAGGACAGTTCAAGAATTGTAGACGTTACACTATTTCACTTTTTATGTCATTAAGATTAAAATCTTTTAGATAGTCGTAGAAATTCGCAGTAAACAAGAATTTTATTTTCCGTATGGATTTGAAGATAATTCAAATATCCAAGAGAGTGATAATGCTCCTATTCCTAATTTTTTTTTTCGTAATTGGTTCCTCTTATAGGAAAATATAATCTTTAATTTAAGATTCACCACAATGACAGCGATCCGTAAGCCAGAGATTAAATCTAAATAGAACTGAATCGGTAGTGTGAGCGCACAAAGTTTTATACGCCTGAGTGGTAACATCAGTAGTTCTCATGGCAATTGTTTTGGTAGCTAATTTAAATTCGTGGAATGGAGTAACTAGTAACTGAGTAACTTAAATTAGCGAGTTCTCTCTTGTAAATAAATCTATATGTATGTATATACAGGGTTAGCAAGAAATAAGTTTCCCACTTCAGAGGGCTGTAGAATACGTTCTATTTGTCCAAATGAGATAAAATTTGAACTGCAAATAATTCAAATGATGCGCTTGACATTTATTAAAAAATAGTACAAAATTTCACAGATAGATGGCGCTGTAATACACATAAAAACATTTGATATGCTTTATAAATGTTAAAAAATAATAATGAAAAAGTAGCGTTACAACTCTTCAATATGCCATTCTTCATTTTCAACAATGTGCTCTAATCGCAGAACCATATTTTCGACAGCAGACCGGTGTGAGTCTATCGGAATATCAAGGATATGGCGCCTAATGCTGTCCTTCAGATCTGGTACACATGCTGGCCTTTTACGGTAGACATTGCCCTTCCAAATGAATGCCAAATGAAGAAGGGCATATTGAAGAGTTGTAACGCTACTTTTTCATTATTATTTTTTAACATTTATAAAGCATATCAAATGTTTTTATGTGTATTACAGCGCCATCTATCGGTGAAATTTTGTACTATTTTTTAATAAATGTCAAGCGCATCATTTGAATTATCTGTAGTTCAAATTTCATCTCATTTGGACGAGTAGAACGTATTCTACAGCCCTCTGAAGTGGGAAACTTATTTCTTGCTAACCCTGTATATTATTTTATAATGAAACGACTCATCTATATAGAATAAGCACATTAAAATAAGAGAAGCCAACAGTAGGGAAAGATTTTATTCTAGCTCTGGCCAGCCATAGGTCTTCTAGTCGGGATTTCGTTAATAGCCTATGATTTTTTGAATAGATGAGAGAACGCTTCTGCATATTTGCAATTTTTCCAATGATCGAGTCTTTCTATAAAGAAATGTTTCTTGACGTGTTGTTTCAGATCCTCAGGAGAAATGGACCATACAGCACATGACTCCTAAGTGCTACAACGAGTCAGCCATTTCATTGCCTGCCATCCCTGTATGTACAGGGACTCAAACTTACTGTATTCACAAACACCTTTGAATAGATTTCAGTTTTTGTGATTGAAGCAATTGAAGAATAGTCGGTAATGTAATGGAACAAACCGAAAAACTAGAGATGCAAGAGAACGGAAATTAAATATTTTTTTGCCCTAGCGAAGATTTTGAGACTACGGTATGTAGTTTTATGGCCCCGGTTAAGAAGATGGAGTTTATGGAACTAATTTTCCCTGGGACTAAAATTAACTATATATATATATATGCAATACCCACATTTGTGTGTTCTCTGTTGGGAAGCATCAGTAAAATTCAGCGTATCTTCCTGCCGTACAGATTCGCAAATCTGATGAAATAGCTAACAATTTTTGCATATCAGAGGAAAATTATATAATTTCTCAAATATTTTGATAAAATGTAGTGTAATATTTTTTCCAATGCCCGGCTGTCTCTTAGAAAATTGAAGGAGCTAGTAGGATAACCCCCCATTGGCGACTTTTTTTCATGGCCAAATTAGACGCATTTTTTAAGGCGAGAATTTTCCATAAGTTCCAAAAAACTTTAAATTACATAATGGTATACAAAATCTAAAAAAGTATTACTAAAAAAGAAATAGAAAGTTTTTTTGTAAAAGTGATAAGTAAATAACAATAATGGACTTACTTGATATGACGTCAAGCTGACATGTCAAATATGCTCAGTGATATTACGTAAAAATATAATAATAAATTTAATAAAATATATAATAAATAAATAAACAAAATAAAAAATATAAATAATAAATAAAGAATAATAATAATGTAATATTATGAAAAAATATATAAGAAAACTATAGTAATAAATTAACAAAAATATATAAAATATGATTATAAATAAATATAAATAAATTAGAAAAAAAGAACAGTTTACGATGTTGAAAATATAAAAGAAAAATATAATAATAAATTTAAAAACATATATATATACGAAAAATATATAATAAATAAAAGAAAAAGATATAAATAATAAATTAACAAAAAGAAATTGGAAAAAAGAATAGTTTACGATATTTGAACGCTGGCGACAACGATACCCAACAATAAACGCAGAACAAAAAGATCGAATTGGAAGCAAAACGAAAATTTCAAATGCTGTTGCCATTGAGAAGAACCATATATATGTGACGTAAAAATTATATGTAAAAGACGAGAAAAACCTAATATGGTAACAAAAAAATCTAAAAAATAACAAAAACTTAAATTGGCAACAGGATAATCAAAACAAAGGACACTAGATTTGGCGAGAGATCACTCGGGGGGGGATATAATACTTACTCCAAATTTTTAATTATTTTCAGTACTACTAAGAGCGAGAAGAATGGCAATTTTTACAGTGGGCATGCAGTCTTTGCCTAGACAGTAAAAATATAACGAAACACATACAGTGAGAAAGGAGATTGCCATGCTCTAACCAGGAATCGAACCTGGAACCTACTGCTTCTAAGTTAGGGATGCTAACCACTCCGCCATCGGTCGAGATAAAATGTAATATAATGGTTTTATAATAAATGGGGTTTTTCAATTTTGACGTCTATAAAAACGTGTTAACGGTTCAGAATATCATTTTGAAAATCACTTTTTACTCAATTTTAATAGTTACTTTAATAAGTTGTTTATTATAATAATTATTAAAAAATAACAAGACTATGGTTGATGAATGTAATACTGGTGATATTTTCAAGAATGAATAAATAAAGTTTTATTAGACACTTTAAAGTATGTTCAAATTTTAAAAATAGAATTTTTCTAATTTCAATTTTCATCTTTCCTCCGACTCTTAAGAATTTTCAGGGCGCTCCGTGGCTGAGTGGTCTAAAGCATCACCGCTAATCGCTTGAGAGCGTAGGAGTGTGGGTTCGATTCCCACCATGGCCCTGGGTGTTTTCTTCGTTATTCTTCTGTGGTTGTACATCTGTCATTGTGCTATTATTGACGAAGACTTACAAGCGGATCTCAAGAATCAAGCATACAAGTCTGAATATATGTAATGTAATAAAATAAATAAATAAAGAATTTTCAAGGAGTAGAAAACATCGTTTTGATTGATGTGTTGGTGCTTTGCAATTGTCAAGAAGCTATCCTGTTAGTCACATCTTGGAGTCAAAAATTCGCCAAAGAATCAATACCCGATTGTAAACTTTTAGCCCATATTTTGACGTTGCGTTGTGGATCTCAGGCTGTTGGAAAGCTGCTTAATTGCCCTGAGAAAGGATTTGTTTGAACCTATTCGTGTCATTACGGGGGTAACTTGGATAACTCTCTAGCACTCATCCCGACAGACATCCATCCACCATGGTTCAACAGTGGCGGGGATCGATCCCTTGACTATTCACTCCGAAGAGCCTCAGGGATCCCTATATATATTGCTATTACACTAGATGGTATATATGTACTGTACTTAAAGAATTTGTTGTTGTTGCTTATGACACTTGGACACTGAACCACGGTCAGGTGACGAGGCAACACCTGAGCTGGCACCCTTCTCCCCACATCCACGCCACACCAGCGGAAGGACTTTGGACGTCACATATTAACGTGGACATGTCCTCAACCCAGTGAAGGAGAGTACACCCCCTCCCAACCACTGCCCGCGGCAAATGATGCTTCACTTTACAGAGCTTACGTGAAGCGGCGTAAATCTACTGAGCCACTTAGAGCTCGTTTTAAAAATTTAACTTGCCTATCCGAGAACAAGAACCATGAATTTAGTGCTCTGAAGAGATTAATTTTTTGTTTTTTCAGTTCAAATAACGAAAGTATTAATAATAATTTCTTACGTAATCTTATCTCACCAGCATGCTAGCCGTGAATTGGGATCTCCCAGTTAGATTGAAGCGGCCCGGTGGAGTCTATGTGATTTTGAAACAAGGACTAAGCAGAGTATCCTCAATACAAATCTTATTTCACATGGAGGACAATGCGACCACACCCAATTTTAACGTCCCCAGTCGCCATTAGAAGAAGCATAATGAGTAAAATAAAATAAAATTTGAATTTCTCCTAAGTTTTCCAATTTTTAAAAAATGAGCAAATAATTTATAAATTTCCTCACTTATGTGTATAAAAGATATAAAGACACTCAGTTTCACAATTCTTTCTATATGTGATTTCTGTGTTCTAATAACGATATAAACATAGATGGGAATAAAATGCTGTGTGTAAAAAAATTGAAGGTGAAATTAATTTTTTTTCACTTAATTTATGAAACATAATATTTATAAATTGTCACTTTACCATGCCCTCATCACAAATGCTTGTTTTCATTATAAATTCATTTTATTTTAAGTAGTTTTTTTATTTTTTTCACTTTATCATGCTTAAATCACAATGTTTTATCTTTGGTTTAATTATACGCTTATTAGCTAAAATTGATTAATTATAAAGAATTTTATAAATCTCCTCAGTTATATGTACAAAAGATTTTAGAAGAAACTTTGTCTTTTAAACGAGAAAAATATGTTAAGTTTTAGAAAGGTAAGTTTAAAAAAATGAGTAAAAAATATTCAACAAGATAGTCAAAATCTTCTGGGACCGTCGTTCGAGTTTCTTAGGAAGGAGAGTTTTACTTGCGTAAAGTGCGCACAAAACGGTGTAACTCAAAACTACGTAGCTATTTTAGAATTTAGAATAGGGAGTGAGTAAAGAAATTTGTAAATGAAACAAAACATTTTCGCATTGCTCCACATTTGCTGCATAATTTCATTTTGCAAAGGAGAAAAAAATGAATCTCTTAAACTTGTATTTAATTACGAGTTATTAAATATTGATGTGGGAGCTCTTCATAAACGATAATTTCGCTTATAGTTGTCGGCTTCTTAGGAAAAAGCGTAAACACTTTCATTCCAGTAGTTAATAGATTTTTTTTTTCACAAATAGTTAGAGAATAATCACATTGTTATTTTTCAAATAAATATATTTAGACAGTGAAATAAGGATCTGAAGCCTTAAAATTACGGAAAATAAATCTATCTCTAATAATAATCCTTTTTTGTCATGTACGATTATATTATTATTATTATTGTATTATAGCGATTAAAATTTGTGAAGGTTATACAAATAAATTACTAATTTAGTTTTGAAATTGGATTAAGAAAAATATGAATATTTCAGACTTACAAGTGTGTTTATCAGAGAGAATTTTCTCAAACAGAAATCAGTATGGCTAAAAAAGCTATAACACAAAATTTGTGATTGAATGTTATTATTTATATATTTATTCTCAAATTCTAAATGTCTACTAAAACACATTTACGCGCGGGTTACTTCGAGAAATCGCCGCTCAAAGAGGGCAATATTTGTTTAATATGTCTCAATAATGACTCATCTGTATATGTCTCTCTTTTTTTTTTTAATCAAATTTATTTTTATTTAAATAGAAAGATCATTCTACATTTAAAAATACTATACGTGTCTAGTGAAATAGTCAATAATTTTTGATAGGCAGATATGAGAGATTTTTTTGATAGATATTTTTCCGTTCGTTTTCAAAATTTTTGTTACAAAATTTTTGAAGTAATAAATATTTTCACCAAGATTAAACTTTCGCAGGTTCATTTAGGGGGTTAATTTCTAATCTTGGAAATTTAAAAATAGTTTTAAGTCGGGTCAGATCTATTTTTCAAAAGAAAATGGTTTAGCCCCTCCCCTTCCCGTTTATTTCACGGGAAAAGGGGGCTAGATAAGTTACAATTAAGAATAAAGTAAATTAAAGATAAATTGATAACATCGGGTAGGTTTATAATAAAATATATAACATTTATAAATATGTTTTATATATATATATACATATTTTATTATTATAAGTATTTTTAAATGTAGAATGATCTATTTAAATAGAATAAATTTGAATTTAAAAGGAGAGATAAATGGTTTTATTTTACACATGATAGTAATATAAGCTAAATTAAGCTAATGGGTTCATACCTCATAAATGTAAAATTTTATGTCCTTCTCTAATTATATTTATTATATTATATTTAAGTAGATTTATAATTATTTTTTCCTTTAATGATTTCATATTGGTTTGGTTAGGGTTGGAAATTAATATAATTAGATTTATTATATTAATTTACGATAGGTACAGAGAAATAAGAGTAGAATCGTGTTTGAAATATTTTTTTGTTCAGGCAGTAGGATCCATTTTTTTTTTTATACTTGTTTTATATAAATATGAATTTATTTAGAGGATTGGGAATTTCTATTTTATGTTACAAAATAGCAGGAGGTCCTTTTATTTTTGGCCTTCCTTCAGTTTGTGTAGGAATTAGATGGTGGTCTTGTTATATTTTAATAACATTGCAAAGGGTTATGCCTTTGTTTTTTATTTCCTTTATATTTAGAGGTATTCAATGGATTTATGCTTTTGTAAGATTCCTGGAGTGATAGGGTGTATAAATGAAAGAATGATAAAAAAAATTAATGGCTTTTTCTTGTATTCATCATATTGGTTGGATATTTTTATGTATTATAGTAAAAGATTTATTATGAATATTATATTTATTGTTGTACGGATTTATAACATTAATAGTATTTATATTTTTAGTGAAAGTAAATATTGATAGAGTAATAAAATTAATGAGTATGGAAGATAAAATTTTATTATTGATAAAGTACCACCTTTTATAGGATTTTTTTTAATGATGGGGTTTATATTATAGAATATGATTATAGACTATTGATAGTTATGATTATCTTTTCCGTAGTAATGCTTTATATTTATTTTCGATTAGTTTATGGTGTGGTTTTAGGAGAATAGGATAAATTTTGAATAGGAATAATAAGGGGATAAGTTTACTACAGAGGGATGTAGTGAGAATTTATAGGGCAGTTTTAGGATCTTTTGGAGGTTTGTATTTTGTTATTTAGATAATTAAGATTAATACCTAGAACATTTAACCTTGAAAGCTAACAGAATATTTATTTTGTAAAATCTAATATGATTTTACAATTCATCATCTAAATGATTTATAAAGAGGAGCATGATAATTTAAACTTGCAATTTAATGTTGTAAATACTTAAAGGATTTCTGCGATGATTATATTCCACTAATCATAAAGATATTGGAAATTTGTATTTAATTTTTGGGGCTTGGGCAGCTATGGTAGCGACAGCTATAAGAGTTTTAATTCGGACTGAATTAGGACAACCAGGAAGTTTATTAGGAGATGATCAATTATATAATGTGATTGTAACTGGTTATGCTTTTGTTATAAATTTTTTATGGTTATACCGATTTTGATTGGAGGGTTTGGGAACTGATTAGTTCCTTTAATATTGGGACCACCAGATATGGCCTTTCCTCGTATAAATAATTTGAGATTTTGATTATTACCATCATCGTTAATTTTATTATTTATTTCATCTTTGGAAGAGGTTGGGGTTGGAGCTGGTTGGACAATTTACCCTCCTTTATCTAGATTGGAAGGGCATAGAGGAAGTTCTGTGGATTTTGCTATTTTTTCTTTACATTTGGCTGGTGCTTCATCTATTATAGGGCTATTAATTTCATTTCGACAATCATAAATATACGTTTGGTAGGGATATCAATAGAAAAGGTTAGATTGTTTGTATGGTCTGTATTAATTACAGCAATGCTATTATTGTTATCATTACCAGTTTTTGTAGGATTACTATGCTTTTCACTGATCGTAATTTTGATACATCGTTTTTTGACCCTGCAGGGAGAGGGAATCCTATTTTATTTATGCAATTGTTTTGGTTTTTTGGGCAACCTGAAGTTTATATTTTAATTTGACTAGGATTTAGTATTGTTTCTCATGTTACTAGAGTATCAGTAGGAAAGCGGGAGCCTTTCGGGAGTTTAGGAATGATTTATGCTATAGTAGGAATATTATTTGCAGTGTGAGCCCATCATATATTTATGGTCGGGCTTATTTTACTGCCGCTACAATAATTATTGCAGTTCCAACAGGAATTAAGGTTTTTAGCTGAATAGCTACACTACATGGTTCTTATTTTAAGTTGAGTACTCCTTTATTGCGATGTGTGGGTTTTGTTTTTTTATTTACTTTAAGGGGTATTACTGGGGTGGTATTATCAAATTCTTCTTTGGATATTGTCTTACATGATACTTATGTAGTGGATCTATTTTCATTATGTGCTTAGAATAGGAGCGTTGTTTGCTATTATGGCAGGAGCTACCTATTGATTTTCTTTATTTTTTTGTATTAAAGATGAGAATGAAAAGAGAAAGCTACAATTTTATATTATATTTGTTGGTGTAAATATAACTTTTTTCCTCAGCATTTTTTATGACTTAATGGAATACCTCGTCGGTACTCTGATTATCCTGATGAGTTTTCTTTTTGAAATATAATTTCTTCATTACGGTCTTTGTAATCTTTGTTTGGTGTTTTAATGACTTTATGATAAGGAATAGTAATGAGATGAGCAAATTTGAGAGTTTATCATTCTAGATATTCATTAGAATGAATAAATAATATTCCACCTATAGATCATACTTTTAATCATATAAATTTATTAGTAAATTAAATTTTTGCCAACGCTTTGTATTTTCAAAACAGTTCTTCTCCTATTATAGAACAATTGATTTTTTTTCATGATCATACTATAATAGTAATAATTATAATTATGTTATTGGTAGGGTTATATATTATATAGATCTTGAGTTAAGAAAAAATATAATTTAGGTTTATTTGAAGGTCAGATAAAATTATGGAATTAGAACTTTTAAATATTATGAATAAAATTTTTAAGGTGATAGCTTAAAGGAGATTGAAAGAATTGTATTTTTTAAGAGTGGCTAGCTTTATATATTTAATAGGATCAAATTTGATAGGGTCTCTTTGTATTTAGATATTCAGCTCATATCTATATTACTTTAGGGTTAGGGTTGTGGATAAGATTTTTTTTTTTTTAAATAGGGTGAATAAAATATTTTAGGACTAGCACATTTGGTCCCTGAGGGAAGTCCTTTAATATTATCTCCTTATTGAAAAAATTAGTGTAAAAGGTCGTATGACTATCTATTCGTTTAGCAGCATATATTATATACGTTTATTATCCAGAGTAAGATTTTTAGGTATAGTTCTTTATTATTATTATTAGAATTTGGAGTGCTGTATTTCAAGGGTTTGTTTTTAGAGTTCTTTTATTGCTTTATTCTTTGGAATTTTATTAATTTTTGGGGAAAGTAATTCATCCCAATCATATCGTAATTATCTCACCTTGGCCTTTAATAACGGGAATAAGATATATTTATATTGATGGTGGTATCAAAATATTTGTTTGTAAAATATAATATTAGGGTTTTTAATTACTTTGTTAGTGTCTACGTTAGGGTGGCGAGATGTAATTCGTGAAAGAACTTATTTAGGATATCATTCTAGAGAAGTATTAAGAAGTTTAATGTTAGGAATAATTTTATTCATTGTTAGAGAAGTATTTTTTTTTCATTCTAGATTAGACCTTCTTTAGAGATTGGTATAGAATAGCCTCCTATAGGGATTATAACATTAAATCCATTTCAAGTGCCTTTGTTAAAAAAATCAGGAGTGAGAGACTTTATGTCATCAAGCTATTTTAAATGAAATTGGGTTATAGCTAAAAATTCTTTAATATTAACTTGGGTATTAGAGTTATATTTTTTTGATACTTCAATTGTTTGAGTATATAGAAACAGGATTTAGAATAAGAGATTCGGTTTTTGGGTAAGTATTTTTAATAGCTACGGGATTTCATGTGATAGTTGGGATATTGTTTTTAATAGTATTTTCCGTTTAATGAGGAATCAATTTAGAGTTGGGCATCATTTTGGATTTGAAGCTGCGGCTTGATCTCGACATTTTGTTGATGTGGTTATGAGGTTCTATATAGTATAAAGTACATTTAATTTCCAATTAAAAGGAGTGCTTATTGTAATGTATTATTTGTAATATTATTAGCAATTACTCTGTATATGCAATTTTTTTAATATCTTTTAAGAAATTTTGTGATAAGGAAAGTAGATTGTGTGGTTTCAATTTAATTAATAAGGTTCGTATAGTTTATATTATCGTCTGTTTTTTTTTTTTTTTTTTTTTTTTTTTTTAAGAATTTTATTTTTAATTTTTGATGTAGAGATTATTTTAATACTATCTGTTCCGTTTCTATTAAAAAGTGAAGAAATAATATTAGTAACATTAATGTACTTAATCGTATTAATTTTACGATTAATTTATGAATATTATTGAGGATCGTTAAAATGGATGAGGCTCAAACTTAGTGTACTTTTCTGCCAAATTAATATAGGAAGCAAATTATTGCGTTTTCATTGTTAATGAAATTTTATTAAATATTTAAGTTTTTATTTGATTTGCATTTAATTTTTTTGTTAATAATATATTAATAAAAAGCTGCTAACTTTTTAATAGTTAAATACTGCTATTACGTAAAATAAGCTATACAAGGTCATTATTTCATAATGAAAATGTATAGCTATTTTTATCTTCGATAAAATGCTCTTTATAAGCTACTTAACTTTGAAAGTAGATGATGATAGGAAGGAAAGAAATTAATATAAGGATGGGTAGGAGAGAAGAAAATAGGAATGGAAATTTTGAATAGAATTTTAAAATTGATTAGATAGAATAGGGAACATATTTTTCTTGTCAAAATTTATCGTTTTCTGAAAATATTGATGAATATGAAAGGAAGAGAGATAAAATGTAAGAATCAAAGAGAAATGGCATGTTATATTAGAAAGGATTTATTTTTGAATTGAAAAGACAAAGCTGTTATATTTCTAGGATAAGATAATAGAAATTTTTAATTTTAAAGGTAGGATGAAAGATTGAAAGGGGTTGGATAATCATAAAATAAGAAATCCTGATATTACTGACAATAGCGCTATTAATAATAAGGGCATTTCTATTGACGTAGGAGAGTGGAATCTGTTTTCGAGTTTATGATAAATTTTGATGATCATAAAATTATTCGAAGTAAGGGAGATGGAGAAGATTATAATAAGGAAAATAAAGTGGTTTAGAAGAAATTAAAGATTCTATAATAGATATTTTGAGAAAAATCCTGAGAGGAAGGGAACACCTATCAGAGACTATCTATTATGACAATCCTAAAATAGAGGTAACGACAAAAAGATAGTTCCTATGTGTCGTATATTTTGATATGATGAGTTATGAATTATAATTCCTACACATAAGATTGATTCGAATAAAGCGTGGGTAATTAAATGAAAGAAAGCAATCCAGACTGCGTTTATGGAAATGGCAATTATTATAGCTATTGGAAATTGGGCTCTTTTAGATATGGCGGCAATTATAATTACAGGATAATTTTCGTTTATTGAGAAATTTCAGTTTAAGTTTATAAATAGAATAGCGATAGAAATTAAAATATGATACCGCAGATGAATGATTTTGGTAATAAACTACTAGAATATAAGAAGAAAGTCCTATTCCATCTCATCCTAGAAGAATAAAAATTTGGTTGTCACTAATGATTAAAATTACTACAGATATAACAAATAATTTATGCTCAGGTTTACGAATATAAAAGATACTGAATAGAATAATTATAGAGGAGATAAATAACACTGTTGAAATAAATAGGAGTGATATTCAATCTAAAATGATTCTAATATATGTTTGGGAAAAAAATAAAGATAAAAAGGGTAATTCGATAGAGAGGAAGGCGGATTTGGAAAGAAGGATAAGTGAGAAGGAAAGAATTAGTATTCTTAAGAAAAGAATTAGTTTTTTGAAAATTTAAGATTTTTAATTCCACAAATAATATTTTTAGTAAACTCAATATGAAGAACATTAGTTCAAGTTATTGGTACAAGAAAAATTAAGGGTACTATGTGAATCAAAAGTCTTAAGAAAAAAAATATTTTATTTTTTTTTGTAATGAGAAAGAACTAGGAAGTATTTCTCTTAAATTTTGAGCAATATTAATGAATATTAAAATAGAAAATGATAAGGTTAATTATTATAGTGAATGAAAAATTTCATTGGATCAGAGAAGTTATTATAACTTCTCTGA
This sequence comes from Latrodectus hesperus, assembly GCA_037975125.1. NCBI lineage: Eukaryota > Metazoa > Arthropoda > Arachnida > Araneae > Theridiidae > Latrodectus > Latrodectus hesperus. The sequence goes on from CM075857.1 coordinate 93,056,474, forward strand.
TCCAATGAAATTTATTTATAACATTTTTATTTATAACAATTAATATTTCAGCACCCCTTCAATCAATGTAATCAGAGAAATTCTTATTATTTCTCTGATTACATTGATTGAAGGGGTGCTGAAATATTAATTGTTATAAATAAAAATCCTCAAAATATTAAATTATGTAATAAATTTATTATTACTTTGAACGAAATTATATTTCGAGTGTGATATTTAGAGTAAATGATAAAAATAAGGCTGAGGAAGAAAAACCATGACCGATTAGTAAGATTAAAGCTTCTAGAATCCCTAGTTTTGAAAATGTTATTCTAGAAAGGAGGAACCCTATATGGGCTTCGGAGAAGTAAGCAATAAGAAATTTTAAGTCTTTTTGACGAATACAGATTAGTAATGAGGCACCTAATGAACTGATTCTAATAATTCAAAAGTTGAATTTATTAAAAGATGAATTACTATAATATAGGAAGTTTTACTAAGAAGGCTATAATAAAAAGAATAGGGAATTTAAACTTTAAACACAATAAGGATATGAAAGGAGATCTTATAGATTTTAAATTTAAAATTCTGAGGAATAGGGGAGAGGCTATAATTGTATAAATAAATAAATACTTGCTTGTAAGCGTTCAGGTAGGTACCCTAATTTAGTTACTATAATTAATGTCGGCAGTATAATAATTTCAAAGAGTAAGTAGAATATGAAAAATCTTGATGAAGAATTAAGATTAGAGTAATAAGGATTTTTTTTTTTTTTTTTGAAATTAGGGGAAGAAATTATAAGGATAGGGATATAAAGTCAATATTTAATTCTAGAAAAAAATTATAAAATTCTTAGAGGATAGAAGTAAAAGGGGGAACAAAATCAGAGATAATATTATCGTAGGTGAAGGAAGAAATTTATTGAAAGAAAGAAGAAGGTAAAATTATTTTTATCAAAAATTAAAGATCAAAAGAAAATTGAGTTGGAGGAGTTTACTAATTTACTAATTAAAATTTAAAAGAATGGTTTACTTTAATTATTTATTTTTAAATTTATCAAGCTTAGATGATCATTTTACTTTTATTTTTGAACATAAGTTACCTTAAAAGTATTAATCTTAACCCATGTGTTAATGAAATATTTTGAAAAGGTTACTGAAAATATGTCCAATTAATATTGATTGGGATACTCAGAGGCTGGCATCTCTGGATACATGAAATTTTTAAATTCTAGACAAATTTCACATTAAACTTACTTACCAACAACATTCTCAATTATTGAATACAATAGATCTTCAATTGTGTAGAATAAAAAAACTCGGCTTCCAAGGTAGGCGGCAACCATCATTTATTTGTCTGGAGTTTTTAAACACTCATTTTATGTCACTGAACAAGTACAAAATGTTAAGGTCAACAGTACTTTTTAAAAAAGAATAATTTCCACCTTCGAGTCACTTAACATACATGAAGAGGTTGCTCCATAAAATATTGATTTTTTTTTCCTCACTTAAGAATTCGGCAATAAACAAGAAAATTATTTTTTTTTTTTTTTTTTTTTTTTTTTTTTGAATACCAAAGTAAAGAATTTATAAATTTATGTTTGCATGCACCTTCATTGTTTTTACATCTAAAAGTATACTAATAAAAACTATTTCCTAAATAATTAAAATACTTACTTTTCTCTTAAGATGTCTGCTATAGAAAAAAAGTATCAAACACTCTAATTTAATGTAAAAATAGAAATAAAGCTCTTATGTTGTGTGAGAAAAATAAAGACACCACACCAAAGATAAGTTTACTAGAACTAAAAAATTATAAAAGTACAATTTCTTGAGAGTTACTTTTTGATATATAATATTCAGCTCTTATGTATTCTTTCAATTTTTTAAATATCTTATTTTAAATTTCTATATACATTTACAATTAACCATTTCATCTAAAGATAATTTTATAAATCCCTAGCACATGTTTTTAAACTTGACAACAATAAAGTAAAATTTTCCTTACTGTAACTTAGAACAAAATATTTAAACATTATTTTCAACTTTTTATAATTATATCAAAAGATCTGGTGAAAAGCTCGAATGTGTGAGTATGCATCATATAGTTTTCTCCTTAGCCAACCAATGGTTGAGTGGTTAGCGTTCCCGACTCTTGAGCTGTGGGTCCCGGGTTCGAATCCAAGTTTGGCAAAATAAGTTTTCTCCAAATTTGACCATCCAAATTGAAATACAGCGTTGCATAGAAGAAATCTGCAATGATAAACAGATAATTAGAGAAGTAGTTAAAATTCAAATGCAAAAAAATCATTGCAATGATTAAGAAACAATATTTTAAACAGAACACATTTATATTTATTTAGCAATAAAAAACTTTCTCATTCAAACCAAGATGCAAAATTTATTAATTTGTAGGCATTCAAGAGTATATGTAGAAGTTAAAAAAACTTAGCTCAAGTTCTTAATTTGTGTTTCATATGGAATTTTTCCTACTGAATCTAAGTGCCTAATTAAATTTAAGTGGTACACGCTAATCTATAAGATGATAAAAACGATAAAGAGCTTGTAATGAGTGTCAATGACAAGTAATAATTATCGCTAAACGCCGAAGCATTACATGATGCCTTTACATGTTTGTCGCAAACGCGATTGTCATCGATAATTAATCAAAAAAGTGTCTTGATCAGCGAAGTAAAATTTGGGGATTTATTTGGATATTGTATGAAACGAGTAGGTGTGTTACTTTCTCTGGAACTCTGATTGCAGTCAAGATCTGAAGATAAGGAGAAAAAAAAGTTGCAAAATCTAGGATACAACATTGGAAATTTTGCATTTGTACTAAGGGATATGGAAATAAAAACTAGAAATCACAGCTACTATTATTTTCCAGAAAAATAGTCAGTATAACAATGTAAGGTAGTAGCTTAGAAAGTTCTTTCCCCCCTCTCTCTCTCTCTCTCTGTGTCCCTAAATTTAAATCTGACCACTGTGGAATATACACAAATAGTAAATTTTACTGAAAAGATCGTGTCGTCATATCCTGATATCTTATTGCAGTTATTTATTCCACCATTCAAACGGATATGCTCCTTTTTAAGTTGAAACAGCATTTAGTTAATATCATAATTCAGCAATTAGTAGACCACGTGCCCTGTGTGTCATATGCAGAGAGATGGGTTTTTGCGCCCCGCACAAACTATCTGTAAAGTCTACATTTTACAAGTATTTCTTTCTTGTTCGAGAACAAATATTTGTTTCTATTTTACACCAGGAAGTACATGTCAACATACATAAGGGAAGGAAATTCCTTTAATAAGTGAAAATAAATATGTGACTAAAGTCTACAAGCTGACAGCGTGAGTATGAAAAATAGATAATTAAATTTCTAATAATCTCAAGATATATCATGAGGAACCGGCAGAGTGGGCAGTATTCGCTCCGTTTTACTGCTTGGAAAATAATCACTGAAAGCTTGTTCTTTTCATAAAGGATAATTACACAGAATACCAGGCCATCGTCAACGGAGCAAGTTCTAGCAGATAGACCAGTTTATGAGGGGCATAGTGATTGGACTGAGAAGGGCAGGTTAGTCTTTAAGGCAAATCACAGCTGACAGACACCTGAACGAAATCCACAGTGCACCAGCTGAGGCAAAGATCGTTGGAACAAAGAACTTGGAGCGTTTGCGCAGTGCCGATGCAGCCAGTGACGTCACGGTGCGTGGATCAACGCGTCCGACGAGAGATGGTGGCGTCTTTAGTAATAATGCAGTATGCACAAGACAGTCTGGATGCTCACATATCGAACAGAAGCATTTTCCGTTTACTGGTTGCTATTGGCCTGCGCTCATATCGTCTGTTAAAAAGACTGCCACTGATCCGACAGCATAGACGCCAATATCTGAAATGGTGCTGGATTAAGCGATGTGGACGACGTAATGGCACAGGATCGTCTTCTCAGATCAGTCCGCTTCTGTTTCTTCAATGATAGTCTCCGGGTACGAATGTGGCATGGACGAGGAGACAGAACCAATCCTGCAACAATTATGGGATGCCCCACCACGCAACAACGTGGCCTCATGGTTTGGGGTGCCATTGCATACGATTCCAGGTCACCTCTAGTTCATATTCACGGTACTATGATAGCCTAACGTTAAGTGGATAATGTGCTGCGGCGGGTGACACTCCCGTACCTTCAGGGAATGCTCAATCCCCTTTATCAGCAGGAAAACGTTCGACCGCATATTACTCGCATCAGCCAATATACCCTGCAATGTGTACAGCTGTTTGTCTGCCCACTGCACTTGCCATATTTCTTATCAATCGAACACGTTTGGGAGATATTTGGAGGGCATTTGCAGATCCTTCCCCTACCTCCTTCAGAAAACACCCTTCGCCAAATGGTTGGTAGGCAATGGAGAGCCATTCCTCAGGAAGCCATCCGTACTCTTACTGACTCTGTGTTTAGATGTGTTGCTTTGAGTACCGCCGTCCACGTTGGTCCTACAACCTCGAGCAACTGCGCCGAATTGTAGATTGCTAACCATTCGACTGCCTACCCAGCTGATTTAGAATCTGATACAAGAAAGATTTAACACCATGACATTAAGCACTTTTTACAACTTTTTATTTGCTAAAGATTTTTTTGTGCATGAAGAAATTTGTTGGGGGTGTTATTTATATTTGGGTGGACATATATTTGTGATTCAAGTTTTCCTTGCATAAATGTCAGTAAAAATTTAGATAAATAATTTTAAAACATCAATTTGCCCGATGTGTGATGAGAATTTCAACAGGCTATAATACTCCTGTCTTAAGAAATAGAAAAAGGAAAATAGAGTGGATTATTTTGTTTGATTAAACTCATTCTAATATTAAATATACTTATACATATACATGAAATGAAATTAGTTGAATTACAAACTGAATAAATACGCTATTTTATTTAATTTTCACATCGTTTAGTGTACAGCCAAACGACTTACTGTAGTAATCCAATAATTCTCAAGCACCCACCATGGTTACAAACTGAATAACTACGCTATTTTATTTAATTTTCATACCGTTTATACAGCCAAACGACTTACTGCAACAACAACAACGAGAAGAGGAGGCCCTAGTCTGTACCTATCGGTTATCAGGTTCCACCCCTCTTCAAATTAGAAGAACAAACACCTCGCACGAAGTGCCAGGCGTCCGCTGAGATCCAGAACTCGACTACGTAGTTGAGGACTAAAAATGAAAACAATGTTGGACTTTCAAGCCTATATCTGTGACACATGTCAAAGAAAGAGGCTCATTGGAGCAAATTACATTTCAGTACATAAGAGAGGAAAAATTTTAAATTAAAGATGAAAACATAAGTAATGTGTAAATTAAAGCAGAAGAGATTAAATAAGTATAAAAGGTGGTTGAGATTACTATTAACCACAGCATCTATTTTAGTTTAATGCCAATTTGTTAACCAAATTTAAAGTGAAATACTTAAAAAAAAAAACATTTGGTCACATATTACAGGAATAAGATGCAATAATTCAATGAAAAAGAAAATCGGCAAAGGTAAACATTAAAGAAAAAAAGATAGAGTAGGCAACGAAATAGTTATATATACTAGAGATAGAGTGAATCATTCATAAAAGTTTAACAAGTACAGAATTGACATAACAGGTCTCGTTAATTTGAGAAATCCAGTAATAATTCTCAAGCACCTACCGTGGTTTGGTTTGTTTGTCACTCAACGGTTATTTTTTGCACACGAGGGCGAATTAGACCGGGACCTACGGCTTAAAATGGATTCCGAACAAATACAAACATCCATGCCCAAGGTGGGATTCGAACCCACGAACTGTTGAATCGAAGGCAAGAGCGCTAACCATTCGGCTGCCATCTCGGCACACCCACACATGATGGAATTGAATACAGAAATACAATGTGATTTTTCCTGTTTTAACACAGGCTGAGAAGGAACTCAGGACTTTGTTTTATTCAACTTTAATTTATTAATTTTTACAGTGTAAAACTTAATGCAAATTTCTAGCTTTAATTCAACTTTTCCTCCGGGTATATTTTCAAGATGCAAAAACAGCTAATAAAAAAAGGGAATAAGTTATAATATCCCAACTGTATTCTACAAGCACAATCAATTGCGCGCCCTTTTATTAGATTTAATCGAAATACTAGATAATATTTAGCTTGATAAGAGAGTAGGGGTTAACTAGATTATCATTTAAAACATCAAACGTACTTAGATTAATATTTTAAAGCATAAATTAATAATTTATTTAAAATAGATAAGAATCCAATTTAAAACGTTGATAAAAACTTGAAAAAAATACTTGTATTCTACTTAAAATTTCAAATTGTTTGCAAAACATTACTGATACCGATCAACACCTATTAACTAACATGATATATACTTTAATTTTTAATAGTGAAGTAAATAGCAAAAAATACACCAATCACAAATAGGATAGCGGAAATCATAGCATTAGTAATAAAACGAATAAATTAAAATATGTTATATGGCATAAGAAAAGCAAAACCGAATAAAAACTGCTTTACGGGAATTAATATAAATCAAGAAAACTTAATATCCGTAAAAATTGATATCGATATTATAAACAAATCGTATTTTTATAAAGTTACGGTGGCAATATATTGGCAGTATTATGCGATTGGTGCAAACATAAAAATCAAGAGTATGTTCATTGTTATAGTTTAATATTGGATACTAATAGTAAAAAAAGTATTAGTTCTTTTCAAAAAACTAACTTATTTAAAAATCGTCCAATATGAGCTTTCAGATATTAATTACATCATCCATATTCCAAAACAGGAATTTGAATTTCACAGTCCATATTCCTATTTTAGCAATATTTTACAAGTCATTTTTTTTTATCTAAAGTGTGTTTGTATGAATTCTATTTTTAGTTGTTCTACTGTGATAGCTAATTCATTTCTGTTTTTTCACATGAAGATAAGTATATTTAAAATAATTTTCACAACTGTAAGTGTCCCAGGAGAATACCACTTCTCGTAAAGATGGTTTTATTAAAATTTATTGACATGACATGACAATTCTTCATATAAACCATAAAAAATGCTTTGATAATTCATGCACATTGGTACTGATGTTACATATATATTCGGATTTAGGAAATATTATGCACTCACAATAACCATAAAATATATCCACGGAGCTGGCAGCCGAAAGAATAACTTTCTGGTCTTTGTTTCACAATTCATGGGTAAGTTGCACTGGTTTGGTTGTGTATCTTTTTCTTATAATCAGAAAGTAATAAATTCGAATTTCGCTTAACCAAAAATCCGTCGTATTCACTAAATGCGGTTGTGGAACGTTAAATAAGTCATGGAAGTAATGTCCTCCAAATGAAAATATACACCTTGGGTTGGCAGATCAAATATTAGGGGGTCTTCTGCTCGACCCCTGATCCTAAATTACGAAGATTCCCAACCGGCCGCTTCCGCTAAATGGTATAAAATTTCGGTATTTAAAATTATAATCCTGGGGGTTATTGGGAATATACGGAATTCAATTAACCCATATTTTAATCTTTTTTCTTCCGCAAATTTACTTTAGCATCGTTACCACAAAAATTACTGACACATTAGTCAGATACTTCGTGGCATAAGAATAACTCCGTGACAATGTTCCTCATTTGCAACCAAAGCCATGAAACAGCTTGGAAAAAATTTTTTTATCTTATATCAGAATGACAAAAATTAACCTATTCTTAAGCTCAGTGCTACTTTATGATCGAATTCGTATTGATACCGTTTAGTGGATTATATTCAACTTAATCTTTTAAAGGATTGCGGATATATATAGCGAATAAATTTCAAACAGATTTGTATAGAGGGTCCATGAATAGAACATGGCAGTCTAAAAAGAAAATATAACATATTCCAAGGATGCCAAGGTGGTCTGTTGGTTTGGACGTCGTTCTCATTATCAGAAAGATCGCATTCGAATCCAGACTTCACCGAAGGTTATTCTTGTTTATTAAAAGTGATTGGGCAATGTTAAATAGAATGTGGTCGCAATGTCCTATAAGTGAAGTGATATCTCTGAGTGTGGCAGGTCACTGGGGAGTCTAGTGCTCTGGACCACTGCTTCTAAATTGAAAAGACTTCCACCCAATGGGTACAACCTAATTCTCGGTTAAGCACAAGGCAAGACCCAAGCTAAAGCAATAACTTATCCCAAGAGATATCTGACAGATTAGTCAAAGAGTAAGATCAGCAAGTAATTTTAAATAGAGATATGAAGTCTCAAAAATAGTAAAATATTTTGGCCTAGTTTAATAGTACAAAGGAATTCCAATTAAAAAGCCAATCTAGAAATACATATTTGTATTCAACTTTTCAGTTGCCTAAAGTTACGGACTTGATATTATAAAAAGCGAACATTCATCAATTTGAACAAAAAGATGGAGATTAAGTAGTAAAATTTCCAATACCCCTACTTTGGAGAATTATACAGACTTTGCTTTTGACAGGCCAAGTTAATACATGCTGTCAAGTTGTAGAGCTAGTTTTTACATGTTTGATCACTTACGTCCAAAATAATTAAAATTACATTTCTTTTGCATTTGATTGGCCACTTTAAAAGTCCGCATTTGTTCTCAAAATTTTACACCTAACTTCAGTCGTTGATTACAATTTGCAATCAATGATCGTAAACTTGAATATCTTCCGATAATTAGTGTTGAAGACGTGTTAACATTACGTATTTCTAATAATTTGAATATTGAGCATGTGACAAACAAAATAGTCTGGATATGTGGCCCATGTAGACATCAAATATAATTATTAGTCAATACTCTACTCTTCCTAATATTTAGTACATGTAACAGAGCAAAATGCATGCCTTTCTTCAGAGAAATCAGGTGTGACCAGGTTTCTATAGCTCAAGTCAACCCACACAACCGTTATTTTCTACAACAATCAATTTCATAGCCGAGTAACTTCGTTTAGTCTTATAGAGATCTTATAGGGTTTTGTCTTATAAAGGAACCTTTCAAAATTCTCCTAAAAAATTCAAAAACCACACATCATTCGCTTTTTCTTTAACCAAACTTCTTAAGTTAGGCAGAAAATAGGAAGAGAGAAATGACTTTTGGTATTGTGTTGTAAGTTAAACGCATGAAATCTCAGAAGCGTTTATTTCAGGTGTTTTAAAAATATGGTGAACTGAATGATTACCAGATATTTAGTTTACTTCTATTTTTTTGATCCTACCGTTTACGGTTCAATATGTCTCAAAATGAAAGCACCTTTCAATTGATTCAAAGCTTTGTATTCTGATTGAATATCTAATATTTCCTTTTTTCTGTATTTTTTTTTAAACGCAGGAAATTAAATTTTGAAATCCATTCGGGAGAACCGGAGTCTATATTAATATTTTTTAGAATAGAAAAATTTTGGGTAGTTTGCTGATCATAAAACTGTTGTTCCTAACAGTAAGAACCAAATACTATTAAGTTGGTTGGTTGGATGGGTTTTATGGCGCAAGGTCCAAAAATGGACATGCCAAGAATAAAGAATAAAGACCAAGAATAAAGAGTTTTTGAAGATATTTTATTTTATTATTTTTTTGGAAACCCAAGCTACATTAAAACTTTAAAAAACAAAAATCAAAGTATATATACATTAAAATCCAATTATAAAAAATAAAAGGAAAAAATATATATATATATATATATATATATAGAATTTTAAAATTTAAAACACAAATTAAATATACTATAAAAAACCAATTGCCCTCAAAAAGGCAAATAGGTTCCTGTGGGGTGGTTTCCCAAGCAAATCAAATAAGGTTAAAATATCACAGTTAAAAATGAGCAAACGATATTGGTTAAAATATGACAAACAGTGAACGGTTCATCACATGTTTCACACCAAGGATTTAATTCGTTTAGAAACAAATATCTATGTGTGAAAAGTGTGTGTCCGATACGAAGGCGCGTTAATCTTACATCAGCACTTCGTATCGGTAAACCTGTTAATGAGGTGATGTATGAAAATATGGCACGTAATTTATTATTGACCTGCATGTTCCACGACTCCTGCCAAAGAGAATGGATTAATATTTATTCTCACGTCAGACAAAGAAGCTGATGGAAGACATGGGCCAGATGCAGATTTAGCAGCTGCATCAGCCATCTCATTGCCACCGAGACCTACATGACTTGGGATCCAGTAAAAAATAATATCATATCCCTTGCCCAAACACTATTAAATAAATTATTCCAATTCTATTTCCAATATTCAGATTCAGAGGTTTTCTTTCTATTTCTCTTACTTAAGAGATGGAACATGAATTAAGAGATGGCTTTAATTTGCTCAGCCATTTTTTAAATGAGGGCTAATTAGATCACCTGAATCTATAATTTAATACATATTTTGAACAATAAAACATTCACATCCGAAATTGGAGCCAAACCCTAAGCTGTTGAACCGAAGTCACTAATCATTTGGCTGCCAGCTCGGCAATGATTTAAATGAATTCCGTATGAGTTGCAATCAGGAGGTCCAAAATCATTCAAAGATTATAAAAATGAGAGAGTGCGACTTGGATGTATAATTAGATCATAAAGTTTACGAAATTACATACAGGATTGCTACCAATAATCCAACTTATATTAACGAATTCGAAAGTTCTGCTAATTACCTTAGCTTGAGGTGTTGAGTTTGAAATCATTCTTTTTAAGCAAATGAAATGCTTATGATTCAGACACGTAATCTAATTAATTTTTTCAAATAATTTATGTAATTGTTAATATTTATTTTTAATGTGTCGGGACTTTATTAATTGACGGAATCCATAAATAAGAGAGGATTGATATATATATAAAGGAAAAAATTTTCTTCAATTAAAAAAGATTGTCCCTAATTTCATTTTATTTTGGATATAAATTTATCCTTTGCGCTTTGCTTTCTGAAAATTAAAAATATGTTTTTATAAAAGAATAATACAATATAAAAATTTCTGTAGAGATCGAATACCATGAACATTCCACTGATACTAAAGTTTACTTACAGAATAAAAAAATGAAAATTTGATTCTAAAATAAAGGATTAATATTTAGAGACTATAAAATAGAACGTAATTCACACGAAATTTGTTTTAATATTTAAAATAGTATGTCTCTTCTTAGTTCAATTGTGAATTTCGACACATTTCTAGTTTTTTCAGCGATGTTTATGAAAATCATTTTATACTCAAATAAATTTGCAAAGAATTCAATGGTTCGATTCATAAGTTCTTTAGTAGTACACTTTTTTTGCAGACTATTAGGAAATAGTAAAGGCCTTACGAAAAAGAGAGAGAAGCAAGATATTGCAGTGTATTTCCAGCTGCCTATTTCAGCCTGTCGAAATCCCAAAACAAAAATAATTTTACAGTTGATAGAAAAAGCTTATAAGCACCGATATCACTTTTGAATTTTACTGAAGAAAAGTGTTGATAAAAAAAAATAAGGACGAAAAAATACCTGTTAGTATTTTTCATGTCTGCTTGTCTAATAAAAGTCATGAATGTTATATTCTCCTTGAAGAAAATACTTATTCTGTAAAAGGAAATTCAATTTACATAAAAATTAAATCTATCTATGCATTTACATAACCATGTTCCGTGCATGCATAGACTAGGGGTGACAAGTCCATGAAAGCCATTTCCTTTCGATGAAATTCTGGTTTCACAAAAAAATAAACAACTCGGAGGTAGATGAAGTCTTGGTATCTGTGAATTTGCTGCTAAGCATCATGTTTATACAATGGGAGCGGCAAATTATCCCAAGGAAAGCAAGCTCTCAAGCACCTACCAAAGGTGTCACGAAGAATGTAAATTTGCTGATAAGCATCATGTTTATATGTACAAGGAAAGCTAAGCTTTCAAGCACCTACCAAAGGTGTCACGAAGTTACTGTTTTTCGACAACTGTTGGAATCAAAGACGAATCTTTGTTCTCGTCATGATGGTCTCAATTGAGAACAAAATTTCCGATAATTCACATCCGGTAAGCTCGCGGTATAAATAATCTGCTGCATTTGCATCGGATTGATTTCACAAAAAGCCAATGCTACTTGCATTGCGCACATCGACTGGGAGTAAAACTATCAAAAACGGGAATTACTCCAGCAAATCAATCTCGCCTAAGTCCAAACACGATTCTAGAAGCAGAAGTTCGGTTATAGGCAAACAGGGCAGTAAATCTCGAATCTATCTAGTTCCATTCAATGTCGTACACCAGAGAAAAAATATTTATCGCAATATTTTATGTTATGATCTATGGACTTTGTAAGCAAACACTCGTGGACAGAAGTATCTGTGTACAGTGTTACTTAATGTGATTTAAGATTCCCGATGAAGGTTTGTTTGGGGGTTAAAAAAGACAGCTCGAAAATTTTCTATTGAACTAAGCAGGTCTTAGAACAGGGGTGGCCAACCTGCGGCTCGCGAGTCACATGCGTCTCTTGAAGGATTATTTGTGGCTCTCGATAAATATACTCGAGAGAAGATCAAGCTCTATAATTAAAATATAATTTTGGAAATTTATACCAGAATCGAAGTATCCTATATTAAAATAGGCTGCTTTTCGAAATGTTTCAATATTCGAAACAACGTGCTTACGTGAATCATTTTATTCCTCTTTAAAATTCGTGAAATCCAAAACACCAATTAACAGTAACTAGCCAACATCTCAAAGAATTTCTAATAAGTATTGTCATCAATTTAGTCGCCAAATTTTATAGAACTACCAAGCGAAGTAAAAAAAATGTGTTTAATTTTTAATAATTAAATTCAATAAACATATTTTGTACTTTTATTTATATGATTTCAATAAATATAATTTCTGTAAAAAAATTTTAATACCTTTTTTGCATACCTTTTAAATATTTATTTAATTGCGACTCTCGAAAAATTTCAAATTGGCTAAGACTATCAAGGAGGTTGGCCATCCTTGTCTTAGAGGAACAAAAAGGCTAAAATATTCTCAGTTTTAATCGAGATCGTGATAAACAGAACGGGATACTTTCCAAGCAAATTGATGTATGCATGTATGACCGAAAGAAAGTGTCCATAATTAAGGTCTTCAATTTCAGGAAGAAATTGGAGGACGAACTTAGACGCCGATAAGCTCGTTATCATTAAACGAAAATGCTTGAAATATTTTTGAAAACATTTTACAAAGAAGTTTTGCTGAACAGTGATAGAGATGAAGGACCTTGTGATAGTAACTGTGAATCTTTGAGCATTAGTTTATTAACAAACTTGTGAATATCCGAGAATATAACCAATTCTTGGAAGGATACCAAACATCAAAGTGAAAGGATACAAAACATCCGAAACGGTACATGGTTTTATTTTTTTATTTATTAAATATTAACTTGTTTCAAAACGTTATTTTTTAAGAGAAAAAGATGGAAAATAGCAAGAAAGGAATCTTTTTATAGCAAGACAAATAGGACAGTATTTTTTTATGACAAGACAGAATTTTTATTTTAAAGGGACACCATTTTTTTATGGCAATAAGACGAAATTTTTATTTCAAGAAGATAGGTTTTTTTTGGCAAGAGGACAGAATTTTTACTTCTAAAGGACAGCATTTTTTACGACACACAAGAAAACATCATAAGACAGTATCTATTACGCAATTTTTTATTAGTTTGGTTTGGTTTGGTTTGTTTGTCGCTCAACGGTCATTTTTTGCACACGAGGGCTAATTAGACCGGGACTTACGGTTTAAAGTGGATTCCGAACCACTACAAGCATCCATGCCCAAGGTGGGATTCGAACCCACGAACTGTTGAACCGAAGGCAAGAGCGCTAACCATTCGGCTGCCAGCTCGGCAATTTTTTATTAGATTCAGCTATACCAGTTAACGATATTCCGTTTTTATTTTCGACAATCATGAGATCTTTATCAGCACAGATACGAGAATTTATTTGCAAAATTGTCAACAGATAAAACGACCACTGATAATATCCTCACGCCTGACCATTTCAATTTCAGGAAAGTTTTTTTCATGAATAGTGTGTGCTCTTTCGTCTCAGCGAACGTGCATTGTTTCACTTTGTTCAATACTAGCTGTCGCGAACCAGTTGTCCTTGCTCCAGAATCTAGCATTTAATTTTTTCCGCACAGAATCATTTGAAGTCACCGCGCGTTTCCTATGATTGATAATTTTCTTGAAAAAGAGTGCATCACCGTCTGAAGACAGCCTTCTGTTGTCATCCAGCAAAATCGAAGGTTGGAATACAAGTGCAACACTCTCCACTAATCAGCTTTTCTTACATACAACACAAACGAAAAACTTTGAATAATAAGAAAACAAAACATTGTATTTTCGGCAAAAAAGGTGTAGTAAAAAAATCAATTGCTCCGATAGGCCGAAACAACTCATTTAAGTGCAACTAATTCCATGCAACTCCTTTAAGTGAAAAAAACATAACACATCGACACTTATAGACTCACATTGATAGCAAAAAGGTTATCAACAGTGGCTGGTATCGAACTCTATATCCGTGAGTAGCGCTGTTCTACCATGGGACCATCCATTTCACATACAAAAATCTATTAAAGAGTATAAAAACGAGTGTACAAGATTCTCACTTCTTTATTATAAAATGTTCGGAAACTTCTGTTCAGCTGTATGGCTTGAAAGTGAGCGCCACGTTAACAACCTCAATCGTCACTCCTTTGACGGGTACGATGAAATATGAAAATTCATCAGCCTCATAAAATCGGAAAGTGTTGTTAAGGTGAACTCCCTTTATTTCATATTGCTCAACATTAATAATGAATGTTTCTAATCACGAAGCAAGTACTAAAAAATCTTGTTATGAAATGCCACCATACCCAACAGGTGTATTGTTAATAAAATGACCGCAAGGCAAGCTAAGAAATTTAAGAAAACTTTTAATCCTTTTGTCGGCTTAAAAACAGAGTGATCGATGCCGGAAAATAACGCAGCATTTTTTACATGTAACACGAGGGCTAATTAGCCCGGAACCTACAGTTTAATGTGGATTCCAAACCGCTAAAAGCATCCATGCTGTAGTTGGGACTCGAACCAGCAAACTGCTAAACCGAAGGACAGATCAACTATTTGACTTCTAGCTCGGTATTCTAACACGAGAGAAAGAGAAAAAATTTCCATTTGAAATGGTATAACGAAATCAAATTCCATTGCAGTTGACGTTTTCAAAAGGAACAATGATAAATCTATGGGAATAGAAGATTTTTCTCGGTCTAGGGGCTATAAAATATTTTATATATTGAAGAGAGCTAAATATTTAATCATAAATTTTTTTAAATAGGAAGCTTTCCAAACTTGGCGTGACATTTACGAAAGCAATTCCTTTTTTGTTATTCCTTTACCTACTTGTTTGTAATGTATCCTTTACCTTAAAAAAAACATTTTTTTAGGGATAAAAAATTATAGTCATGATTGACTCGACAATTTTGCCATCTTACATCTAATTTTAATTTTTATTGAGACGATATGTATGTAATCAAAAACTAATATAGACTGGAATTCCAGGGGCTTGAGCAGATACCAGGCTCGTCGGCAGGTGGTGGATAGCCGAATGTCCTGTAGAAATGACAGGTAAGCCTTGAATATAGAATCAGAGGCCGTGAACCAGCTCCCGTATATCCTGGTGTTATGCGACCCGTGCCTAGGGCTATTTGGCACCGCGGTAATGGTGTCTTAACGGAGCCTCTAGTTGCCTGGCGAACTTCTAGAGCTTTTTGCCTTGCCCAGTAACTCAGGGAATGCTGGGTGGACTGTTATATTACCTGAGCTTATTCATTGTTATCTTGTGGCTGAAAAGACACAAGAAATAACAAACCTTTCTGCATTTGCAGGTGAAGCCTCTGAAGTAGACCTTGCTGAAAAAGACAAGGGAACTCAGAGGCAATCTAATGAAGGGACAGCAATGAATCTTTCACAGGAGGTAGAAGTGACCTCCAAACCATATTCTTCTGGTGAAAGTCAGTGTTAAGTCAGTCTATCGCTAGCATGACTTGACTCTCTGACCAGAATCATCTGTGGATCATCAGTGAGGATTGCCTCTGAAATTCTAAGATGCTCTAAGCAGAAGATACGTTTAATCGTAGGCTTCATAACTGGGCACTACTATTTCAGAAAACAGCTCCATAAAATGGGACTGTTTCAGCAAAACTCTATCTTCAGGAAATGTCATACGCAAGAGGAAACGGCCAAGCATATCATTTACGAATGCGAGGCTCTTGCCCTTCCTAGATTAACTTCTTTAGGCATCATCCATACTAGAGAGTTACACCTAGACTCCATTAAAGGGTTATCTGACTTTATTAATAAAGTGGGTGACCCGAGCAACTGTAACTAGGAAACATTGGGTTTGGAGTTGATAGTACAAAATGCTAATAAAAGCAGAGGTGCCCAATGACATACAACCACAACTCTAAGAAGAAGAAGAAGCATATCATTTACGAATGCGAGGCTCTTGCCCTCCCTAGATTAACTTCTTTAGGCATCATCCATACTAGAAAGTTACACCTAGACTCCATTAAAGGTTATCGGACTTAATTAATTAAGTGCTTGACCCAAGTAACTGGAATTATGAAACATTGGGTTTGGAGTTAATGGTACAAAATGCTGATTAAAGCAGAAGTGCCAATGACATACAAACCCAACCTTAAGAAGAAAAAGAAAAGACTGGAATCAATCAGACTGCGATACCTCGAAAAACTTTTCTCTTACCGGTCTCCACACAAAATATTCCACTCCCTATTTATATCTCATTCCAATCTCCCCGTATCGAATTAATGTTCACGAAAATAAGTCTTCAACTGTTAATTTGATAACGGTAACGCATAGAGTAATGCTTATTCATCAAAATTCTGTTCCTTTCAATTTTTTTAATGCACTCACATTTTTCAGGTTTCGTAATGTTTTAAAAACTCGAAGAACTATTTTTACATTAATCTAAACTTATTCTCAGATTTTGGTGAAGTTTACTAAATTGAATAGCTTACTGAAACAAATACAAGTCTTTGGTTGTAGAATTGAAACATCAATAAGCAGACACAGCGTCTAAACAATTTTCGAAATGGAATTCCGAAGGGAATGGGGGATTAATCCATTGTTTCATTTCTTTCGTGGAAGTAACTTGTAATTATGATTCTTCAAGTTATACAATTATTTTACTATCATCGGCAAATACATAACCACTAAAATTCTATAAACTTTATGTTGACCAACAAATTTAAATTAAAAACTTCATGAGCTTTACAGAAAATGCAGTAAAAACACAGAAGAAAAATTCTTTTAACCCATAATTTTATAAACAAACTATTACTTCGAACTTAACTAAATGGGTGGAAACAAGAAATAAACAAATCGAAGTTTTTAATTGAAAACTGTCGTTTAGAGATTCGTCGATAAGAGAAAGAGTTCAAGACTAGATATTCAGGAACTAATTGCAACGATAAATGTTTTTTTTATGCATAAGATGGATAAATAGACAAGGATCTATATACACAGGTGGAAATGCGATTAAAGACACTCAAAAATTCAGTTATTTTTCATATAAAAGAGCATATTTTTTTAAATTACCTTTATTTGAATCACATTTTTAGTTTTCATTTATTCAGTGTAAAAAAAATTGCAAAGAAAACTTACTTTAGTGAGAATTTAGATCAATTAATCAAAAAATCAGAAATTTCGAGTGGAAATGCAATTAAAGACACTTGTTTTTCGAACAAATTTATTAATTAATAATGAGTGACACCTCCATTGTTTACAATTACTTCATGCATTCTATTTGGCTCACAAGATTTTGAAGATTTGGCTCACAAGATTGAAATCACAAGATTTTGAAGGTAATTTAATAGCAAATTTGACCATACATCACGAATTTTGTCTTTTAATTCCATTACTGACTCAAAGTGGCCGTTTTGGTAAACTTTTTGTGTTATCAATCGCCAGATGTGTTTTCAATAGGCTTCAGATCGGGACTTCTAGCCACCCAGTCCATAACCTTGATGTTTCGCTCCATGAAAAAGACTTTTGTTGCTTGAGTTGTGAATGCTTGCATTGTCCTGTTAAAATATCCATTTCTTTGGCATAATTCAACAGAACGTTATCTAGGAGTTCAATATAATCGGAGGAATTCATTTTAGGTGTGATCCAACAGATGGGGGTTGTTCCATAGCTCGAGGAAGCTCCCCACACCATCAATGTGCCTCTACCAAAATTGCGGCTAACTAAAATCTCCTTTTTGGTCCCTGTGCGATGCCAGTACTAATTGTTTCGATCTGGTCCATCTAAATTAAATTTTTCCTCATCACTGAACACCATATTGTTCCATTCTGAGTCCCAATTTGCATTTTTTACCAATTTCAAGCGAGACACTTAAAGAGGTTTGCGATGTTTTTTCGCCCATTCAACAACTCCAGATTGACTGATTATTAGTCTGATTCTTGTAGTTGTAACACAGCGGTTCTTAACCTATGAGTCGCGACCCGAAATTGGGTCGCGAAGCATATTTCTTGGGTCACGCTGAGTCGAACCAAAAAAATTAGTAATACACCCCAAATAATAAGTAATATCAACACCTCCTAGAAGAGTTATTCCCTAATACAATGTTTCGGTTTTACCGCTCTTTGCGAATGGCCTTCCCGAAGGGCATTCGCGAATCCCTTCCGGAAGTGACGTCCAATTCCGTCCTGAGGCTTTCTCTTCTGGGAGGTGTTGGTAATACGCACGCCATTGCTTTGTGTGCGCGCAGACTCAGTAAGCTCTCTGTCAAAAACTCGTTTCTGCATATTGTGTTGTGAATAACAGTGAAAAGTGAATACAAGCATTTTATAAACAAATTTTGTCTTATTATTAATAGTGGAGTGATCTCAAGCTGTAGTGCGTATAGCAAAATTGTTATCACCCTAATAATGACAAAAAGTGAATTACAAGGAAGCATTTTTAGAATTAGGTTTTACTTGCATTTATGATCGAGGAATGAACAAGCCGCAATGCGTGTAGTGCAGTGAAATATTAAGTAATGAATCGATGAAACCGAACAAACTTAAAAGACATTTTGATGCAAAACATAAAAATTTTTCCTTTGAGGGAAAAGATCGTACTTTTTTCGAAAGAAAAGAAGCCCATTTAAAAAGACAGCGTTTGGATGCACTAAGTAGTAATGATTTTATAAATTCTGCCAAACAAGCTACACTTGCTTCTTTTTATGTGGCTTGGCATATTGCAAGACAAAAGAAACCCCATAATATTGCTGAAAAACTTATAAAACCTGTTGCCATTGACATGGCATGTATCATGTGCGGAGATGAAAGTTCAAAGAAATTACAAAAGATACCATTATCAAACGATACAATTCGACTTACGAATTAATGATATGTCATTTGATATTAAGAATCAACTTATTTCTGCTATAGAAATTGCTGGTTTATTTAGTATTCAACTGGATGAAACGACAGATGTAAGCAAAGATGCTCAACTCATGGTTTATGTGCGGTATCCAGGTTTAACAGATATACAGGAGGACATTTTATTTTGCAAACCAATGTAAACAACAACTAGAGGTGAAGATATTTTTCTTATAGTCGATTCGTTTTTTAAAGAAGGATTAAATTGAAATCGGTGTTTCTGTATTTGAACCGACGGTGCAGCTGCCATGACAGCATCTCAAAAGGGATTTTCGACAAGAGCAAAACAAATGAATCCACAAATTATATCGATTCATTGTTTGTTACATAGACAAAATCTTGCTTCAAAAAATTATCACCCGAATTATGTATCGTTTTGGATGAAATTGTTGCGGTAGTCAATTTTATCAATATCAAGAGCTCTTAACTGTAGAATTTTCCGCGAACTGTGTTACGAATTTGGTGCAGAATACGAACATTTATTATATTATTCTGAAGTTAGATGGCTGTCTCGGGGCAAAGTTGTTCAAAGAGTATTATCATTGCGGACAGAAGTCGAATTTTTTTTTTGAGAGCAAAGAAACACCCATTAGCATCTAAATTCTCCGAGTTGAAGTGGATTACTCAAGTTGCTTATTTGTCAGATATTTTATTTGAAATAAATAATCTAAATATGTCTATGCAAGGACGTAATCATACTATTATTGAATTAATTGAAAAAATTACATGTTCTAAAAATAAACTCAAATTATGGAGGAATAAGGTTGGAGTAAAAAACTTGCTTCATTCCCGCCTCTTAATTTATTTGTTGAAGACAATATTGACATCACAGATTTTGAAATGCAGAAAATTATTATTAATCATTTAGAAAAACTAATAGCAGACTTTGATCGATATATTTCCCTGCAGACGATGTTTTCAAATATAATTGGTTTTGAATGCCATTTAATTTTGATGTAAGTGATTTGCATGAGGAATTTGTTAATATTAATCAATTTCAAGAACAATTAATAGAAATACAAAGTAACCAAGCACTTCGATACAAGTTTCTACAAAAACACTGAATCTTTATGTGCTTTCTGGTTAAAATTAAAAACCGAGAAAAGCCAATAATTGTTAAAGAAGCCATAAAAGTATTATTGCCCTTTTCAACAACATATATGCGTGAGGCTGGTTTTTCGGCTCTGTGTGAAATCAAAAACAATTACCGGAACAAGTTAAATCCTGAAATAGGTATAAGGTACTCCATGACAAGCATTCAACCGAGGTTTAAAGATCTTTCAAAATGTATTCACGCACAAGGTTCTCATTAAAACTGTATGACTCTGCATTTAAAATTTAAAAGACTTAACATATGTATATATATATATATATATATATATATATATATATATATATATATATATATATATATATTTTAGGAATAAGTTAAAATGTTAATTATTTTCAAAAAGTTATAAATATATTTTAATTTGGTGAATAAAAATTATTAAAAACACTTGATTATTAATTAAATTTTCCTTGGATCGAAAAGTACTTGTTTATCTTTATTATTAAAAAAATAAATAAAAAATTTGCAAGTTAAAAAAAATCATCATCGTCGGATTGAAAATTTTTAAAAATACGATCTAAAATAAAGCAATGAAAAATTTTTGACTTTTTTTTGGGTCGCGACATGAACATATTTCTCAAATTTTGGTCGCGGCTTAAAAAGGTTAAGAACCACTGTTGTAACAGATAGGCGTAAATCTCTTCTAATTTTAGTGGAATTTACGTTACGTCTTATTGCCTAGCGAATTATCTGCCGCTTTTGGCGGTCACTTAGTTTACTACAAATATATCTCGAAGCTTCTTAACTCCATACATATCACCTAGATTTAAAAAAATTGCACACCACAGTTGGAGAGCGATTAATTTACTTTCTAATTAACCTATTTGAGTAGCCTTCTTCCTTTAAAATTCAAATTTTTGCTCGCTCTTCTATCAAAAAAGCCCGATGTTACGTCCCATTCTATTATTAACTTTGAATAATAAGTGTTTTGAAATATTTAGTATCAGACACCCTAGAGACAACAAACTGCTGCTTTTAAGCACTTTAGAAATAAAATTGAAATGGTAGATAACTGAAATTCTAGATTTAAAGCAAGTGTCTTTAATCGCATTTCCACTCAAAATAGAATTTTTTAAACTAAATGATGTAAATACATTAAATTAGTTTTTCCTTGCAAGTTTTTTGTACAAAATGATTGAAGACAAAAAATTTAGTTCAAATAAAGTCAGTACAAAAAATATCACGGGCATTTATATGAAAAAATAAGGGAATTTTTGAGTGTCTTTAATTGCATTTCCACCAGTGAAGTATATCAAACCATTATAGACATCTAACTACAAGGTGGGAATCGAATTCTAGAGTTATTCAATCGACGGTAGATAGCTAATCATTCGGTTGAAAACTTGACAATGATTTCGAAATTCACTACGCAATCGAATTATTTTGCGTTTTCTTAGAATTTTAAAATTTTTTATTGATTTTATTTTTAGCCAATTTTTAATACTTAAACAATTTAATGTTGTAAATGTATTTTATGATATTCTTCATCGGTAATTTAACACAATACTCATATCCATAAATATTTAAAGTTTCTCATGCTAGAAAATTAAGATTTAAAGATTTTTTTGTACATGTATTACCATTTAATTTCATCAGTATTATAAACATAATCAATATATATCATAAAAAAATTGTACAATGTATGTGCCACTATAACTAATAAATTAGTCCCGGTATCAACAAGAGAATCATATGGTGTTGTAACCTTCTATCTCCCGTCCATGAAGAAGGTTCCCGTTTCTACTTGAAGGGCATGCTCTCGAAAATACAAGGGCTGGAAGTTTTATCCTCTAGAAAATTCTGGAACAGTCCCGAACATTCAAAAGTATTCTAGAGCATTCCGCAACATCCTGGGATGTTCGGGATTTGTCTAGAATATCCGAAGATCATTGTGTAACGTCCCAGAATACACTCAAATGTTGTTGAATGTTCTAGAATATTGTTGATTATTCGAAGTTTTTTTTTGGCATAGAAGGTGCTACCTATTGATAGCAATGGGTATATAAAGCACAATCCGTCGTAGGTTTGTCGTAGGTACTTACTGTATTTCTTAATAAATAAGCTTTAACTCATATTTTATAGAATGATTAAATGAAAAAGTGGATGAGATCTTGCTAGTTCTGGAACAAAATAACGAGAACAAAAAGAGCAGCACCAAAACAAAGTAGTCGAAGAGCGCGAAGGAAGTTTACGTTCTCAACAAATGAGAATGAACGCGAGAAGCAGTAAAACCGAAGAACAAAGAAATGAACGAATTGAAGAATCGAGAATTGTGACACATTATAATAAAAGACTGCAAACGCAAGGCACCTATGAAAATATCACTCTACAACAAGCATGGTAGAGAACAATTAAGCAATACAACCTAATAAATTATGCATTCCACTACGACCCAACGAAAGAATATAACAAACACAAACTCGTCATAATCGGAAAGAATGAACAAGTAATCAAAAAAGGGAAAAATGGATAATCGCGAAAAAATTCAGTAGATAAACACCAGAAATCTGTTGCATAAATGGAAATGTTCGATTAGCACCTTAACAGGAATTTCTACATTACATGAAAGGAAAACTCCAGAATCAAAGCACTTTTTTCGAAATATAAAAGCGCACAATACCTGCGTCTAAATGACGTCATTCGATGTCACTTCAACACTAACGCAGATGAAGTTGATTATGTCTGTTCTATCCTAGGATAAATCTAACATAAAATGGTGTCACTTCTACCATTACACAAAGAAGACTTTAGATTTCTGAGAGAAAATTCATCGTAAATGAAAAAAGAGAAATTCATCAACGATGCACAACATCCGTGGACTGAGGCAAGAAATAATATAAAATGTGCAACGAGTTTTACATAAATACAGTCAACTTATTCAAAACAAAATTAGACCTATGATTTTGGGCGACTATAAAGTTATAATTCGAGTCGAGTACAGACAACCTGAAAAACACGAACTCGATTTTATGCATCTCACATAGACGAAGTCTTCAACGCAACTGTGGACAATGAAAACACAAGCCGTGAGATAATTGTACAATGAAGAAGAAAAGGACTTCAATGCTTTGCGGAGACACATCGTTCATAAGATACACTCCAATATCACTAATTAATATTTCTATACGTCCAAAACACATTATTTTATTGTGAAAAAGGCAACCTGAAACAGGTATAGAAACAAAGGCACTTCCAAGGAGTTCTATGCTTATCGCTTAATGATCAGAGACAATGAAACATGCAATCAAATTCTCAACCATTTTCAACCAACACGACATAAAACCCAGTTTCTCGACAAAAAAAAATGATATTTGTGGAAGTCCTAACAAAAAATACCACATCTTTTAACTGTTAGATTCTGGATGTATACAGCTGAATGGCAAAAACAAAGAGTGTCTCACGCAATCTCACACAATAACTATACAACGGAATTCATTGCACAGATATTGACAAAATAATCCAAGTTGAATTTAAAAATCCACAAAAAGATCCGGAGCTGTAGAACATAGTTGTAAAAAACGTGATTTACGGACCATGCGAGCAATTGAATCATTATCGCCATATATGAAGGATGGAAAGTGTACAAAAAACTTTCCCAAAACCATACTTAGATGACAAAAAACTGGAGATAATTTCTATCCCAAATACAAAGACGATAACCCAAAAAAAGATGGCTTCACAGCTAAAATACCCTCTACCATAATAATCACTACTTTCCAAAATGCTCCAAGCACTCACAAACGTAGAATATTGCAATTCAGTGCAATCCATTAAAATGTGTGAACAAAGGCAGTGACATAGCTGCATTTCAACTAGCCAAAGACAGCAAACTACAAAACAAAAAAGGCGAGATCATCATGCACCAAATGGGAAGATACATCAACAGTAATGAAGCAGAGTGGCGGAATTTCGGTTACCCTATGCAAGAACCACTATGCAGTGCATTTAGAACATGGAAACAGAGTTTCGTTCACAAAACACATTGCCAGAAAAATTTCAAGGAAACTATCTAAGAACACAACATAACATTAACAAATTTTTTTACTATTCCAAACGGATCCATTCGCGAAAACATATATCGATGCCTCTACCTATTATAAGTGTAACAGAACAAATAATTTCTTCAACGACGATGAAAATAAGGAATTCCCAGTGGATGATCATTTAGGAAACATGTAAACGTACTACGCAGAGTATACACTGTACACCCAAAAAAATTTTTTATCTCCAGATGATGCTACAGAAATACGGCCTCCAAAATATTTGCCAGATCTCAAGAATATTGATGGTTAACAATAGCAGACGCACAGAGAACATGCCAAAGATTAAGACTACTGGAAAACGACAATCGCCGAATATTAGCAGCACAAAAAGGCTTATTAACAGCCTCAACTGACCAAGTCACAGACTTACTTACTGTTATTCTAATGTGTTAACTTTAAGCTGTAATATTACTTAAAAAATAAAGAATGGCTACCAGATGGCAGTACTTAATACAATACCATCTCATGTTAAGATATACATATGCAATTGAGCAGGGAGAGGGTGTGAAGGACCTCGCTAAAAATATCTGTAAATGATCCTAATTGTAAATAAAGCTTTAAATGTTAGTAAATTTAAGAACTTCTTCCTTCTCCACCTTGTTAGGATATTAAAGTATCACTGTCTCTGCTTTTACCCTCTCTACATATTAGATCCTCCTAATTAGAGTAAATGTACGCCTTCTAGTAATCTAAAGGTGCATATTCTGGTCAGACGTTTTTCTGCCTTGCTTTAGAGTACATGTATTAAAGCCCCTATTACATTAGAGTTGCCCAGATTTCAGTTTGAGCAACTCCCATAGACTTAACATTACGTGACGTCACAGCTAAAATTTTGAGCAACTCGTTCTATCCGTCCAATAATATTATAGATTTTTTTCACAGCTGCGCGGTTGAAATTTGTACATAATTTTGTTTTCGCAAAGTTTCATGCCAAATGAAAGTTATTGGCGTTATAAGTTGCCGAAAATGAGCAACTTTTTTGTGCATGCAGCAGCAACTCGAGCAATTCATATCACCAATGATTTTAAACACGGATCATGTTTTGTCTTTTTTTCGCCAAGTGTTAGTAATAACATGCAAATAAGTGATTGGTTTTAAATATTGTATTCCATTTCAAAGAATGATTTGATGAAGATAAAAAAAATTTTTGTCTTTATTGTACACTTTTTCAATATTATAGATGAAACACTTAATAAATTTAATAGATAGTTAAAAATTCAGATAATTAAAATTGTTTTTAATTTCTTCAGCAAAGTAGATGAGAAGTGTTCCAACTTCAATATTTATTAAATTTACTGAGTTTTTCACAAACATTAATTTCATTTAAAGTTTTGTAAGTTATTCAATACATGAGACTATTTTGTCATTTTACAACATTTACAGTTTGTGTTAAACTTACATTTCACATTTAAATTGAAACTTCAGTCGAAATAAGTATGCCATATAAAAATATTTAGTGTTAATTTTACTTTTATTTTCATCACATTAATTTCCTGTTTTTCTTTTTAGCAAGTTAATACATTATAATTAAATGTTGAAGGCACAAGCATTTTGGTTTATTATTTACATATACATATTTATAAGATTTCATTATTATTCTTCATAGAATAAAATTCTTTTATACAGTTTTCCCCTTGAACACATTTACATAATGTTCATTTACTCATCCAAAATATATTGCAATCTTACAACTAACTCCATTTGCTTTTGACAGTATGTAAATTAGACTAAAAATAAATTCCTATGATGATGAAAATACTGGAGTGAACAAATAAAATAGTGAAATGATTTTAATGTAAGCAAAAATTTCTATTTAAATAAACATTAAAATATTATTCCTGTATATATTGTGTATTAAATTGATATAAATCAATATAAAATTTTAATAATTTCAAGCCTTTTATCAATTAGATTTTATGATGAAGCATTTTAACATATTATAGATTATAGTAAAACTAGTTAAAAATCAAATTTAAAAAGGGCTGTGGGTAAAATGAGTGTTTTAGAATATTAAATAATTAGTAGAATAATGAGTGAGAAAAATCATTAAATTTTTTCTAGCTGAAACTACATTATTTACAAGATATGAAGTTTTTGCAATACAAGTGCTGTTACACAACATAAATTCTCATCAAGTTACAATTTTAATAATGAAATTAAATACAATATTTGATTAAAATAGAAATCTTGTATTTTTTCCTATTTGCGATGTAAATACAAATAATGTAAATATAAGTATAAAAAATATAGATGATTGCTATATTTGCAAAATAATTTAATTCACATCATGGTCAATAGAGAATATTTTGACTTCCAATGTAAAGCAATTAATTAATCATTGAAATGAACAATAAAGACTAATTGCAGTCACTACTGAACAATTAGAGATGAGTATTATATAGATGAGCTTTCTCCATACACGTCTATCATCTTGAGAGTTTTACAATGAGCAATACCAAGTGCAATAAATGAATATGACCCACAACTTATGTGAACTCTTCCAAGAAAATTCACTGTAGATATTCAAATGCTTCACCATGACCTTCTATTGCAAGATTATCAGCTATGAGGCTAAATAGCACTTCATTCTTTTAGTTTCATACAAATTTCTTAAATTTTTTTCAATTTTAAAATGTAATATGAAACAAACTATTCATATAATGTCATCACAAAATGCTATTATTTCTTTTCTTCATTTTTTTCCCCACAAAACTTAAAAATATAAGTATATATTCATTCAAAATATACTTGTCATTTCATTGCAGATTATAGTTTAAGAAACTGCATGTAAATAAAGATAGTGTAAAGAATCTATGCTTTTTTGTGGTGTTTTTGTTTAAATGCAATAAATAATTAGTTTAAAAATGCATCTTATTTTAATATGCCAAAATAGAGATTTACTTTAATAAAAAAGAGAAATAATTGATTTTTTTCATTTTAAAAATAAATTATAAATTAAAACTCAACTAATACATATTTTTTTTAAAAAATATAATTTTTGTGCATTTCCTCAACTTTTAAAATAGTAATTTGAGT
Organism: Latrodectus hesperus; assembly: GCA_037975125.1. Classification (NCBI taxonomy): domain Eukaryota; kingdom Metazoa; phylum Arthropoda; class Arachnida; order Araneae; family Theridiidae; genus Latrodectus; species Latrodectus hesperus. The sequence goes on from CM075857.1 coordinate 93,084,097, forward strand.
TTCTTTTTTTAATATATCAATAGTTAATCATTAATTTTTTATAAACATTGTTGTTAAGAAATTATTTTTGTATAGGAAAATCTTACAATACAATATATACAATTTTGTGTGGTGTTTGTAGAATTTCATGTTTAAATTGAAGCTTCAATCTGAAATTATTTTTTGTTTCAAATTCTTAGTCTTTTTATTTAAGAATAAATTATACACACAAAAATGTGTTACGTATGTATTAGCATTGATTTTCACGTCGGCAGAGATTATCTTTCCCCATCTTAAGAGTAAAGGTTCACACGAAGCAAGATGGCGTATAGTAAATAAAATTTGGCTACAAATTAAATTCCCAAATAAGAATTCATTATGAAATGTGGACACCCTCTGAGTAAAATATGGCAACCTTAAAATGTTAGCCAAAAAAGGGATATATTATTAAATCTAGTAAAGCTATGTTATTTTCTTACAGCAAACCTGAAAGAAATCTCAAGCATTCATTGGACGAAAAGAACGAGTTGCTCAAATTTTAAGCTGTGACGTCACGTAATGTTAAGTCTACGGGAGTTGCTCAAACTGAAATCTGGGCAACTCTAATGTAATAGGGGCTTAACTCTCTTGCGTATCATTGGAAATGTTCTTTAATGCTATTATTTTATTGTAATTACTATATGTTGTAACTGTGTCTGTTGTCATTAAACATGCCTGTTTTTGTACCACTCTGCCTTCTCTCTACTTCATCTTATACCTAAAACACATAAGCTATTCACTCGTCATGTGATAAACAAAAATGAAATTGTTAATAAAATTGGAAGTGGGAAATAAGTATATAACTCGCGACGCTTTCGGAAATCAAGTAGGCGAAATTTAATTGTTTCGTTTTGAAATGTGTATTAACGTATTCTAAAGTAATGAACGAGATTTAATATATATGTGTAGAAGTATAAAGTATTCTCTTAATTTCATTTGCAAAAAGTAATTTCGTTTTTTAAAAAAACAGTTTCGTTTTGGGCGAAGGGAAAAGTAATAATTTTGTTATTGATAAAGTATTTTTATGTGAAAAGTAATTAAGTATTATAATTTGTAAAGTATGGCTTTTTTGGGGAATGCCAAAAATATAGATTTAATAGAATTAGTAACATAATTAGGTCTCTCGGTGCCTGAAGGTGCTAAAATAATTGATTTAAAGCATATTATAATGGAACCAGAGATGTATGATGAAGAGTTTAGTAAGAGTTTATCAAGTAGGATTACTGAAGATCGAATAACATCAGAAATAGCCGCGAAAACGTTGGAGGACCCTGAGCATGAACTTTATTGTTTACGTATCGAAAATTGAGTTCAAAATGTAAATATTTCAGATTTATGTAGTAACGATGAAAGTATAAACGTACACACAGATTTTCGAAAGTTAATGCACGAATATAAATTCAAAGATAGGGATATGTGAATTTTTATTTAGTTTTATTTGAACAGCAGGAACGACGTATTGGGTTAAGTGAAGATTATTGGGTAGAGCTCAATTATTGGGACTGCTCCCCTAAGAAATTATGCAACTAATCCCGCGTGAAAACGAGGATAATGCCAATAATTTTAAATATGTAAAATCATTATTGCTTAAGAGATATAAATTAATAACTGATAATTTAGATTTAAATTTTTAAATCATGTTTAAAATCCAGAAAGTAGATGGAAGGATTATTCATTCGAATAACAAAACTCTTTTAAGAAATGGATAACAGGACTCGATATTTCAGGTTTCGATAGTTTAAAAATTTTAATTATTACTGAACAATTGAAGAAACAAGTAAATTCAACAACTCGGGAACATTTTATGGACGAATGGCCCCAAAATTAATTCTCCAGACCAGTTAGCAGATAAATTGGATAATTATGATAATGTTCGATCTATTAAGTTTTACATTAAGAAACTCATCGAATTATATTCTCTTAATGATAAATTTCTGGTAGAAAAGAAATCATTTCCGTTTAGTGAAAATAAAAGTATTAATCGAAAAAATTTAGTCAGCTCGAATATTCGAAATGAAAAATGGGAATTTAAATGTTTTAATTGTAATGAGTATGGTTATTTATCTCGTGAATGCCCGGTAACGAAACTTTTGCTTACTGTAAGAAATATAAAAAGCATGGGTCCTCTCAGCGAATGTGTAAAATTGAAACCGATCAAAAGTGCGTCATGATTATCCTTCAGACAAAAAAATCCGGATTCATGTGCGTCGTTGGCGCCTACGAACTACTTGAAAGATGCTTATATTTATGGAAATAAAATGGTTGCAATAACTGATACAGGAAGCAGCTGTTGCCTCTTAAAAGAAAGTATTGCAATAAAAATGAATCTGAATATGATTCGAGATAGAAGTAATTTATTCGGTTTTGAAAATCAAAATAACCCAGTAACTAAAGCTCTTGGAAAAGCTGCAGTAAATATTCGTGTAGATGATGTAGTTAGAAAATTTATTCCTTTATTAATTGTCGAAGATAATTTCCAACCATGCGATTTAATTTTGGGTAGAACATTGTTAAATTTACCATACATTGCTTTTATGTAAATCAGGGGTAATTTAAATTCTGGATACACAAATGCAGAATTTAAATTACCCCCGATTTACATAAAAGCAATGTATGGTAAATGTATGTACGACGTTTTCTCTGAAATTCAAGTAGATATAAAGGAAAATACAGTTAAATAAAAAACATTAAATGAAACAGAAATCAAAAGTAAATCAATTTAATTAGAGCAAAAATTGAAGAAACTGAACATTCGATAATTAATGGAGCAATTTTAATCAAAATTATAGGACAGAATTTCGATTCTATTCTTGAAGTAGTTAACGGTGAAACAGTTTCGGTATCAGTAATAAATAAAGAATTTAACTTAAAAATTAGGAAAGATCAGGACTTAGGTAAGAGAATGGAAATAAATTAGAGAAGCTTAAACCTTTACTAATAAAGTTAAAAGTGATAACGAAAAAGGAAGTTATAACAATAAACAAAGGGAAAACTTTTAATGAAAGATATTAATTTCGACAAATATTTAAAAAGTGATAAAAAAACTGGAACTTTTGAATTTATTAAATAAATATAGAGCTTTTTCTTTAAACATAAGCGAGTTAGGCTGCACGAATTTATGCAAATTGGACATTAAAGAAGTAGATGGCAGTAAGCCAAAACTGTATAAAACCAATTCTGAACAGAGGAAGCACATAAAAGAAATTGTATGCGAATGGAAGAGGTATGGAATAGTTTCAGATACAAGATCTTATTCTAGTCCTGTATAATTAGATAAGAAAAAGACAGGGGAACAGCAATTGGTCATAGATTACAGACAATTAAACTCTCAGGCGGTCAGGGATACGTTTCTATTACCCAAAATTGGTGAAATTTCAGATGTCCAGTAGGAAGTCAATTTTATACAACTTTGGATTTAGCTAGTGGTTATTTACAATTACTATTGACTGAAGAAGCCAAATTGAAAACTGTTTTCGTAACTCCAGACCATACAGGTCAATTTAAGCAAATGATCTTTGGATTGGCGAATGCTCCAGCAGAATTCCAAAGACTCATGAATCTTGTTTTAGGCCAGTTGATCAACCAGATCCAGGGGGCTCCGGCTGCCGCCCGGAGCGTAATGATCTAGGGGCGCCAAAATCATGGAAAATGAAAATTGATAAAAAAAAATTAAGTTACAGAAATTTCATTTCATAAATGTATATTTTTTAAAGGTTTTAAAACAATTACACAAGTGATAATCTACCTTATAATTCCCATGCTATTAAATTAGGTACATTTGCAGTAGAACAGAACATATATATATATATATATATATATATATATATATATATTGGAAATTTTAATTAAAAAGGAATTTTAAAACTATATTATCTTTCTCAGCTTCTGTCTTTATTAAGATCGATTTTGCAATTAAAACATCCATTTGATTATTTGTAAAGTAAATATCTTTACTAATAATTTTAAAATAATAAAATTATTGATACTTATTATATAATTATCAGTCTGTCTATCTGTCTGTCTGTGTGTCTGTGTCTGTGTGTGAAAATACTATTTAAAGAATCAATTTAATTTTAGAATCAATTTAATTTTGATCGATTTCTCTTTCACTTAATATAAAAAAACTTATTCAATCAGTGAATGTAAGATACCATAGAGATTTTATATATATATATATATATATATATATATATATATATATATATATATATAATTGCAAGGTAAAAATTTAATAAAACCTTAATATTATATATAAACTAAATATCAATATTTGTAAAATACTTATTATAACATGTATTATTATAGACCCAAAAATTTAAAAATGCCTCATTTTAGTACAGTTTAAAATTGATGATATGCCTATATGTGAGTAATATTATATCTCAAAAATATCAGATTTACAAAAAATATAAAAAGGTTATAAACTCACTTATGAATTCATTTGATGGATTTTTTGTAACAATTGAAGGAAGGTATTGTGGTAGCCAGACATCTCATCCAATGAGACATGAAGGGAAAAAATAAAACAAATATTAGCATTTTTAAAATTATAAACATGCTACTATATCATCAACAAAAATACTTCACAAAGAAAGTTGTAAATAAATTTTATAAATAAATATCAATTATATTCAATCTTTAAGTTTAAATTATATTGCGTTCATACATAAACAACTCTAATGACAATCAAAATGTATTTATCGAAAAAACTATTTCAATAAATTTAACCGGCATAAATTATAAAATAATTTGCTTAATTAACTGATATTTTTTAAATCTGTCAACAGAATAAAAAAAAACTGAAAACGATAGATAATTCAATTTTTATTGAATTAATAAATCTAGAAACATGATGCATTAGTAAATGTTTCGGTTTGAGTTATAAAAAAATTAATATGATTTAATTTCAAACTGAAAAATAAAATCAGAAAAATACCTACACTTTCCTCTAGCTAATTATAAAATAGTCCTTTGGAAAACTTATTTGAAATACTTACAAATAGTTCAGGAAACTTTTAAAATAATATATTCAATAAACACATGACAAATTTATAGTCGCAAATCAATTTACTTACATTTCTGACTGTCAGCTCAAAACAAAGATAATTTAAATATATTACTTTTAACATTTTTCAATAATTAATAATTTTATTCTTTTTCAACATTTATGATTTACTATTTAAAACAATTAAAAAATTTACAAATAAAATTTTCTCCGAGGAAGCTTAAAAATGTGCATTGGTTAAAAAAATTCAGTCATTGAAATCTTTAAGAAAAATTTATATTGTAAAACTAATTTCAAAAGAAAATCAAAATTTTACTAAACAATGTATAATGGTTAAATGGCCAACTAAAAAATTAAACAGGTAAATCAGAAATAATGGAATATAGTTTTTTTTTAACTTCCTTAAAATTACATTTAACTTTATTTTGATTGAAAATTTAAATGAAATATTTCTTTAACTTTTTTTCATATAATAAATAAATGTGCTCTATCAAATCTTTCATTTATTATAGTTAAGCATGCAGTAGAAGATATGCTAATATCAAATGCAATCTAAGGTCAAAATTCCATTCTATTGAAAACTAGACAAAAATTGTTACTGTGAGCTAAACAACATAAGATTAAGTTTCTCATGTGTTTTGTTTTTTTTTAAATTAACCTGAGCTTCCAAATCTAGTTTACTAATACAGTACCCATATTTCTAATCAATAAAATATCCTTCAGTATTGAAAAATTTACTTATTTAGTTGTTTATCGTAGGTAAAAGTATATTATAAAATTCATGCACTAATTTAATGCTGATTTATAACGTCTAATTTGGAGCATAAAGTAAAGATCATGGTACAAAGAAGCCTTAATGACGTTGCTCATAAATACATCAACTAAATGTAAAAGCAAGAAAAATATCTCACATTTATACAATGGAATGCTTAGTATTAATTAAGACACAATACAAATTCAAAACTCTAAAATACGTTCAAATTTTATATTTATCTCAAGGAGAACTACACAGTAAGTCAAAGCAGATTTAAGTAATCAAGTAGGCTGAAATATTCAACTGCTAAAATAAGATGACACAATTATTTCTCATATTGCCTGTAAGGATTCAGAGGCAGGAAAAAGTACTCCCAATTTATTTATCATTTCAAACATGTTACTTCCTCCAAACATACATGTATAATATAATTGAGTAACAATTTATCAATATAAATAAAATTCTCATTCTTTTTATTTGATAAATTATTGTCTGGAGCTGCATTGAAATTGGCTGCACAGAATGAAATGAATATATAAATTTGAAAAGAAATATTTTAGATATTTCACAAAAAAATTATGAAACCCAGGGAATTTTTATTACTGGGATCCTTAATTTGATAACAATGAAACAAAAATTGATTCGTCCACTCTTTCAAACATTAAGAAAGGATATTCTATGATAAGATAAATTACACTCTTGTATGGCCACCATTGTTATCACCCATCGATTACAATTAATCATGTTCACTTTCTTTGCAGAGAAGAAAGTTCTAAGGAAATAATATATTTCTACTTGTGAGAGATATTTGACTATTTATCATGCACATTACAATGACGCTCGCATAGGAATCATTTCAAGGAAGAGCGTGCCGTATGAGTATCACTAATTATGTGTATCACAATCTTATTAGAATTTAAAATTCTGGTTAACCTGCAAAAAATAAAGTGGTCTAGAGCATCTTTTTATCCTCACTCAGATATTTTGTTTATCTGGAAATATATTGACACTTCCTCTAGTGTAAAATTAAAATAAGAACATTCTTTGTTGCGTAATAAAATAAATTGTATTTATATTATGCATTTTAAGAGCAACCATGGACTGCAAGAGCAGCTTTCATAAAAATTTAATTTGAATTCACTGGTGCAAGATCCTCAAATAGGATTAGCTGTAAAGAAAGTCAAGCAATATTTGATAAAATTAAATGTTTGAATAAACCACGGAATAACAACTAATTGAAAATATTGAGATGAATCAGAAGAATAAAGATATTTTAAAAAATTATGAAAACCAGATGGAGGAGACAGCTAAATATTATTCAAAACCCCACTGTCTTTCAAATATACAAAGTCAATTCAAAGGGGAATTTCGCCTTGTAAAAATTTCCAAATTATTCTTACTTGAATTAAACCATTTCACCGACACCCATTAAGAGATATACAATCAACAAAAAAATGGGTTTTACACTTAGTTCTCAGATTCTCACCATAATGGTCACATTCTGTTAGAGGGTTCCTTAAAGAGCAAATTTACGAGTTAGGCATGCAAGCATGTATGTTCATAGCTTGAGGTTGTTAATAAAACACTACAACGTCTGTTAAATTTTACCTCATTGTTGAGAGAGTTGGTTTAATGTTATGGAGCTTGCTACTGGTTTTCTGATTACATTTTTTCTGACAGAGACAGTAAATTAACGATCAACAGTAGATTTCAGGTCAGCATAAATAATTGCTCAAGTTAGTAATTCTTAAGCTAATTTCGCAGCTTTATCTACCAATTTATTTCCATGAATTCCAACATGTGATAGAAATTATAAAAATAAAATCTAGGCTCCTTTTGAAGGTAACTGTTTATGAATATTTTTGACCATAAGTAGATTAGATTATCTGTTGTTGGATTTTGTATACTCATAGAATCTGTGCATAAAATGCACATGGATCAGTTTTACTGTATGGTCACCCTTGGCGTATTTTTTTAAGCCAAATTTGGCGAACATTCGGACCGCCTTATTTTTGTCTGATGCGATTCTCGCGAGATGCTCTGCTTGTCTCGCGAGACAAGTCTCATGCTATCATCTACGAATTTTCAGATATCGTTCCTAACCTTTCTTCGCTAATAAAATTCTGTCGAGTCAAATAAACAAAATTTGCGTTAATCAAAATATTGTCGCTGAGATTTTATTTCAACAGGTTGTCTGCTGTGCGTTGCTTTTTTTTCAGCTATTAACTCTCAGAATATGTGTGGAGGAAAAAAAAAACAATAAAATGTGTAGTAAATTCCTTGCGTTCATCGACTACATTATACGGGTCTAACCGCCAAAAACATCTGACACGGAGCAGGCAGTAGCGGCTTTGATGGCAAAATAGGAGCTAGAGAGAGGTATTTTTATTGTTCATTATTTACATAATTAATAATAAATTAAATGGTCTTCATGAAATGAATTTCTTATGAATATTTACCGATTTAAATCCATTAATCTAAGATTTATTCAAAATATTTTATTATTAATTTAACATAAACTTTATTATTTTACCATTGTTGTTTGAAATCTTTAACTTTGCGTTTTTTGTTAATTTTGTAAAATTAGTTGAGCATATTGATAGATACCAACGTCCTGAACAAAATCTGTTCAACTTCATAATAAATATAATTAAAGGAATTAAAAAACAATGGTCGAGTAGAGTCATATACCACACTTTAATAAAATACCATTAATCTGATGATGCTTCGGTAAACACAAAGCAAAACAGAAAGGTCTACTTCTGAAGACCTATTAGCCGAGTTGGTAGCCGAAAGGTTGGAGCTAATGCTTTTGCTTCAACAGTTCATAGAGATCGACATCCACCTTGGGCAGATATGTTTGCACTGGATACAGTCAGTCAAAAAAGTCTACATACAACCTTAAAAAAAGGTCACATTTCAAAACAGAGTTATATTTCAATTTGCAAACTCGAATAAATATTTCCTTATTCATTAAAAACAGATTTACACAGTTAAAAAAGTTTCAAACTATCATCTACTAGAAAATTTTGTGAATATGTAAAAATTAGTGATTAAATAATTGTCACAAAAGTCTGAATACACACAATTGGTTGAGAAGAAAAAATCTTACTCCGAAATTAACAAAATTGTAAACAAAAGTCAGTCGACTAAGCAAACAATTTACAGAAATTTTTTTAAACGCGGGCATGTGCTCAGCAAATCTTGGATATGGGTGTCCAAGGAAGCTCAATGATCGAGAAACATGAGCCATAGTAAGAAAAGTGAAGAAAAATCCAAATATTAGTGCCCCCAAAATTAGCATATCAAATTTCAACAGAAATTGAAAGCAGGTACACCCAGAAAATGTTCATAGAATTTTTTGATCGGCTGGCTACAATGGCAGAGTTCTCAGAAGGAAACCATTCGTATCATCTGTAAACCGAAAGAAAAGACTTACCTTTGCATCTTCATATATTGACAAGTATTTTAAGTTTTGGAAAACAATTTTGTTCACCGACGAGAGCAAGTTCAATGTTTTTAGAAGTGATGGCAGCAGAAAAGTTTGGAGGAAAAAAGCACGAGAATTTGCCTCCCACCGTTCTTTACGGTGGAGGCAGTGTGATGGTTTGGGATGCCATGGCAGCAGCTGGAGTTGACTATCTGGTTTCCATCAAGGGTACTATGGATCGTTTTGAATACCTGAAGATTTTGCAAGACAATCTACATGAATCAGTCAGAAAATTGGGAATTGGAAGCAAGTTTGTCTTCTCACAAGTCAATGATTCTAAGCACACGGCAAAGATTGTGAAGGAATGGCTATTCTGCAAGACGCCCAAACAGTTTCATTCACATCCACAGTCTCCAGACCTTAACCCTATCGAACACATTTGGGAGAAAGTCGACAGAAAAATACGACAACCTATTACCAGCTTCGAAATCCTAAAGAAGGCTATACAACTGGCTTGGTCCCAATTTCCACCTGAAACAACAAAGAGCCTGGTAAATTCAATGCCAAACTGAATGCATGCAGTCAATGCTTCAAAGGGAGGGCCTACCAAGTATTAATGGTATTTTTATTCTTGTTAATTTCCAAAAATTTGAATTTCTTTTCTCTGTATGCAGACTTTCATGACAACTTAATTTGAAACTTTTGTTGTTTTCATTACCTTTTAACAACCATGTTGATAATTTTATTTATTTTGAGTTATTATGAGAAACATTGTGAAAATAAAATTGAATTTTCGAAATTATGAGTTAAGTGCAAAATATACAAAAATCAGAGTATGTGCAGAGACTTTTGTGACTGACTGTAGGAGTTCAATTTAAACTGTAGGTCCAGTCCTAACGTGTCCTCGTCTGAAATGAATAGTGTGACAAATATAGAAAAAATTCCAAAGATAAAATATTTTGAGACTTCTATACATTGTAAGATTAAATATACTTTTTATGCAAATTGTAAATGTGCAGAAGAAAAGACAACGTTTATCAAGTACAAAAACAACAATTTATATTGTTCTTGAAAGAAGATAATTGTACCATTCAGAACTAATTCTGGGTCATGATGAAAAAATCATTGCAAAAAGTGTAAAAATACAACAAAAAATGAAAATAATCATCTCATTCCAATTGTGTATTTCCTAAAGAGCTTTAAGTGAATCTTTTAATCACCGGGACATTCTAAATATAGGGACATATAAAATATTTCGTTAATATTTAAACTTATGTAAAAATATGCTTTACTATTGGAAAGCACACACAGAATTATATTGAAATAAAATTGCTAGATACATTAGCATAATAATTTCCCATGAGTATATATGTCAACTCCAAGCAGGCAAATATGTATAAAAATGCTATATATCATGTACATTTTTGTTTAAAAACCACACACAATATCACGTTGAAATAAGAGTGATAGGCACATAAGTATAATAATTTCCCATGGGTATATATCTCATCTCAAAGAAGGCAGATAAATATAAAAATGAGATACATATAATGTGCTTCGTTTCTTGTGCACTTCAGAATATTCTTACATATTATATAGGAACAATTTTCCTAGAGAGCTCCAAAGTGAATCTTTTAATCAGCACATGGAAGACTCTAAATATATTCAGAAATATAGAAATATTTCCTTAATATTTAAATTTATGTAAGAACATCCTTAAATATTAAAAAGCACACAAATATTACATTGAAATAAGATTGATACAAAATTAAGCATAATAATTTCCCCTGGGTATACATGTCATCTCCAACGAGGCAGATAAGATATAAAAATGATTATATAAAATGTGCTTCAATTTTGGTGAACTTCAGAATATTCTTACATATTATTTTGAAAATATTTTCCTAAAGAGCTCCCAAGTGAATCTTTTAATCATCACAGGGAGGACTCTAAATATATGGAAATATAGAAATATTTCCTTAATATTTAAACTTACGTAAGAGTATCCTTTACTGTTAAAAAGCACATGCAATATTACATTCAAAAACAATCGATACAAAGATAAGCATAATAATTTCCCATGGGTATACATCTCATCTCCAAGGAGGCAGATAAATTTAAAAATAAGAAATTCACATATTGTGCATCATTTCTTATAAACTTCAGAATATTCTTACATATTATATAGAAACAATTTTCCTAAAGAGCTCCCAAGTGAATCTTTTAATCATCACAAGGAGGACTCTATATATACGGAAATATAGAAATATTTCCTTAATATTTAAACTTACGTAAGAATATCCTTTACTGTTAAAAAGCACAAGCATTACATTGAAATATTGAATTACATTGAAATAAGATTGATGGATATATAAGCATAATAATTTCCCATGGGTATACATGTCATCTCCAAGGAGGCAGATAAGTATAAAAATGATTATATAAAAAGTGCATTTTGGTTTAAAAAGCACACACAATATTACAGTGAAATGAGATTGATAGATACATACATAAGTATAATAATTTCCCATGGGTATACATGTCATCTCCAAGGAGGCAGATAAGTATAAAAATAATTATATAAAATGTGCTTCAATTTTTGTGAACTTCAGAATATTCTTACATATTATTTTGAAAATATTTTCCTAAAGAGCTCCCAAGTGAATCTTTTAATCATCACAGGAAGCACTCTAAATATACGGAAATATAGAAATATTTCCTTAATATTTAAACTTACGTAAGAATATCCTTTACTGTTAAAAAGCACAAGCAATATTACATTTAAATACAATTGATACAAACATAAGCATAATAATTTCCCATGGGTATACATCTCATCTCCAAGGAGGCAGATAAATTTAAAAATAAGAAATTCTATAAATTGTGCATCAATATCTTATAAACTTCAGAATATTCTTACATATTATATAGAAACAATTTTCCTAAAGAGCTCCCAAGTGAATCTTTTAATCATCACAAGGAGGACTCTAAATATACGGAAATATAGAAATATTTCCTTAATATTTAAACTTACGTAAGAATATCCTTTACTGTTAAAAAGCACAAGCAATATTACATTGAAATAAGATTGATGGATATATAAGCATAATAATTTCCCATGGGTATACATGTCATCTCCAAGGAGGCAGATAAGTATAAAAATGATTATATAAAAAGTGCATTTTTGTTTAAAAAGCACACACAATATTACAGTGAAATGAGATTGATAGATACATAAGTATAATAATTTCCCATGGGTATACATGTCATCTCCAAGGAGGCAGATAAGTATAAAAATAATTATATAAAATGTGCTTCAATTTTTGTGAACTTCAGAATATTCTTACATATTATTTTGAAAATATTTTCCTAAAGAGCTCCCAAGTGAATCTTTTAATCATCACAGGGAGAACTCTAAATATACGGAAATATAGAAATATTTCCTTAATATTTAAACTTACATAAGAATATCCTTTACTGTTAAAAAGCACATGCAATACTACATTGAAAAAAAATTGATACAAACATAAGCATAATAATTGCCCATGGATATACATCTCATCTCCAAGGAGGCAGATAAATTTAAAAATAAGAAATTTCCATATTGTGCATCGTTTCTAATAAACTTCAGAATATTCTTACGTATTATATAGAAACAATTTTCCTAAAGAGCTCCCAAGTGAATCTTTTAATTACAAGGATCTATATGGAAAATAGAATACTTATATTTAAACTTACTAGAATATCCTTACTGTTAAAAAGCACAGCAATATTACAGTGAAATGAGATTGATAGATACATAAGTATAATAATTTCCCATGGGTATACATGTCATCTCCAAGGAGGCAGATAAGTATAAAAATAATTATATAAAATGTGCTTCAATTTTGGTGAACTTCAGAATATTCTTACATATTATTTTGAAAATATTTTCCTAAAGAGCTCCCAAGTGAATCTTTTAATCATCACAGGGAGGACTCTAAATATATGGAAATATAGAAATATTTCCTTAATATTTAAACTTACGTAAGAATATCCTTTACTCTTAAAAAGCACATGCAATACTACATTGAAAAAAAATTGATACAAACATAAGCATAATAATTGCCCATGGGTATACATCTCATCTCCAAGGAGGCAGATAAATTTAAAAATAAGAAAGTTCCATATTGTGCATCGTTTCTAATAAACTTCAGAATATTCTTACGTATTATATAGAAACAATTTTCCTAAAGAGCTCCCAAGTGAATCTTTTAATCATCACAAGGACTCTATATATATACGGAAATATAGAAATATTTCCTTAATATTTAAACTTACGTAAGAATATCCTTTACTGTTAAAAAGCACAAGCAATATTACAGTGAAATGAGATTGATAGATACATAAGCATAATAATTTCCCATGGGTATACATCTCATCTCCAAGGAGGCAGATAAGTATAAAAATGATTATATAAAATATGCTTCAATATTTGTGAACTTCAGAATATTCTTACATATTATTTTGAAAATATTTTCCTAAAGAGCTCCCAAATGAATCTTTTAATCATCACAAGGAGGACTCTAATATATACGGAAATATAGAAATATTTCCTTAATATTTAAACTTACGTAAGAATATCCTTTACTGTTAAAAAGCACAATTAATATTACATTGAAATAAGATTGATGGATTTATAAGCATAATAATTTCCCATGGGTATATATCTCATCTCCAAAGAGGCATATAAATTTAAAAATAAGAAATTTCCATATTGTGCATCGTTTCTAATAAACTTCAGAATATTCTTACGTTTTATATAGAAACAATTTTCCTAAAGAGCTCTCAAGTGAATCTTTTAATCATCACAAGGAGGACTCTATATATACGGAAATATAGAAATATTTCCTTAATATTTAAACTTACGTAAGAATATCCTTTACTCTTAAAAAGCACATGCAATACTACATTGAAAAAAAATTGATACAAACATAAGCATAATAATTGCCCATGGGTATACATGTCATCTCCCAGGGAAGGCAAATAATTATAAAAATGATTACATGTAAAGTGCTTCATTTCTTCAACTTCAAAATATTTTTATATGTTATATTGGAACACTTTTCCTGAAGAGCTCCCAAGAGTATCTTTTAATCTTCACTGGGAGGACATTAAATATAGGGGAATAAAATTATTATTTCCTTTATATTTTTATTAACATAAGAATTTTTATTACTGTTAAAGTGAACTATATTATTTTTAAATAAGATTGATACAGATTGAATAAGCATAATAAATTCAAATGAGATATATATGATGGAGCTCCAAAGAGACTTATGAATGAAACAATCATACTTAATGTGCTATCCTTGCTGTATTACTATAAAATATTCTTTACTATATTTTAAAACAGTTGTTTTAGCAGTCTTATTTCGAAACTTTTAATTATTGCTGCATGTGCATTCTATATAGGGTGATATAGAAATAAGGGTAATATTTAAACTTACATAAGAATATTTTTACTGTAAGAAAGCAATGCAATAATTTTAAATGTTATTGAGATACATGTATTAGAAATTCTTTTGAAATTCACATGTCAGCTCTAAACAGGCAGTTTAGGATAAAACATTTTTATAAAGTAGTTAGCCAATATTTTCCCTCTTTTAGTTTCAAATTATTTTACATCTATTTTTAACACAATTTTTATTAAAGATCTCCCAAAAGAATGTTTTAATCAATACATTGGAAAAGAGAACTTTAAATTAAAATGATTTCATTATTATTTTTTAAACTAGCAGGACAGTGTCTCCAGCTTTTTTGGTATTTATCTGCTTGTCGCGAACGATCAATTTTTGCCAACATGAGCA
The DNA here is from genome assembly GCA_037975125.1 of Latrodectus hesperus. NCBI lineage: Eukaryota > Metazoa > Arthropoda > Arachnida > Araneae > Theridiidae > Latrodectus > Latrodectus hesperus. The sequence continues at coordinate 93,099,153 of CM075857.1, forward strand.
CTATAGTAGACTCAGACCAACAGTTCAAATTTTTAGCCTCTTACATTCATGCTCAAGGTGAGATTCGGACCCAAGATGTTAAACCGAATGCAAGAGTACAATCCATTCTGCTGCCAACTCAGCTGCTTTTGTGAGATGTAATTTCCCACATAAAATGTTTTCAAGCAAAAAACGCGATTACAAATTTAGTGTTGTTGTTTACTTAGCCTTGTTGAAAAAACCATTTTGCATTAAGAAATCAAGTTTAAAATATGGATCTGTTAAAAAAATAATATGCTGCATTGAATTTGGAACTCTTCACTAGCATAGCTTAATTCTTATAAGCTTTATAATTGAAAACACAAAACACATTTGTTACAATTGATAAAAACACTATTCTTTCAAAATTAGGAAAAAAGTAAATCCCTGGTTTTCTTTCTCATCTTCAGTTATTGTCATAGAAGGCAATTTTAAAAGTGAGAAAAAGAACCCTTCTTCGTTCTTGAAGCGAGAATTTTCCTCAAGAAATTTTCTTTCGTTTACATGAACCAAATTGAGGTAAGAGAAAATTTACAAACAACTCAAAGCAGGGTTAACTTTGTTTTAAAATTAATTCCAAACTCTGTAATCTAAATTTTAAAATGAAACAGTTTTTATTTTAAGTTAGTGAGTTACAAATATTAACATGATTTTCATCCCACGCTATTTTTAATTCAAATTCAAACAAAAGTTTGGCGGGAAAGAGAATAAGAATTATATTTATATAGATAGCTATAGATACTATGTTACTATAACATACTCATTCAATAGTTTTAAGATTAAACTTAGTTAAGCTCACAGTGACCTCGAAGCGAAACACTGCTTTCTAGAAAGAAGGTTACAACTTTGATCCCAATGATTGAACAAATATAAATTTTAAATTTATTCCATTTGAATATACATCTATCGTGGTGCATACTGAGGGAATTTCTGGATTTCCTTCTTTTTGGTACCGAATAGAGATAAAATATCTTGAAAAGTTCTCAACAAAGACAAATTACCAAGGGGACTTTAAAATGCCTTTCAATAAGCTAGATATATAGTAGCCAGCAAAATTGCTATTACAGGTTAAATTTAGCAATTTATAAATATTTGGCTATGCACAGTTCTTTCAAAATTTTATTAAATAAACATTTTTGAATGCTATTCAATTTTCTAGAATTAATGCAACATATTTAGCTTAATGTTTCATTTTATTTGTTATTTTTCGTTTTGACTTGTCAGACTCCCAAAAGCAAACAGTTAAATAAAAACAGCCTCAACTAATTGATACATTAATTTTTGTTTTTAATGAATTTAACTAGAATAACAGTTAAATCAAATTCAAAATGGATATGAAGTTAAGAACAAAAACAAATCTTTTTCATTTAATTATATTTTTAGCTGATGGAAATTTTAATTCTGATACTAACACACAGATTAATGTAAGATGAATAACAAGCCTAGTAGAACTGCTTTAAAATATTAAAAAAAGAGAAAAAATTTTAAATTATTAGATTTTTTTTATTAAGAAATTGTTATCTTATGCAGTACATCAGTCCCTTTTTGCAAGTTGGATTTTTACTTTCTTGACAAAAATATTGTAAAAATTTAATCATAAAATCTGCAAGAAAAATGAAACAAGTATAAAGTATGACAGAATTTTTAGACATTATGATAAAATAAGCTGTAAGGATGTGTTAAAAATATTTAGTGACAGTAAGTCTTCTGAAATTTAGATTTCACTACCAAATTTTCAGTGAAGTTTTATAGAGAAATTTCATATAATCATAATCACCATAATATTTATGATGCTATGAGTTACCATAAAAAAATTTTTACAAGCATTACACTATCTCAGTACTTGTACTGATTAATATATGAGTAAATTTAATTCCTTAAATATGTAAGCAAACAATTAGAGTAAAAAAAAATCACAGTGACTTACCCAATTCCTTCAGTAAAACAGCAAGTATATTGCAGAGTAAACAGATGTTATTCTGTAAAAAAAATTTATTATAAGATTCATTAAAAAATACTATTTTTGTTTTTATTTAAATTATGTAAACATTAATTTTTTATGTAATGAATTTAAATATTTTTACAATTCTATATAATTGATGTAATTACACTTTTGAACTTTCATATTTACATAATTTTTTTAATTATTTGTATTTTTATTTTGTAGATATTTTGACTGTTGTCTTGGAAATCTAGCCTATTAATGTTGAAAATGAATTTTAGATAAATGAACATATTCATTTTCAAAAACGCAGCACTTGTAATCTTAACATTCAATATAGATGTGCAACACATGTGGATGAGTGTGTGATCTTGTAAGTGATTTCGCAGGATGAAAAATAAACAAGTATAACAAAAAAATTTTTTATCAATTTATTCAAATTAAAACCTCCACTTCTATTCACTTTTACTTTAAAAATCAAGAAACGCTTTTTATTCTGACTTATTGCTCCATAGCATTTTTTAATGAGCAAAATAAAAATTATTGAATAATTTATGCCTTAACGCATCTTTAAAGTTTTATTATTAAATTAAGTTACTTAATTTTATTTTAGAACTATTACTTTCACTGCTGATAATTCTGAATTTGAGAAGAATCTTTGCATTCTAAGTAAAAAAAAATCTAAATTTTAAAGCAAAAATTAAATTTCAAAAATAATTCTTTAAAATATTTTTTTCGGATAATTTATTTAACTGAAAGTACTTCATAGTTAGCATATTAGCTATAAATAAAAGTAGAAATGGGAAATTGAAGTCATTAAAAATAGTAAAAATAGTATGCTTTACTGAAATCCAAAATAAATAAATGCTGAAATTTCTGTTTTAGGTAAGGTGACATCTAATGATTTTACTTTTATTTTAAAATTATTAATGAATGTATGTTATTAAAAATACTAGATATTATACACATTCAGATTAAGAAATAGATTAGAACTACTGCGATTAATAGGTGATTAGCAGGTCAAGCCAACGGACCCACGCGCCAACTTTCGTGGGTATTAGTTTCTAGTAGAAAATGCTCACTCAGATTTTGAGAAAAAATCTGTGATTCAGTAAAATTATGTTATTTAATATTTTTAACGATAAATACAATTTACTTTGCTTTGTTAAAAACGCTGTTTTGAACAACGAAACCAGATTTTGACGAGTAAAAACAAATCGAATGAGTTTTGGAGCACTTGAAACTTCCCTTTAGTTACGCTGGTTGTGAATGTTGAAGTTGTGTCTCTCTAATCCGCTTCCAATACAGTTCGATAAGCGGGAAATTAATTAATAGCGTAAAAATATACTCGCAACAGAGTGCTATTAACTATACATTTTCCAAAACCGCAAAAACATAGCAATGATCGTTATTTTTTTATTTTAAAAAAATTACAGGAAGGGATTGTAAAAAGAATGGAGCACATCAGATGCAGTGAAAAATTCTTTAAAACGATGTAACACCATTCGATCTGCAGGTCGAATGGTGTTACATCGTTTCAATCACATCGTGGCATACGAAACTTTACACTGTATTATTCGTTTTTAATGTAACTCAGCATTAGTTATGTTCAAATTAATTAGAAATGTGTTAATCAAAATTCTAAATTGAAACAAAACCAAAGTTTTAATTAAAAATTGTCTAGTGGTCAACGTGCCTGACTGCGGATAAGGAGGTCCTGGGTTCGAATTCCGGTTTGGGCATGGATATACTTTCTCTATCTATCCTGTCTTTGTCCTTTCCTTGTAAGAATGAGGTGTGAATGGTTGCCTACCCTATAAATGGGTACCTATGGCATGTGTGTAGAGCAAAGTCGTACTTTCACCTTCAAGGTGCTCTGATCAAACGAAAGACACTCCTAATTGACTTAAATTCGCATAGCCAAAGGCATAGCGAGCTTGGCTTGTCCAAGTGTCATTAGTAACAACATCAACATCCAGGAAAAAAGTTCTTTTTCCAATTTCGAACATCTGTTCTCAATTCAAACACAAACGAAAATTTGGCGGAGAAATAGTATTATGCAATAGGTCGCAGTTTGGTTTGTTTGTCGCTCAACGGTCATTTTTTGCACACGAGGGCTAATTAGACCGGGACTTACGGCTTAAAGTGGAATCCGAACCACTACAAACATCCATGCCCAAGGTGGGATTCGAACCCACGAACTGTTGAACCGAAGGCAAGAGCGCTAACCATTCGGCTGCCAGCTCGGCGCAATAGGTAGCAGATATTTATCCACAATAACTTTTTATAATTATGCCTAACACTCAATGATTCATAATGATTGATAGGTTTAAATGAAAATTATAAATTTTGCATTTATTTTAATAACATAACTATATGTACATTTTTAAACAATATCTAACCTGTATTTTAGTTCACAATATCAAATTTTATACTATACTTAGTTATAAAAAATCAAAGCTCAGTTTCAAAATGAAATATATTTGTATAGGAATTCATTATATATATAATCAGTTTTCAAAATAGTTGTTAAATTGTTTTTTCTCGAGGTTGGTTGGTTGGGTTTTATGGCGCAAGATGTGCTTTTTCAAGGAGATTATGTTAATGTTTAATCAGAACCTGATGCTAGTTTTCTCTAACACCGTTTATAATTTAAATAATCTGGTTGAATAACTTATACCACATAACGCGTTCATATCAATAATTATTTTGCCTTTTGACTTTAAAAAGTAGTTACATTTAAATTAAGCTAATCAAATTTCCAATTTCTTAATCAATAGATTTCTGTAAATGAATTTTTAACAATATAAAGCAGATTGTCAACTTTCAAAAATTGGCACTCAAGAATTTTGCAAAAACATTCACTACCTCATTATATCTTTATTATATTACCACTAATTTGCCAAGAAAATTAATAGGAATTATTGACATGGAATCTTTTCTGGAGAAAATAAATAACAAAGAGTACAATTTTTTCTAACAATTATTCACTTACTGGCGAGAATATTAGTTCAAACAGAATTAATACAATAGGAGATTATAGAATTTACAATATAGATTGTAGAACTAGCAACTGGGATATATAGGAGATTATAGAATTTACAATATAGATTGCAGAACTAGCAACTGGGATATATAGGAGATTATGGAATTTACAATATAGATTGCAGAACTAGCAACTGGGATATATATTTAAAAACAATCTATTTCTAATTTTCCAATAATTCCCCTCCCAAAAAAAAAAAGATAAGAAAAACTGAATTTTCAAAAAGATAATATACTCAAGAAGCAATATCCATATCTTTTAATTAAATATTACATTAAAAACAAGAGCAAAACAATTAACAGCAAGATTAAAAACAAAATATTATTTTCATAGAAATTAAACCTTTTTGTACTTACTTTTATTTCAATACACAGATTAAAACAATGACTTTGATATCATTTAGTGAACAATCTAATGACCTACGATTGTTGTAATCACCGGGTTCACAATCGCGAGGAGAACTGACAAACTCCAGAACACCCCTCCAGTGTGGATATAATTAAGAAAATAAAAAAAATACTATAGAATATAGATGAATGCAGACGAAAAAACAAACGAAACATCCGTCTGTCATTGGTCAAAAAGGTTTGGCATCGAGCCTGGGAATTTTCTCTTAAAACTGTCACAGTAGGCACAATTTTCTATGAATTCGCTTATTAATGAAGTTAATAGACTAAACATACACATTACAGAAGAGCCATTTACATAAGTGAATATAGACAGACGGTCAAGAGCTACCAACACCAATAAATTAAAAAAGAAAATCGTCTACATCTGAATATTAGATAAGCAAAACACTTTATGATGATATGTTAAATCTGCCGTCCTTCCCATACTTTGGACATACTAAATGCAAAACATTTATGGAGTTCATAACATCAACAAAGTAATTTTATTAAAAATGTTATGATTCACTGTGATGATTAATATACATATTTCTGTCCTAATAATGTAAATAAAGCAAATATTTGTGATCGAAATGGGTGCTTTTGGTTTATCAAATTATTCTTTGTTACAGCAGCTTCTTTGAATGTGGAAAAGCATTGACAATGTATATTATTTTTGATAATTTTTGAAATAAGCAATATTATGTCTGCACAATCAGGCGAAGTATGCTAAATCAGGTCTTTGCTGTGGATCGTCCATCAGCTCCATGTTTCATAAGATCAAAACATCCTTTGTTTGAATGAATGTGGGAGTTCGCATTGCGATGAAGAATTAATTCGCCTCTTCAGCTTTTTTTTTTTTTTTTTTTTCTCCTTCAAATTTCTCCGATGACTTGTTTTAAAAAATAGTCATTTACCGCATAGAATTAAACATTTTGTGTTGTTGTAGCGCGAATATTGCTAAAAATAATAATGCGGTGGAAATAGTAATCATTTGTTTTAATGTGTTTCTTCTGCACAAACAACTTATCTTGGATTTTTCTCGTCTTAGAAAACCCACTCTGTTGATTTTTGTTTTGTTTTACGCTCATTTACATAGATCCAAGATTAATCTCTAATGTAGAAAATATACACCATCTTTGACGATCATTTAGACAACAGATGCTTTTTAACATTTGTTTACACCAATTGGCATGAATCTACATTTGGCCATTTATTTTAAGCAAAATATATTTTAAAGGCAAATGTTCTTATACGTTTTTTAATGCATATCATACTAATTCTCATAACTGCCTCATATTTCACAGGATTATCTTATTTTATCACTCTACGCACACCATTGATGTTTTCCAGCACAAAAACAGATTTTAAATGGTTTTCACGGAATTAGGCTTGAGGCAACTGTCGACCACGATTCATTTCGTTTTACTAATTTTTTATAATCCTCTAGAATGATGGTTTTAATGTTTTATAAATTAAATTTATCGAAACTCATGTCGTGGTAATCCGCGTTGAAATTAATGAAAAGATAATCACAAGAAAATGATCAGCAGCTAATTTCATTATTTGCTAGATATGAATTTTTCAATTTAGTGCAAACAAAAAATTATGCAGAATAGACAAAACGTTCTGTTGTTTACTAATGACACTTGGACAAGCCAAGCTCGCTATGCTATGGGAATTAAGTCGATTGGGAGCGTCCTTCGTTTTAATTAGAGCACCATGAAGGTGAAAGTACGACTTTGCTCTACACATATGCCATAGCTACCCGTTTATAGGGTAGGCAACCATTCACACCTCATTCATACAAGGAAAGGACAAAGACAGGATGGATAGAGAGAGAAAGTACATCCATGGCCGAATCGGGATTCGAAACGCAGGACCTCCTTATCCGTAGTCAGGCACGCTGACCACTAGACGAGTTGGTCGGCACAAAACGTTCTAATAAAATTATATTCAATACTATTGAATGGTATCAAACTATCAGATTTAGAAACTTAAGCGATCAACATGGCAGCGCAGTTACAGTTGACAAGGTTAAAAATAGAAACTGCAACTCTCTCAATCTAAGTAGGCAATTTTAAACTGATTAAAGTCAATTTCTTTAGCAGTTGAAACTGAGTTGATAAACAAATATAACTTTGAAGCTTAAAAACAGAGAGAGAAATTATATAAATGATGTATACACACAATAAAAATACTTAATAAATATTTGGATACAAAAAATTCAAAAATTTTCGTTACTTTCATTTCATTTTAATTTTTAATTATTTTTAGTGGGGTAAGAAATTAAAATTACGATATATCTTCATAAACTTATATCCTAAACACGAAATAATTTTTTTAACTGCTTAGGGCCTTTTTATAATTCCATATAATTGCAAAATATTTATTAAAAACAGAAAACCATTTTGCTCTTTTTTGTGATAAAAAATTTTTAAGCTCAAATTAATTTCTAAAATCTTTTTAAAAGTAATCAAATACATGAATGAACTGTTGAAGTAAAACATGCATTTGAATTCACTAAACTAAAATGAATTGTTGAGATGGTTTTCTGGTGTGAAATATGTGTTTTAATACATTTTCTTCAAAGCATACAAATTCACCAACTTAAAAACTAATTTATAACTGGTATTATGAGTCATTATTTTTATTAAAAAATAAAAATAATAATTGAGTAACGTTACAATTGCGTTTGTTTATGCCTATAAATATTTTCAAAATTTGTATTTACATTCACTTTAATTGATGCATTTTCAATCTTGTGTAAATAACAATATTTTAAATGTGAAAACACAATAGCCATCCATATCCATTTCGATGTTATGCGGGAAAAAATCGATTCTCAGAATCTGCGATTATCTTTAATTAGAATAAAGGATGCACATCCACGTACATACATTTGAAAATTTATACAAATGAAACATTAAACTGTAATTATATAAAAGGTAAACTGATTGAATATTAATACACGATAGATTTCATCAAAAGAAAAATTTACAACGTCAGACTGTTTTCAACGAATGTAAGCGAACTATAAAAAAGAATATATAAATCCTTAACCATACTCGAAACATAAATTTGGGCGAAAATATTTAAGAATTAATTTAAAGTTAAATTTATTGTTGTGAAAGTTATTTATGAAATATTTGCATGTTTTTTACAAAAGCAATGTGATCCGATAGTTATAAATGCAAAATAAGTATAAAAAATAATAACGCAATTTAATATGTAAAATGATATAGAAAAATGATTGTCATGTTTTCCACACAATCTAAATTTGATATTAAACAAAATAAATAATACTTTTCATAATTTATCAAAATATTTATATCAGTAAATCAATAGTTCGAAAACGGCATTTATTTTGAGCTAAAAAGTTTTACATAAGAAATGTATAATGTCTTTAAATAAATGACGTAGTAAAACGAAATAGAGATAGAAACAAAATTTTCCCATTAAATATAATTAAAAATGTAAACATGAAAATTAATCTTACTGAGAGATCCTGTGGCTGTTTGTCTCTAAACAACCATATTTTTCACATTAAATTTAACCATTTAATTAACTTGGTTAAATTAAAATAATTTAACCAAGATCTGCAGTTTAAAGTGGATTCTGAAGCACTGCAAATATCCTTAACCAAGATGGGATTCGAATTCACGAGCTCTTGTATCGATGACGAGAACAGGAAATTCAGTACCGTAAATATTTTTTTCCTAGCAATTGAGCAGAGATGAGAGGAAGTTGTTGTTGTTTACTAATGACACTTGGATAAGACAAGCTCGCTATGCGAATTAAGTCGATTGGGAGCGTCTTTCGTTTTTAAGCAAAGCACCATGAATGACATTAGCTTGCTCACACACATGCCATAGGTTCCCGTTTATAGGGTAGGCAACCATTCACACCTCATTCATACAAGGAAAGGACAAAGACAGGATAGATAGAGAGAGAAAGTACATCCATGCCCGAACCGGGATTCGAACCCAGGACATCCTTATCCGTAGTCAAGCACGCTGACTACTAGACAAGTTGGTCGGCTGAGAGGAGGTAAAATTGTTTATCTTCTTGAAGAGAATTAAAGTCCGAAATGGTATGGATCGAATAATATGTAACCACACAACAAGTTTACAAATCACAATTAATTACGGTTTAAAGTAATTTCTGTGTGTGCGAAATGCTGATAATATAAAATATAGAAATAAAACACAGCTCACCTATTCAAGTTGGGGATCCTGGTTTATATGATTAACTTTATTGCTAAGTACCGTTTTCATTTCAATCCGGGGAAAAAAATTGGCGAGGAAAAAAATTATTTTCATAGGCTCGACACATAAGCACATACACTTAATGAAAGAAATCAAATTCCAAAATCAGAATTGAAAATGATGAAATAATTTTTAAAATCAGCTTAAAAGAAAGAAAATACATTTTTGTATACTTACTAATATTTCAACAAACTAAATGCTACATTATTCCTCTTTCAGTTAAGCAAATGAAAACCATAAAGCAAAAAGAAAAGTTTTAATTAAAAACTAACTTATTTTTTTACTAAATTATTTCCGATATGAGCATTCGAACTTCCAGACCAATAAAAACATAAATTACAAAGCATGCGTCAGAAAAGAACTCCCATGTACATGTATCTTCTAGAGGGGAAGGAAACGTATCTCCCCCTTCACAGAATCTAGTTTTAAAACTGGAGTTTTTAAGTCCGCAAGATTTTTGTCTTTATGCAAATATTGATAAATTATTTTCTCTTATTTATGGAATATAGAAAGTACTGATAATTATTATAATATTTTCGGTTTTGTTCTAGATATAAACAAATATAATAACGAAAAATTCGTTTTTTCTTTACTTCTAAATGAATTATTTAATAACTTGTTGGAGTTTTAGATGGTAACTTTGTTTTGTTTGCCATAAATTTTTATGTAAAAAATTAAAAAGTCGGTAACGAATTAGTCAGTTAAAAAATGTTATCTTTTACAATTTTCTCTACAATGTTTTTATCACTAACTTAGTTTATTTAACATTTCAGAATTTTTAATAACAAATTTTCAGTATACCGAATGGTAATAATTGGAATATATTATTAAATTTCATTAAATTTTAAAATCATATATTTAAATAATTTACACAAAACATCTATTAATAGACTGAAAATAAAAAATAATTAAAAAAAGCACATGAATATGGAGGAAAAAGCTAGATATAAATACACAGATATGTCTCTAGAAAATACAAAAATAATTCAGATAAGCTTTATTTAATGCATACTTTTTCAAGGATATCATTTAATAATTACGTGTGACATTTTTAGTAACTTGATAACAATTTTCTTAAAAAAATTGAATGTAAAGTTATCAAACTTTTTATCTAACTTTAATTAACAATTGGAACTAATACTTTCGAGCAATACGTAGATTATAAGGAATTTTGAGTATTCTTTTGATAAACAATTATAATAATTTCATTACACTCACTACAGTAATAATTTCATTAATTTCACTAATACAATAATTTGGATTATTAAAAAAAAATGTTCAAAGATTTTTGAACATTAGATTGAAGGAAATACAAAGGACATTTCTTGGGATCGAAAATACGACATGAAATAAAAAAAAGATAAAAGCATATATTACCTCGATTGGTATTGAATTCGCGTTCGTAAAATCATTCTCAAATGAATAGTAATGATTTCCTGTATTTTTGAGAAAAAGTTACTATGATACAACACAAAACCTGACAACTCAGGCAGAATTAATTGAAAGCACTTTAACATCTGCCGCTGCTGTTTTTCCAAGGAGATGAGTCACACATCATAGTGCGCAAAAATTAAAACTTTCCACCACACAGACAGATGTGTAAAACTGTATTCATAAAACAGAAACAAAGTTCTTCCGCTAATCAACAGTTGCATCACTGGAAGAGTTTACTTTTTCTTATTTGACATTCAAAAGGTTTGTTTTTAATTAACAATGGCGCTCTTCTGGCCACAGAAATCTTATCATCTAAAGAATCTTGTGACTTCTGATAATTTTTTTAAATATTCTAATATGATAGTAAACATAGCTAATGTATAGAACCCACAACTTCCTATGATAATAATAATTCCTTTTCCAACCAAAATACCACGTCATCTTGAATTTGTTTACTTCTGTTTAACAAGAGAAAAAGATGACTAAAAATGTGTTTTCGTAATATATCAAAAATTCGATATGTAAAAAATCGTAGATATGTATCGGAAGGAAAAACAATTAATAAACCTCATAGCAGCCATATTAATAGACATAATATTATTTAAAAGTTTGTTGGCATAAGATCGTATGTAGAATCAAAAGAAAGCATTCGTAACACTAAATTACGGAAAACTGAACCAAATTATTTTGGTTTCTTTGTCGCTCAAAAGTCTTTTGTACACGGAGTCTAATAAGACCAGAAACAACAGTTTAAAGTGTATTCCAAATCATCATTACAATCTATGCGATTCGAACACACGAACTGTTGAACTAGAGACCAGAGCAGTAATGGTCCGGCTGACAGTTCAATATACACCAAAACAGACTTCGCCTCGTAAGTGGTGTTTATTGAATCTTTTCAATCCGTTCATAAATGTATTTGAAATCAAATATTTTAATATCAATTATATATTTAAATTGTTCTGTTAAAAATTTTAATTGAAATCAGCCAATCGCACATAAATTTATGCATATACTAGGTTACATACAAATTCTCGAAATGTAAGGAAAAATAACTTACTTAAAGGATTAAAAGTTCATATAATTAAATAATAAATAACTACCCGGATAGGTAGGTCCTAGGTTCGAATCCCGGTTCGGGCATGGATGTACTTTCTCTCTCTATCCTGTCTTTGTCCTTTCCTTGAATGAATATGGTGTGAATGGTTGCTTACCCTATAAACGGGTCCCTATGGAATGTGTGTACTGAGGGAAGTCGGATTCCACACCAAAATATGGTTCAGTTGGAAAAGTGGAGCAGCGCACCCCATATTGCCAGCCTGGCTGGCACACAACAACAGTGTATAACATGCATAAAACACAGGAAACTACACCGACCAAAAATCTTCATACCGCTTGGTCCACAGAATATACATCATTTCTCATAGTAGAAAATTCCAAGTTCAAATCTAGCTGCTATAATACAAAGAATCTGTGATTCAGTTTATTTCCCTATTTAAGAAGAATTTTGCTTACGAGTTACTAAATAAAATACACTCTCGTGTGCTTATTCTCCTAGCAAGTGAGCAGAGATGAAAGTTTTAAAAAGGAGTAAAAAATGTTTATGTTCTTGAAGGGAACAAAGTCCGTATTTGCGCGGATCACAAAATAAATCACTACACAATAAATTCAAATCACTGTTAATTACGATTTAAATTAATTTCTGATCTTGATAATAACATATAAAAATGAAGCATAGCTTATACAGTGTCTCACAAAAATGATGGGGCACTTGTGCTTTACAAAAGGAAACTGTAATAAAATTAATTAAAAATACACGTAGAAATATTTTGTGGGTGTGTTTCATACTTAAATTTAGTAACGATTATTACATAACATACAGTTAATAAAAATATTAATTTAATAAAAATATAAAATGGAGCAAAAAATAGCTCATATAAGTGATGAGACACCATTAGATATGCAAAATAAGCAAAAAAAAATATTTTTGGGTGTTTTTATTTTAACTCAAAAACAATTGGCAATAACTCATAAAATCGACTGCAGTACTTCTCTCCAGATTGTTTTGGAATTTTTGTGTTTTTTAGCTGTGTGTGCAGCCATGAAATGCTAAAAGAAAAGAAACTTCCCCTGAAATTCGAAAATTAGTTATTCATTTGCATGTTGAAAGTTGAAAATCTATTACAGAAACTGCTGAAACAGTTAACCTTGAGTCATTCAACAGTTTTCAAAATCATTAAACGATATAAAAAGAATCATCATTAAGAATAGAAGACATGGCCGACCATCAAAGCTATCTAATGAAATAAAGCGAATTGTTCGAATTATTAAAAAAAAATCCAAGAATGAGTGCTCCTACAGTTGCTGGTGATTTACAAGCATTATATAGAGTAATTGTTAATCTTGACACTATTAGAAGTGTAATTCGATCTGCTGGATATCACGGTAGAGTAGCCAGGAAAAAATTCTTCGTATGTAAAAATAGAAAACTCAGACTGGCTTTCGCAAAATCCAACATAAATAAAAATTCTGATTATTGGAATAAAGTTATATTTGCTAGTGAGAGAGTAAATTTAATATATTTGGTTCTGAAAGAATCTTGGTGTGGAGAAAACTGAGGTAAGAATTTCGTTAACAGTACTTGGTGCCGACAGTAAAGCATGGAGGAGGAGTTATGGTATGGGGGTGTATGTCCTGTTCGCTGTAGTTGGTAATCTTGTTTTTATTGACAGTAAAATGGATCAGTACAAGTATATTGACATTCTAAAGCAAAATGTAAAATCTTCAGCACGAAAATTAAACCTTCATAACGATTTTAAATTCTACCAGAACAGTAACCCCCAAGCACACTGCTTTGAATTTTAGACTCTGGCTGCTGTATAACTCTCCTGAAATAATAAAAACAGCACCACAATCTCTAGACTTATATCCCATAGGTAACATTTGGCAAGAATTGGAATCAAGAGTTCGCAAACACACCATTTCTTCAAAACATCAATTAAAAATGGTGCTTCAAGAAGAATGGGGTAAAACCACTCCAAAAATCTAAAAAAAAAAAAAAAAAAAAAAAAAAAATCAAATCCATACCAAGAAGATTGAATTATGTTTTAAGAGTAAAAACAAATCCAACAAAGTATTAAAACCTTTTAAAAAGTAAAATTTTGGATAAATATTTGGTGGAAAAGCAAGTGTCCAATCACTTATGTGAGCTTTTTTTTTTCTTCGTTCTTAGCAATTGTATTTTTATTTAATTAATATTTTAATATCTTGACAAAATGTATGTTATGTAATAATCACTAAATTTAAGTATAAAACACACTCACAAAAAATTTTCACATGCATTTTTAATTAATTTTATTACAGTTTCCTTTTGTAAAGCACAAGTGTCCCATCACTTTTGTGAGACACTGTATTTCAAGTTAAGCTAAATGCCAACATCCAAGTTTATGATTCACTTTACTCCAAGAAGCAGTCTCATTTCAATCCGGAAAGATTTTCATTTACATAGACTCAATATATAAACACATACATTTAATAAAAGAAATCAAATTCTAAAATCAGATTTCAAAATAATGAAATAATTCTTAAAATCAGTTAGAAAGAAAGAAAATATATTTTTTAAACTTACTAATATTTCGCCAAATTAAATGCGACATAACTTTTTTCAATTAAGCAATTGAAAAACTAACGAAAAAAGAAAAGTTTTAATTAAAAATTTAAGTTTTTACTAAATTATTTCTGTTAACAGCATTCGCGCTTAAAGACCATAAAAATGCACCAATCACAGAGCAGGCGGCTGCAAAGAACTCAATGTAGCTGTTTCTTCTAGAGGGGTAGGAAACGTTTCTCTCCCCTTCATAGAGAATCTGGTTTTAAAACTGGAGTTTTGAAATGCGCAAGGTCTTAATTTTTAAATATTGATAAATTATTTTCTCTATTTTAGGGAATATAGAAAGTATTTATAATTATTTCGGTTTTGTTCTTGATATAAATATAAAATAAGTAAAATTCGTTTTTCTTTACTTATAAATGAATTATATAATAACTTGGAGTTTTAGTTATGGTAACGTTGTTTGATATAAATTTTTATGTAGAAAATGAAAAAAGTTAGTGACGAACTAGTTAGTTAAAAAAATTAGCTTTTGTAATTTTCTCAATCAAAAAAATTTCTATCACTTAATTTTATTTAACATTTTAGGATTTTCAATAAATTTTCAGTATACGGAATGATAATAAATGCAATATATTATTAAATTTCATTAAATTTTAAGATAATTTTTAAATAATTTACACTAAACCTATTAATAGACTAAAAATAAAAAAGATAGAAAAATAAAAAAAAATATCTGAATATCAAGGAAAAGATGTACAAATACACATGTATGCCTCGGAAAACACAGAAAAATAATTCAGTTAAGTTTTTTTAGCGTATAATTTCCTTACGATATCATCAATTTTTACTTGTGACATTTAGTTGCTTGATACCAATTTAAAAAAAAAGAAAATTTAAAGTTATGCAACTTTTAATTTAACTCTAATTAACAGTTGGAACAAATGCTTTCGGACTATATATAGCTTTTAAGGAATTTTAAGTATTTTCGTTAAAAAGTTCTTTTTAATGTTTACAAACGGTAAATTTTTGTCTTAAAAATTCACATTTTTCTGTAAATTTCAACTATCACTTTTGGAGAGAATCGATCCTTTCTTAATTTTTCATCTTTTAAGTTTCATTCACTTTGTAACTTCATACCATTCATACAGAAAGTAATACTCATATTGAAAAGATAAATGCAAATATTTGTAAACAAGAAAATAAGCATATGAAATGTTAACAGTTAAGAAATTGATAAATATTTATAATAATTTCATTACACTCACAAGAGTAATAATTTCATTACATTCATTATGTTAATACAATAATTACTATACTTTAGACTATTAAATGAAAATGTTCAAAGATTCTTGAGCATTAACTTTTTGAAATTGATTCTTGAACTTGAAGGAAATATTTGCGATCGAAAATACGACATAAAATAATAAAGTTAAAAGCATATATTACATCGATTAGTATTGAGCTCGTAAAATCATTCTCAAATGAATAACAACGGATTTCCATACAGAACAATTATTAGAAAACTATTATTAAATGTATCATTCTGTGTCCTATATTTTTGAGGAAGAGTTAGTATGATACAACGAAACTCTTGACAGCTCAGCAGCAGAAACAATCGAAAGCACTAACGTCTGCTGTTTTCCCCAAAGAGAATTCCTAAATAGGGTCATAAAATCATAAGTACGCAAAAACAACACCACACAGACAAATGTGTAAAAACAATCGACTGTATTTATGAAACAGAAACAAATATCTTCCGCTAATCAGCAGGGGTATAGCTAGAAATTATTTTTTCTTATTTAACATTCATAACCTTATGAATGTTAAATAACAATGGCGCTTTCCCCCCCCACAGAAACCTTATCACCTACGGAATCTTGTGACTTCTTAGATTTTAAATATTCTAATACAATAATAAACACGCATGATTTTCGGCTGGGTCAAGTATAGAACCCACCAACTCCTATCATAATAATAATGCTTTCCCTACCAAAACGTCATCTAGAACTTATTCACTTCAGTTTAAAAGTGAATAAAAATGTAACTAAAAATGTTTTTTCGTAATATTTCAAAAATTCAAAATTTTAAAAACGATAGGTATGCATCGTAAGGAATAAAAACTAATAAATCTCATAAAAGCCATCTTTATAGATATACATTAAAAAGGTATAAATTTAATATCATTTAAAAGTTTATGGCCCTTTGATCGTATCTAGGATCAAAAGAAAGTATTCGTAACATTAGTACGGTAAACTAAATCAAATTATTTTGATTTCTTTGTCGCTCAAAAGTCATTTATGCACCCGGAGTCATATAAGACCAGGAACAACAGTTTAAAATGTATTCCGAATCCCCATTACCATCCATGCGATTCGAACACACGAACTGTTGAACTAAAGACCAGAGCAGTAATCGTCCGGCTGCCAGTTCAGAATACACCAAACCAGACATCACCTCATAACTGGTGTTTAATGTATTTTTTCAATCCGTACATATACATCTATTTGAAATCAAATATTTTAATATCAATTATTTTTTAAATAGCACTATTAAATATTGCAATTGAAATTTGCCTATCGTATATAAATTTATGCATTTACTGGATTGCATACAAATTCACGAAATTTGAGGAAAAAATAACTTACTTAAAGGATGTTCATGTAATTTATAATAATAAAAGATTAACCGTCTTAAAAATTCTAAAAACAAATTCTGACAGGAAAGTAAAATGAGGAAAAAACTTCAACTGTCTTTCAAGAAGCACATTTAATGTCCACGCTTAAAATATGAAAATATAAGTACGAAATTAAATAAAGGATATATAATTATTTTGCCAATTAAGATTATTTTAATGAAATGCACGATATAACGAGAATACGTTGTGTATAACATCCGTAAAACACAGGTAGCTATCAAAAATCTTCATTCCGCTTGGTCCACAGAGTGTACAGCATTCTTCGTAATAGAAGACTCCAAGTTCAAATGCAGTTGCTGTAGAGCAAAGAATCTGATCCAGTTTATTTACCTATTTACGAAGAATTTTGCTTACGAGTTACTGAATAAAATACACTCTCGTGTGCAAACATTTGAAGAAAAAATTGACAGGGTCACACAGACTCCAAACAAAATTTAATACCCAAGTTGGATATAAGATTCAGTCCCACCACAAAAAAATGAAGACTAAACTACTGACCATACAGCTGCATGAACGGGAAACGGATGTTGCGTTTCTTTCATCTTTTATACACGTTTACACACTTGGGTTTAAATATACCCAAGTGTGCGTGCATCTAATCATTATGTAATTAACCTTCAGCAATGGATGGTATGTAATTCCATATAAATATCCATTTTAGTACCTTAGTAGATGCGTCTTTCTAGTAACCGGATGGTATAGCAGCAATCCCGGTACCTGACCCAGACGAATTTCGCTGCCACATAACATGCTACTCACAAAACTTTAAATGTTAACCAGCCAGTCAAGTGCTTATTAGCATTATAAATTCCTAAAGGTATAACTTTTGCACTTTGATATCGAATAGCATTTCCAATTTGGCTTTCCATTGTAAATCATTCCTTTTTTTTTTTTTTTCAAAATTCACGTTCAACATTCCTCTATTTGCACGTGAGGCCCAATTACACTGAGATCAAGTTTAAAATGGATACCGAGCCTCTGAAAACATTCAAGGGTCGAACTCACAAATATTTAAATGGCAAGTCATTATTAATTAAATTCAAAAATATATATTTATTAGGTTCTTTTTTCCTTCAGCATTCAATGTAAGCATGAGGAAATAATTTTTACGGAGCCTTCATCATTCAATAAATGTCAAAGATCTACAAACATTCAACTTCGTAAGTCCAAAAATAAAATGAGTCTAGATTTGTCGGTTAATGTACAGGTTTCGTTCCTCTAAAACGAAATATTTAAAAACCGAAAAATATACAAAAAGTGAAAAGTCACGGATATCATTACAATAGAAATTTTCACAATTCTAACAAACTATTACAAATGAAAGATTGAGTACTTTGTAGATCATACTCTTTCGATATAAAAGGTATTAATTTCGATAATAAAGTTATAAACTAATATTAATTTAAAAACATTTTATTTGGATTTCTTTGAAAATAATCATTTTTATTTAAAATGATATAAAATATACTAGGTATCATTAAATAAACAAAAAAATCATTTCGAAATTAATTATAGCTCTTTTTAGTTAAATCGGTTATGCTAAACTAGCAATCAGCCACGATAGCATGAACTCTCACATATACCTTTGTATTAACTTTAATTTTTTGTTGATAAGTTTGGGACAACAGTGCCGTAATATAACGAGTTTATGTTTACTGAATTTTGGTTAGTTAAATACAACTGCTAATGTTTACCAAAGTTTAGTTAGTGCAACATCGCCAATAGCCGTTATGTAGTATTACATACCAATAAATTTAGTTCGTTTAAATAAGCGTGTTCTTATATCCTAAGATTACACAATGAACCAACCAATGACTAAATTGGGCTTATAATCATAATTTTTTTACAAGTTTTTTTTAGATACAAAAATATTGCCTTTGCAAATAAACATTTGCTTATGAAATATAAACACGGAAAGAAAAAATAATAATCAAACAGTGAAGATCTGAAAACTGCTACTTTTATGATATTTTTCAAATTTAAAACTATACAAGATTGTAAACTTAATTCTAACATCTCTTAAAAAAATAAACTCAGATAACTTATAATCAATATTTCATTCGATATCCTCGCATTTTTAACGACACGAATGCTAAATTTACTAGTTAAATAGAATGAAATTAGTAATTTTTACGAATTCAAATATACAGAGTTTATTTTCATAATCACGTTATTCGATAAATCTAAAGACTTTCAATTCTAATGATATCTGGAATTTGTACCTCCTGCAAAGCACATTTTTTTTTTACATAAAATACAGCTAATTTTTACATAAAATACAGCTAAATTTTGTAATTCATTTACAAATGCAATTTTGAATTGAAACAATTATGAAATCCAACTTTATATAAAGCAATTAATTATTGTTGCGATTATTTTATTTTATATATTTTCCCTCGTGGATACTAATAAAATAAAATTAAACACCATAAATAATGGCATACTGAAATGATATGAGAATACATTCATAAAATTCATTAATAAAGAAGGAAGTTATAATTGTCTACTTTGTACAAAAATCTCTTCAAAATACTGTATTTTTCGAAGAACATAAAACTTAATTCCAATTTTTATGAAAACAAGATATTTATATACATAATAGAGTGTTACAATGCATTCATTTTTTACACTAACGACAAAAACGCATTTACCTTTGTCTCATTCTATAAATGAATTTAGTAAATTATTGCTATATTTTAACATCATGTACATACATTTTGTAATTCATTCTGACTAGCAAAATACTTAGCTGATACTTATATAATAGCAAAAATACTAAGAATTTGTATTTTTAAGCTAAAATATTAAGGCAGTATTATCTAAACAATAAGTTTCTTTTTGTAATATAAATTGCTTTACAGTGAATGTGAGAGCGAAATATAATTAATAAATAATAATTATTTAATATACAACAATATAATACGCAATTCGTCAAAAATACCTATCACAAATTTATTTTTTTAATTAAATGGCTGTAACTTTAACAGCGATAACGAAAATGCATTTTATAAAATTGCACGCATATACGAAAAAAATTTATTGTTTTTATTAGCTCATTATTGGGGCTTATTAATATGTAAAAGTTATGTGGAATTTATTCTCATTCAAATATATCACATATATTTTTTGTACATTTCTCAGCTAATACATTTAAAATTAACTTCCAACAGTTATACAGAATAATATTTAAAGATTATATGCATGTTAAAAGATAAATTGACAGAAAATAGTACTGTTCACTAATGAAAAATTATTTTTTACAAAACCAAACTATGGCGGAAAATTTGAATTTTTAGATGAATTAGACATTTCAATTCTCGTAAGTAAACATTAATTTTGATATTTATTGCATAAATTATCAAAAAATCAAAAATGAATATGTAAACATGTAATTAACTCATATACGGGGAACGCAATCCTTTTTTTCTAATTGGGAGTCTCTCAATAAATCATTTAATGTGTACACAATTTATTGCAGATAGCCATTTAATCAAACTAATTTTGGTTGAAAAAAGTTCAACAATGAGAAATCGCTGAGCAATGAGAGTTCAAGTAAAAAGAAAATATCATTTATGATCAAACATACCGAGAAGGTATAAAATAAAATTTTCATTTTAATACAATGCTTACCTTTTCACCATTTATTTTGTCATTCATTTATATATATCAAACAGGATTCCACAAACTATTATCATAAAATACCATAACTAGAAGCTTTCATCACTATAGGAATCAAAACTTTCTAGAATGTATTTTGCTTACAACCTTAGAAGGTTGCAACAACGGCAGGGTTACCAGAGAAAGTAGAATAAAGCTTTACAAAACTCATTGCACACATTAATTCTTGGCGCCAATATAATGTCATCCTTTTTAAACAGTGAACTTTATAACCTTTAAAAGTCGCACTTGGCAATTACTATTTTTTTCATCTGTTTTCTTATATGAGGCAAGTATTTAAAAAGAAATTTTGCCCTAAATTTCTTTGCAAAGGAATAAAGGATTTCTTTTTTCGTATTTTTTTACGGGTATTTAGATAACTAATTAAAAAATAATAACATTTTGAATATTTGTGCTAAAAATTATTATAAGCTTGGTTTTCTTCCATAATATTTCCTTTTGTTAATTTTTTTGCTCATTTTATATAAACAAGCTTCTTGTTCTGCAGATATATTCACCATCATATAGAGGAAATCGACCATCACATCGATAATCAATATACAAAAATTTCCTACATACTGCATGAAATGTTTTGATTTTAAGTTTTTTCGATTCATGTTTCATTCATTTACTATTTAATTTTGTTAAGAAATAAATTTAAAATATGATAGATAGAAATAAATTTGATAGAAATATGATAGAAATAAATTTAAAATATGATAGATATAAAATGATATTTTCTTTTAAAAATATCCCTTTTTTTATTTTACAACATTAAAAAATAAATTACAACAGAAAATCGAATACTGAATATTGAAAATATTTTATTTGTTTTCATTTATCATTTTTAAAAATAAAACACCATGATTTTATCTGTTGTCCGTAACTCAATCAAGAAAAATTTGTAATATAAAACTTAACTCACACACGATTTCTATTCTTTGCATTTTGCTTTACGTTCAAACAATTATACTATAAAATGTTAAGGTATACAATTTCAAATTAAGGTTTATTCACGTTTTGCTGAACTAAACAGGTTTTCGATTTTATATTTATCATTTATGAAAACACTCTGTAATTTATTGGAACACACAAAATCGATTATGTTTTAACGCAGGGATGGGCAAATTACAGCCCCCGGGAAGGTTTTATGGGGCCCGCGGATAGAATTTTAATTTGTCGGTCCGACTGAAATTAAGATTTATATATTATATAAATATGATTTATTATATAAATATGACCGAAGAAAATATGATTTATATATTATATATCCAGCTCCTTTTTTTCTACTTTGTTTAAATATTTTTTTCTTTCTTTTTTTCTAAGGACTGTGATGGTCATTTTACTCTCTCCATTTTTGTTATACAAAACGTTGTTGTTTGTTGTTTTCCTATGACACTTGGACAAGCCAAACTCGCTTTTGCCTTTGGCAGTGCGAATTAAGTCAGTAGGGAGCGTCTTTCGTTTGAAACTGAGCACCACGAAGGTGAAAGTACGACTTATGCTCTCTTTAAGGTGCCTCGTCATTTTGAACCACCTTCAGGTGACGAGGCCACATCTGAGCTGACACTTTGCTCTCCTCATCCACACCACTGCAGCGGAAGGACTTAGGAAGTCACATATTAAGATGGATACGTCCACAGCCCACGGCGTTCCAGCATTTCAGTGGGCGCGAGTTTTGATATTATTGTTTGCGTATGAAAAGATTGCGGACATATAGCATCATTGTAGGGGTGGAATCATATAGCATCAAATAGTGGTGGAAGTATAAAAAGTATAGCGTAAACCCCAAAATGGCTACGAAAAATCGTAAAGCTGTGAATCAGAGTATACCGTGATTTTAACGATGAATGGACCTGGAAATATTTTCTTTCAGTCGTTAAAAATAAACCACAATGTGTCTGATCTGCAATGAAGCTGTAATGCAGTTTTTTAACGAATCTAACATTTCCCGTCATTTTATATCAAAGCATAAGAATTCCAATTTACGAAGCAGTGTCCGAATATAAAAAAAACAAAATGTAGAAAGTCTTGTAAAAAATACTTAGGGGGAAAAATATTTTTTTAAGATAAGCAGGTACACATGATAGTTACATCGTTTCATACAGTGTTGCTAAAAATTATAAAGCTCTCGGTGATGGGGAGCATTGCATATTCCAAGTTTATGTCCAGACAAGAAAAATAATTTTGAGTCAGTAAGCTTATCTCTAAAATCTTCTGGAATCGAAGTTATTAATAAAAATTTAACATCACAAAGTCAAAGGTTGACCAGTTTAAATGTTGCCCTATAGCTGTGAATGAAAGCATTGATATCAATGATACTGCTCAATTAGTATTATTTCTAAGAGGTGTTGTTGAGAGCTTTGAAATCACCGAGCAACTGGCGTGCATGCATTATGACACTTGGACTATGCCGTTGGCTATGCGAATTAATTCAGTAGGGTGCATCTTTCGTTTAACCAGAGCACCAGAAGGTGAAAGTATTATACCCATGCTAACTACTCAACGACCGACCACAGTAATTACGATTCCATAGATTTAACTAGCACATATATCACATGTACTTGGTGGGTCTTTGGTGGCATTGGGAGTCGAACACCGTCCTTCCGGGTGGAAGGCCGATGCCCTAACCACTAGCCAACCACTAAGATCTAATTTGGAACTTTGAAATATTGAAATCAAATTGCTAAATCCAGCAATTAACCGATATCCACCAATTTAATCGATGGGAAAATCCATTTGCTGGATACAAAGAAAAATACTTGCAATTTAGAAGAAAAAAAAGAAAGTCCTAAATGGTTTCAGTATGTTTAATAGTTATAATTTTATAAAATTACATCCATCTCTATATTTACGAATAAATGGTGGACAATTAAAATATTTTCCATTGATAAATGTAATGTTACCAGATATGATGCGGATAATGTATTTCAGATTGTATGTTGTATAAGTGATGAGTGAGAGGTCTCGATTAACTGAGAGTCATAGGTGAAAAAAAAAAAAAACAAGCGGAAGTTCGCTAGGGGAGAGATTAAGGAATTTATGACCTACCTTCCGGTTTGTTAGAGAACACCCTTGTGCCTTTTCAGACCTTTCGGATCTCTTTGACATCAAATGACAACCTTGTTTATCGAGCTCTCTTATTGCAAATTGCCGTGCCAAGATTCGGAGCACACAGGTTGTCTAACTATGAAGTATTTTTATTTTTTTTTAAGAAACTGCAAGAATTCATTTAGACGTCAAGAAAAACTTACAAAAAAATATGTGAAATCTGTATTTTTTACGATATTGTAATTTTTATAAACTTAGCACAATTTTATTCCGAAATGAATGATTTAGGCAAATAAAAAGCTATTCATTAACACTGTGTTTTCTTCAGTCAGCCTGTTTTCTATAACTTTGCATTCTGCTAGTCATGTTCATACAGCAAAAAGGGGGAGAGAAAAGCAACTAGTATTTTAATCAGTTTGAAAATTAGATTCATTGGCACCTTTTGATTCACTTCTCACACTTTCAATGAGTTATAAGCAAAACCAGGAGCTCGATATCTTCATGACGCTTCCAGTTTAACCGGCATCGCTTGCTGTGGGAAGTGATTGGAAGTTTGAATCTGTCACTGGGTGCATAATTATCCTGAACAATACCATCTCCTGCAGGAAACAAAATTTGCTGCATAGGAATGTCCAGGTCTGCTAAATTTCGCTATTTTTATTCGTAGTAATATTTTCTTCCAGAATTACCATCAGTTCAACTAAAAATCGTGACTGGCTGCCCAAATCACGACAAATCTAGATCAATGCTTGAAAGTTAGCAAGAAATAATCACGATCATGCGTTTGTACAGATGTCCCCAAAACTTGCACCAACCTGTTGTAGGGAAAAGTAAACGATGATTCGCGTCTCAGACTATATTATTATTTTCAACCAATCAATTGACATGGTTTTGTGGGTGACACCACTCTAGACTACGTTTGGTATTAACATCTTTGATTTGTGGATTGTTACTATTGTTGGTTGAAAGTGGATTGTTGATTGATTTCTGGAATTGTTGTTTGTCGTAAAAATATTTTAAAAGTAGGTGCCTTTTAATTCAAGTCATTGAACTGGATTTATAATTCAATTGCTGATTCACCTTTGTGATCACATTTACCGCAATTAGTTCCTTTTTAGATGTGAAAATCCGCTTCAATGCAATTCGGTCCCTCCCTCTCTTTCACACTACGTCCACTATTTTTCATTATCGACTTTGTCTTACTACGCTGTGTGTATGCTGTCACGACAGTAGAGCCGCCCAACTTGTCTAGTGGTCAGCGGGCCTGACTGCGGATAAGAAGGTCCTGGGTTCGAATCCCGGTTCGGGCATGGATGTACTTTTTCTCTCTCTATCTATCCTGTCTTTGTCCATTCCTTGTATGAATAAGGTGTGAATGGTTGCCTACCCTATAAACGGGTACCTATGACATGTGTGTAGAGCAAAGTCGTACTTTCACTTTCATGGTGCTCTGATTAAAACGAAAGACGCTCCCAATTGACTTAAATTCGCAAGCGAGCTTGGCTTGTCCAAATGTCATTAGTAACAAAAACAACAACAACGACGACTGTAGTCACCGTACCTACGAGAACGCCTAAAAATGGGAAGAATCGGTCACACTTGCTGCAGCTAGACAGGCTTTTACAACTTAACCTCTTTGGAATGCTGAGAGATTTATCAAAATCCAACCCTTGCCGAACTTCAATAAAGCCATCACATATACCAGAATATATTCTAGTAATATATTCAGAATATATTCTATTAATACTATAAAAGATTAATAAATCTTGTAAAAGTGTATTTTGTGAAAGAAATTTATAAATATGATAATTTGATTTTATATTAGAAAATCTAAGAGAAAAAATATTCCCTTTTAAATCACGTGCTACTGAAGACAAATTTATCCCAGATATTACTCTTAGTAGTTCCGCGTATAATTTAAAAATAATTGATAAATGATGAATTTATTCTCTTTTTTCCAAAAAAAATATTTACTCGCAAACAGCTTTAAATATGCATACCTGCCAACCTTGGAAAAAAAGAAATCAGTAGATTCTACTGCTTTTGCGGGAAAAAATAAAGAGGCACAATAGCGAGATTTTTGCTTGAAACAGAATGTTTAAAACAGTATAGTACCACAAAAAGACTATTTTACTCTTAAGATTATACATTCTGAGAATGATTTATGTTAAACATATTTTCTATTAATCTTAATATTTTCATGAAATATTCTTTGACCTCATAAGGGAACTAGGAAAAATAAAAGAATATACTACATGTAAAAAAATAAACCTCAACATTTATGTCCCAATATTTATTTCATAGGGCAACTTTTACTAATGCAATTTGTAACTATTAAACTTCTAAAATTACATAAAAACATAAAATACATTACTAAATAAATTTAATTCAATGATAAATATTTCCACTCACAAACACACACAAGAATATAGAAATTATAAAACACTTTGTCCATAAAAAACATAATGCATTTCAAATTGGAATAACTTATGGTAATTTACTTTTTTGATATGTTGTTGTATTTTTTAGAAATGAATTGGTGAACTGCGGTTCTAAACAATTTTTTCTCATTTTGAGAATACTTAGCTATTATTCAATTCTCTAAATTTTCAGCAAAAGTGAAAATCTGAATACATTTTTTATATGTTTGAAAACCCGTTCACATTCTGCATTAGAATTAGGAAGGGTTAAAATTAATCTACAACTCAATAGACTTTTTTTCAACAAAATTTTGGCTGTTTCTAAGTTTTTCACTGAAATCACAAAAAATCAATAGATTTTCATACACTATCGGGAAGTCGGGAGAAATGATGGAAATTCAGGATCTAACCGATAAAATCAGCAGAGTTGGCAGCTTTGATTATGTAACGTTTTTCATAAATGCATATCATGCACATTTGTTAATGTTCTCTCCCTATCACAACGGTAAAAAGACAAAAGTGCATAAAACTAATAATTTTTTTCACAAATAAAGATTTGTCAAGGACATCAAGCTGGAAGGATACAAGGCACGCTAACTCTATCGCAATTCTAAATGCCGTCCAGAACAACAAAAAAAGTTAAAGGATTTATAAGCCAACATGATAATGCATCTACTCGTTAGTAAGATAAAACTAAACTTCTTGAATAAAAAGACGTCAAAATGAGAGAATGTCTACTCTATTCACCAGATTTAGCTATGTTTGATTTTTGGCTACATTTTAATCTAGGTTTGGTTTATTTTGTAATTCAAAGGTTATTTTTTTATTTTTTACACACGGTTACTAAATTGAGCGAGACCTTCGGCTTAAAATGAATTCCAAACTCTTACAATCATCCAAGCCCAAAAGTGGAGTTCGAATCCACGAACTGTTGGTCTAAAGGCAAAGCACTAACAAGAAAATAGTATTAAAGGATTCAGGCTCCACCATGATGATGTATCTACTCATTCAGCATGATTAAATTGAATGATTCAATTTAATCATGCTGAATAAGTAGATACATCATCATGGTGGAGCCTGAATCCTTTAATACTATTTTCGTGTTAGTAAAAAGTTAGTATTTTCTTGAAATAAAAATATGTATAAATAATAGAATATCAATTCTATTCAACAGATTTAGCAGTGTGTGGTTTGGGTCTATCTATTCATCTAGGTTTGGTTTGTTTTTCTTTTAACTATCATTTTTGCACCGGAGGGATATATAGACAAGAATCAGTGGCTAAAAGTGGATCCCAAACCATTGCAAACATCCAAGCTCAAGATGGGATTCAAACCCACGAACTGTTGAACCAAAGACAAGAACGCTATCCATTTGGATACCATCCAGACATATTTTATTCTAAAAAACAATTCATTTTGATATCCTTCTTTTCCGAATATGAGATTAATAGAGGTATAAAAATGCAGTTTCCATCGATTCCAAAAAACGAATCTTTGTATTAATGTTACAGTGAACACTATTTAAAGTCCGTTAAATGATAGCATTAATAATCTAAATACACCTCAAAATTTTCAGACTCTGATGTTTATAATTTGATACACAAACTACTCAACTTTAGCTTTTCTGTAATTTTTATCAGCATAACAAATCCTCTTCAAATAGCAACAGAAAGTCAATAAACATTTCTGCAATTATATGGCAACTATTTAAACTAAAATACTTAAGTATAAGTGATTATAGTCTCAGTTATTACATATTATTCAGAAATGAATAGATATGAGCATATTACTGAATATAACACACAGACGTTTAATGATATATAAATCATAGAAATATCTGAATATACTGGTTATTTGTCAACTCATACCATTCTCTCATAATGAAAAAATAAAAATATACCAATTTTTTATAATTTACAAACATTAATAAAATCTGAATAATTTCATTCTCACGCTGCAATTTTTTGCTACTAAATTTACTTTGCTTCATGAAAAGTAAATGATCAAATTTTCAGTTAATTTGTTTAAAATTTGCTAGTTTCGTGTAATTTTAAGATGTGTATATTATTTTCATATATACCTTTCTGTAATGATTATATTTCGGTATATTTGTTCATTCGAACGTATATAGTCTGTTTATATATTATAAAACACAGTTGAAATTTTTTTTTATTTCAAACTTAATTTTGTAAATTATATTGGCATGTTGTAATTCTCATATTTTCAAACAGAATTTCAGATGTTACTGCAGAATAGTATATGTCATAACAAATCCACAGACTTTTTGTATATTTTGAAAATATGAATGCCGATTATTAATGAGAAGAAAAAACAAATTATAAAATTAATCGACGGTATTATTTTACGTGCCCAGAAATCTTTAAAGGGTTTTCACAGAATTTGACATGAAATTTTTTATGCCGTGATTTTATTCAAAAATTATATACTTTAAACTAAAAAAAACAAAAACATTTTGACATTTTGAAGTGTATATTAGCAAATTGTTGGAGGAATATGAATCAATATGTTTGGAAACCAAACACGCCGTTCTTTAAGAAAAGTGTTTTTAATTTTTGTATTTCATCACATTTAAAATTTAAAAGCCATCAAGATAGAAAGTGTGCTCAATCTATAGAAAGTTCAAATTTGAGCGATCAAAATGTTTCAAAATGGGTACAATCTGTTTTGCTTATAAAATGCTTTTGAATTGAATGAAGAAAAAGCTAAATATTATTTTAAACCTCGTTAGAATATTCATTCCACTTAACAAAAAAAAAATTTTTTTTCATGTATGATGTGCATTTATAGATATTCTTTCAAGCGGAATGAATGTTCCTAATTAACTTTTTGATTTCTTAAATTTGTGTTTCAGAGTTTTCCTCGTGAGTAAATTTGTTCGAGATAAGATTAAACTGTTGTCAAAGATATATTTGGTAAGAAAAATTAGCAGTAATCTTCTAGAGAAATTAGTTTTATTAAAATATCTAAATTGTGTGACATATTTTCATATCCTTTCACTCATTAAAATTTCAGAGTAAATTCGTTTCAAAATATCAATCTTAATCACTACACAGAATGATATCGTTCTTGATGATAAGATGGAATAATAACTTGCCATTAACTTCTTATATCATATTTAGACCTCTCTGAAAACAAGCTTTCCTTAAAATCATTAAAAAAATGTATGTAGATTATTAATTTTGTTTTTTAAATCTTCAAGCAAAATTGAATTAAAATCTAATTTATCATTATATTTATAAAACAGAAATTTTAGGAAGAAAAAAAAAATCAAGACGTTTGTTGATACATTATGCATGCCTTTTATTGTCACAGACATCAATATTTTATAACACCTTTCATAAAAATCATTACAGAGCATTTCTGTTAAATACTCCTATGAAACATAAAATGCAAGGTCCATGTAATTAATTAGTTATAGATATCTAATACACACATGCCATTAAAAAGCAATAACAAACAACGATTCATCTACGATACAATATAAACAACATAACACAACACATTAATCAAGCTATAAACAGGCTTTTGTCATCAAAATACTATTTAAAATCGCATTTTCAATCTTTCTCATTAAAATTTGTGTAAGACTTGCAGAATCAATTTCCATCAGAATGAATTCATACAGGAGAACAACCATTTCAGAATCGAAAAGTTCCAAACATTATTTCGTGATTCGGGGACTGTTGTCCCAAAGCATTCACGAATGACTGGGTTTATATAGCTCGGGTATTAATGACGTAGTCTTGTAATAAATTCATATACAAGGACGTAAATGATTCATTTATGAACGAATATTTATTTCATATCACTTCTCGCTGTAAAAAGATTTGTGTCCATTAAGAATAAAGAGAGCCGCTGTAACATGCTTAGAATATGTTTAATTTAAAAATGTTTTTTTTTCTTCTTTTGTCTTTACTTTCCAAGAATTCATATGCAAATAATTTTCTTACCGGTTAGTAAATAAACAATATGATATGCCAGGCTTTACCAAAAACCCACACGTCCTTTGCGGAAGATAGGTTTATTGGCTTCAAAGATTTTGTTTAATTTTGAGGAACTCAATATAAAAACGAGAAACTCAAAATGTTTAATCACTACACCACACGGGCTGTCTACAGATACCAAACACTACATCAAATAAGAGAAATACATGTTAAAGTCTCCTTGCGGAAAGCAAATTTTGAATACTTATTTTAAAGATTTTTCCTGTATTTAATTTATAATATATCACACTGTTTAAAATATATTATGATAGTTGGAAATCACAATCAAATGCTAGATTCTTTAACTATTTGTAATTTATATTTCAATCGAAAATTCAAAATGTTTCTAAAATTTATAAAAGCATGAAGATTTTTAATTAGGTTTTGGTATACATTACGTAAATTAGAAATGGTATCATAAATGGCGTCTTATATATTTATGTTAATATTTTTAAATGTATATCTTATGAAAACTTATAAAATTAAATGTATTGGAAAAATAGTAGTGTAATCATGCTAATATTATTATTATTTGAAAAGAAATATTTATCAAATTAAGTTTCCTGAAAGCAAAGTGATAACTGACCGCATTCGATTACCATATGCATTCAGAAAGCAAAACACTGCCAGGAGTTTGTATCGTGCAATTTATGTAAGATTAAAGCAACACACGAGTTTCTATAATTATATTCTTGAGGAATAATTTAGTGTTGCTTCTCCTTTTCAGGAACTTGCGCCAGAAAAACCAATCAATCAATCATTCAAGGATATATGAAGAAAGGGAATCAAACGGCGAGAAAGAATGAAGTAGTATATTATAAGTTAACACTTTAAATTTACCTAAAAATGTATGGATATTTGCTCTTAGAAAAGAATAGAACGCTAAAGAGTAGGGAACCGTACATGGATAAAATGCGCCAAGCAGGCGATAAAGTGATGCGATAAGTTCCCCAAACTGGCTTAACGGTTCGGATTACGTATGTATGACGTGCTTTTCGTTTATGAGGTAACGTTATCGCGTGACATTCGCGTTTTGTATGTAACCCTTGAAACTATTACAGAATAATCTTCAAGCATTGAGTTTCGATATTCGATTTTTGGAGTTTGTGTGTTGCTTGCGAAAATTAATAAGTATGGAAGAGGATATGTTGATTTAACGTTTTCGCGGAATACGTATGGAGAAAGAATCATCGGGAAAACATAAAGGAAGATTTTTTAGATGCGATAAAAAAGGTATATTCTCCAAAAAGTAACGATTCGGAGAGCGATGAAGATTAGGTGAGTTATTTTGTTTTTCATTACAATTTTATTCATATTTCGAAACTAAAGTTTTTATAAAAATGAATGTTTCCATAAGAAAATGAATGTTTAAGTTTTGTGTATTGCATGTTAGTGTTAGAATGTACCGCGTAGTGAAATTTCTTTAATGTGGGCGTAATTGCTCGATACATTAAAATTCGAGTTTAAACAAAAAGTGAAATTTGTTAACGTTAGAAAATTAGCTTTATTGCCCGGTTGGCACTGTAGCACGTAGCGGTACATCCTTTTTTTTTCTTTAGGTGAGCGCAATTGTACGGTATATTAAAATTAGAGTTTTAAAAATTTCATTTCGAGTTATTAGAATTTTAAAACTTCTATAGTACTTAATTATAATTAAATATTGAAATTTTTAATATTTGGAATTCGGAAAAACGCGCGATTTCAAAGCTGGTGTTCGAACGCGAACGTGATCGTTATTGGTTGACGGCTATCGCGCGTAGTGACGTAATTTAGGTTGGCGACAGAGCTGTAGAGCGCTTGGCGCGAAAATTTGAAATCGCGCTAATCCTGTATCGCGGCTCTGTCACTTAACTGTGAACTTTTATCGTAAAAAATATAGTTTTGAAAAATTTCATCCCTAGGGGATATTTTTATATCGTTGTATGGCGAGGTCTGACGCTAATATTGTTGGGAAGCCAATGTTTCTCAGAAATATATATTTAATGAACCTGTGAAAATAAACTGAAAATTGTTATTTGATCAAAATTAATATTGTTTCACTGTAACAAATAGTGATTCCTTTCTTCATTACTATTTTTCCATTTTCAGTTCTTTTAGGTTGTAAAAGATGTTATTTTTTGCGATCATTCTTTATTTGGTTGATTAAAGTTTCTTATGTATTCGAAATTGTTTTATTTAAAAAAAAATGATTTCACTTTAATTTTAATTTATTATATTTCTTAAAAACAAATTATTTGAAAAAAAGTAGGGCAGTACTTGATTTTTTTTGTCTTTGTAATAAACTGAAAATTGATGATTTAAAAATAAATAATGCCCAGCGAATTGCGTTCTCATTTGTTTTGACTTCTAATTGACAAATTTTAAATTTACCAATGATAGAAAAGACCTTCATGTACTACTTCTCAACTGAATATGTGTTAATGGTGCACAAATTTAACCAATATGTATATGAAAGTATGTGGTGAGGCGACATGTAAGTTGTGAACAAAAAAGAACTCTTCCAGCGAGTCATTTAAATCATATCTTGAAGGAATTACAGCGACAAAAATCCTATGAAATAAGCTAGCGTCAAAACAATATTACAGTTTGCATGTAATTTTGAGTTGCATTGAAACTGCAAATGTTATTCCAATCCAATTATAAATATCTTTATTTGAAGAGGGAAATTATCATCAATATATTCTAGCATTATTAGCAGTTCCTTAATAGTAACTTATAACTATTTAAATTGACACACTCAATATTTAAATTATTAACAATTTACTAAAAAGTCACATTTGTAGCTTCTTAAATTTGCAAAATCTATTTAATATTTATGACACAGAAATTATAAATTTATATAAAAAATTATCCACAAATGTAATCATAAATAATAATACATTTTTTTTATTATAGTTAAAATATTTAAAATAATTTTCTTCTATATTTTAATATTAATTAATAGTTTTTTAAGTACAATATATAATGCAGACATTAAATGAAACTATTTTCATTTCTTTTGCAAGGATCTAATACATTAATTTACACAATTACAATATATGTACAGTTGAATTATTCATTGAGTTTCTGTGAAAATAGTTTTTTAAAAATGATTTCAAAACAGTAAAGTTGATTCAAAATTACTTTAAACTATTGTTCGTCATTTCTAAATGATAAGACAGAAAATGTGGGTGAATTAAAAAATTATTGATAATCTGTCATTTGAAAATATTTCCATTTTTCAGACTTTAGTACTAGAAAAGGAAATAACTTTATGATATTATGAAAGTCAAGGAAATGAATTCTAAAAAAAGTGTTCTTGCTTTTTTAACATTTTGGACTCGCGTAATCTTGTTATAAATTAAAATTATTTTTTGAATCAATGCATCTTTTCATAAAAAGGGTGAAATATGTTATTCTTTTCAAAGGATTTTTGATTAAAATATTATCTCTGAAAATATTAATGCTAGTTTGATATAAGAAAATAAGTATATTATTTTTTCACAATCTTGTTATAAAAACTTGAAAACTTATATTTTTTAAGAGTTAGTTCAGCTTGAATTTTTACTCACAAGATTAAAATTTGTACACAATACAAGAATCTTAGGACAATTGACAAATCTGTATTTTTTGTGAATTGTATATTTCCAATTCAAAAACTTGAAGTAACAATTTGTTCAGAAAGGACTTTAAAAATTGTACAGATGCATTTAGAAATATGCACAGTAAAAAGATCCCATCTAAAAGTTTACCAGTTACCTTATGAAATATAATTTGGTATAATTTCTATGGTAGAAAATGTCTAATATTTACAAATATAAAAATTTTGCTTAATAAATACTGATTGATTTTTATGAATATAGTTGTTCAACATAGCTGAAATGACTATAATAAAAATTGTTGTAATAAATGTATAAAATTGAAGTTACATATTTTACTGTAACGAAACTAATACTATATTTAAAACAAGCAAATGACACTAAATATTTTAAATAAAAGTTTAAAAATGTTAGTTTTTCAATGTTTATACTGCTTCTTTCACGATGGAACACCAACTTAATGCCAAATGATATAAATGAGTCAAAACTTAAGCCCTTGTAATGCTGAAAGGTGAAAATCCTAGTTGCGAGGTATTAGAAACAATATCCTATTTCCTTTCGGGCTTCTTAAAATGAATTGATCATTTTAAAATTGCAAGTTTCGAGCATTTTAAATCAATGCATGTCAGTCATAAATATGCTGTCAGAAAGAAGACTTGTGAACTTCAGCTCACTTTAAAAAATTTCAAATAAATAGATAAGAAACTTTTTTTTTGAGATAAATTTAAAATATAATGTAATTTAGAATTTACAAAAACTCTTATTTGAAGAAACATTTAACATATCAAACATCAACATTATTATTTACAATCTCATATGTGTCATTACCAACCATCAACTGTGATAGTTGATAATAATTATAATGAAAGTATGACACATTTTCGAATTGAGAAACAATCTTGATTCACTAAGCTCTTGATTATGTTATGTGTGTATACATATTTAAAATTATGAAATGATGTAATCTGCATACATATATATACCATCTATCTCTAAAAGTAGAAATGATTAAAATGTATCTTTTTAAATATATGTGGTTTTAATAGTTAAAAACTTTTGAATTTTTAAGAAAATTCAAAATTTTCCACAATTTTGAAAATTTGGGAATTTTTAAAATTTCCATGGGGAAAAAAAAAACCCGATTTATTCCCGGGAATAAACCGGGTTTTTCCCATCCTTGCAACACTACTTCCAGCTCGTCGTACGGTGATTTTTTCAATGTTTTCCCTTTTCTTGGAATTTCTTTCACCCACTTCCTCGATGATTTTTTCAATGTATTTCTTTTTCTGTAGTATGGATTGCTGGATTGTGTCACGGGAATTCCTTGCGATGGAGCGAACTCTACTTTGGTTCCGTGAAATTCCTCAAGTTGTTTAATAATTTCGGCATTCTCAGCAACAGAAATGTTTTTGCTTTTTTTACTCGTCATTTCGACCTGAAAAGGTTATAAATGCGACCACCGCGTGCTAAACAGCAACTGAATGTTCTCCAGCGTTATGCAATGGATTTCAGGCTTATCTGAAAACGTGTATAAGGGTAAGGAACCCCCTCCTCCACGACGAAAGAAAGGAGTCACCCCATCTGCTTGGTGACTGGAGTGCCTCTTCCCCTGTCCATCTCATTCCTACACCAGTGAAGTGTGTTGCTTCTGTACTTAACTCCCCCTGCAATAGTGTATTCAGGGAAATAGACAGTCTGTGGAATGCGCTTCTGTTTTCATAGATTAACTTTCAACAGCGTGGATTAGCTTTCAAAAAGCAGAAAAGGAAAAATATTCCTTATTATCGAACACACCTTTTTCTTTTTTTCCTCTCCAGGGAAAACGAACTTTTTTTCCTCTCCAGGTTTCACATATATTATTGAAATGTCTTAAACTGATTATTAAGTAATATTTAAATTAATTTAATGGCCTTTCACTATTTTATAAAATCAATTTTCAAAACCAAAAAAACTTACTAAAAATATTAATGGGAATTTTCATGTCATTTAATTAAGTTCCACATTCTTACATAAACTTAGAAAATCATTTCAAATTTTAATCAAATTTTATTTGCAAAATAAAATTCAAGCGTTTAGTAATAACAATAATTAACATTTTCTTAGTCTCCATAAAATTTATTTTGATGACACATTATACAGAATATACCTGATCAGCCATTTCATCCTCACATTGCATTTCATCATCTTCAAAATAATTACATGTTTCAGATTTATTTATGCTAATTTTTTTTCTCCGTTGGTGTCAATGACAATCGTGAAGTTCGAATATAAATTACATTTCGATCGCAAAATTCTTAGTATACACCAGCCAACTCCCCTGTACCTAACTCAAGAAGGGCTCTACCAGTTTAGATGGTAGTTGCTAGAAAGAATAAAAGAAAGTGGCACCGCCAGGGCACCGTTCCCGCAACAGTTCCAGATACATTTGTAGGACACCCTTCTACTGCCTCTGGCTGTCCCCAATTGACAAGATTATGGAACATCAAAACAAAATACATTGCAATAAATCATTGGCACGATATACAATTTAACATCAGGGTATTCAATTTAGCTTAAGGCAAACATGCAAGATAATAATAATAAGTTAGTAAAGTTAGAAAAAGAAATAGGTTGTTGAATAGACTTGGTTCAGCAAGGTTGTTAGTTCTCCTTGTTATTCCCTAGGTTAGTTTAACATAAATATAAATAATATGGTTCTCTCTCGAGAAAGGCTAGGTTATACTTAACATTACACATTACCTACATTTACTTACAACAAAAGCTATATACATATTAAAATTTTAGTTTACAATTCAACAAGAATAATGCAGATGGATTGGTAATTAGCTACAATAACTACAGTATAAAAAAGTGAACTTATGTACAAACTGGACAGTAATAAAGTGTTAGTAAAATTAGAAAAATAAAGGTTGTTACATTGCACAGAGCTACAAGGCTGTACTTGTTCATCATTGTCCACAGGAGGTCCAATTCTCCTTGCTGGTCATTCTCCTCTCCTTGGTCCTCTGGAATAAACAGATCTCTGTGATCTATTAAAAAGTTCATTAAGGCAATCACTTTGGTTCTTGAATGGGTATTGTTTATTATGCTTCTGGTCCATTCCCTTGTTAGATGGGCACTGGGCTTGGTGAAATGCCATGAGCTCGTGATTGGGCAGTCAGTTATGTAATGAATCGGGTTCTCTATGTCCCCGCAGGCACAATATTCACTTGGGAGGGCACTTATTCTGTGCAGGTAAGTCGGGAAGAGGCCGTGCTCTGTAATAAACAGGGTTATTTGTCTTGGCCAGCAATGTGTTCTATTTCTGACCTTCGGGATGACATCATATACCAGCCTTCTTGTTTCTGCCCTATCCCAACTTGCCTGCCATTTTTATAGGCTTCTTCTGCTAGAAGTCTCCTATAGTAGGAGCGTGGAGTTGGGAGGACGACGCATGGGCTTTCTTGGGTTGTTGCCTCTTTGGCCAAGCTATCTGCCAGCTCATTGCTTTCAAAGCCCACGTGGGCCTTTATCCAGCGAAGCTTGATTGTCTTTGTCAAGTTCAGATCTTTCTGGATAGCTCTGGCTATAGGGCTAAAAGACTATCCGACCAAATGTTGCAGATATAATTTTGCCGGTTTGCCCACTTGATTGCCTGTTGTATGGCATAAAGTTCTGTCTGGAAAACAGTGTTGTTATTTCTTATGCGTATTTTTTCCGAGTGGAGGACGCTGTTATTTTGGATGGCCACGAAAGCGGCTCCAACCCTATCCTCCAGTTTGGATCCATCCGTATAAATGTGGCAGATATCTGTGAGATTAGATGATTGGGCTTCATTTTCTAGACAAATTTTATTTTCTATATTGAATATACCCGGATGTATTGTGAGTTTTGCTACTCTGTCCTCGACTTTGCTGGTGCCAGTGATTTTGAAAATGTGTTTCAGCTGGGCTTCTTTCCCAATTTGCAAGGGTAAGATGTCGGTTATTACTTGTAGTGCTTTAGTGGCTGTGGTTTTATAGGCGCCCGTGATGTTCAGGAGAAATTTTCTCTGAATACTGTCCAGGTGGAGTTGATTCTTTACTCGAAGAGTCCTTCCCCAGATTAGGGCCCCATGGGCAAGAATGCTTTCCGCAATAGTTTTGTATAGTATTGATCTCTGCTTTTGTGGGAATCCACAATTAGTTCCCGCCAATCTAAGTAGTTGCTGATGTATTCTGAAGGCATTGGCTCCCTGGATTTTGATATGCTGAGACCAATTGAGTTTCTCGTCAATTGTGACTCCTAGTAGTTTCATGGTTTTGGATCTTCTAACTTTTTGGCTATCCCAATGTATTTGTGGGCCGCACTGTAATTTCGTAAGTAGTAGGTAGTTTGACTTTTCTACGGAGATTCTCAGTTGATGTTTCTCGGTCCATTGCCTGAAGAGTTTAAGGGCTCAGTTGCAACTGCCCCCAACTTTCTTTCGCTACTTGCTGCAACTAGAAATGTAAAATCATCAGCAAACGCTTGCAGGGTAACGCTAGATTTTGGGTCCATTGTTTTCCCTATTGCTGACCAGTCCAGTTGCAGTGGTTCGTCAGCTAGTAGGTTCCACATTATCGGACCACTGCATGAGCCTTGTGGACAACCAATTTGTTGTTTGTGCTTGACAAGTTCCTGGTTAGTATTAATGGCTACTAGTCTGTCTTCTAGGTTGCTGAACAGGATGTTTCTTATTTTGGCTGGGCCGTTTTTTCCTGCAAGTGCTTGTCTAATGGATTCGTGTGGAACCGTCAAATGCCCCTTTAATATCAATCGAGATAATTGAGCAGTGCTTGGAGTTGGATTTTGCATTTTGTATGTTCAACATGAGGTTGCTGAGGGCGGATTTTCCCTGCCTGAAACCGTACTGGGCGCTATGCAAGAGGTTATTAGATTCTAGGTAGTAAGTTAACCTTGTCGGTGTGAGCTTCTCTAAGACTTTCCCCAAAGTTGGTAGTAGGGTAATGGGTCTATACGAACTCACTTGAAATTTATCCTTGTCCTCTTTATGGAATAGTATTATAAGGCCAGTCTTCAAGTTTCGCAAAATTCTTAGTTACAAATTCTAAAATATTTTACAAATTAATAGTACATTTTGATACACGTAATTCCTTTTCATTTTATTTATGAATGCTTTTAATTAGCAACAATCAAATCAAAAACTGTCTGTGAAATTTTAATAAATATAATACATATTCTGAAGTAATATTCAGTAGATTAATATTTGCTTTACATTTTATTAATATTTAAATTAAAAAAATTCGAATTATTTACGAGCGACGGTATGAGTGCAAGCAGTGTGATAATGCATTCGATGATCCAAGCAATTTCAAAAGACACCTCAGGTTTCACACAGGTGAGCGACGGTATGAGTGCAAGCAGTGTGATCATGCATTCGATGATCCAAGCAATTTCAAAAGCCACCTCAGGTTTCACACAGGTGAGCGACGGTATGAGTGCAGCAGTGTGGTCAAGCATTCTCTGACCCAAGCAATTTCAAGAGACACCTCAGGTTTCATACAGGTGAGCGACGGTATGAGTGCAGGAGTGTGGTCATGCATTCTCTGATCCAAGCAATTTCAAGAGACACCTCAGATTTCACGCAAGTGAGCGACGGTATGAGTGCAAGCAGTGTGGTCATGCATTCGATGACACAAGCAATTTCAAGAGACACTTCAGGTTTCACACAGGTGAGCGATGGTTTGAGTGCAAGCTGTGTGGTCAAGCATTCTCTGACCCAAGCAATTTCAAAAGACAATTCAGGTTTCACACAGATGAGTGACGGTTTGAGTGTAAGCAGTGTTCTCAAGCATTCGATGACACAAGCAATTTCAAACCAACATGTCCTAAGGTGTACAGTTGTTTCCCTGTGCTCGCGATAATTCTGACCAATGAAACACATTTGGGATACGATTGTACGCCATTTACAGACTCTGCCACTGCCTCCTTCAGAAGACGCACTTTGACAAACGGTTGAGGGAATGGAGAGCCATTCTACAGGACTCTCTCTCACTGATTCTGTACCTTCACGTGTTGCTTCGTGTACGCCGTCCATGGTGGTCCTACAACCTTCTGACCTTAACTTGTTTTCGCTCTTTATTGTGCATATAATTTCGAAATGCAAATCATTTATTTTCCGTTGCTGTCGCTTTCTGTTTTCCGAGTTTCTCTCTATCTCTGACATCTCAGTTTTTTGACAACTCCTTCTTGGTATTAAATTTTCAACGTCGGGCAGTGTAGTTAATATTTTTGCTTAAACAAGATTTAACGCTCTTCAAATATTGATTTAAAGAAATAATCAATAATGAAACATGTATATACATTTAGTATATTGGAACCCTAAACAATAAAAGATTTTGAAATGAATAAATGACATTGAAAGTAATAATTTTCTGTCCATAGCTGCGTCCTTTATTTCGTCCTTTCACATCGACTATTCAATAAATATCTCATCAAGTCACTCAACTCAATTTTAATACAGCTTATAACACGAAACTGTGTTTATAAATTTATTTTGAACGTTAACTACATGCATTAATATTTGTTGTCGAGTTATGAGATAGTATATTTAATTAACAAAATGCTGGAGAACCAAATTTCTATTAATATTTAGCAATAGCAAAAATCTTTTAGCTATAAATAAAGTTTGTAATACATTTACAAGTCTCAAAAACATACTCTGACCCCTAAAATTGAAACTACAAGATTTCTTTTCTTAGAAATGATGTCTTTTGCCTCTGAGTGTGAACCAATCCATAGTTGGAGCCATGGAGAATAAGTTCGGAATATGTATTTGAAATTTTGGATAAAATTAGTTTAGTTAAATTTATAAATCAACACCAAATAGCTATTGAGGTTTTATTTTGGGGGAATAATTAAGTAAATAGGCTCAGAATGTCTGTGTGTTTAATATATTTTGTTTCGAAAGAGAATCCTTAAAGCAGCTTGATTTTTTTCAAAGCAAGCTTCTTAAAGAATATATCATTACATGATAAAGAATTGGATACACAATAAAGAATGTCATTTAAAAGCTTCTACATATCTATATATTATCCTGTCCCTATGGGAAGAATCATGGAACTTGCAGGTCGGAAACAAACTCCATAGCATTTTCTCATCCCTCACCTCATTATCAATTTTACCGCTACGAAGTGCGGATGTTAGATTGACTCGCCTTCGTATCGGATACACACGTTTCACACTCAGACATTTGTTTTTGAGTGAATTAAATCCTTGGTGGGAAACGTGTGATGAACCTTATACTGTGCATCATATTTTAATTTCATATTCATGTTTTAACCATTTACGTATACACTTTTTTAATACTGATTTTATAACTTTATTTGATTTAATAGGGGATCCACCCCATAAAAACCTATTCGCTTTTTTAAGAGCAATAGGTTTCATACATTTTATTTGATTTGTTTGTTAAATTTTAAAATTATACATATATTTTATTTTTTTAAATTTATTTTAAAATATTATATACAC
This sequence comes from Latrodectus hesperus, assembly GCA_037975125.1. Lineage (NCBI taxonomy): Eukaryota > Metazoa > Arthropoda > Arachnida > Araneae > Theridiidae > Latrodectus > Latrodectus hesperus. Next base: position 93,140,759 of record CM075857.1, read on the forward strand.
AGATTTTTGTATTTTAAGATTTTTTAAATGTTGCTTGGGTTTTTTGAAAAAAAAATAATAAAAATAAATAAATGATAAAGCAACAAAATGTTACCCTTGGCGCAGCATGTCCAATTTTGGACCTTGCGCCATAAAACCCAACCAACTAACCAACCAACTATATATTATCCTGAGCTTCCCTCCGAAAAATAATTTGAGTTTTCTTTCAATATTATTTAACAAATAATTTCACAACAAAATCCCCAATGCAGATAAATAATTTTAAAGTCTAATATGTGTCTCACATTATTAAAGCTTCTATAAAGATAGGCATTCATGTTTGTACATTATTTTTATTTTGCATATTAAATTTTTCTATCTATTTAAGGCTGTTCAAAGAAACATTTTGTTGAAATATCACAATGCTATGTCCTATTAAATATGTTAGATTGAAAACTTTCTTTCAAAGTCTCTTTACCAATCAATCCAAAAATTATAGCATAATTCTGAAAAGTATACAGAAGATAAATAATATAATAATAAAATAATTAACAACTTTCCCGGATCACATTCTAAGTTGACCGTTTCTTATCTGATTCATCAAAGGAGGTGGTGTCGTGCTCTACATTTGAAATAACTGATTTAACAAGTTTCAGTTTAATCCTCCGCTTTTCCAGTCGATGATGTAAAATAAATAGTTTTCTGTTCTTATCATCTTACAATAAGTAAGCAATCTGTTGCCTTCCAAGCAATTCAAATCGCAATGAAATTAATATCTAACACATGTCTAATATCCTTTCTATTTAATATTTAATTTTTAATCAAAACAACCACTGCATGGAATACATATACAGGGTGTCTTAAAACTACCTGCTAAGCTCTGCACAGCTAGATTCCTCGTTGGGAGTACATAAGAGCTGCCCAAGAAGCGTTCCTGTCCGAACCATAGTTTACGAGAAAAATACGAAAAACAAAGTATGACATCACTGCCGGTGTAAGAAAAAACACTTTATTGTACATATCAACAACAGTATTTTCATATCTTTCCAGACAATGATGTTTAAAAAGTTCACCGCGCATATCGCGTCATTAATGCGCGCGCCATGAAATGACGGTAAACCGCCAGTGAACTGGTATTTAAAAGACTGTATCTTGCAGCTACTGGTAATTTTCGTATGGTGGGCATGTATTCCGTTAGTTACTAGTGCGACATGTACTTGATGTACGGCGGATGTAATGGAAATGCCTTACGAACAGCTAGATAGCATGCCCGTCGATATGCGGAACATATACTGCTGTTGATGTGTTCAATAAAGTGTTTTTCTTGCACCCGCAGTGACGTCATACTTTGTTTATCGCATTTTTCTCGTAAACTTTGGATCGGACAGGAACGCTTCTTTGGGCAGTTTTTATGTACTCCCAACGAGAAATCTAGCATGCGGTCTTTTTGGGACACCCTGTATAAAAGACTAAAGCCTTTTAAAAATATTTTTTGTGTTTTCTGCATAAATTTTACATCAAGAATTTCTAATTTTGCCTATATTTGATTTCAAAAGTCATCATATAGTAATAAATGTCTAATATTATAGGAATCTTAAAAATATGAATAGAAGGAAAAATTTTGTTTTTAGTTGATACAATGATTGAAAAAGTGAAAATTTTCATATTTTTGATTAAAACGTATTTAATGTTATGTTTCTTCTAAAATTTTAACTAATAAATACATAAGATGATTAAATACTTTGATACTATTCAGAGATTTTAATTGAAATTCCTTGGATTCAATGCAAATGATCCATAATATTAATTACAATACCATATCGACTGCTCACAATTATCAAATCGAAAGTCAAATGATATTGAATTTATTTCAAATTTTACCCTTATGCAAATTTCAATTGTAATTAGTTATACTAGAGTACATTTTTTGGTATTCATATATAAGCACTATCCAAATATGAAAGTATTCCTAGATTGACTTGCAATTTTAAAGGATAATTGTCCAAATATTTTTAAAATTATAATTCAGTTGACATTTTCAAGTTTTACTAAGACATATATTATTCTTTAGTGGGCTAAAAAACAATATTATAAGATTTACTCAGTTATATAACCTGGTATTTTATACGATATGTCTGCGGAAAAATCGATTAAAAGTGAAAGTTCTGGAAAAGAGATATTTTCTCATGAAAACTTTAAAATCGAGTTTGTTGAAGAAAATTTTGTTCATGGACATCAAAACAAGGAAGACTATCAAAAGTCTTGTGACAATAACAGTTCACGTAATCTGGAGAATCATTTCCCAACTCCCTTTGGAAATAAATTATTTGAATGTGCTACTTGTCGGAAAACATTCACCAGCGCTGGGAATCTGAAAAGACACGCGATGATTCATACGGGTGAAAAACAGTTTGTATGTATAGTTTGCGATCGAGATTTTAATCAGAAAATAAACCTTGAGAAACATCGAAGGACCCACTCGGGTGAAAAACCCTTTCAGTGTCACATTTGCAGTCGAAATTTCAGCCAAAAAGCAAACCTCGGTTCCCATTTGAAGTTACACTCAGGAGAAAAAGAATTTAAGTGTCTAATTTGCAACAAGACATTTTCTTTTAGGGGTTATTTAATGCGGCATTTAAGAGGATATACGGGACAAATGCCTTATCAATGTGGTCGTTGATGGAAGCGGTATTCTTCAAAAAGTCACCTTCGATATCAAGAGAGAATGCATCATTGAAGAAAACCTTTTGAATGTGAATTATGCAAGATGAGTTACAATCAGAAGTCTAATCTAACGAATAAGTAGAAAGTAGATCTCGTTTAAACAGTACATGTGAAATTTATTTTGCCACCATTATTAGAGGAATTCAAGGTAACCACAGTCGAAGAGACATTTTTATAGCAGAACTGAATGAATAAATGATGAAATTGAATAAAAATATCGAAGCATGTTATGATAGAGAAAAATGCGGAATATATTTTAATAAACTATAAATAATTATGTTAATTGTAAGTATGATAAATTAGAATTTGTTTAAAATATAATTTTTTAGCAGCATATTTTAAAATATAATTTTTTATTATGACAATGTAAACTATACTGTTTCGGAAGATTTAATGATTAGGAATATAAAAGTGGGAAAGAACATTGAATTATTTATCAAATGGAATTTTCCGGATAATAAAAACATTCTCTAAGTTTAGATATTTTAAAAATTTTAGTTATTCTAAAGATATTTATATATAACTTTTATCTGTGTTTCTTATATGAATAACTATGTTAACATTTATATATTGGCATTGTTAATTTTTAGATTAACTTTTCTGATGAAAAATGGCTAGGATTGTACTCCAGAATGTTATTGATAATTTTATAATTCGTACTCAATATAGAAATTATTGAGTACGAATTATAAAATTATCAAGAATGTGTAATTTTTGATTTTTGAAAGAATATTGTTATTTTATTACAGGTTCTTAAAACGGAAAACATTCATTAACTTGTGAAAGTAATTTAATTTAAAATATCTCAACATTCATTTTTTCAAACTTATTTAACGTAAAATTTTCAGAGACCTTTTAATGATTCTCTGTTTAATTCATAACATGTATACTTTTTCAAGTAAGAGGAGTGATTTTTTACCTTATTTTTAATCCAAATAAATTTGTGTCCTTCATAACACATTTGGTTTCTTCTTAGTGCTTCTCAATTCAGAAATAGATAATTTATTAATGAATAACTTTTGTTAAAGAAAATTTTTTATCTGTAATCTTTATATCAAGTGTTCTTAAATACAATTTTCAGTTCTTTGAAAGTTTCTTTATTTTCTTACTGGCGTAATATGCTGGTAAAAATTAATAATAAACATAAAATTTTTATTCTATTCAGAAATTAGTAATTCATTGGTTTTTTCTCCATACTTATTTTACATGTATACATTGGTATGGTAGCCAAAGTTATGGATTGTATTTATTTGCTATTAATAAGTATACATATATTTGTATTATAATAATAAACTGATTTTGGTAAAAATGTTGCGTATCGTAGTATTTTTGAAAATTTGCAATATTATTACGTGATGGTTAACTTTTTGCACTTTATATTTTAGAATTTAATGAGTGTCTCTTGCTATATATTGAAACTAAACTAACTACTAACTGTAATTTGAAATTTTTTCATTTAGATTGTATTTTGTAAATGCTTTAAACTTTGGATTTGAATAAAATTTGATTTAAAATTGTGCGTTTGGGTTTCATTTTCTTCCGTAAGTTTATATAATCGAATATATAAGAAATTTCAGATGTTATTTCAATTATATTTAGAATATTACTTTACTAAGATATTTTTAAACTCTCAAATTTATTTATCTAAAACAATATAGAATTTTAAAATTGCATTAAAATTATTTAAAGCTGGTGCAAGTTTAATAATTTTATAATTTCATAGTGTGCAAATATGTAATATATGTACGCATTTTTCAATGAAGTAAATTTTAGAAGGAGTAAATACTTGTATTTTAGTTTCAAAAACTAAATATATTTAATATAAAATGTGTATTATGAAATGTAAAAACCACGATGTCATTTTTGTTAGTTTATAGAAATTTGATTAATTTATAATTTTAAAATTGTTACATATATGTAAAAAAACCCAAATGTTAATGAAAGATATTCTGCCTAAAAATATTTTATACAAATAAATATGATCCAGTGAAGTTAAGCTGTCAGTTTTTTAAAGTTATGAATGAATATTGTGTTTCAGGTTCAATAATTTATTCCAAGAATATTTGAATCAGTTTTTTGAGAAAACTAAAATTTCTTTATATAAACATCTTCTTATCGAATTTTAGAAGATGTTTTGCATTGTGCATATAACAGAATATACAAAAATGACTGTTTTACTTGTGATATACACTTTCTGAAGTACTTGTTGTTTATATTGAATCATTCAATTGCATGCTTTCGTGATAGGACTAAATTGAATTGACTCAAACATTGTGTGTTTCAAAGATATGAACTAATATACATTTGTAAAAATAACAGGACATTTATTCTTGTCATAAATCATATTTATGATTTTTTATACTAATTCGGTAAAAAATAATTATTCTAACATTTTCTTCTATTTTTGTCATATCATTTTATTATTCTCAAAAGATTTATGAAATGCATTTTCCAAAAAAATTTCACGTTCAATGCAAGTATAGCTGGAAATTTCATAGAAAATAGTGCTTATGTTTAGTTATTCCTGTTCCCTTTTATCTTTAGTCGTCATTCGTAGTTTCAAGTAAAAGTTAAATTTTACAGAATTGTGTAGAAGTCACTTATGATTATCATTTGTCAATTTAATAAAAATATATAATGCATATTATATTTTAGGGGAAAATTATACTTTCATTTTTGGAATATTTGAATCAAAGAATAAATTTTGATGCCATTCTTGTTTCATTTTTTAATAAATGTCATCCAAAAATGTTAAATTTTATTTTATTTTTTGGTATACCAATAATATGAAGGAAGAATTGAATACATCTAAGTAGGGCTAATTTTTAATTTGATATAGCGTTTTCAAAAGAAGACATTCTCACATTTTCCACTAAATATTTTTAGAATTAATATTCCTATTATATCTATGTATTCTATTCATAAATGTTTATATCATCCATATATAAAAGGGCTAAATTATTTTAGAATTTATTGTCTTAGGAACCATTTATTATGTAAAGTCATAAATTATGTCAGAAATACTATGTATAAATATTATTTCTGGCAAAATAAGTGGCTTTAGCAAGAAATATATTGTTACTAATGACACTTTGACAAGCCAAGCTCGCTATACATTGGGTATTGGAATTTTAGTCAGTAGCGTACAGCTTTCGTTTTATCAGAGTACCACGAAGGTGAAAGTACGACTTTGCTCTACAAACATGCCATAGGGACCCGTTTATAGGATAGGCAACCATTCACACCTCATTCATACAAGGAAAGGACAAAAACAGGATAGATAGATAGAGAGAGAACATCCATGTATGAACCGGGATTCGAACCCAGTACCTCCTTATCCGAAGTCAGGCACGCTGACCACTAAACAAGTTGGTCGGCATAATAATAATATCAACAATGAAAGAATAATTTTTGATTATTTTTATTAATTTTTATGTTATATTACGTAGGTTGATATTATTTAAGATAGCCCTAAAATCGCAATGTAAGAAATTTCCTCAAAAGCAGGATCAACAACCTGACTTGCTATGAATTTCGTACATAAAACTCAGTTTACTTACGTGTTGAAGGATTTTAATGGAAAAAAGGGGTGTGTTATATAAAAAGTCATTTGATAATAGTATAGAGAATGAATTCACAGCAGTATAATTCAACTTGCCAGTGATAGAGTCGTCCAAAAATGCTATTGTTTAAAAAATATATTTAAAAAATCCCTATCTCCCCTACCCATAAAGATAGCTTAGAAGAATTTTTCTGAAGTTAATAAACTGGTAACTCTTTTGTAATTTTCATGCGTAGAAGGTGTGGCGATTCGGGCATTTCATTTACGGTACACAAGATCTTGAAAATATATATTTTCTCTTTCAACTTACAGCCTTTTCTTGATAATATCGCTTTAAGTTAGGGCAGCGTCATGAAATCATTTTGTTTCCTTTTTCTTTATCGTTTGCAGGAAGACTTTTCAAATCCTCCGATAGATGGCACCGCCAGAGGATCCATTTCCTTTATTTTGACATTAATCTAAAGGGGGAGGAAATTTTCTCTAGACCATTACACCATGGTAACATGGAGGAAGGAATGTACCTTCCTCCATGCATGGTAACTGCTTAACGACCGACTACAGGACTTTCAAATCCACAGATTTAACGAGCACGTATATCGCATGTACTTGGTGGGTCTTTGACGGCGTTGGAATTGAACCCTACCCTTCCGGACGGAAGACAGATGCCCAAACCTCTAGGCTACCACGACTCTACGAAGAAATATTTAAACTCGAAATGAGATATATTTATTGAATAATTACCAAATAAAAATTATTCTTGTAAATAATTTCTTAATTTGCTAAATTGCGTTACTAACCATATAAATTTCAGTATTATTATTTTAGAAACTACATTTGTTTTCTATGTGACTAAAATGATATAAGGCAAGCTCAATTTAAAAGTTAGAAAAAAAAAAAGATCTTTTTAAAATCAATTTGTCTAAATTGGTTTGTTTACAAGATAAAAGTTACTAAGCTTAAGAATTATTTCTATATTTTGAGACAATATTAAAAAAATGTAGCATTCGCTTTAAAACGAGCAGATTTTAGAGATTTTACATGAGCAAATATATTGCACAATATTTGTAATTTTTATTGTTACATATTTAAGATTTTCCTAAATTTGATGAACTTTGCTGTATTATTATTTGAATTAAATTTATACTATAATTTTGTTTAGAATTTAAATGTATTTTTTTAACTAAACCAAATATTTAGAACAAAGGTTAATACCGTAAACTTTATAAATCAAGAGTTATCCTTTCGGAAACCCTTTCAGATATGTAATAATATTTTGTATGTTTTAAAATCTTTTTTAATCTAATAAAGAATTTTTATTTTAAAATATATTTTGTTGTTATTGAATTCAAACACTTATCTCTATAAAAAAAATTAAACTACTTTTCAAATAAACTGTAATTATTCACATATTATATGCAATTCAAATTATATTCAACTTCTCCCTCCATGTAATGTTAACTTTTATTTTCTGTATTCGTAATAATGTTTGTTTATAATACTTTAAAAGTTTACTCACATATTAAAAATATCAAATAGTAGAACAGTGACATAGACAAATATCTGAGAAATAGTCTTATATTTATTGAACACATTCACTGGAACAGCGGAAATGGATTTTTGCTATTTCTGAAAAAGTCTCAAAGCTTACGACATGCTTTCCTTCAAATATACGCATGCCGAGCTGGCAGTCGAATGGTTAGCGCTCTTGCCTTCGGTTCAACAGTTCGTGGGTTCGAATCCCACCTTGGGCATGGATGTTTGTAGTGGTTCGGAATCCACTTTAAACCGTAAGTCCCGGTCTAATTAGCCTTCGTGTGCAAAAAATGACCGTTGAGCGACAAAGAAACCAAACCAATCAAATATACGCATCGTTTGAGGTCTGTAGGTTAACTGATAGTATTAAAAAATTTTAATCTGATTTTAAATATTTTAATACGAAAACGAAACTGCACATTTTAATCACCATTCCTTACCGTTTATTGACACTTATTTAATGAGAGAAAAGCAAATTTTGATCAATTGATTTGAAAGATTTTAAAGTATATTTCTTGATATTGAACAGAACGATATAACAAATATTTAGAGAATATTTCATGAAGGCATTCAAAATTTATTGCGAAAGTGTCAAAATTGTTTGCAAACTACACTTCAATTGAAAATTCAAATTTATTTTGAAATCTATATTATGAGTATTCTTAATTTTGTTAAGGTATGCATTAGGCGTAGTAGACTGGCATATATAGGTTGCAGTCTATTAATTTTTAGGTTTTAATCTATTAATTTTAACATTTTATTAATAGATTAAAAAGAAAATGTTAAAATTGAAAATAAACAACAAAAAAATTTCATAAATGCAGAAAACAGTTAAATATCGAGCACACTCCAGTCATTGTAAGTATTCAGAAGACAAACCCCTCTTTACCAGCGTCTTTTATTTTTATTTATTTTCGTCCAATTCTTGCAACTTTGACCTAACGCAGGCTTTTCCTGAATGTTTCAATGCATTTTATGATGTTAGAAGAGAGAATGTAAATATCAATAATCCAATAAAAACATCTGTTTCGCCATCGAAAAATACCACTTAAAGAGGGTGGTACTTTTTCTGTCTTAATCTTATAGAAACCAATGAAATTGAGCATTTTATATTTACATAAAATTACACAACGAAGTGCATTTCGAAAAGAGAGAAAAACTGACGAAAAAAGGATAAATTTTTTTCATGCATGGTTTAATTACTAATAAATACTAAATATATATATATATATTTGCGTTACTAAATACAGTGATTTTATGCATCAGCCATGACTATCAAAAATGTTGGACTCTGCAATTGAGAAAAAGATTCTGTGAAACAAATTATTATCGTGGTAGTTACTTTTTAATTAATAACTATGTATAATAAAAAGACATCATAAAAAATAATCGTGCATTTGTTGTAATAATTCTTTGCATGTTTTATAGAAAATTGTGATGCTAAATACCTACTTCCGTGTAAGTGTATAGGATGTTACAAAGTTTGCCTGTCTATAGTTACTTTAAACTCATTACAATTAAGGAAAAGTAATCATTTTTAATAGTTGGGTCGTAACTCTGCAGTGGGGAATTGATGAGGGAATCTTACAGAGGTCAACAGCTTAAAGCAGCTCATCAACCCCTGAGTATTAACTGTGACTGCACTAAGGCTCATTTATAGCTGGTAGAAGGAATTATCATCGAATGAATTTGGTGGAAAAACGGATTCATTGGAAATGACAGTGCTTGTCTGGAACAATTTCATGCGAGAAGTCTGTACGAGAAGCTACTTATCCAATGATAATAAGATCTTTCTGCAAAACTGGAAATTCGCAATGATTGAAGATCATCTTTTCGAAACTTGGGTAAAAAAAAAAGTTGGCAAATTGCTGTCAGAACAGAAGGTGCTTTGGTAGAACTTTTCGAGAAATGAACAAAAACCTTTGTTCGAGTTGCGAATAAAAAATCAAGTACTGTTTTTGAGGAGATAGAAGAAAACATTGAAGGCTACATGATATTTTTCGACTCTTGGAAAGCGTATAATCATTGCCAAAATTACAACCGTGCAAATTTTAAATATTTCAAAGTCAATCAGAATCAAACGGATAACTTTGTTGACTACGATATTAGAACACGAACATCGAACGATCTTGGGATTTGGTAAAATAGCATAACAAAGATATTCGTGGAACTCCATGCCATTTCTATTCGTACTTATACGAATTTATGAGTCACCGCCTCCATAAAGAAAAAGACTCGTCTGTCACAATTTTGAATGCTATTGATAAGTTTTGGCCACCAAAATAACCTACAGTTAACGGTCCAAACGTAGTACTTTTTTAATACTCAATTTTGCATTAAATTAATGGAATTCAAATAACAATGTCATTCAAATTTTACTGTTAATAGTTAAATTTGGCTTTGGAATCAACAATTTCGCTAATATATGGGTCGAGGGGATAATATGTAAATACCGGATCTTCCCTAAAGATTCCTCTATGGACAAATATACAGGAAAATGACCATGTGGGGATCAACAACAGTTTCTGATTAGTGATTCGACCAAATTTTAGTGCAATTGTTTCGCATCAATCATTACAGTAGAATGTGGTGATAAAGAAGAAGACAATTGAAATTAAATATTTATTACTCTCTCCATTTCTTGTCCTTCCTGAAGATGAAAAGTATGGTTTATAAAGAATATGGTAAGATAAATATGGTTTATAAAGAATTAAAAATAACGTTATAGACAGGTACATACACACACATATTTGTCTATAACCTCACCACTTTTTGTGGGCTCAAAATGAGCTGAGTGAACAGAAACTCTGAGAAAAAAGGAAGATGTTATCTACAGATTCATCGTTACGGACAGTATTTTTATTGAAAAGTTTCATACATTGAATTTATAATAGAAAATATAATCAACTAACAATATATAGGATACTTATAATAGTTTTAAATAATGTCTAATGTTTCCCGTCATGGATTTTAATGCACACAATTTTTTTTCTTATACTTCAATAATTTAGAAAAATTTTAATTATTACAAAACAAATCTGAATTCATTAACAATTTAAGCAACAAAAATTTATTATTTATATATCTGTTCCTTTTTTTCCCCTCATTTTTTATGGATATCATAAGCAATGGTTTAAAAATGACTTATTTTTTCGATTTTATTTTATTGCAACAGAAAAATAATGCTTTTTCTCAGGTTTCTACCTTATTGTTATATGTAATTTTGAATGTTTTAGCTGAATTTCAATTAAAACTTTTAATTTTCTTTTATCTTCCATTAGCATAGCACACAATTTTATATTTTCAAAAACCAATCAGATGAATTCTTAAATTGTATAAAATATTGAAATCATATAAAATGGCAATTAATAATTAGAATAAATTTTATGTAATTATTGAAATTTTATCAAGTTGAGTGAATCATTTAACTGAATCAAGTTAAAGTAATTATTTTAATGAATAAGTTAAAATCAGTAAAGGAGCACCAACTTTCGCTTAAATAGAACCAAATACAAACTTATTTCCGATTCCTTAAGATCAAATTTGTGAATTAGCTTCTGCAAATCGTTGTTCGGTTTAACCAAAACCACTTACTGGTCTACGTTACTTTCGTTGCTTATTTCACGGCTATTAGCAATGCGTAATTTTTCCAATTCGTAAGCTCTCTCTTTTTCTATGCGTTCCGTTTCTAAATGTGTTGCATTTCCTATCGCTCTTGTCTTTCAATTTCAAGTCGTTCTTTTTCGGCTTGCTTTCGGTCTTTTTCTTCAACTAACCTATTCGCATTATTTTAGCAAATTCTTCATCATAATTTGGCGACTTTTCAATCAACTGCCTTAAACAAGCGTTTTTCATGCTACTATAAACAGTTTCGCCTAATTCCCTCACCAATTCTAACAAACAAGCTTTCTTATAATTTTCTAAATAAGCCATACTTATTTTTTGAAAAACGTAAACGCAATCGAGTAATTTAAGTTACTTTATATCTTAATATAAAATTCGTACCTGTCCGTCGTTTCGTTGCTATCCGTTATTTCGAATTACGTTTTATTTTCAAAACCATCAGTTTACGTACTTCGTTATCGTTGGTGGCGTATATGGATCTTCAAATCCCACTTCTGATTTTAATGTGCTTATTTCTAAATTAGTGAGTTCTCTTGTAAATAAATCTCTCTATATATTATTTTATAATTAAAAGACTCATCTATATAGAAATAAGCACATTAAAATAAGAGAAGCCAGCACGTGCCATATAAAGATCAATCTTCTACCTATCAATAGAGATCCTATGTGGTGGTCTCACCTGAACACGTGTTTTCGGTTATCACCATTGAAGCTTTTCTCGGCACCTGCATTAGTTTGAAATACTTCAAACCTCCTTTGTTATTTCGCAAAATAGATAACTTTCTGTAATGGCTCGCGCCCCTATAGGTCGAGTGGCGTTGGCAGGGGGAAGGGAGGAAGAGAGACAACCAATCAAATTCAGCCTTCATGCTGCTTACAAGCTCACTTCTGTGAAGCACCAGTTGTTAGTTTGCAGAGCGTTTGAAATTTAATCTGTGAAGTTTGTAAGATAATTTGTTGTGATTCAAATCTTACGTTAATTATTAAATTACCACACACATTCACCTAGTTCAAATTTTTTTGTTTTATTTACATTTGGAAAATGATTCCGGCTTCGTATCTCATACAGGATTTTATTAAAAATGCTGGTGAAAAAGTTTTTGCCCTGGATTTAGCTACCTGTTGTAGCTGCAGTTTTGCCGAAGAAGATTCTTGTTGTAGTTTAAGTTATCTGGATTTGTGCAGATGCCGACGGAAAATAAAAATATAACTGCCTTTTACAATATAAAATTTTCGAACTGCATTAATAACTATCTGACTGGCAATTTAGAGAGTTATATAAAGATAAATACTTCCCAGATGATTCTGGATTATCAAGTTATCTTTTAAAGTTTTTAATGATTGTAAGAACGACGAATTTCGACGAAAAGGTTTTTTTATGCAAACATTGTTCAGTGAAGTGGTAGAAATCCCAATGAATTTCAATAGGAAGAATGGCCTAATTCTGGCATCACTTATGATATCAAGAAAACATGAAAAACTGATTGACGATGTGATTTGTTTTTCGCAGTTTCAAAGATCTAATTTTATTCTCTCATAGGTTCAACTTTTTTTTAAAGGACAGACTAAATGAATATAGTGTTTTTAAACACTTGTTTATAGCTTCACCCTGCTTGATAAATAACAGTTGCTAAAACTTCAAGTGTTTCCTACAGTACGGCTATGAAGCTCATCCTTCCAGCGATGCAGAAATCATGACTATTATTTCTCATTTTTGGGAATCCTGTTTCAATGAAGAGTTTAATGAAATAATGGATTGGAAGCCGAGTAACATCTCTCTCCAAAGACTGTTGTACATAGTTCACGTGTACTTTCAAAGGAAGAAGCTTCGCTCATGGAAACAACTGCTGTCTTGTGGAACTCAATACCGGATATCTACGTATCTAAGTGGAGATGTATGAAGTTTTGACAAGAATGACTGCAGAAAGCAAACATGAAGCTATCATCAAGACTGTCGATAAAATTGATTCCACAGTAATGGGACAAGCTGTTGGACCCAGAAGTCTGAAGCATCAGTGCAGATCAGTTATAAGAAGATCCATAAATGATATCGGTCTTCTGCCTAATGGATTATATCAATTGCCTCTTCCAGTTTCTCTGAAAAGTTACTTAAACTTGGAAGCTTAAGAACTCAACTATCAAGACAAAACTTAAGTGCCTTATTTCATAATTGTCTTTTGACACACAGGATTAGGGCTCTTGGCGAAACCTGTGAATAAAAAAAACGCGCCATAGCCTTACCTCATATCAAGGTGGTGTGGAAACAGGCTACATTTTTTTTTGAGAATATCAATAATTAAAATAAGAATATTCTTATTTTTATTATAAATAATCTTATATATGTTGTACATGCATGGGGTGCAAAGTAGACCCACCTCCTCGTGGTGCTCACTGGAAACGTATTTCATACGGCAAAGTGGTCTACAGTTTCGGCATGTAATTTGTGGCACAATTTCGACTCCTGACGAGTCACGACTTACTGGCTGAACAACCTCCACCGCTGCCCTGCATTGCATGGCTTCTCTGAATCATCACTTTACTGGAAAGCCGGAGAACGTTTGAGGTGTTTCTGCACTGAATTCACCTGTCCTGTCTTCGTCTCATGTCTGTTTTGTGTTTTATTTCTGTTATTCCTTGAATTTGCCCTGCCATTGGAGAAAAATGTTGTACATGCACACATTCACAGTTCTGGAATTCATAAAGGAAATTAAAATTCAGATTTTACTTAATGAATATAAATAGACGTGGATTATTTTCTGATATTGATAATACTTAAAGTATTTCTGTATTTACATTAAACTGGTAATCCTTATATTTGCAGGAAAACTATTGAATCTAATGAATTTGTTGTGAAGAAAAATTGCCATATTTAATGCTATAAAATTTATTTTATTTATTGTTAACATTATTTATGTTTTTTATTTCAATTGGAATGCATTATATAATGACTGGAATAAACTCAATCAATATGTACAGATACTTTTTAAAAAACTGAAGAGATGTTGTATTATTTATATAATGGACTTTATTCCTAAATGCATATAATATTTTAATGTAATAGAAAATTCTAAGATCTGATACAATTTAGAATATAAAGCAAAATTATAGATTTCTGCTCATTATTTTTACATGTGTAATTTTATTTTTAAAAAAATGATATATATAGATAGCTCAAAATTTTATCATGAAATCATACTTTAGTAATATAATAGTGAATTTCAATGATTTCAATATTGTTTAGTGCTTAAATTAAACTAAAATAATTCTCATTTCTAAATTATTTCATTCATCAAACTGATATAGGACTAATCTTAATTATTGTGTAATAGTTCTTAAATTATTACATTTGATGTAGTTTAATTCGGAGTACGTGCCAAATTAATAGCTGAAATTTATTTTAAAATCAGTTGAACCTCATAGCTGAAAATTACAAATCATTAACAAACCTAAAGTCTTAAGACAATAAACAGCTGTCAAAATACATTTATATATAACAAAAATAATTTTCCAGATTTTCGATTAATGATAATTTTTTTTAACAAGAGACATTTTTTTCTTGACTTTAAATGGAAATGTGAAATAACTTTTTATACACAATTAAAATTTTGGTACACATAAATTTTGCCTATTTTTTAAAAGAAAGTATGATAAATATTGAAAAGAAGTAATAAATTAAAAATTTAAACAGTATTACTTCCATCCAAAAAAAATATTTAATCTAATAATTAAGTTAAAATAAATGAAAAAATCTTCTCTAAATTATTTAAAAAATTATTATTAAATATAACAAATGGTCATAAGATTGTGAAAACGCAATATATTGACATATTTAATTTAATTTAAAGTATCCAAAATAAATTACTTCAACATTTAGGAATTGAAGGATATTTTATGTAATTTTGAATTTTAAGCAATAACTTTTCTTTTGTTGAAAATGTTACGATACGCTAAGTTTTAGAATTTTATCCTGATAAGAAAATTTGTATTTATTGATAAATGCTAAATACATATATATTTACAAATAAAAAAAATTATTAGTTATTACTGTAAGGCAAATAAAATTTGTTTACCATAAATTTAAAAATAAACATTCTATATATGAAATATCAAAATAATTTGAAGATTATAGTATGGAGCTTTTCTTTCAAAAGATCCATGATAAGCAACATTCAAATCTTGTCATAATGAAATTTAATATTTAAGAAATGTTAGATTTGATAGGTCATTTGTTGAAACAAAATTCCAATTTGGTACAAGACAGAAAATATATTAAAAGATATATTTTATACTTTTTTATTTTTTAATTATTCAGAACTTAGCTTCAAATCTAATGTAAAATTTGTCTTAATAACACACATATTTATTGGATTAAATCTACTATTTCTATATTTAATTAGTTCTCTAAGCAAATGCTTATTAGAAATTTTTGTTAAAATTTAAATTTTGTGATTCTGTTCATTTCTATTTTATTATACGTTATGCAGTTTGATTTGAAGAAAGCTTAAAGCTAAGCAAATAATTAAAAAAAATATTAATCTCTCAACATTATTCAATAAAACTTTCAAATGATTTATAAAGAAATTTGAGATTCATGATTAAACATTTATTAATATGGAAAAAAATAATACCTTGTGAAGATTATAAATGAATAAAACTTAAAATATGCCTTCATGAGCTTGTCATTAAAATAGTAACTAATTATCATTTATAATGAAGCAGATATTAAAGTTTTAATTGCATGTATCGAAAATCATTTAGTTTTTTTCTTTTCCAATAGCGGGCACAAGAGGGTTGAACCCTATGCCACAACAAGGCCAGAAACTGCTACTCATTTGTCGTTACCCAGCGGGCACCTGTGAACCAAGTCACGGAGGCGAGTAGCGTTACCCGCACCATACCAACACAAACCTGTTTATAGGACGGGCCACATTCATACAACATCACAAAAGAAAGGACAGAGAAGGAAAGAAACATCCATGCCCGAACCGGGACCAACAGCTCATGAGTCAGGAACGCTAACCACTCAGCCAATCGGTTGGCAAAATCATTTAGTTTAGCTAGTAAAAGAGAAAGAAAATAAATATTACTTCATGCCTGTGATAGGGAAGTGTATCAGATATAAATTAAGTATGTAAAATTTTCCCATTTTGCGGAAAAAACATGCAAATTTTGCATCCAATATTTCATGCAACAAAGTTAACATATTTAAAATGACAATCTTCTCTTATTTATCTACTTGAAATTGAGTTTTCAAAGCCTATTTTCTGCCATCAAACTTGACATAAGCCATTTTTAAAGTTCACCAGGTTTGCTTGACGAGCAAGTTTTTCACTTAAGAATTATTTTTCAAATATGAATCTTAATATCGAATTCAAATACTGTTATACAAGAAAACAGCAAGTTAACCCTCCAACGAAGAGTTATCTTAAGTAAAGATTTAAAATTATTTTACTGTGATTTTAATTACCTTAAAATTATTATTATTAAAACTATCATAAAATTATATTTGTGATGTATCATATTAAATTTAATAAAAATTAGGTATCAATTAAATAATATGTGGTAGTTGCATATAGAATTACTTTCGTTTATATTATTTGAAAAATAAAATTTTCTTGCATACATTTCACAAAATGTAAAACGAATTTTTTTAGAAGTATAGAATAAACTTAGGGACATATATCGACAAAGTTAGTCATATAAATCCATATTCTGCTAATTAATAAATATTTGTCTGGTAATTTATCATTTTTTACATAATATTCCCCTACGTGTTTCTTAACCAAAGGCGCAGGTGTGCGAAGCCTGTATGGGTTAGGTACATAACCTAACGCGACCCCCTTTTCCTACACTTAGTTCCCACGTATGCTTGGTATTCAGTTTTATCAAACTTCAGAAATGTAAGAAATGGATATACATCTACTTTCCTTATGAAAACATTGGAACTGAGATATATTTCAATCCCCGGTAATTACCTATTATCCTGTTGTACATTTTCATCAAATTTAAAAAACATACCCAAAATGCCATACGCCACTAATAATGGAAGAAAAAAACATTCCAGCGTATAATCAAACAGAATAATCTTTTTCTGATTAGTTCTCTTGTTTATGCTCCAAATACTTTTACAAAAAAACTATCAAAATTTGGAGTGTACCTTCTGTGAACAAGAAGTTATGTGGTCAGTTTCTAGTGTTACGAGATAATTCCATCAAAGAAAACATAAGTTAATGAACACGAGACACTTTCTTTATTTGAATACAGAAAAGCAGTGGAGGGGTAAGGTCAAAGGGTGAGATAAGCGAATATCAATTCGAAACTGATCGACGATAGAAGGATCAAAATATTATATTTTAAACGATGGGCTCTAAATCTTTCATTTGAAATACAAATTACTACCCATCCTGCTACCTGCACATCTTAAGGTTGCATCAGGTTCTGGAAAATGGAGCATCCTAATTTACATTGCAAATAAAAAAAACTCGATGGCACGACAGCCCATGTGGGCCAAGGCCTACGAAGCATATGTCCCAGTTAGGTGGTCAACGTAAGAGCCCCAGTGTTTAGTTCCTAAGCATGCTTGGTACTCAGTTAATCGACCCACTGAAGGGATGAAAGGCTGAGTCAACCTTGCCCAACGCTGCCACTAAGCCACCGGGCTTATATAAATATATATAGCTCTCTCAATATTGTTTTCTAAAATTAATAAAGAAAAATGATTACAATGTATATATGCATTGTATTTCAATAGATTTGCTCCGAGCGTGGACCATGGATAAAGAAATGGTTGGGATATTCAGGTCTGCATTCACAACTTTGACAAATGGTTCTGGAATTACCTAAGCAGCAATACCATTCTAGTATATGAGAAGTCTTGGATGTCCATCCAGAAGCCAGTGCCGAAATTCTGCTTCTGTTGATGTGAGGATTAGTAGAAACGAAATACTCTCCATTCGAAAAGTTAAAGTCCATGATCACATATGCTTATGATTATTGTTAGACAAGTACAATGTGGCAGCTTGTTGAGGGGAGTGTCTGTCATGTTTTAGTTAGTTGGACTTCAAATGAAATAAAAAGCGAAGCGCAAATTTCCATTTTTTTTCCCTCTGCAAATCAATCTTGCAAACAAGAACTACATTCGCCACTGAACAAGATGGCAGCTTCAAAAACATGCAATGTGATCATATAAGAATAGATCACATTGTATGTAGTTGAAAAATATAAACCAAAATAAAATTCTTCAGAGGTTGAAAAAAAAGTGATGGGAAAAGTCAGACTACACAAGTTTGTTTAATCCTAACTAATCCTTTAACATGATTTGCCATTATTAATTTCCAGGATTCTCAATTTTGAAAAAAAAATAGTATTAAATTATCTAGAAATAGATACCGCAATTAAAACTTTCAGAAGTTTAAAAATGGTTAAAAATATTCTAATAAATGGAAATAAATTTAATTCCAAAGCACTTTACTTTTGCTTAACAAATGGTTATAGACGAAAGTACATTCAAAACATGAAACATGGTTTCAGAAGTTTAAATCTTTCTTTACGGAGGAAGTGGTATACAGTTAACCAAGAGTCGAGAAATGGAAAGAAAATTAAAATATAGGGTAAAGAATCTCTTGTTCTAATCTGAGAAAATCAGGGAGTTTTCTACAATGAACTTCAGGAAGGATGGGTGACAGTATCGGTGCTTAGACAACAAAAATTTTCATTTCGTCTTTGTAATTACGAGTGCAATATTTAATCTTTGTCTTAAATGTAATGAAAATTCAGCTTGGAAATACTGATTTTGATACGCCGCATTATGCAAAATTGTGCTCTAGACAATATTTTCAATGCAGATGCAACTGGACAAACTTAACAAATCTTTCGTTTTCAAACAAAACTGAAGTGGAGTAACAATAGTTAAACCCATGGTTTTTCTGATTACTAATATGCCTGCTACAAATAAATAAATTAGCAATAGGCAAATTGAAAAAAATGGGGTGTTTTAAAGACATCAAAATACTTTACCAGTTAATTATAAAAAAAATTCTAATTCGTAAATTACATCTAGTATTTTTGAGGAATGTTTACATTGCTTGGATAAGCAAATGACAACTAAATACAGTCAATTACCATGTAATATTTTCCATTCAATATTATTTCAGTTCTTTAGTCTCAAGATCAAGAGATCAATATGGGCTTCAAACGTAATTACGGGAAATTATTTTTGCAAATAATTACTTCATTGGATGAAGGTGAAGATTACGAAGTAGATACTTTTAAGAGCTTGTACCCCTTGAAAATAGCATGGAATGATGGAGCACAAAATAGCACCAGGAATTACTGCCACTATTTTGGTTTCAAAAAGCAAACAGAAATGAAATCTACTGTTGAAATAAGATGAAAATTTCAATGAGAAAATTCCAGAAATTTCAAAGGTTGTGTGAAAGCTTATATTGACGATTTTTACAATTGATTATGACCTATGATATGTCAAAACTGACCAAAAATGAAATGATTTCCCATCATTGTTCACAAGAAATTGCATCCTCACTGGATGAGACAAACGTATGACGCTGAACTTCCAAGCATGAAAATAATTTCAATTGCAGATGAAAATTTTTTTTTTTAATTTTCAGAGCAGAAAAAATTAGGGATTTCAAGAAATTTAGGTCTGCGATGCATGCAAAGGGAAAATGATCCCAGAACATAACTCATTAGAAAATATGAAGAGATGCTTATTACATAAAATGCCATTTGGTTACATATGTACTCCAAATTTTACAGGTTGGAGTGTAGTGCAATTTCTCAAGTTTACAAAGACCAATTATAAATTTAATCTAAACTGGATAAACGTATAAGCTATAAAATGCTGGGCACATATACAACTTCCAAAAGTAAAAGGCTTTTATTTAAAAAAAATCTAAGTCTGAAAATTAACTCTATTGAAATGTAGATAAATTCAAACTTTTTGTAAGCTCCCTAATTTCTTTTAGTGATATTGTGCTTATATAATATTAGAAAAATCTGGTCCATTTATCTTTCATTTGATTAGATTTTTTTTTCAGTTTCTATCAAGATTTTAGGATGTATATACAAATTGAATAAGAAAATGAGATAAGCAGCAAGATATCTAACAGTTAACATGATTAAATCGTGTATACATAATTTTGATACTGTTTACAGAATGCTTTTATAAAAGAAATCCAATTTAGTTTATATATAAACAAAATATTACTTAAATTATATATTAATGAAATTATATATTAAATGGTATTTAAATTTATTTTATCCTTATGTATAATTAAATCAATGATTTTGATACTGTCATTCTACTGTTATACAACTTTTCCTGGATATTGAATAAAATTTTATGTGCAAAAAATGGGGGTGTGAAATGTTAATTTGAAATAACATTTATTCCTTATTTTGAAAAACCATATATTTACAAATATATTTATAATATAAACGTACATTAATGTTTATAACACAAAAAATATGCAATACTTTGATAGTAACTCATTAAGTGATTGATACATCATAGATGAAATGCTAAAATGAAACATATTTTAGAGAATGAAAGATGTTTTCACACAAATAAAAAATACATTAAGAAATCAATTTCAGTTGTCTTATAGCATTTAGATTAAAATTCATCATATTACATTAACAACAATTTTAATTACAATCAAGTTTATTCTTACAACAAAATGTTTAAATAACAAAATCTAAACAAAGAAAAGTGAGATTAGCACTAAAAAAATAGAACTCTTCTATAAAAGAGAAATTTATAAGTTTGAAAATATTCAACAGTATATTATATCCAAAATATAACATTTTATTAAAGATACATTAATACTTGAAATGAACACAATTTTGAACACCTTACAACAATTAACACAAGACAAATGGCAAATATTTAACAGCTGCTTTACAAATCTACAAACTATATGTCATTAAACACATAAGAAAATAGTGAATAATCACAGAACATTTTGAACAGTCCTTCTACATTCTTTTAGTATTCTTCTCATTACTTAAAAAAACTTGTTAAAGAAGTCTGTTTTCTGTAAGAAAAAGTATCCTCTTTTGATTTCATATTAGATATAGATTTTTTTGAATCTATAGGATCTTCATCACTATCAGATGCAGATACAAGAATTTTCTCTTGCTTTGACACTAAAATGAAAAATAATAAAAAATAAAATTTTAAGTAAAGAAGATGAACTCCTTTACACAAACTTTTTATTTGTAAATTAAAGCTTATAAAAAATGAATTTTCTTAACTTTGAAAAAAAAAATCACATATAATGATATAAATTTAAAATAAAAAAAATTAAATGTCAAACATTTCTCTTATTAAAACGTAATATCATAACACATCTTATTATGTTTTGTGAAATAAGTACTACCATGAATTATAGTTTAAGGTGCTAGTATACTCTTGACACATGACTTTGTTTTGAAAATGGGAGTTATTAATACTATCTATTAAATGCTCTTTGAAACAATTAAATATTTCAGATGCAGTGACAATCATTGGATAATCTTGGAATGAAATTTCATAAAAAAATTTAAATGATCAAGTGTTTATTTTCCATCACTGAAACTCAGCTATAAATGCAAGAGCCTGATGAGATTGATAATGTAATTGAAGAAATTGTCAATCTTCATATATAAATTTAGAAGTGAATTCCGCAAGAACTGTTGGATTTCCACAACCAGAAGCTCACAAAAATTTATGAGCAGAAGCAGGAAATTGAAAGCTTGGTTTATTTGTCCCTCAATGGTAATTTTTTGCCCATGAGGGCTAATTAGACTGGGACCTATGGCTTAAGGTAAATTCCAAACTACTACAAATATCTATGCCCAAGGTGAAATTTGAAACTATGAACTATTGAACCAAAGCCAAGAGTGCTAACCATACTTCTGGCAGCTCAGCATTGAAGAGCTTGAGTCTTCAAGCTCAGTTCAAGTAAAAGATCAAATGACAGTAAAAAATCTGACAAACTTCAGTTCACTGAAAAATATAGTGCGCGCACACACACACAACACACATGCACGTACGCGCACATGCATATATATATATATATATATATATATATATATATATTTAAAAGAGAGTATCTTTTCCAATAAAGCAGGGAATAAAAAATTATTAGCAAGCAATAAGGTAATTTTGTGGAAGAAAAAAACCTTAAAGACAACAGATAACTTTGTAAACTTTATAAAATTTAATTAAAATTTCTTGAGATTACAACTTTGTATTCTCTAAGAATTCTTTGAATATTTTTTATCAGATTTTCTTTCATTTTCAGCCCCAACAAAAATAATTTATATGTATTTAGAAGAGAAATTATATCTAGATTTCAGCAAATGTCACTTAATCCTACATAATATATAAGTTTGGATGCACTGAACAAAACATTAACATGATGAAAGATATGTTAAAAACATTCAGAAACATATTATTCAAAAACTTTTAATGAGTAAAATGTACATAAAAATTATTAAAACAAACAAACAAAATTTATGTTTTCATTGTGAGTAAGTGGTAAGGTACTCTTCATAGTGAAACGTCTTAGATTCAATCTAAGCAACGGTTGAACAACTGGAATGAATATTACTTTTCAGGGTGTGTACTTGGGAATTTTCTA
The DNA here is from genome assembly GCA_037975125.1 of Latrodectus hesperus. Taxonomy (NCBI): domain Eukaryota; kingdom Metazoa; phylum Arthropoda; class Arachnida; order Araneae; family Theridiidae; genus Latrodectus; species Latrodectus hesperus. The sequence goes on from CM075857.1 coordinate 93,163,826, forward strand.
GACAAGTGGCAGACCAATATTTATGAAATTTCCTTCCAGACGATAATTTATGCAATGAATATTGAAATGCTTTACAACAAATCCAAACCATTTAGCACAGATGTTTAAAAACTTAAAATCAGAGAAATGTAAATATGCAAAAGTTTCCACTGATTATATAAACACTGAAATCTACATTATTATACAGTTCAAATATATATATAGTGAAATAAAGATTGGAAGCCTGGTGGCTTAGTGGCAGCGTTTCACGCTCCCATGACACAGGTCCAAGGTTTGATCCTCGGGCTGGCAAGGTTGGCTCAGCCTTTCATCCCTTCAGTGGGTCCATTAACTGAGTACCAAGCATGCTTGGGAACTAAACACTGGGGGTCTTACTTTAGGCTGACCACCTAACTAGGACATATGTTTCACACCCCAGGGCCCTCGGTCATGAAAACAGTTATGGGCACTGTAGGCCTAGGCCCACATGGGCTGTCGTGCCATGGAGTTTAATTTAGAAATAAAAGATTATATTACCAAAAAGATTATATTTGGCCTTAAAAATAAATAAAAACACTTCAGTTTGAAAAAAAAATAAAGAAAATTTCAAAAACTAGGAGAAAAAAAAAAAAAAAACATAAATATGATAAATTTTTAAGAGTAGAGAATCAAGCAACTCTTACAGCTGATGGAACAACTAACCATAACATTTGTATGGAAAAATATTTATAAGAAATACTTGCTGCTTTTCATATATGTAATAAAAAATTTTAAAAAAATATGAAAAAATATATATTTTGACCAGAGTAATCTATATAAAGTTTATGATAAAAATTCCACTGATTTTAAATTATCAATTTATCAAATGACTCACATTTATTTACTACAAATGCCCAGAAATTTGGCAATGATGCCATTATTTCTCTAGTCTTCCAATATGCAGAGCACGAATCAAGATGAGTAGCATCAAAAATTTGATGTTGTCTATATAGAATAAGGGAAAGACACAAAGTCCAAACAGATACAAACATGCGGACAAGCTATCATGGCCTGTAGTAAGGCAGAAAGCCACAGCTGAGCTTTTACGGAAATCAGGGATGAACTGAATATCCTTAAGCAGCGAGGCCCATGGCTTACTAGCAGAGTCAAGCAAAGCTTTCTGCTTTATGACTCACACATTATTAATAATACTCAAATTTATAAATGGTATATAAAAAATTGAATTAAATTGAAGAAATACTTAAAAGCAAGTATGAAACAGGAAAAAAATTATGAACATTTTAAAAATGTTTGAAAAGTTATAAAAAATGGCAATTTAAATCAATGAAAGACATTCATAATCTTAAAATAAACAAAAAAATATAAAAACTTTAAAATTTTGAATTTATTGTTAAAGTAATCAGCATTAAATTTTTTTTTAAAGTAATTCAGAATTTGTGAATTTATCTAATTGTGAATTGGATTTAGCATAAATATGGAAAATTATTCAACAAAAAAATTATTTTTAACTAAACTTATGAATGATCTTTTTTGAAATCTATATTTGTTACATCATAACTATTTATTCAAACTTTTTATCAATTGAAATCATTTAAAAGTTTGATGTTAGCATGCTTTTTTAAAATTAACAGTGTTTATCTTTTTTTAATGAAGGTATTGAGAAAATAAAAAATTTTTCTTACATTAACTAGATTTAAATTTTTGTTTTCCAACTTTAAAGTAATTAATTATATTTATAAATATTCATTGATATCAAAAATATTTATTTATTGATATAAATAATTTATTTATACAAAATAATTATAAATTTTGATTTTTTTTCATAATATGCAAGTATTTTTGTTACAACAAATTGAATAATTTAACAGTTTATATTTTATACTCATTTCTTTCATCCTAAGTAACAATCTCTTAAAAATTTTGACTTTTATAATTTGCATTTTAAATAAACTTTTATATCAAACATAGTATTAGTAATTAACAATTTCTATAGTCTTTGCAATAGATACAGCAAAATCCATAATTTGTGAACTTTATAAAACAAACAATTTGCACTTAAATATGAATAATGTATTGAAGAATTAGTCATAAATTTGTACAATATTAACTTATGAATTCTACAAAACTAATTAACTAATGTTAGATGATTTAGGAAAATACTTAGAACAAGACAGACTAACGGTGGAGAAGGACGTAAAAATAAAAATCAAATTCCGTGTAAGTTGTACCTGAAAAATGTTTAAAGTGATACTAATTTTGAAAATTTTGTTGTTTAAAATAGGAAAAAGTTGTCTTATATTACAATTTGTTTAAAACAACATTACATTTCTATGAAATAACTTTTCATTTAGGAATAAAAAACAAAATTCTTTAATGGAATTGGTCGTTATAAAGATTTTCACTTTAGCAATTTTAATAAATTCATAAAAGTACGTAACTTTAATTTTACAAATGTTTGCACAAAATGTTTTATCTTGAGAAAGAGGATTCAAGAAGTAATGATTTATTATAAATCATACATAAGGCTTTTAAAATGTAATAAACAAAAAGTAATTAAAATATTACCAAGAAAACCATCTTCATCTTTAAATGTTTTTTGAATAGTTTTCCATACTTTCTTTTTTCCTTTACTCAATAAGACTGGAGGTGTAGGTGGTATAGGATCTTCATTATCATCACTTATATGCATAGAAACATCAGTAGGTTCTTCCGATGAAAGTAAACTTCTTTGTGCTTTATCTTTGGATTCTGTTGAAATGATATAAACCAAACAATGTAATTTTCAAACAAACTATACACCTAAATATGAAAAGTTTTTTTAGTGTAATTTACATTAAACAACCATAAATGAACTATAAACATATCTATATATATATATATATATATATATATATATATATATATATATATATATATATATATATATATATATATATATATATATTTCAAAATTTTGACAATGGAAGCAATTTTAAGATAAAAGATAAAGAGTGATAAAATTAATTTTTCTCTTCTAAGATCATATATAGATATATTTAAGATTTAATTAAAAGTCATTACAATATAAAGCTAATGTGCTCACTTGAAAGACATTTGGCAAAGACTCACAGACACATAAGAAAAAAATTAAACTAAAACTATTAAGAAAGCAGTTTACATCATATATTAGAAAAGAATGCTTAAAAAATGTATGCAAAACATAAAATAACTAGGCATAAACTATTTCACAAATTAGAAAATAAAAACATTTCTAGCAGCATTTGTTTTATTCTCTGTCTCTTAACTGTTATTCATCTTTTAACTTTTATATGATTAATTACTAGAAAAGCACACAGATCAAATTCAGCAAAAATTAGTAGTTATAGTTTCATTAAAATAGAAATGCAACTGGTGGCTGCATTTCTATTCTGATGAAATTATTCATGATCAAAAAGAATACAGAGCTACTATCCTTAAAGATTATATTAGGATTTAGGTCTAAAGAACTTGCTATCAAATTCAGGAAAATTCTTGAATTTCCTTTACTACATCAATTATATAATGATGACTAATGGTCTAGAAGATATAAAACATTTATCAAAGTAAACAACATTAATTTTTAAGATCAAATATCACAACATTAAAACAGATATAAACTGAACCAATCTTTCAATGTTTCTCTAAAATTGAATACAATTTTTTTTTCAATTATCTATTTGAAATTGTCAAAAATTTTTTCAATTTGATTGAAATAATCTCAAACTACTTTGCAAACTTAAGCAAAATCAAACTCCTGTTAACATATGCACATTAATGTTTATGCAATCTATATTTAGTTCCTTCTCTGCAATCAATCAAGTAATTTCTTATTTTAATGATAAAATAAGTAAAATAAAAATTCTTTACACAACAATACATTATTAGATTACTGCAAATTGTAATAAATAATTCCAAGGATAAAATAATTTAAGAAATATATTAAAATGATCATACTGCATACATTTAAAAATATATATTCTATTATTATTTATATCAAACTACATAGAATATCATACATTAACAGAAGTTCATAACACAAAAGACTGCATTTGTGCAAATATTTATCTTATTTTGTTGTGTGTTTACTTAGCTTTTTTATAAAAACAAAAATTAGATAAATTTAATAATGGTTCTGATGTTTTAAAAAATATAGGAAAATAAATATTTATTCATAGTAAAATAAAGTATAAATTACCTTCAGATTCACTTTCAGAATCTGAATCATCCATAGTACATATTCTTCGATGTTTCTTTGCTCTTGGCTTGATTTCTTCATCTACAACAAAATTTAATACCTTTAATAAGACTAAAAAAAATTAAATTACATTATTAACCTTTAACACAAGTGTAAAAACTTAAATAGCATCATACCAGAGTCAATATCATTGGATTGTTTTGCTGATCGTTTACTTTTCCTAGAAATAAAAGAATTAATTATATTTAAAAACTTAAATTCATGAAAGTTATTTTTAATGATAAGTTTTAATGAAAATATGAAAATTTTTTTCTTTTGAAAGATTTACTTAAAAAAAGAATTTTAAAAAATAAAACATAGAAACATTTCTTGAATTAAAATTATTAAATTACTAAGTTCTCATGTTTTTGGTACTTATTTAAATTTTAATACAAGAAAGGAACACATTTCTTGTATTAAATTTTAGATTAATTCTTTGGATAAACTAAATTTTGTCCAAAGAACTTATTTAACAAATGCAAATTTTAAAAATATATTTCTAGTTGTAAAATGCTTTTACAGTACAAATAATTTAATCAACTTGATTATTGCATTTCTGACTTTTTCTATAAACAAAAGTGAAAAAATTTTTCACACTGATGTCGCTACCAGTATGAAAAATTTGAATTCTCTTCATTTACATAATAAAATGTTCCTTACTGAATGGAATAAAAAGAATAGCGCAGTAAAAATTTTACAATTGATTTTCAATCAAAACAAGTTAATTCTAAAAGTACACTTAAGCAATAGAGAGGAAAAAAACATTTATCAGTGCTGAAGACATTGTTAATAATAAATAATAATCAATTATAAAAGGAAAAACCTTCACATTATGTATATAGACTAAACCATAACATCATTTATTGTTACTTAAAAATAGCTTATATGGTCAAGAGCCATTGCAACATTAAACAGTTGTTGGTTGAGTTTTGAGGTGCATGATCCAAAATAGGAAAAGCTGTTCATTAAACAATGAATAAAGTTATTGGAACTCACAAGCAAGTTGAAGTAAAATATATATACATATATTTATTTCATTATATTAAGACAAACATTAAGAAATATTAAAGTGGTTGAAAAAGTCATTATTTTTGATTTCAAATTTAAGAAAGCCTCAATTCATGCATTTTGAACTCCATGTGCCTCATATGATAATGCAACACATACTACGGATAAGTTCATAATTACCGCCATATATTTTTCATGTACATGCATTAACCATCCCAACAAACTGTTGCACAAAACTTTCTGTGAGAGACGTATTTACAGGTGAAACTAGTTTTCATGTTTCTGGTAAAGTGAATGAGATAAGTTATGATTTTGGAGGACAAAAATTCAACAAAGTATAGTGATAAACCCATGTAATATCCCAAAGGGAATTATTTTCTTCCAATAATTTTTTTCCATCATAATTTGTTAATTATATATTTAGAATCAAAGTGAGGAAATTTCATTTAGTGAACTAGAGAAAGCAATTCTCAGTTTCATTCTATTAGATTAGTAAGATTACACTCTATTAGATTGGGATAAAAACATAACCAATACTAGATCACAGCTGGATTCTTTAGTGATAAATTTTTAGATAATTTTATTTTTCTATTTGGCAGGATTCACAATTATTAATAGTTTAACATTTTAAAAATATAAAATAAGCAGAAAAAACTTGCCTAAATCATTTGATTTAATAAACACAAAGTTTATAGAAGCAAATTGAAAAGAAGAAATTACATTTCTTTCCATATCATAACTAATCTATATTTTTTCAAGGCAGGATTAAATAGTAAATTTATAATGTCGAACACTCGAAATTAGGCAAACAAATACAAAATAAGGTGAAATATATGATGAAATAATTACTTCAAAACAACTATAAATAAAAAAAACTTATATTTCATGATTAGAGGTTAAAATTTTCCTCAAAATGGTCATCAAGACTATATATTCAATAAAATGATTAAAACTTCATTTCTTTATAAAATATATGTAAATCCTTAAATGAAATCTTTATTTCAAGAAAATATGCTTTCTTATGTTAGTTCAATACAAAAAAATATTCACAATATATATATATATATATATATATATATATATATATATATATATATATATATATATATATATATATATATATATATATATATATAAATGCAGTGAATATATAAATTTTGTTTAACTGTTATAATTATTAATCTATATAATTTTCAAAACTTTTGTGATTGATTTCACACTTTTTAAATTATAACTTTAAAGATCAACGTGAAAGGTTTTTCATATATGTTGAACATTCATACATTATTTGTTAACATTTTGCAACTAAAATTATGTTACACACCAACTGTTTTCTAATTTTTTCTGAAGAAACAATTTGGCCATTAAAGTTTGTCTTACCTTTGAGAAGATTTTCCTTTTCCGTTTTTGTGTAACCCATTTTTCTCCACAGTTTCCTTATTATGAGTTTCTATAACATCATGAATGTTTTCAGTTGTATGAGTGTTTGTTGGAGGAGGAGGAACAGAATTATTTATTGTTTGTTTTACAGGATCAGAAGTCTTTTTTTCTGAAACAAAAGTTTATGAGTATAGTAATAAACATATATCTTTTGCATAGTTAGAAAATTCTTCAAAAATTTTAAAAATTCTTTAAGGGTTAAGAACAATTTCTATAGCTGAAAATTATTATTTTGCTTTTAATTTTCACAGCAATGTTTAACAAACTTTTCAGTAAATGTCACCTTAACCATCAAATGCATATATAATTATAAAAATGTTTGCATATTTTAAAAAAGAACTAATTCTTTTCTTTCTTTCTGAACGATTTTCCCCTTTCTTGTTTTATAAAATTAGCTTTAAATAAAAAATATATACTTCAAATCTTTTAGCATTCATATTTAGTTAAAATATTTTAAATAAATTGAACATTCAAATATCTATTATTTTACTGCATACTGAAACATGGTTAGAAAATTTTACTCCATTATGAATGAGCATATTCCTTATAATAACATTGCCTGGTTTTAATTGTTGAATCATTTCTCATTAATCTTTAAGAATTTGTATATAAGTAAAATATAACACGTTTAACACAAATGTAATTAGTAATATTTTTTTCTAACAAAAAATTTAAATTCTGTAAAATATTGATATTCTGATTCTCTATTATTCTAATGATTATTCATCATAAAGTATGGATATATTTGGAAACTAATTTAAGGAATGTACCACTCTATCAATTTGTTAGCTTGTTTACCTATGAAATTATAAAATTATGTAGATTAAATTGTTATTTCCCTACATAGCTTGAATTTCCTGAATACCATAAAAATGTATGAAGCTATGATGAAAGGTAACTCTTTAATAAATTGATGTTTCTAATTTCTTTATCAACAGTAAAAACAGCAAGAAAAATTTAAATTTTCAAACACTCATAAAAGTTGCATGTTGTGAAATTTGCATGTTTTGATGTGTTTAAGATACATAATGGTATAGGGTTTGTTTAATATATTAGTCATTAACTTTTATCTTAGTTCCTCAGGCTTTAATTCAACAAGATTCCATAGGTTTGTAATTGAAAAATTTTACAAGCCAAATGTTTTTTTCAAAGTGCAACAGTTAAATATGAGATATTATTCTCTTCAGCTATTGTGAATTTTTTACAACAGGTGAAAAATAAATATAAAATCTTTTTCATTAACTTTTAACCTAATCTTTCTAAATCACTATAAATATAAACATAATCAAATTTTTTTTCTTTGATTTAAAGAATTATTCTTTGTAAGTATTAAACACATGATTATAATCATATGAAATTTTCTTTAATAATATGATTAAAATAATAACTTCTTGTTGCATAAGCCAACACAAAAAGACTAGAACCATATTTTTCATTACTACAGGGTTCATACAGATTTCCAAGAATCAAATCAAAAATTTCCAGGAGGTATCACATTCATGTTAAATGATATTTTATTTTAAAAATTGTCCTTAACCAAATATGCATATAATTATGTACATGCAATATTTTTCAATCATTTCTGTAAAAAATAAAAATAAATAATTGCAAACATTAATGAGACTATTTTTTATATGAGTTAAAATTGATGATTATTTTAAAAACCTTCAATGAATTTACAGCTATAACAGAAAATTTTTTTATTTAAATAGTCAACATTCTATATAATACTGGATGATGCATTGTATAAAATAAAATAATTTTAGAGTTTTTAGACATTTCCAATAGATTTAGATAGCAAAGATTCTTTTAAAAACTTTTGCATCAAACTTTTCAACAACGCATGAAAATCTCCAGCAATAAATGGCTACATTTGTTTATCAGTTTGATAAAATGTCAAAAAAGGTTCTACTTCCTGAGCAATAAATATAAAAAAATTGCATTTAGCAGAAAAAAGTACATCTTTTGTATACTTCTGCACAATATCAAAAGTTTTGGTACCAGGATTAGGAAAATTTTTGTTTTAAACAAATGACATAAATGTTTTAAGATACAGTAACATTTCAAGCAATCTGTTGAAAACACTTATATTTTCTAACCATCGATGTTCGCAAAACTTAAAAGGAAATTTTACGCCTGGGTGAAGGCTATCAAAGTTATCCCTACGAGTGGGTGAGTCCTTAAATACCCTGTATATTGCACTTGCTGTTACCTCAACTTCTGGAAATGAGGAACATCCATGGTCGTAAGTATAGTGTAGAATGTGTAGGCTGCAGTTTCTGACATTTACAATATTTGAATGATGTTCACTATTTAAAAAACCAGCCATTTTAGTCAAAAAAGAGCAGTTTACATTTGGGCCATCCATTGACAACTGGAGTAATCCACTTGTTTTTAATTCTAAGCACTTCTCATTCACTTTTTCAAGCAAAATATCTCCAGTTGAATAACCTTAAAAAATTGGATGAGAAATACTGTTTTTAACTGTATCATTATCTTAAAATCTTACATGGCAATCCAATTGTTTTGCTTGCAGATGATTATTTAAGCTTTCATCAAAAAGATGCACATAATTAGAAACATTCTTAAATTTTTTCAATAAGTTGGAAAAATAAGGTGCAATTCCAAAAACTGTTAAATAAGCACACTTTTTTTTTCAGTACAACTAAAAAACTTTGCAATAGCACTGTCTGGAAACACTGCTTGAAAAAGCAATTTATATTGTTACAAAAACTGTTGTTGAATCTATTGTTTAAAACATTAAAGATCCATAGAATTTGCGAGTGGGTTCACACTCGTTAACAAAACCAGAAGTGAAAAAATCTTTTAAATGAGTCGATTTTTTCAGCACATATAGCTTGTTCTAATAAATAAATATGCTTTTTCCCTTTCATATGGGATTTAATTGCCGATTCACCCATATTTGCCAAATAGACAATGGGCTTGTGTTTTTTCTGAACCACACAAAAGCCACTTTTTGTATGGCTTTTCCAGAGTTAATTGGTCATTTAAAAGATATTTTCCATCAAACACATTAAATAATTTATTTCAGTTTTTATTTCATTAATAAACAAATTTATCCTGCTTCAATTAAATTATATGCAATTTTCATCAAGGGAGACATGGAAAGTATGTTTTAACTGAAATTTTTTATTTAAATAATAATATTCAAAGAATTTTATGCATTATAAGAAAAACAGCAGCAAATAGAAAAATAATCAATTAAAATCGGCCATCTTAACTGCGCAACATATTGATTTTGTTTGGTGATTCTTCACTTCCATTTCAATTAAATCTAAATGCTACTAAATCAAATTATTATGAAATTATTGTAGCTAAACTAGATCTTAAAACTGTCAACAGTAAAAAATACAAAAATTTTATATCGTTGGTGCCGTCATCTAGTAGCAATATTGTAGAATATTTGTTCACCATTTAAATATTTTAAAGGATGTACAAGGAAAAATGAATTAAAATTTTCAATCACATGAGCTTCTTGTCTAATGCACAATGATTTTACAAAATGCAAGTTAAATGATAAGCAGTAATTAATCATAATTTACTAGAGTAAAGCATAACAATAAATGGATTTATTAATTGAGAAGAATATTAAATTCGTTATAAAAAACTTAAAGCATAAAGAATAAGCAATAAATTTTGATAAAAATTGAGGCATAACAATTCAATTATATCATCTCTTAAACACTTTTTTTTTTCAATTCTTTTAATTTCAATCAACACAAAAACTATGATAGAGAAAGGAAATAAAATAAATTTTACAAAAACAATAAACATTGAAGCAAAAATTAACACAAGCACTTTTTAAACATCATTCCCAATATTTTAGTTTTAAAATAAACAGTTAACATAAAACATAAGAGATATATTTTAAAATTATACAATACAGTAACAAGTTTCAGGCATTATTTATTATTTTAAGAAATTAGTACAAAATAATCATACCTCAAAAAATTTGATAGGAAAAAATTCATTAATTGAAAACAACATTTATATCATAATTGCTAATTACACATGATGCTTATGATTTCCCATTAAAAATAAAAAACATCTTCAGAGTAAAACACAGGTTCAACTCTTTCAATTCTTGAAGTTTTTTTTAAAGTTTATTTTATAATTATTTTAAACATATGTGATGATAACAAAGACAATATAAATTATTGCATTTTTAATTAGTAAACACATTTTATGAAACTTAATAAGTTAATAAAACAAGTTGATGCCATTTTTAATTAAGTGATATAGAATAATGAATATTTTCGACTTGTTTTTAATGTCTGTTTAATTGAAGTGATCTGGATTTTATATACAGTACACAATATAATATAAAAGCAAATATTCAAAATTAAGCAAAAATAGGAAATTTTCATTCATAATAATTTACCACTTTGTCTTGAGAACATAGACAATAAATTATTTTGCCCTGTTGTTTTCATAGCAACCTAAAACATATGGATTTTTTCATATATTAACTTTTTACACATTAATTTATTTAAAAAAGTATAAAAAAGCAAATTATAAATATAATAACCTTAGAATTGCTATTAGTCTTCACAACTTCTGTTGGAGAATCAGTTTTCTTTCCTTTCTTAGACTTATCTTCAAGTTTTTGCCATAAAGATCCCAAAGTAGTTTTAGATGAAGATGGCTAAGAAAATCAATTACATTTTTGAGCCTTTAATTTTACATAGCAAATGAGAAATGCATTAAATTTTGAAACTGATGCATTATAAAAATTAGTGTGCCATAAAATCATTTATCAAGCAGTTTAATATAATTAAATAATTCATGAATTCTAATTATTAATTGATAACATATTATACTTTATTGTACATAACTGTAATATTCTCATTGACAAAAAACTAAATTTCTAATTTTCAAATTTAGAAAACTTAACCATGAGACTCCAGTAAAATTTTTTAAGGGGTTAAATTTTTTTTTCATTTAGTTATCAATAAATAAGGGGAATTTCAATATATATATATATATAAACACACATATATTAACATAAACATTATAATTGATTTGTGTTATAATAAATACATTACTACACAAAAAAATGAGAGAATAAATTATATTTAATTTTATTATTTACTTACACAGTATATGTTCCTTAGAAAACCATACAAAAAATCATGAAAGATAAAGGGATAAAATCTAAATATTTTAACAAAAAGAAAAGCAGAAAAGTAACTGAAATCCATATTATAAATCATAAAACCAAAACAATTAATTTTCAATATAAAAAATTAAATTGAAATTATAGATACCAGAATAATACTCATAATTATTCATCACTTATCATGAATAAATGTGTCAAATACAACTATCAGCTTTAATTCAATTGAAGAATTTCATTTATTATTAATAGCCTGTTTTGTTATTAATAGTCTTTTTCTTTCTAATTTTTTTGTAACAAAATTTATTATGAACATTTTTTTGTTTATTTCTCTAGTTTCTTTATATAATTCTTGATATCCTGTATGCAAATTAAATCAGTTGTTAATGGCTAAACTTTAACTGTGACTGTTATTATTGACTTCTTTATTTATCATAAACTGTAACAAATTTTCGTTCAAATCATTCTCACCCAAAGGATTTTTCAACATTTATTATTAAATATCAAGTGCTTCAATTCTTCAATATTTCTTCGTGTTCAAGATCGATTGCATTTGATAAAATTATAAGTTTAGAATACATAGCTGATTTTTATACAATAAAACTATCTCTTTTGACACATGCCAGCAAAAATTTTTTTCAAGAAGCATTTAAGGTCAAATGGTGAAATTGTTTGGTAGCAAAAGTATTTGTAATACAACCTACAACTGTAAATTTTCTCCCTGCTTCTACGACAGTTAAATTCCTTTCTTTTGCTGAGTTTAAATTATATAAACATTGTTTTACATAGTATATTTTAAGTACTATTATAATACTTTGATCAAGTGGTTGAATCAAGATGGTATTAGTGATAAAAACACTTTTAGTACTTGGATGATTTAGAATTAAATGGCCAGTTCATTTTCGATGAGGAAAAGTATATTAAATTTCAAACCATTTTGTTCTATACATATCTGAACCTATGGAATAAAACAGTTGATGAAGTAATTTGTAAGCAGGTCAACAATTATTGCAATTTCACTGATTCTGTCTTAAGGCATTTTTCCCCCAGAATAATCCTGTTTCAATGGCATTTAATATTGTGTCAGGAGTATAACCATTCTGCTCAATCATTTTTTTAAAGACTTTTGGATCACTTTTGTCTGTTGATGCTTTTATATTTTTTTAAATCATAATATTCATATCCTTTTAAAAAATCTGTCAGTCACCCTTCATTTGCATTAAATTCCAGTTTCTCATTACCCGAGGATGGTTTAAAATCTTAAAGCTGGTTACATATCCTAAATGTTTTCTCCCTTATGTTTTTCTCAACATTGGGCATTCTTTTCTTCCCATAACTCTCCTGTTTTAAAACATCATATTTTCTCTAGTTTTACATAAAATAGGTTTTTGACTATAGGAAAATGTTTTGAAACACCCAAAATTATTGATTGTCAAATGAAACTCCTATTTTTTTTCTAATTGTTCTTAAAGCCCCTTTGTTTAAACCAGAATTTTACTAAAGACCTGGAGCTTAGTTACCATCGACATCAACACAGGTGTGTAAACAAGCACCTTCTCTCTCTCTCTTTTTTTTTTTGAAAGAGCAACTTTGTAAAAAGCTACGAATCTCCTGTAGCCTTGCTGTTATATGACCTGTACATATGAATAGCACTGTGGTTAGTGTCCTAAAAGAGCTCTTAGTATGCCTGGCGAACTCTTACAATATCTTGCTCTACCCAGTAACTCAGGAAATGCAGTAGGGAGCTTTTTTATTTCTTCAGATTTAAAACCGCAATTCACTCAGGTAAAACCTCAGAGATAGATTTATTTTTATAAGATAAGGAAATACAGAGTAAATCAAACGAAGGAGTAGAAAGGACTTTTTCAGCACCAGAAATAGAAATGACCTCTAGTCCCTCAAATATCTGGAGCAGTGCAGAAAGCTATTGGTAGCTGCTCTAGTCTGCCTACCTAAACAGGATAAAGTAAGTATTTAATACAATGGAATTGTTTCAACAAAACCCTGCATATAAAAAATCTCATAAGAGAGAGAAAATGTTGCATTTTATTGTATACGATTGTGATGTCTTTGCTTTTACTTGATTGCCTACTTTAGATACTCTTGATTCTAAAGTATTACATCTCAGTTCTATAGAGGAGCTTTCTGACTTCAAAACAAAATGGGAAATCTTCTCAGAGGGAGTTATTATTTTGGAGCTGGAGTTTGGTACAATATGCTTTTAGCAGAGGTGCCTTGATTGTTGAATCCAATACAGAAGAAAAAGAACAGACATGGAAGCTTCAACTTTCTTGAGCCAAACTAAAATTTCTGGTTGTTTCTAACAAAATTCTTCGTTTTTTTTAAACATATTTTGTTACTGTTTAGACATTTTATTAATAACATTATAAAAACAATGTAAAAATTACATTGCTGATAGAACTTTTTTAAACCAAAAAGTAAAACAATATTGTAGAAAACTATATAAGCCATATAGATGAGGGATGAATATATCTTCCTTGATAGGATTGTATGCTATATGCATGTGCAAGATTGAAAGAATGGAGAACAAAAAAGAAATTCATTTTATATTGTCTAAAAATCAAAATATGAGTAAGTTTGGCAAATCTATGAGAAGTTATTAGAATATAGATCTTTGTTGATATAAAGCATTGTTTAATTAATACTTCTCAGAAAACAAAATTCTTACAATATAATTTTTTTAACACAGTAAAATAAATTGAAAATAAAAATTATAATAGAAATTTAAAATCAATTTTTATTGAAATTATTTATTACATTCTACATATACTGAACATTTTAACATAAAATAAAATTACACTGAAGAACAAAATGTTATGTTTAAATTGTTGAAATACAAAGAAATAATGAGAAAGTGATTATAAAATTCGAGTGTAACCCAGAACTCAAGGATTCAAAGTAAGCCGGCCAAGTCATTCAAATTTATGTGGGCATAGAAAACTGTCTCCTGATTACACTTTCAAGATTAAATTTTTTTTTTTAAAAATGCGATTCATGCTACAATAAAAAATGTAAGTAAAAAGTATATTATTGAACCATGTTATTTCAAATTCAAGCAAAAAAGGAATTAGGAGTATAAGTATATATGTGTGAGTAATATACTGCTGTCACAAAATCCACCAAGTTGTCTAGTTAGTAGTGGTTGCTATAACAACAAGAGTTGTCCATATCAGATGAAGGTTAAGAGTATGATGAATTGCCAATATTTAAAGTAGTACCTCACATTATTCTCAATGTGTTCAGTAAGCCAAAGTTGGCCCCTTTCTTCTGGTTCCTCTTGTCAAAAATAGAATGTCTTGTTGAGGTGACAGCAGTCATAAAAATATTGATGGGATTCTTGTGGTAAAAAGACAGTATTATTGGGGAAGGCTAATTCCCAATTATGCATATTTATATTTTGTACAACATGGAATGTGGGAAATTTTTGAATTTGGATGTATGCCATTTTTAAAGTTGGAAGATTAAAAGTTATCTTACAATGATTGTTACTTAAATATAACAATTATCATTATTTATTACGATTATTTTATACAAAAAAAAGATAACAAAAAAGGATTCAAAAGTTCCTAGACTTAGTCTATACTTTTTTACAGGAGTGCAACTACGAGAATATTTTTATTTCTTCCCTTCTTCTTTAGTTTGTCCCACATCACGAAAACTTAGTGACAGCATTTTTTGTAGGCAGCTGCATTTAGTAATGGGTGATAGAAAGAAATGGTACCAGTTGAGCAGAGAATCAACATCAAATTTTGTGTTTGTTTGGGAAAGAGTGCTATGGAAACTTGAAATGTTGAAGCAGGTGTACGCAAGTGAAATCTTACTCAAAATAGAAATTTTTGAGTGGCATCGCTGTTTCAGAGAAGGCAGGTAAAGTGCCAAAGATTGTGAACATTGTGGCTGTCCTGGGACTTCTAGCACATATGAAAAGATCAAAAAAGTTGTCTGTGGCGGTACATGAGAACAGGCAGTAAACAATTTCTTACATAGAAGAATCAATTTCGATATCAGAGGCCAGTGGATGTTGACTAAGGATCTTAACATGCACAGGATGTGTCAACACTTTGTTCCCCAAAGGTAG
Source organism: Latrodectus hesperus (assembly GCA_037975125.1). Classification (NCBI taxonomy): domain Eukaryota; kingdom Metazoa; phylum Arthropoda; class Arachnida; order Araneae; family Theridiidae; genus Latrodectus; species Latrodectus hesperus. The sequence continues at coordinate 93,179,741 of CM075857.1, forward strand.
AACGTAGATAAAAGTTCGTTTGAATGGAAATGGTGGCAGACTTAATCTCAGCTGTTGACAAATATTCTTCCTTACATAGCAGAATTGTTACTGGAAACGAGAAATAGTGCTTTTTGTACGACTAGCAAACCAAAAGTGTCAGCAATATGGAAATCATCACAATTTCCACAGAAATAAACACTCATCCAAGATCGCTATAAAGAAAAGATCATACTAAAGGTATTCTTGGATATTCAATGTGAACCTAGAATTTATTGTTGAAATATGCAATGTGTACAAAGATTCTAATTCAAAATCCTGCACCCTTTATTTGCATTTACATGAGTCAATTCGGAAGAGATAAAAAATGTGGACAAAGCAGTCATGGGTGCTGTTGCATGACAACCTTCCTGTGCTCAATGATCCTTACTTATCAATGACTATCTCGTGAAACCAAAACCAACCAAATATACCTCATCCTCCTTATTCACCTGATCTTGCACTCAGTGATATCTTATTTCCTGAATTTACAACACGCTTGCATGATCCTCAATTTCAATCTTCAGCTAATGTTAAATGAGCATCGCAGGCTGAATTACAAAGTCTTGGCCAAAAAATGGATTCCAGACATGCTATGATGAACTTTACAGGTACTGGCAAAAATGTGTTGTTGCACAAGGGTCTTATTTAATGGGAGGCTGAGTTTCTACAGTTCAATTCATAATATTTTTTTAAGTTATAGATTCAGTCAGGGAACTTTTGAATCATACCACATAATTAACATAAAAAAATATGATTACTTTCTACAAGGTAAGTGTTATGAAATGATTCCAACAAATATGCTTGTTTAAATAGTACAACAATTACTTTTAAAAATAACATGAAAGGCAGAAATCTATTTTTCACATAACTTTCTTCATTCAATATAGATTTTATAAGAAAAAATAGAAACTGTATATCAAAATCTATTACACGAAGAATAAAATCTACTAAAACAAAAGGCCTTTTATAGAGTATAAAGTATAAAATGAATCTACATAAATGCTGAATTATTCATAAAACCATTCATGCAAATGAATAAAATTTCAAGTCGATTTAAAATTGACTATTTTGCAATCAGTGTTTGCACACAAGAGGTAATTCAGAAGGACCAACACTTTTAAGTGCATCCCAAATAACTCATAAATAGGGAATGAAGTAAAGATTTAATCTTCCTACTTTAAAAAATCAAATTTAGAACTGACCATTTAACGACAAGATTGACTTTAGGGAAGAAAATGGTAAATAATTACTTTTTATGTGTATATTTTTCATACCTTACTGCCTTAAGTATAGTAGTCAAACTTAAAAAGAAAAGTAGTAAGGCTATACATGGAAAAATAATTCATTAAAATTAAATTGGCATAATGAATGTAGAATTCTAATTATAAAAGGAAATTAAAATAAAAACATTTACTTTATTGCTTATTTTTGTTCCATTAACTGATTCATTTTTATTCAATGTGTTCGATGTTTGAGATTCATCTGTTGTTGATTTCTTTTCAAATTCCAATTTATTGTTTGTAGAATTTTTGGTAGAATTATTTGAAAATAAAGATGGAGCACCTTCTTTTTTTAATTGTTTCACCTAAAATAAAAACACAAAAATAATAAATTAATATTCGGAAATTAAATAAACTATTAAATTTTATAAATTTAAGTATATCACATTCAATCATATTTAGAAAAATATGCATTTTAAATTATGATTTTCTCTACAAAATAAAACTAATACACTACATAATAAATTTAAAATATTTACAGAAAATAGAAATAGATATAAAATAATTTTAATGAACAATAATGTAATAGTAAAAACTATCTAAATTTTAAAATTCATAACTTGAAGCATTTTTCAAAAAAGTAAGCAGTTAACTTAATTTATGATCAACAGTAAAAAAATAGAATCAATCACAAATCATAAACCAATCACAAAGATAATAAACACAACAAAGCAATTTACATCAGGTAAATTTCAATCATACAATTTGAACTGAAAATTACATGCATTTGTAAAATCATACCCTTTAGAGTTGATTTTTCTGTTAGCAATTCAGCTATGTAAGTAATTATAGTTAGTAAGCATTAAATTAATTTCTTAAAAATGTTTTATATATCTTAAACAGTTAATGAAAAATAAACATAAAAAAGAACAATAACTATGTTTTAAGTGCCGTATTTTCCTGTATATAATCAGCGGATTATATGTTAAAAAAGTTCCGAATTTCGTCGTGCGTATTATACGCCACCACGGATAATCTGACAAAAAAATAGTTTTCACCAGAAAAAATTTGGGGAAAAAAAAACGCCATTTATTTTTTATAAAATAAATAACAGATGGTTGCAATATTCAGTTGAGTTATTTAAACTATAATCAGCATTGTCCAATTACGTTCAAGAGCGAATTCAGTTCTTTTGAACGGTTATTAAAATTCAATTCGTTAACGTCATTTCGTATTCTGTTTTCACATCTGTTTCGCTCTGAAAACATTCAAATTATTATGTGTCAAAGGGAAGTGCAAATTATTAATTCACAGAGTAAATTTTAAATTGAAAGCTATAGTTGAGGCAAATGAAAAAATTTCGACAAACGTGTAATGTGAGGTGAAGAACAAAACCTGTGCGGTACAAAAGAAAAGTATTCCATGTGCAATAATCCATTTCTTTCATTTAACTATTAACGAAACAAATATAGTTTATTTTAAAAAATATTTCTAAACCCCGTTTTGAAAGTTATTAAAATCTAAAAATCGATTAAGTTTTACTGGAATCTTCTCGGACATAGATCGAAATCGAGCTTTCATCTCAGTTAATCGCACTTTGTGTTGAGGTGGATTCAAACAGATCTTTATAAATGTTTTTTTCTGTAGAATTTATTATATTTTTAATTATAATATATGTATTTTTTATTTTATTTGGCACAAAATTATCAGCAGTATAAATTTTCGACAATTCGTTTTAAAAATTGCCGCGGATTATACGTCACTGCGGATAATGCGACTCTTTTTTCTCTTTTGCTCGAATAAAGGGGCTTGCGGATAATATACAGGAAAATACGGTATTTCCACAAATAAATCACATGAAATTCAAAATTATTTAAGGTTTTGTCAACAATGCAAAGCCCAGTAAAAATTCATTTTACGAAATGTATTCACTCTGAATGTTGTAAAATAACATTCAGAAAAAGGGCTTTTAGTAAATAAAGAAAACTTCATAATTATTGAGCTTTAGGGATATTTTTTAATATTTTTCTGCCAGTTACAATTTTGTAAAACAAGATACAAATATATAAAATAGTCACATTTCTTTCCAAAAATTAAGAAATATTTAATGCTAAAAATTGCATGCATATACAATTAAGATTATAAGCTATCTTACTGTTGAAGATTTAGTGGATGCAGCAATGTTTGAATCCAATTTCTTCACGACAAATTTCTGTACACTAGGCTCTTTAATAATTATACTAGGGTGCTTGATGGCAGAAAACCTAAATGAAGAGTAAACTTGTTTAAATTATAAAATCTTAATAAAACTATAAGTTACTTTAATTTAAATTATATGAATATTTACTCTTTGTGCTCTTCAGCCCATTTTTTGCACCAGCTTTGACATTTGTATATTGCACTCTCATCCTGCAAAATAAAACACATTTGTGTCACACACAGTAGCATGCACTCAAAGCATGTAGCTTAATAAATATGTAAACTGAAGATATAAAAAACTGTACTTGACAAAATATTTTTGTTTCATTTTATCACCCCATTCGCATTACTAAAGTGTTTCCAAAACCTTCAGAAGACATTTTACTTCATTATTTCAAAATTTAATCTCATAATATTATAGAAATAGTATATTTTGTATTTGGAAGAAAAAAAGAAACTATCAAATTTTAATCAGTAAAGATTGTAATCTAGTTGCAAATGAATTGAGTCAGACACTCACAAAAAATGGAATCATTGCATCATTGCATTTGAATTTCAAAATTTTTTATGTGTTATATTCTGGCTTCGTTATCAAGATTGAAAAATGGAGAAATCAAACCTTTTTCTATGAAAATATGGGAAACTCTACACATGGAGCATTTCAAACTTAAATAAAGCATTTTTATAATTATGATAAAGAAGTTATGCAAGTTGTTCATATGCAAATAAGGATATAAAAATTATTAGTTTTAAAAAATTTGCTGAAGAAATCAAATATCTTATTAATGCTATGGACATCTTATTGGTGAAGATCAGTTTATTGCATGTATTCTTGAAAACTATAATATGCAGATAAATTCTGCTTATGTAATTGATGTGTTTGAATAAGAAATATTTTTTTATAGTTTTTTTTATACTTATTAAAATAAATTAACAAATCGAAAACGATGACAAATATTAAAAAAATATTACTATGGAAAATTACATGAATTGAGATGCATTAAAACATTAAAAATTATCCATATGCAAACCAATCAAGTATGATACATTTTTTAAAATAAATGAACATTAAAAGATATATGGAATTTAGCTTACACATTTTTTCGTTTAAATTATTCTAATAACAATTTATTGCCAATATATTTACTATATTTATTGTTTATTAATTTTGGTGACATCAGAAGTCATTATAATGCAATTATACAATATATATTCGATTACGTATACAGACACTTATATTTACAAAATGCATTAACAAAATATAAACAGTCAAAAATAAAAATTTACAATTTTGATAAATTGAAAAGATTACATTTTTTAGTTATTGATCAAATAAACTGCCTGAAGTTTTGAAATATCATTCATATTCATTTAAGCAATATTATTAAAAGTAATAAAGTGAGAGCTGAGCATTATGTGTAGCATAAAATTTTAGTTATGAACTTAATTTCATCATAAAAGTGAAATTAATAGAATTCACAATATGGTAGGTATGCATTATATAATATGTATAAAAATATTTTTTAATAGTACCTTAATAGTGCAGATTTTATTTCTAATTAGAAAATGAGTATTTAATCAAATAGTTTTGGCATATCTTTGCAATGAAAGCCAGGAAAAAAAAAAAGATACATAAATCAATCAAATGGAATTTTAAAAATGTTCTTAAATTTCCTTTTATTCATTTTGAAATTAAAATACTTTTTTTTCCCTCCACATTACTTTAAGAATAAACAAGCTGAATAAAAAGGAAAAATGAGCACATTGCATTTTCCAAAAAAATAGAGAATTACAACTTAATTGTAAAACCTTATATTTTATAAATAAAAAATGCTAGTAACAAACTTAGGAGAAATAAAAAACATACCAAAAATACCTACTAAGTTAGTCTAATTGTGCAAGACAATAAAATTATCTAAGGAGTGTATCGTTAAGTCTTTAGAATTAAATTCACGATAACTGTGCAACTGAAAATTTTCATAAATCTTAAAAATCATGCAAAATATAGTTAAATATTAATCTTCAGTATAGGAAAAAGCATAAAATGTAAAAGTGCAAATATATTGACAGATCAAAAATATAATGCATTTTAAAATTAAAAGAAAAAATAAAAGCATTATTATTCATCAGAATTATTATATATGGAGTAAAAACAAAATTAAAATCATGAATTATTGGATGTATCAATAATCTTAAAATAGAAAATGCAAAAATAAATAAAATAAAAATTCAGAAATGATTTAGTTAAATTGCAACCAAGGAAAAATTTATTTCTATACAATTCAATTATAACATACATAAAATCCTACATTTAATAATTATCAAAACAAATGAAATACTATTTCATTTCTTATTTTAAAAAATCCATTATTTTAATATATATATATATACACATACACTTATTATACATAAAAATTTACTAATCTAAAATTGTTTTTATAAACTGATGCTAAATCTTTAAGCTAACTTAAGAAATCAAATGAAACTATACAACATAATATTTTTAGTTAATATAATCTTTAATATATTCCTGTTTTAAATTGTAATTAAATCTCAGATAATTCTCAGATTTTCTAGAGAGAAATAATCACTTATTCAATATAAAAAATTTTTTGTCACATTTTTTTTTGAAAAATTTTAATAAAAAAGTTTTGTGATAAGTTAATTGTCATAGCAAAGAACTGCTTCATGTAATTCCTTTGCAATAGTTTTGTTAATTATTTCAAATGATTTTTTCAATATATTATTTTAACCTTATTAAAAATGTATCTTTTTATAGTCTTTTTGAAACTTTGCAATTTCGTTTTAATAATGTATTTAAGAAAATGCCTATTTTAAATAAAATCTTGTTAAAACATGAGAAGGACAGCATATATGCATTTTATTAGAATATATTCTTCCCCTTTATAATTTTCTTACATGAAAAACAGTTTAAAATAAAGACAAAGTTAAGACAAAAAATAGTTTAAAAGTTATACCTGACATTCTTTACTCAATGAATATATGTGACAGCTTTTAACTTCTTTGAAATCAGTTTTTACTTTTTCAAGATTGTTTTCTGATACAATAACAACTTTTCGTGCCTAAAAAAGAACAATATGAATAAATAACCATATTAAGATTAACACAGTAAGGAAACTCACTTAAAATTTGAAATACTAAATCTATTTCTATATCATTATTCTGAATATTAGAATTGTATATTTGATGTGACAAGTGAAAACATACTGTCAATAATTGTAGAAATATTGTGATTACTTTTGCAAGTATATTTTTACCTATAATAATAGACATTCATCCGTTATCTTTTTTGAAAGATCATTTTTGTACTAAACTCAATTTTTAATAAATTCTAATAGAAAGTTTCTGATAATTTTCAGAATGTTTTAAATTATAAAAACTAAAGTGTAAAATATAATCAATTTAGCAAACTGCATTTCACAAGGTTGGTCATTTAAAAATAGTTATTAAAGCTTTATTTAAACAAGAACATAAACAAATAGTAAAATTTATGTAGATAACAAAACAATAGTTAACTGGGTCAGCATAAAAAATGTCTACTCTTTGGTAGATATTTTGGTAGAGATGGTTTTTTTGACGTCTTGCTATATATATGTGAGCAACACATAAATGTCTTGTTAAAGGAATTTTAAAAAGTGCAATGCCAATAAATACATTAAACACTCTTTTTCTAAATGAGGGTAGATTTTTTTTCAATGTTCTGATTTTACAAAAGGTTAAGAATACAATATAATCCCTAATTCAATGTTAATTCTGCCAAGGAAGTTCAAATAAATGAAATCAGTTTCTCAGGATCAAGAAATTAATCTGTTAAACCATTAATTTTTAAAACAAGCATAATAAAAGAAATTTGCTTTGTAAATATTCAAGTTCGAAGTCAAACTGCTCTAAAAATGTAAGAATAAAAATACAAAATAATTCATTAATCTGTGATTCAGTAGATCTTGAATAGTATAGAAGTTGATTACAACTGACTTAATTGCTGCATTTTAGGAGATGGTATTAATACGAAGTAAAATTTCTGTTAAAAGTAAAATGTACATAAGTGTGAGCTTTTTATCTTTTTAAAAAAGAAAATTGTTTCAATTTTAAATTTACGAGTGAAGTTGAATGTTTTAGAACTTTTTACTTGAGTAAAAATATATTTGTAAAAATTTATCAAATTTAGATAAAATATAGTTTAAATTTATATTAATCATTACAAATGTTATTCATACATCCGATTTATTGTTACTGCTCAACAACAGATCCCTCTCATTAGAACTAAATATGAAATAACTTATTTAAGCCACTGTCACTGTTCGATTAATAAAACATAAATTATTCCAAATTATGATCAGATTCACATTATTGATTTAGTATTATCTTAATGCTAATTCCTATCAAGTGATATTAAAACTGCTAATAATGTGTCATATAAAATTTAAAAAATACACAGCATGATAAAAATATAAATTGTTCAGAAAAAAAAAACATTTATGAAACACATCTGATTGGATCCACTTTATAGCAAAGTGTGCTAAATTGAGAAGACTGCACCCAATAGATCATCAAGAGCAATAAATGAAAGAAATCGATAATTTTCGAACTACACATTAAATTTCTATATATAGTCTTAAGATTCCTATATATTGCACAGCATACACCTTAAATTATTGCATTAGTTGCCATTTTTTGCTTTTTCTCTAGTTTTTAGTTTAAAAACTGCAGTGACTTTCATTTCTATATGACAAAATACGAACTTGAATATTTTCAAAATAAAACCACTAAATCAAGTCAAAATGCAAAATGAAATAGCAAAATGTAACTGTAATCACTTTTTGAGGAATTAAATTCATTCTTGAACATAATTAGACAAAACTGATTATAGCTGAAAGAAGTCAATCCTGTCATTTATTGCTTATTATATGAAACAAACATTTCCTTCAAAGCTTTATTATAACCTTCTTTATGATTTATAACTTAATTATATCTGTTGAATAATGTTTTTGTTTACATAAAATAGCAAGACCATGAAATAAAGATTCAGAGAAGAAATACTGACTACTTCTCATTATTTCACCTTGAAATAATAGCCATAGACAAAGCCCTGAATTCTCTTGTGTCCCTTCCAACTGGAAAAGAAATATGGATTTTGACTTGCAAAAGTGCGATTCAACACTTGACCAATTGGCAAAGTGTGAGAGACAGTGCTAGAGTATTGATATTCAATAAATTAAAATGGCTATCCATATCCCATGACATTCATCTTTAGTGAATACGTTCCCATGTCAATCTAGAGGAAAACAAAACTGCAGACACCTTAGCCAAAGACAGGAACAAACTACTCTGACCTGTTTTCTAAGTAGTCACCTGAGACCATTAAGATTTTTTGAGGGCACCAAAATTTTCGAGACTTGTACCAAATGTTCCCCTGAACAAGCTACGCCAGAACACATACTTGGATGCTTGGGGTTTTCCAAGCATGATTTATATAATGATCCTTTGAAGGTACTTGATTTTTGGGGGTGTTTAACGTTATAGACCTGGTATAGCGCCAAAGGGGGTATGCAACAACACAATGTTCTCGTATTAGATTATACGCACAATGGAATTTATAACTTTTTTAACTCGTAACTCACAGATTATATATAGGAAAATAGGGCAACGTTAATTTATTACTATTAAAAGTAAGTTTTTTGCATTGTTTCTAGAATTGTTGCCTTCAAATAAGAAATTATCACTTGCACAAGAACACATAAAAGGATCAATGTTGTGCTTTCCACAGACATGACAACCATTGTTTTGCACGAAAATATATGGAAATCAATGGAATCTACCATAAGAGGTATAACTCAGAACACAAACATTTCTTTCTTAGTACGAATTTTATTTATTTTTTTATTCATGATTATGTCATTTTAGCTTCTAATTAAATAACACATTTAGAGGCTAAAACTAAATTCATCCATACAGACAATATTCACTAGAGTGATCATTGAATACATGTATTAATACATCATACATTTAAAATTCAGAAAGGTATATAATATAAAAATGAGAATAATAACTTATTTTTCACTCAAATTAAAAATTGTCTTTAAATTATTTTATTTTTAAGAAATATAAATACCATTTTTATTCATTAAATATGAATTACAATTAAATGCGCACAAATAATGGTAAAGCTATCCAATTATTGCAGATTACACAAAAAATCAACTAAATTCTTCAAATACATGTGAACTGTAAGCTATTAAAAATTATCCAAATCGAAAGATATATAAGATTTTTATAAATTTAAAAACAAAAAGTACATAAGATAATGATATTTCATACCTCCATGCCATCCACATCAACAATGCCAGAAAGGAAATAATATGCAAATAATGTAACATCTTTTGACTTATGTAACTTTAAGAAATCATAAAGACACCTAAAACATCAAATATAAATCATTCAGTTATACATTCAGTATAAATTGATGTGAAAGTTTTTGCAGGTATGCAACATAAAATAAATTAAAAAAATTTAATCTTTTTATTTCATTTATTTATTTCAAGGAAATGGGCATTAGTTATTCAGTGCAAAATTTACAGTATTCAAACATAATTTTAATTTTTATCCAATATGTGTTAAATAATATATAAAAAAAGAAGCAGAATTAAGACTTGCTTGAAGTTTTATGAATTCTACACTTTCAACACTATAGAATTAATATAACTTTAATTCTTAACTATAATATTTTCAAAATCTAAAGTAATTTACTGTCCTGATTTAATTTCACTTACCGATAATAACAAAATGCTTGACTGTAAGAAATGTATAATAATATATTTACAAAAATACAATTTTACATAAGCAAAATAATAAAAAATGATATTAAAAAAAATAACAATTTCAGTTATAAATTTAAATAAGTTTCCATAACAAATTAATAAATTACTCAATTTTCATCAAAACATTTATTTAAACATTTGTGTGAGCTGAAATAACCACAGTAAATTTACTTTAAGACATTTGCTATATAATTTCACATAAAAATTTAGTTTTATTTATTTTCTGCTTTATTGCCATTTTTTGAATGTAAAAGCTAATTTGAAGTGGATATATTGTTTAAAGTAAACTTTTAGCACTACAAATACTAAGTCTAATGAGAATCAAATCCACAAATTGACAACCAAGGACCAGAGTGCTAATTATTTGGCTACCAGCTTAGGAACATAAAAATATAGAACTTTTTAAAATTTAGAAACTTTTGAAAATAAGCTTTAAAAATATAAATTAATTTTAGAAATTATAAATTGCAAGTTAAAAGCAACATAAAAAATTATAATACCTAATTAACTTTTAAATTATGTGAAAATAAATAAAATTTGACACATACAATCATTTAAAAATAAACTGAGATAAAATAATAGACAGCATAAGCTCAAGAGTTATTAAAATTATAAACAAATAAAAAACGTAATACGTCATAGAATCACCAAATTAATATATTTTGACATAGTGATCTACAGGTTTGGTGCATTTAGTACCCACACTGACTTGTAGGGTGAGAGAGAAGCACATATCTCAAAATTTATCGCACTCCCAAATGTAACTAAGCTTGCCAAATCCATATTACACAAACTAGGATTAAGTGTTTATTCACACTGCTGTCACAGCTGTGATAGCTATATCTTTAGAGTAATAGCAAAATGTTAAGGCATAATTCATATAATAAAATATCAATGGTTATTAATATTTATCTAAATTTTGATAAAACACAATGGACCATTTTTTTAAACAAACAATAAATAGGGAGATATCTTAAGGTAAACATTTTAGTTATTATAAAAAATAATGATTAGAAAACCATAATTAATGGAATAAGCTTTACAAAATAAATACATAAAAAGAATATAACTTCACTCACTTCTTAGCCTCATTTACATGAATTTTTAATTCTTTGCTCAAAACCTTATATGTAACCTATAATACAAACAAAAAGAGAAAATTAAGGAATTAATCATCTCGCTTGTTAAGGAGATTATATATCACTAGAAAGATGTTAGATAAAAAAAAAGAATCTATGTTTTAAAACAGACAATAAGAAATTACATTATAATTTGAGTTGAAATATTATTTTTAGATAATTTATTTATATTATTTAAAAAATATTTGCATTATATTCCTACAGTTTTACCTCTTACATATGCATTCATTCTATTTCATGCAAGTTTTCATTTCTAATCATTTTTTAAAAAATTCTTAAAAATAAAGTAGCGGTAAAACAACAACAATTAACAGTTTAATAAAAAAGAATTCTGATGCAAAAAGAGAAACCAATTAAACCACACAGAATCAAAAGTGAAATCTGATTTTATTTCTAAAAACAATTTTTGGGCTCTCAGAGTGAAGAGAATATACACTCACAGAGGTAAAAAAGTGCAGCATGTACAAAAAATAATAATTTTACTTAACTTTAATAAACAATAAGTTTAATATTAATACCAAGAGATCATAATTCCAATAATTAGTTTCAAGATATATTTATGTATTGAAACTATAAATATTTGTTTTGTGGAGGAAATCTATAATACAGCAAATATCAAGTCAAATTTACTATATATTAAATAGCAACCAAATTTTAATACACTGAAATAATTATATTTTTAATGCGTATAGGTCATTTTTACAGGTTTATAAAAGTTACACCAAAAATTATTTTAGTGATATAAGTGATCGTGTGACAAGTAGGTGACTCTTTCATAGGCCAATACTAAAAAAGAAGCAACTATGACTTATTGATGGAAGCATATTCCTAACAGTTCCATGCTAGTGTTAAACAATAGATTCAATTATATCTACTGTTGAGGAAATAGAGCTTAATACTATTTTTACAATTGTCCTTCCGACAGTTTGGTAGATTATAGTTTTCTTTTTTTGCGGTATATAAATAAACTCCATTATCTGCAAAAATTACTCCCGAAAGCCAATAATACATAGTGGACATTAAAAGATTTTCTAATACTATATTTTTTGTTAGTTAATACTGTCAAATATATATCATGGATTGGTGTACAGTGTTAAGAAAATACTTGAATACATTTTAAGACATAGTTGAAATCGCTTGAAAATTCAAAAACCAATCAAGAAATTTCATCCAGAATTTAAATTAAGGTGAACCTTACAAAATCCTATTCAGTAACATCAAAGTGGTGCGAGAGTGTACATAGGTTGCACAGGTGATGTCTGTCTGGAACCTAAACTTGGTTTAAGTTCCTGGTAGGGTAACCCATGGTGAGAAGGATGTCCTATAGAGAAAGGTAACTCAATCCAAGGTGTTAGGCTCTGTGCTGATGGATGAATGGCACTATGGTTATGGTATCGCTAATGGACCCCTCGAGGAACCATGTAAAAGTTCATTGTATGTTTGCCTTCCACCTGTACAGGGAGGCTATGCAGGTGGTGACATTATATTTCCTCCCAGTTCCCAGGTCACTATGAATGACGAAAATTTAAAAATAAACACAAATGATAAAAAAGGATTGGATGCACCTCCTAGTGTTATCTAACCAGCTGGCGAAACGATTCCAAAGGAACAGAATCCCGGCACAAAGGAGAGCACTGGTAATATTACTGCTGGAGGAAGTGGAGTTGCCACAAAGCAACACAGACATCACTGTTAGAGAGCCAGAAGTTCTCACAAAAACTCTAAGGTGCAATATGAGGTGTCGTAATAAGGCAAGGGAGCAGGTGGAGACTGCACAAAAGATGGAAGGCACTAAAAGACTTAGGTCTAAGGTATCTGCAACCAAAAATACTAGAGAGGACCAACCTAGGAATGCCATAAAACAGCCATTGTAAAGGACAGACTAGAGATGGTAGGTAGGAACCCAAAAAATACCAACTAGGGTTCCTACAAAAAAGATCTAGAGGCTCTGATCAAGGAAGGTGACTTCGGTAGCAGATTTGGAGTTGGCCGTTGATCATATGCAACATGCCAATCTCCAAGCATACTATCAAAATTGTGATGTCAGCAATACTTGCTCATCAAGGTTAGTTTCTTGGTGGTCTAAAGAGTTAAGTAAATTGCAAAGACAATGTAGAAAGCTCTTTAACATAGCTAAAAAAAAAATGTGAGTGGCATAAATATAAACTGGCATTTACTAAATATAATAAAGCTAACAGAAATTCTAAAAAGAAATCTTGGCAAAATTTTTGCACTGACATTAAAACTGTGTCTGCTACTGCAAGACTTGTTAAAATTATGTCTAAAGACAGGAGCTGCTGTCTAAACATTCTTTAATTGCTGAATGGTAAGTTTTTAGAATTTGGAAAGGGGACCCTGGCTGAAGTGTTCAGAGTTCACTTTCCAGGTTGCAACAAAATAAATGGAACTCCTAACTTTACACTCTCTACATCAAATAGTGGTAGAAGTATACGGGATGTTGCCAAAAAAATCGTAACTTATAATCAAACAAAATGGGCAATTATGTCTTTTAAACCTTTTAAATCACCGGAAATGGATGGAATTGTACCAGCTCTGCTTATTGAGGGAGAGTCCAGTGCACTACCCCAATTCTCCGTAGAATGTTTAGGGTATGTACAGCCTTTGGCCATATACTTATTGCTTGGAGGCATACAAAAGTTATTTTTATTCCTCAAATAGGGAAAGATAATTACTATGAATTTACATGTTTCAGTCCTATCAGCTTAACATCTTTTCTTCTTAAGGCAATTGAAAAGCTGATAGATATATTAGAGAAGTTTATTTAGAGGAAAAACCACTTTCTGACTCTCAATATGCATATCAATCTGGTAGATCCACCGATAGTGGGATCTACAATCTGTTCTTCATTTTGTAGAAGAGCTTTAAGGCTAAGGAACTAGCTTTAGCTGTTTTCTTAGATATTGAAGGTGCCTTTGATAAAGTACTTATTGAAACCATTCTACAAACTGTTGCTAGAAAGGGAATTAATGACACAATCTGTTCTTGGATAAAAAAATCAGCTCAATAACAGATTTTTCAGTGCCTCTGTTTCAGGAGAAAATATGATAAAAGCCGAAACTGGTTGTCCACAGGGAGGACTTCTTTCACCCATCTTATGGTGTTATGTTGTAGATTCCCTTTTAGGTGTTAAAAAAAAACAGGCATAACCACCATTGGGTAAGCAGGCAATTTAGTTATTATCAATTTAGTAATAAGTTTAGTGAAACAATCTCTACAATAATGTTTAAGCCCTCAAACTTAGTGTAAGAAACATTTTTCTGTGAATCCTCAAAAAACCAATATGATTACCTTTACAAAGAAAAAGAATCTTAATCTGAAAAAGATAACTATTTTTGGTCAAGAATTAACTTGCTCCAAGGAAGTTAAATTCTTAGGAATATGTTTTTGACATGAACTTAAGTCAGAACAAACACTTCAAGTTTTGTATTGAAAGAGCAAAAAAAAAAAAAAAAAAAAAAAAAGCTTGCTGTTCAAGTTGAAACACATTTGGAAGAATTTGGGGCTTAAATCTCAAAGTTATTCATTGGATTTACATTATGATCATTTGTCCTATCATTACCCATGGCTCAGTCGTCTGGTGGCCTAAAATCAAAAATGAAACTGCTAAGGCAGAATTAACAAAACTTCAAAATATGCTCTGTGTAGCTGTCTCTGGGTATATTAAAACTATTCCCACATCTACATTGAAGCTTTTGCTTGGTATGCATCTTCTTTACATTCGTGTTGTAGCTTAACCAATACTTAGCATGAAGAGGCTTAAAAATACAGGTCAGTAAGACTACTCCAGGTTTTTGTCTTGGGGAAACTTTAATGCTGACATAACTAGTCACCCTTTTGTAAGTATGCCTACTGATTAAACGATTGTTAAATATGCTTTTGATAAGCCTTATATAATCAAATTTTTCTTGCGAGAAGACTGGAATAATGTTGCCATCAGTGAAAAATGTACTTACTGGTATACCGATGGCTTAAAAATGAATTCCATCACTTTGGCTGGTATTTGTTGTTCTGCTGATGGTATGAAGTTATCATTCCCTTTAGGTAAACATACAACTGTATTCCAAGCAGAAGTCTTTGCCATTCTCATGTGCAGTAGAATATGCTCGGACAGAAACTATTCTTGTAAAAGAATAATTATCTGTTTTGACTGTCAAGTTGCATTTCTAGCTTTACAGAAGTCTACTATTGCTGAAGAGTTGGCACAGACTGGAGCAACAACCGATTTATTTGTTCCTGAACCAGTGCAAGATATTTCAAATGAATTGATCAGAAAGAGGTTTTTGATCTCTTCAGAAAACAACAGTTTATGAATTGGCACAATGCCAGTGACCAAAAACAAGCAAGGTTACTAAATAGCACATGCCCTAGTAAAAGGCAAAAAGAATTTTTAAAGCTCAACAGAAGCAGTCTAAGGAAAGTAGTGGGACTTCTTACAGGACACACTGCCACCTTAAAAGGCATCTCACCATAATGGGAGTATCAGATGATCCCACTCGTAAAGAATGTCTTTATATGGAAAAAATTTTAATACACATCTTATGTGAATGTGAAACTTTTTCTGCACATAGATTTGAACATATGGGTCAGCACTTGACTGAACCTTGGATGTTGCAGGAAATTCCTGTAAAATGCCTGCTGAATTCTGCTTCAGCCACTTGTCTCTTCAATTAGGGCTTCCTTAGAGGTATTTTTGCAGCAGGTACTTTATACTTATGGTTGTGTGCTAGGTTCTTTTGGAACCACCCAATTTTAAATCTAACTAAGGTCAACCAAATAAAAAAATATCTAATGCAATATTATATGGGCAGCCAAATTATGAAAATATGCTTTGGACAAAATGTGGATGAGAATAAAAGATGAGGGGTGGGAAGTGTAATTCAATTTTCTCCACCAAATAAATAAGAATTTTCTTTATTCTATGCACTGCAAACAAAAAGAATTTATTTTAAATTAAATAAAATTAAATCATATTTCCCTTCATTGTTATTTATTGTAACGTCAAAAGGATTGCTGATTTAAGGAAAATCAAACGAGTCTGATTCATCTATTAAAGAGGGACAGTTTGGTTTGTTTGGAATTCAATGTTAATTTTTTGGAGCATTAGAAGAAATCAGACAACAGCTTAAAGTCTATTCCTAACCCTGTAAAAAACCAAGCCCAAATTGGAAATTGAATAAACAAACAGATCAATTAAAAGTCAAACCATTTAGTTGCTAGATCAGCTAGCTAAACAATGAATCACATAATACATATATCAATATTAGGAAATTGGCTGTCTTTTTACAAATAGTAATGCATAATATTAGTATTCTCATAGAAACTGACATTAAGACAATATTTTCAGACAAAATTTATAATTTTTTGTTTAAAATAAATCATTTAAAAAATTCTGCCATACAATTTAGAAATGTTTACAATTCCTTTTTAAAGCTCTGTATCTCCTACCTATTTTTAAAATAAATGGAACAGCTGTCATACAATCTTCCTGGATTGATTTTGAATTTGATAAATTTCTGCACAGCTTCTGTTGTTTTGTTAAACTGGACATCCAACTACCTTTGGAATGAGATTGAAGATATTCTACAAATAAATCCAATGAAGATCTTTAACAATAAAACATCTTTTTTGTTTTGCCAATTAGTAGAAATTATAAATATATAAGTTTTAAAATTTATGTTTATACTAATTAAAGTTCTCATGTTCATGAATATTTGATTTTCCCATACATTATTTTTATAAAAACAATCCTAATATTTCACTTGTATTTTTATTAATAATCAGTACTAATTTACATACTTCAATGAAAACTTATATTTATAATTGTTCATTTTATGTGTCCATTAAAATTTGATTTTCCGATATTCTTCTGTTTCAAGAAACCCTTATATTTAAGTTTTATTTAGATTTGTGTAATAAAATGGAACTTATTAATTTATAATTTATAGAATTATAAAAACTTGTCAACATTTTCGCTCTCCAACATAATTACATCAAGAAAGATTATATGACAGTTGTGCAAAATAATTAAAAACAAAGCTTTTATTTGAACAATGTCTTAGAAAAAGCTACAGAAAAACGAAATAAACAAGTCAAATATTAAAAATAAAAATATTAAATTACTGTTGCATTTTCATCTAATATCAGCTGTTCTAATTTATCATTATATTCTTCTGAAGCCATAGTACGATAGTAAACGATGAGCTCTAAAATAAAAAGCAATTTTTTAATATATCCAAAAATAAAATAACTCGAAAAAGCAGAAAAAGTCTTACAAACTAATATTTTTAAAATGCTAAGATAACTTAAATATTGATCATTCAATAAATTTTAATGAAGCATTTCTTCAGAACAAGTATGAAAATAAAATTAAAATTTTGTTTAATACTTTTTACGCGCCAAAATGTAAAGATCTAAAACATAAATATTACTTCACTTCACTCCACTTTAAAATAATCTTTCAAAATGATTTATATTAATTATTGAATTTATATTTAAAATCAGTTTTTAAATAAATTTTTATTATTATATACTTCAAAAACATTTTTATTAAATACTTTTTATGACTTCTTAATTTTGTTTCCATAAATCTCAAATTCTGAAAGGATAAATCAGGTTGTTTTTTTCCTGTCTATCTCATTGCTGTGTGTAAACGAATCATTCACTTTGAAAATGTTTGACAAGAGAATTTCTTATGTTTAGTCAACAAGCTAATACTTGTTTTTCAAAGTATTATCTTTATTCATTACTTTTTTCCTTATCCTTGGTAAATTATTTTTCTGTATTTAAAGATTGGATTAAGTAGTGTAGTGCTTACATGTTATTATGGAACCATTGATATCCGCGGAAACTATGTCAAATGAAGTTTATGATATGAATTCTGTGACTGATACCAGTAATGTGAACAAACCACCTGCTCTAGATTCAGAAATTTCTTCGACGAATAATGCTACTGATTCGAATAGTACTACTGAATTGTCGAATCAAAATTCTTTGAATGCAATTCCTTCCAATACATTTTCAAACTATTCTTTTCCAACATTTGAAAATCAGCAAATAGGTGCAAATAATGCAATTAGTCCAGTTGCTCGAATTAAATGCAATCAATGCAACTGTTATTTTAAACATGAGTATAAATATAAAATACATTTAGCTAAGCATGAACAAGCAGTAAAAGTGGATTGTAATGTATGTGGTAAAAGTATTTCAAATAATCGCTTTGTATACCATGTAATGGTTCATACTGGAGAAAAGCCTCATGTTTGTCGTGTATGCGGTCGTGCTTTTAGGCTTAATAGAGATCTTAAACAACACAATTTTACTCATACTGGAGAGCGTCCATATCCTTGTCATATGTGTGGAAAAAAATTTGCAGATACAAGTGCTAGAAGAAAGCACTTTCAGACTCACACTGGTGAAAGACCATACAGTTGTGAAATTTGTCAACGTGCTTTTACACAGATCTCTCATTTGAGAGAACATCAGGTAACACATACTAGGGAAAAATCACACAAATGTGAATTATGTGGCAAGAAATTTACTACCAAAAGCAGCATGCAACGGCATATTTTGACTCATACGAATACCTGTGAAGTATGCCATTCAACTTTCACAACAAATAAGAAGTTACAAAAGCATAGGGAACTACATAATCTTGAAAGACCATTCTCTTGTGTACACTGTGAAAAGAGGTTTCTTAAAAAAACTGACTTAAATACGCATTTAATGATTCATTCAGAGGAAAAAAATGTTATTTGTAAAATTTGTGATGGTGCATTTAAAAGTTATAGGTATCTAAGAGTTCATCACTATCATTATCATAAAGGAATGGCTCTTCCTTATAAATGTCCTTATTGTACTAAAGGATTTTTCCAAGAAAGCAGTTTAAAAAGGCATTCTGTAGTCCATTCACGTTTACCAAAAAGAAGAGTGAAGTGCCCAGATTGCAGTATAACCTTTCCTACACCTGAGTCTTTAGAAGCACATGGTTGCCAGAGAAGTTTTATGAATTACTTTGAGTGTAGTCTTTGTGATAAAAAATACAAAAATAAATCCGATTTAGCTAAACATACTAAAAAATTTCACTCTCATTCTTCTAAAAATTCTAGAGGTTCTAGAGAAATTGACCAAAGTATTTGTGAAACTAATTCTATGAATAGTGAGTTCACTCTTGATTCTAACCAAGAGTTGTCCTCTGCTCTAGAAAATTGTGATAGTATAATAATGAATAACCCTTCCCCTCCATCACCTGAAATGATCACCAGTGATTCTGTTGAGTTGAATGATGCATCGGAAGGAGGCGATATTCAGCAACCTGAGGAGATGTGTCAATAGTAAAGTTTTCCTTTAAAAAGCTAGTAATAAAGGGGAATTTCACAACACACCTTCTTTTCAAGCACAAATAATTTAAGTATGCTCAAAAGAGTAAAAAAAATTCTTCTGGAAAAGATATTTTTGTTTTTAAACAAAATTCTTTTAACAGAAATTGAAGATAATACTTAAGAATATTCCAGTTTGCCTCAGAATTTTTTTATAAGCGTATAATTTTTATTGGATAAAATTGCCAATGTGTAGCCTTAGACAATCTTATATTAAAGGTGTAATGTCTGATTTATGCTATTACTGCAGAACTTATGCTGATAAATGTAAAAAGGCATTCCAATAAAAAAATGTTTCATTGAATAATTATTTCAGTAATTATAATTTTATGATTCATGCAATATAAGGAATCTAAGAAATAAGACTATTTTAGTTACATTAATCTCTTACTGAAAAATATTACTGTTATTTTATTTTTGAAGAAATTGCTTATGAAAAAATGTGGCTGGCAATAATGCAAAGTAATTTCCCCACAATTTTTACTCTTAATTTTTTATTTCGCTCAAGTTTATTTATAGAATTTTTTATTGGATCTTTCTTTTCCCCTAGAATGATAAACCTGAAAAAATTCCTAGAGCAAACATTTTGAAAAAGAATTCTAGTGAAACTTATCTTTTAGTTTTTAATAATTTCTTAAAATAATACTATACTAGTTTAAAAGATTTATTGTATTCTTTGTGATTATGTTTAAAATTATGTTGCAAAGAAAATTTATGAAATATAAGAAAGTTTATATTTTGTAAATTAGTATTTTAATTTTAGGATCTTACTGTGATCACTAGACCAACATTTTTATTTTATGTTAATAATAATATTAATTTTGTTATTTTAATCATGTTGCTTAAAATGTTTATGGCCTCAGTTAAGAACTGTTTTTATATTTTTATGAATTTGTGTTGATAACTCAAGATTATTTATCATTTGTGTTTGGTACCAATACTCAATTTATCCAATCTGCATAAAAAAATTCTTATTGGTTTCTGGAAGTGTTATGGAAATCTATGATTAGAGATTTTGTACATGCTCAACATTTTCTAAAAATTATTTTAAAATCAGTGTATTATCAGATTTTTTTAAAAATTATTTTCTATTTCTAATTTACAGTAGACACTTGTTTTACAAACCTTTAATTTAGGAAGTAAAATGATTTTACGAAGTATTGCCTGGTCCCATAGATATAATATTAATTTTAATTCCCATTTATAGATTAAATTTTGGAAAAATTCTTTTACAAACTTATTTTCATGCATTTTTCTTTTGCACTTATTTTTTATCATCTGATAATTCATTTTTTACTTTATGGTTAAGAAACTTGACCTGATGTTATTTTTGAAGAATCCTTGAATTGTGAATAATTAATTGCAATATTAAATATTAATTAATTATTTAAATAAACAAAATGTTTTGATTCTAAAAGTGAAATTATAGGAAAATATTTTTATGGATCCTAAAGTGATTTATGTCAAAAGACTAAGCTATTAATAGCCATAGACCTTAAGTATCATTCATCCCAGATTTTTTAAACAACTTATGGAATTTCTCTAACTTCTGACTTAGCATATGTTTAAATGTAATCATTAGCTGTAAGTGAAAATTTCATAAGACACTTTTGGAAAGAGTGTGTCTTGGAATCTCACCTTATAAAATTGGCATTCTAGATACTATTCTCTTATGAATATGTGCTTGGAATATTGCTGCTGAAAAAATACCTAAGTCATTATGAACAGCATGTGATATTAAACTACTGTAACTGCAGAACGAAAAAAAAATTATGATTTAAGCAGAGCCTGACTAAGGCACGAACATATGGGACAATTGTCCTGGCCCTTTATTAGAAGATCCCTCAAATCTGCACTGCTGGTCACTCAAATTGTAACACCAAGAAAGTCAAGAGATATCACAACAAAATTTATTTTGTAGATAACATGTTTACCAAATATTAAATGTTTAAATTTATAGACTTCTGTGAAGTGTGGTTCCTGCCTAAATCAGTAGCCAGAGTAGCTGCCATTTGTGTCATCATCATGTGAAGTGGTGCACTGAGATAGATGCAATTGAATATGTCGGTCCATCATACGCTCCATCTAACAATCATATATACGCATTACAATTGTTTGATTTTTTTCAACACGACTAATGATTTAACTGAAAAATAATCCAGAATTTGGTAGGCCACTATCCTTCCTCTGTCAAACTCGGATACTTGATCAAAAAATATCACTGTTTTCCATGAGCTATAATTGATTGTTTTTATTTCTAAAAAACCAGAAAAACTGAACTCGAAATTGTCTAAATCTCTAAGCCTTAAATAGCGCTTTGAAGTGGCACCACAGATGCCCATGATGTGCATCTGTGGTAAAATTCTAAGCATTTGCATATGTCATCTCACTAATGTATGTTGTAAATTTCATGTTATTTGAATGCTTCCTTCACAGTGACTAGCAGTGTAATACAAATTTTATTTTACTTTGTCAATTTAATAGAATTGTTTGCAAAATCTATATGAAAGTTTATCATTGTGAAGTAGAGGGGGCCCTAATTAGGCTAAGTCAGGCCCTGGACTTAAATGGAAATAAGTTATTCATCCATGAGCTGCAAGGAGAAACTTACTATTCCCTAAGATTTAACTTCAGAATTTTTGAATCTGAATTCAGGTGCAATTTTTTTGTAAGAGTTATTAGATTATTAAATGATTAAGAATGTAATAAATGAAAAGGAAGTTTCATGTATTAAACATGAAGAAAATTAATTAATGCTCTGAATATTTACAGAACAAATAGATGAAGGGCTAACAAGAGAAAAATTCTTTTTCTGAAAATCAATTGTGAATTGCTTTTCTGCATTGAAAGAAGTGTGTTTTTAAAAATGTTTTGAAATAGAAAAAGTAAGTGGTTAAATGATTTTTTTTTCAGTAAAATGAAATTAAGCATTGTTTTTAATTGTTACTTTTAATAAAGCATATTTAATAGCTTTTCCTAATAGTATTTTATAAATAGAGTTTGTTGAAAAATAGTTTTAAGATCTAAAAGTTATTTTTCTATTTAATGAACTTACAATTTTAAGAATTATTTTACATATCCCTATGTGTTCGTAAAAATGAGCATCTACTGTATTTAGCAATCATCTCACATAATGAAAAGGAAAACAAAGCCTTTAATGTTAACTAAAAAAAATTTATGCTTAATTGCATAAAACATACTTTATTTGGAAACATGATGCTAATATATTTTTTCTTTTCTTTTGTAAAGCTCAAAGCAATTTTTTAAAAAAATAATTAGTATGTGGTTAATGAACAAAAATTGGCAATTTAAATATATCCTAATGTGTTTCTTTTTAACTTTCAGGTAATACAATATTGTCAAATCATTTTTATTTATTTTATTTTTGTAAAAGGTTTTAGTAATTTGTAAATTCATTGCACATAATTAATCAACTTCATCCAGTTCCATTCTAGAAAAATCTAGCCTAATTATCAGGCATCTCTTAAGTGTCTGCTTTTGAAAGTAAAATGATTTCACTGTATATTTTTCTTGCTAATCAAAATCTGTTACTTACCAAGTTAGTGATCATTATTAAATTTAATACTTTATGAATTGGCAATTAAATATTTAGTGCTTTGACCTTCAATTTAGTTTCTTGCAGTTGGAATTCCATTTCGGCCTTGGGTGTTTATAAAACTTTGGAATCCACATTAAAATGTCAATCCCTGTCTAGTTATCCCTAATGTAAAAAAAATTACCATTTCAACAAAAAAATCAAAAATAAAGTTTGTTAAGTAAAATAAAGTTTGCAATTGTTATTTGTGTTAGAAATGTTAATAAAGTGTTATCAATGTTTATTTTTATATCGTAATAAAATTTGTTTACTTGAAGTAGGTATTGTATTTTAAAATTAAAAAATTATTAGAAATTATAAAATTATTTTCAATGAATTAATTAAAGCTATGTTAGATTTTTTGCACTAAATATTTCTTTTAACAACTTGATCTAGTGTGTCAGGTTTTAAATACAACAAACTGAAATCCTTAATATTAAGATTTTTCTGAATTTTTTTAGCTATATTAATATTATTTCTTAAATTAGTTTTTATTGAAAATCTAATAAAAAGATATAGAAATAACATATCCTGGAATTTATTCTTGCATAATTGAGTTCATAACTTGCAAAAGAGTAAATTTTTACTGGATAGCAAATTAGAAAATAAAAATTATGGCTTAGAATTCTGAAATTCGTAACTTTCATATGCTATAAAATGTTTTTTTAATATTTACTCAGCTTTTCAATATAGCTAAAATTTAATAAATTACATGATTTTTCCTATAAAAAAGTAGATAAGTTTAAGCTTTGAAAAGATGTTATTAAAGAAATCTTGCAAAATATGTTATTTTAAGTAATATTTTAGTTTCTTGAGAGTAATTATCTTCATATTTTCATGTGTTTGAGTAAAGAAATTTAAACTTTTTGAACGGATTTGTAAAATGTGGAAACTTTAACAAACAACTAGAGGTTTCAGTAGTTATTTGGTTAGATATAAATTGATGAAAGGGTCAAATTAAATGAAAAAACAAAAACATGTAGAAAATTTTAAGTATTTAGAATTTTTATCATTTTAACTTTCTTATCTTCTGAAAAATGTTCAAGAATTCTTAAAATATTCTACACTTACAGGTCTTTTATCTGTAACAATATTTTTGTACCAAGTAAAAATATAATTTTAAAATGTGCAATAATGAATCACAGTTCCAAAAATTATTTTCTTTCATTTTCTTAGTCTTATGTATTTCATAATAGACTCCTTTTTGTATTTAATTAAATAAAATTCTGGGGATCAAACTGGACTTTTTCTATTCTTGACATTTCTTATTGTTGAAGAAGCAACTTATTGTATGTGCCTTTTGAACATGAAAATTTTTATACGTTAATATTTTATAATAGTTATTTATCCCATCATATAACCATTGAGCTTGTAACTTAATGAATGTGTGTCACTTTTAAACTGGAGGTTTCAGCTTAATCTGCCCTTGTATGCAAAAGGTAATTCTTGAATGTGATAAGCCAAATCTAAGGTCATTGCATGATTTAAAAAAGTTTGAGATATAAATTTTGTTCACCTTAACTGAGGCTGTTTCTTCCAGAGACATTTTGAAAAACATTAATTACTCTAAAAATCAATAAACACATATATTTACATGATGAAAACTATTTCATAATAAAAGCATTCAATAAATGAATGCATTTTAATTTCATAGTTTTTCAATCATTTCTAATATTATGATAAGATTTGTCTACTTATTAGCTTTGTATAACATAATTATAAATACTTAATATTTTATTCTGTATATGTATCTTATGATATAAAGCAAAATTATCATTTGTCAAGTTCTTTCACATACACGTTTATCATAAATTCTTTTTCATAATTCTTAGATTGAATGAGCATTGACAAGAATCTCATTATGTTAAGTATTAACTTGTATCATAAAGAAATCTTAAATTTTATGATGTACACATGTTCATTATTTATTGTGTTTTGTTTATTAGTGTTCTTTCATTGAAGAATCAAAATCATTCTCAATATATAAATATTAGGCATCATATTAGTCATACTTTCAAAGTTTATAACTTGTATGTAGTATTGTTTTTGTTAGTTTTTTTTTTCATTATTCAGGAACTATATATTTTTAGCAGTGAAGGAAGAAAGCATGGCATAAAAATTGTTAAAGAATTACTAATTCTTCCAATTTAGAATTTTTTTATTGCTCTTCCAATTTATTATTGTTAACAAAACATTTCTCTTGTTTAATTATATAACATATTATTTCCTTAAGTTCAAATAAATCAACTTTTCTATTATCATTGTCAAAAGTCACTGTAAACTGTTTTAATGAAAAGATAATTTTTTCCTAAAATCTTTTTAAAGCTTTCTTAGATTGGATATGAGAAGAAAATTTCTATTATGTAATTTACTGACCATTAGTTTAGATTTTGTTATTACAAATTATAATTCATTGGCTGTAATTTCTTTAGTTCATGAAATGAAAAATGTATTTTTCTTATATACAGTGTTGGCCACCCAAATTGTAACACAAAACATATCATAACAAAATTTATGTAGATAACATGCTGACCAAATGATTTAATTTATAGACTTTTGTGAAGTGTGGTTCCTGCCAAAATTAGTAGCCAGAGGAGCCTCCATTGTTAATCACTGCTGCCACATGCCTCAACATTGATTCAAAAAGACTGGAAGTGTTCTTGGGTTACAGCACACTAAGCATCCACATGCTGCCAAAGTTGATTGGGTGTGGCAGCTGGGGATGTAATATCGGTCAGTCGTTGAACAATCATGGACCACATGCTTTCTGTCGGTGAAAGAGCTGGAGAACAAGCCGGTAAGGGAAGAAGTTGAATAAGGTGATTGACGAAGAACCCTTGGACAATGCGTGACACATGCAGTTGCACATTATCCTGTTGAAATGTGGCTGTGGGCAAGCCCTGAAGGTAAGGAAGGACAACTGGCTCCAACACCTCGGAGATGTAGTGTTGTCTGTTTAAAGTACCAGCAATGCGTACTAGAGGAGTGTGAGAGTTATATGCAATACCACCCCATACCATAATACCTGGCGCCAGAACTGTGTGGCAGTGCAAAACGTAACTGTTCAGCATCCTCTCTCCATGGTGTCTCCAGACTCAAATGCGACCACCGTGTTGTTGCTGACAGTAACGTGACTCGCAGTATAGACGGATAGATGAAGCAATGGATATCTCGCAGACAGATCACTCTGCTGTAAACATCGTCGAATGGTACGCTCAGACACTGGATGATACGTTACAGACTGAATGTGCTGTGCCATGATTCGTGATGTGGGTGAGTGATCCATCACCACCATGCTCACAATTTTCCTGTCATCTTGTGAAGTGGTGCTCTGAGGTGGATGCGATTGAATGCGTCGCTACAAAGGACCCTCCTGCATTCAATGATCACATATCAGCATTAGAATTGTTTAGTTTTGTTTAAAACAACTACTGATTTCTCTGAAAGATAATCCACAATCTCGGTTGGCCTCTATCCTTACTCTGTCGAACTCAGATACTTGGAACAAAAAAAATGATCGCTGTTTTCTATAAGGCATAATTAATCTTTTTTAAATAAATAACCACAAGAAAAACACAATTGCCGAACTTCAAATTATCAAAATCTCTAAGCCTTAAATAGTGCTTTGAAGTGGTGGTACAGGGGTGTGTGATGTGCTTGTGCACTGAAATTCTAATCATTTGCATATCTCATCTCCGCTAATGCATGTTGTAAATTCCATGTTATTTGCATGCTTCCTTCTAGGTGTTGCATTTACGGTGGCCAGCAGTGTATATTTTCACGAACCTAGAGTTTCATTTAATTAATATTACAAAAATAAAATAGCAGCAATTGCATTATTTATAATAAAAATACTATACTTTATTAGTGATGAATCAAATAAAAACTTTAATTACTAAAAAGTTATGAGCAATGAATTTATTTGAAGGATATTGTGATCATAAGCTTCTTAACTTGCCTCTTCCACATATAGCAAACACAATGGATCTTTGGATTGGGATAAAAATTAAGCTAAATATTTACTGATAAGGAGAATGACATCTTTTTCAACAAAGCCACATATGTTCACAATTATTATTGAAACTTTAGCTTCAATTATTTCCTTATTCCTTTAAAATAAATTTGTTCTTAACAGTAATCAACCTTAATCAGCTAAGTGTGCTTAAATATTGTGTCATTGAAAACCACTATGGATTTGTGTTAAGTTCTTGTGTTTTTAAAATCATATTTACATAAATACAAGTGGCATAATATAGAAAAAACATACAATACCAACTTCATTCAAATTAAATTTTGATTGTTGGGGAATTTTAATGTATAATTATTTGTATTTACATGTTACAAATGTAAATCTTATGTGTATATACTTTATTATGGTATCATGTGAATTATTACTTTCTGGTTAAGTTATTTATTTGAAATTTATTTCCTGAATCTATCTCTCTTGTAACAGATATTTGTTTATAATATGATACACTGATTCTATAATTTAAATAAATTATTTTACTGTTCTTTTTATTGTTGTTTGCATTATTTATATTGAGCTTCAAATGTGTCTGTATAATGATTCTTATATTTTTGTTATAAAATTACTAAAAGAATTGCATCTTGAATGTTTTTAAGCATCTGCATAAAGTCAGTGTTCGACCTATTTGACAGCACTTATATATGTATCAGCTTTCAAGGTAATCCAAATTTATAAACTTCAACAGTTCATGGTTTTTGATTCCACCTCAGAAATGGATGCAATGTTTCAAAATTCACTTATTTAAATTATTGACCTCTTACAATAAAGCCTTCATGTGTAAAAAGTGACATGAACAACATGAAATTCAATCATTGTCAACAAATATTATAGTGATGAGTTGACATGATTAAAAACTGAAAACTTTATATTTATTTATATATTAGATTTATTTTGAATATAATTATTCATAATTTAGGAGCAGTCTGCAGCAGAGTGGTGTTAAGGCAGTGAACACAAGACACAGATACACATTGCAAATACCATTTCTTTAAAGAAAAGGTGAGATAAAGTTAAATTGTCCATCTATAACATAGGTATGACCCTTACCGTAGTTAGCAGACATCTGTGTATTGTTTCTTACTGAAGGGGGTTTATATAGGGGATGCTACAGGGTTGTTAAATGTATAAAAAAAAGAAAGGCCTGAGGAATTCACTGACACTTGTGTGTTTCAGGATCTCAGTGTAAGGGTAGAATAAAGTCTAAAATTGTATTAAATAGTCTAAAATTAATATGACACACACACATATATAAATAAATGATGTTGAAAATCAAAGATGTGAATAGGTATTCATAATGTGTCAAAAATTCAAAATGAGCATTTTTTTTTTCTGTTCAAAAAATAAATGCAGGAAAAATTAAATCGTGGAACAATGTGTGACCTTTTTATTTGTAAAAACATGACATTTTTCTTGGTAGGTAATGTAAAGTGGTACTTAATGTAATATTTTATGCCTTGTTTTCCAGAATGTATAAATTTTTATTTCAACTCTTAAGGAAAGATAATAAAGAGCAATTTTTATCCTGGACGATTTGCATAAAATAGGATATAAGTACTGATATTACCCTCCCTCCACACACAGGTATACATTATTCTTTGGTTGAAATCTTGTATAAAAGACATTAAAAATAAAAAAAGTAAAATATATATATATAATTTAATTTTTACACTCTTTAAAATGCAAATAAGCAAAATTAAATAGAATGAAAATGTAAAGTAATGAATCTGATCTGATTCTTCAAAGGATTTAAATTTTTCATTTTACCTTTGTTTCTTGATTAATTCCATGCTAAAATGTTTGATTTCCCATGGAATTTTTAAAGATCCAGCATTTATTTCTTCAAATGTCACATACCTAAGTTTACCATGGCTCTCAAAAATAATGTTCTTTAAATAATTTTATTTTATAATAGTATATTTTCCATGTTTAGAATTTCTTATCAAATCACATTTTTCTGTCTTGATATCTGACAAGTTTAGTTTGAGGAGATGCATTGAAATATTCCTTCTGCAGACTTTGATTTTTCTTAAATATTTCACTTTTCCTAATAAATCGAATCAAATAATCTAAAGGTGTCGTTTTTATTTTTCCATGTGTCTTACTTAGAAGCATAGATTTAAGCTCATTCTGTTTCTTATTTATTGCATTTCTATGAACAAAACTTCCTACTTGTGGAACTTCTTGATTTTGTTTATAGTATTTTTATATATTCCATATAGAAGTTATTGTTTATTATGTTTCCTACATAAATATTTAAAGTTAAAATATTTAAAAAAATTTAATTTGTCTATAATAGGACTGCTGCCTTTAAATATTTTACTAAATTAGGGTTTATAAATGTGAATACCTTGAAATTTCATTTTTTCTACTATGCTCAAGTTTTTCACAAATTTTTATTACAAATAAAATCATCAATTACATGATCAAAAAACTCTGGTTTTGACTGTATTAAGTGTAACATTTCTTTTTCTATTGTTATTAGAGATAAATTGTTAATCTATCCTGGCTCATTATATTGCGTACATAATTTTTTAGTCTTTTCATTGCTGAAAATAATCTCTCTACCGAAGTAGTTGATAATGGGACAGTACAAATTGAATATGCCAGTTTATTTACTTCGTTTAGGGTATCTGTCAAATCACTCAGCATTATATGCTGAATAAGTTTCGGTAAATTCATTTCGTGGTATAACTCACTACGATAAAGCACACAAAATTCATTGGTTAGCTTTACAAAATCTAAATGTTTTGCATAAGCGTTCTTTAATGAATTAAGGCATTTATATGGAAATTTACTTTGATATTTCTTAAAAAAAATAATAAAATTCAATAGTTCAAAAAATTTGAGCAAATTTAATTTTTTAAAACGGACATCTAACTGTTAATAAATAGTATCCATTATTTCATAATATAAAATTTTAAAATGATGGTCTACACTTGAGTTTTGTAAATTTACACAACGTTTTTTTTTTTTTTAATTTAGAGGACCCACTACAGAAATAGTTTGTTCATAAACTTCGTTAAATGCAGAAGTTCGCATATTCTGAATTGCATCTTTTACGTCCTCTACTTTTTGACTAGAATATATTACATCTGAGTTAGTTTTTTGTAAAATATCAAATAGAACATTAGTATAACTAAACAATTTTGCAAAAATATTTTGGGGAAAATTACTTTCAAATTCTGCAAAAAACAGGTGATAATGTGCAATATTAATTGTATCGTTATCCCAGCCTTCTGGATTCTTAATTTTTTTGAATAAATCAGATAGGCCATGCCTTTCACTTTTTATGGTATTTTCCAAACGAGATGAATAATTCCAACGTGTTGTACCTAATTTTGGGAATTTTCTTTTAATAATTTCATTTAAAACATTTTTATAGACACCAAAAAAAATGAGGCTATCCTAGAAATTGTTGCAAAAAATAATTTTATAAACAATACAGATTGCAACAGAACTAAATTAAGTACATGTGTGCAACAATGCACAAACATAGCTTCTGGGAAAATGTCCTTTACTGTTTTATGCATCCCATTCAACGGTCCTGCCATGGCTGCCACCCCATTGTACATTTGAGCAATCAGTTTGTTTTCACAGCCTAGACTCAAAATCGTTTCTTGCTCAACATTACAAAAAAACTTCCGCTGAACAATCACCAATACAATCTTTAAGAAACAAAAATCTTTCCACTGGTGAACTAAAATTATTAACATATAGTAGCACAACCAATATTTGCGATTTGTGAGATATGTCAGATGTTTCATCCTGCATAACAGCAACTAATGGCGTTTCTTTTACCTCTAATTTCTGAAATTACAATATTTTTAACAATGCAATAATATCATTTTGTATTCTATTAGAGGTTCCAGAAAATACAGTTGCAGTTCTTAGATGAGTTACTGAAAGGTTATCATATTTACTAATTAAAGTTATTAATTCTATATAATTTTCTCGATTAAGGGAATTTATATTCTTATTGTGTCCACGAAATGCACCTTCTTACTTTGCTAAGTAGCAAACAATATCGATTAATCTCTTGAGAATATTTCTATTTCTCGTTACTTTTTCATTTTGTTGATTTAACATTAAATCTATCCTGACGGTACCAAATGTTTTTAATAGTATTACGGCATTTATGTGGGATTGTGTTTTTTAGTTTCTTTGCAGCTTCATGGAGATGATTTAAATCATTGTAACCGTGTTTCATTCAAATATTCTTATCCTTTTCAATTACAACAAAAGGTAAACATGGCTAACAGTACAAGTTATTCAATTCACTACAACCCGCTAATGATTTAAATTTTTCATACATAGATTTTTGAAAATGTCAGACACACTGTTTTTCGTTAATCTTAACGTTTTGCGATAGAATGATATCCGCCATCAGTCTACTTAATTTAACTATTTCATTTTTTGTAGTAACGTCTCGAAAATGGATTTTACAATAAATCTTTAATTATTGAGACATTTGAGTTCTCTATTCTGAAATGGGTTATTTATTATGAATATAATATAAAGAATAGAATAAATAAAATATTTACCTACGAGTAATCAAGGTATAACTATAAAAACAGCTGAACTTATGAGAATTCTACTAGTACTGAAACAAAAATCATGTCTTGTGTTTTATGGTGTCATATTGGCGGTGAAAAAGCAATGCTTCGGGCTTCCACGAAAAATTTATATTTTCATCAAACTTAGCACCACACAGCGACTGCCGCTGCAGTGCCTCGTCAGGATGCTCATTTATGCTGATAAACTGAATATCTATTCCATGTGCAGAGGATTTTACTGCACTCTGGCACAATAGAACAAACTGTTTCTTGTTTGGTTAGTGGATTAAATTATATTTATTAAATTAATAAATATGATTTAATCCACACCCACAATTAATAATATTAAATTGTTTTTTTAAGATTTGGAAATCATATTCTGTGAAAAACATCTTGACAATTTTTAAAAACAAAACCAGTGATATGGTGTTACAGATATAATTTATATACTGTCTATAAGACACAATGAACAATAAAATTTGAACTGTTCAGTAAAATTTTTTTTTTCTTGTCTAACTAAACAAAATTGCTTTAAAGCGAATTATTTCTATAAATTTAATACAACACCGAAATTACTTTACCACACTAAAACATTTCCCTTTATATTGATGAAATACTTCTTTCATATTTCCATAAAAACAAAATCTTACAATTTATAAATTTAAACATTAACCGCATGCAAAATCATATGTCCAATTAATCAGTTGAAAAACCAAAAGCGCTTCAGCATGTAGGTCCCCCTCTAATACAATGTACCTTCAGATGATTCTGAATGCCAAGTGCAGGAAAAATAGCTGCACTTGCAGCAGTGTTATAGTATGCTGTGCTTCTCTAGTAGCCTTTACATATAAAGCACGATTTTCTATTAATGCGTACACATCAAAACTTCCTATGTTCGTTTGTTTTTGAACGCACTACGTGGTGGAGCACCTGATACCGAACTCACTGCGGGAATTCAAGTAAAAGCAAATCAAAATAATATTTGAATATACTATAAATAATATTTATTACATATATAAAGATAGACATAGGTGCAGAAAATTATTGTCTCATAATTTTGCCAGGGTGTGCTGTGCACACCCTGCCTATATGGACCGCACATCACTGCTTACTGGAGACATTGAACACCTTTTAAGTAAGTTTCTGAATTTGAGTAAATAGTGATCGATATAGATTGTAGATTATCCTTCAGAGAAATCAGTAATCATGTTGGATGAAACCAAGAAATTGTGATACAGATCTATAATTGCTGGATCCAGGAAGAAACAACAAACCGATAGAAACAATCACACCCACCTCATTACACCATAATTGAATTTGTTTTGTTGTGGATAGCTCAATCACAGCAAAACAAAAATTCAATATATTACGCTTCCTTTGGTGACCTACCATCATCTCACTCGACATCGTTTCCAGCTAAGTAAACTGTATTTTTTTTTCCATTGGAAGAATTACAATACAATTAAAACATCAAAACAAGGAAGAAAAAAGATCATTTCAGTAAATCTATAAACTTACGGCATGTCTTGCCGCCCAATAAAACTCCCAGATGTAAAGGTGTGGAAGAGCAGGGCACTTTTGAAGGTGCAGGAAATCCACATCTTTTTTAAGGTTACACAAGAGGCAGAGGGAGTCTGATATGACACTGATTTGGTACATGTACTTAAGAAGACAAACATGGACAGAAATGAGAGACGGAACATCGCAACATATTTCATTCTTGACCATTCAGGTACTACATGAATTTGATTAATCCATGGTTTATTTTTATTGATAAATGTGAGTTCCTGGAAAAAATTACTCTGAAGGCTGTTGACAATTGGCTTGATTGAACTGGACAGGATGTGATGTTTGAAGGACAGCAACTCCTTTGTTGGCCAGAAAGTCTACGATTTCATTTCCCGGAACACCACAATTGGCAGGGATCCATTGAAGGACAATCTTTTTGAGAGTCCCGTAAGAAGATTGAAGTAGTCATTAACAACTGAAGAACAGGAATCATTTTGTGAGTCAATGGCTTGAAGGGCAGCTTTAGAGTCTGATAAGAAAACCACTTTTGAAAAAGAGCCCTAGATGAGCTGTAGAAGGGTTCAATGAATTGCAACTATTTCACTGTGAAAGGCAGTTGCAAAAAGGCCAACTGGTATGTATAAAGAAAACGTCTCACAGTAGATACCTGCACCCGCATTGGTTGAGTCACCATCCTGGAGCCGTCAGTATATATACTTGTAGCAACTCCTTTTTTGGGTAGCAGAAATTTATGGTTTTGTAAGCTAAAGCCTTTAACAGTTTCGTTTGTGTCATTTTTAAGAAATTCTTGTTTAAGTCCAAGATGTATGGAGAAGTCCTTATTTACAATAGGATTATATGGAAGCAAAAACTGTTAAGTCTCAAAATTGAGACCTAAACTTGAGATTATCACCCAAACCTCCTGTACAAAATCATTTTGTGACTTCAAGTTCCAGTCATATTCAAAGGAAATCTCCTCTCAGAGTGACAGGCTTCCCTTGGTTCCAAGAATTTTCTCCCAAAGTAGTTCTGCACTTTCCTGTTTTATCAAATAAACAGGTCTGTTCGTTGCATAATAACTGTGTGCAATCAATATTAGTTGCTTTTACAACACCTGTTATCAGATGCAGTGCTTGATTTTGAAAGGTTTCCAGTTTCTTGAGGACTAACCTAGAAGAGGTAATTAGCAGTTCACGCTAAGTAGAATGTCTGCAGCTTCATTTAACCTTGATTAAAAACCAGAGGCATTTGTGCTATCCATGGTACAATGAACAAGAGAATGGGTTGACATGAATGCTCCTTCTGCCTCCATCATAATGATTGGATTCAAAACTGGAAAGACTAGTGAGACAGCTGAACTGTTGCATTATGCATCACCATATTGGTTTTGCACCTAGTATCATGATTTGGAATAGTATTAGATTTTACTCCGGCACACTGAACAGCCTGCCCATTTCAGGGATGTAGAAGCATGATGTCTTTCCAGATCTTCAGTGCTTGCCATCAGCTATATTCAAACAAAATAATGTGTGACTACACATAGCACACACTTGTGCAAAGTTCCTTACTCCCATCAAATTGAATTTTTTCCTTTACCTACTTGTTCTTTTGACCCATAGACAATAAAAAAATGTGTCCATACTTGCAAAATTGGCTTGAGTTGATACATTAAACAATAATAAATTTCTTTTTAAAAGTAATCACATATGACAATATTTAGATGGTCTTTTTATACTGATATCTATTACATTGGATACTTAAGAATTTTTGAAACACTACATTAAACTTTGTGTCTAAAATTAACTGACTTAGTTAAAATTAACTAAAGTTTTGACTAAAACTTGGGATATTTTTTATTAAATAATTGACACACACAACATTGAAACATTAATATTTATTTGAAAGCACATAATATAATACTCATAATTCATAACAATTTAGTTATCTATATACTTGTATTTACAATGTTTTAAATTAAGAAAAATTCATTCAAACTAAAAATGATCATGAATAGTTTTTCAAAAAAAAGAAAATGTTATGAAGAAACTGATTCAATAAAAAGATTTTTGTTGATGGCCATTAACAGACAAGCTTAATATTAAAAATAATTTCAAAATCTCAGCTTTGCACATTTTTTTATCAAAAGTTTGAGTATGCACGTTGCAAAAAGATAATATTAATTTATAAATAAAATTAGTAATAATTGTACATATAAAAATTGGCTTAAAAAATAAACTTATCTCCTCTATTTACAATGAATTATTATTCTCTATAAGCACTCAACAATGGCATTAAATTAGTAGCATGAAAAGCGATTTCACTCTTAAAGTTTTTATTTACAGTAGTAGTTACAAGAACTGTCAGAAAAGATATATTCTTCACATGAATAGAACACATAACGAAAATTTTACAATGAAATTGCAGCATAAACATGCAAATCATAGCATTAATACTTATGAATAAAATTAAATTTGATAAAATACATAAAGAATATTTTTGAACATTTCACTTATATTTAAACTAAAGTTAAAAAGTTATGTTCATGTAATTTATGATCACATAAACTAGATTTGTGATCAAAACTTGATAAGCAAACATCGCACACATAAGGTGTTTCTCCAATGTGCATTTCATAATGATTTTTCAATGACACAGTATTGGAGAAAACTTTGTCACAAATAGTACAAGCAAATGGTTTTTCCCCAGTATGTGTGTTGTAATGCATTCTAAGAATATTTTTATCACTAAATGCTTTAAAGCATATATCACACACATATGGCTTATCTGCACTGTGAGTTTTAGAATGTTTGATAAGAGCACTTTTTGAAGTGAATATCTGGTTGCATGTGTCACATGGAAATGGCTTTTTATCTGTATGGATGCAGTTATGATCTTGATATTGATGTTCATGCCTGAAATGTTTGTGACAAGTATTACATTGTTTTTTCTTTAAAGGAGATATACGACATCTTTTTGAAGGTGTTACACTAGATGCATTTTTTATAAAAATATCACTGTTGCTCATACTAGAATTAGAAGTCCTTCGAACCTGAATTTTTGAGCAACGTTTAGATACTATCTCTTTACTCGGAGAACCAATTAAGTGAATGCAATTATTTCTATTATTTAAGGTGGAAGAGTTCGTAACTTCTACATCACTCCCATCCGATGAAATAGTGGCGCATTCAGATGAATGACTATCCTCGCTGAAGGAAAGAGAAGTGACAACGGCATTGTTATCAGTATCATTGATAACAATGCCAGAATTTGTTGGAGTTTCATCATTATCGAGAGAAATAACGGGGATTTCAGGAGGATCTTCTATAGTAACAATAGGCACTTTATATACTTCGATTTCGTCATCAAGCATTTCTGTCTGCGTATTCACATTATCGTCATCATCATTTAATTCGATTACAGGTATAGATTTATCCATTGTAAAATGCGGATTAACAAAATAACATTGATTTAAAAAAACACTTAATATTCAAACAATTTTGGTGAATGCACTCTAAATATCAAAGCATATTTTCTCAAAAGTTTCCATATCGCGTACAGTTATAGGAAGAACATAAATTTCAAAACAGTAAGAATTATCTGTAGTTATAACAATACAAGACCCACAATAATTTAAAAAAAGGAAAATTATAAATCATATACAATCAGATATTAACAGAAAATAATGTAACACTTTTATGCTTCTCTGTTTGCTAATACAATTAGTATGAGTTCACTTCATTTCAACCTGCAAAAATTTCATTACACGTTTTTAATTAAAGAATAACTGTAAAATATATATTACTGTGAAGAAAAAAATTTTCACACTAACTATTTTATCAATAAAAATTTAGTAATCAAACTAAACTCATGGTGAATATAAATCCATAGATAAAACAACTCAACAGTAATTGACACAATATTTGATCTAGTTCAACCTAAACATTCTATATCCAGAAACCCAGCCTTGGTTTTTGTTTATAAAATGTTGAAGATTCATGTTTGTTAAAGTCTTTCAATGTTTTCCGCATTATTAGTTTTGTTCGTCGTTGTAGGCTTCGGTCTCTCTCTATTTTTGATAATACTTCTTTTTCTTAACCCTAAGAAATATCAGAAATCTGATAATGTAAGTAAAACTTACAATTTTGTTTACATTTACACATCAATTGATCGAGTTCAAGTGCATATGCACTCGGTTCTTCACGTCTTATGACCAAACACTGAACAAAACTGTTTATCATTGTCACTGTTCATTGATTTTTGGAAACTTTCTAAAATGATAAAAAATAAATCAATAATATTGAGGATGAAAATTTTTGATTGTAATAAATGTACGTTTCCAGCATTCTTAAAAACATTTAGTTTAGCACCTTGATATTATTTAGAACAAATTTAATTCAGGTTCTATGATTTTTGCTTTTAAATAAATTTTATTTATAACAAAATTGTTTTATGAAAAATCACCCATCAAAAATAATTGTTTCGCTTGATTTTTCAATCTTTACTAATTCATTTACTTGTCTTTAATTTATGAAATATCTCAAAAGTATTTACATGTCTCTTTAAATTTACACTTTATGTTTACTTAAATACTACTATTTAAATTTTATTGTTTGAAAAAATTAATATCGATTGTTTAAATCTCGATAATGGATTTAGGGAAAACTAATTAAATTTTTATTCTTCCTGTCTGATAAGATATGATAAAAGTTAGGCACACATGCCGTATAATTTAGAATGCTAAATTCTAAGTTCGGTGATTTTTTGGAGGATTTTCTTGTATATTTGGCAATCTGATTATTACATTATACTGATAAAAGACCTATAAGAATTATGTAGAAAATTCTATTTTTGGAAACCATAGTATTTACGACATTGTTCACATCGTAATATGTCATCTTGGCAACATTTCTTTGTCACCAAAAAATTCAGAATTTGTCATCCTGGATTATATGGCATTTGTGCCTCAAAATTTTTAAAAGCTATGATAAGCATTTTTTCTTTTGTTATTTACTAGTTCTGTCGATTAATTCTTATATTGGGTAAAAGACAACAGAATTGTGAGAGTTTGGAACAATTTCTAATTTTCCCATCAAGCACTGCACAGTTATCTTGTCAACCAAAATTATTATGTGTAATATCCGATTATTAAATATTGATAATACTCGAACTTCAATTTTGTAATCTTGTGCTATTTCAACATAATTATATATATATATATATATATATATATATATATATATATATATATATATATATATATATATATATATATATATATATATATATATATAGTATATATATATATATATATATATATATATATATATATATATATATATACTACTAAACTATTAAAATGCTAATAACTAGAAACTCATTTACATATGGTTGTGTAATAAAAACAAATATAAATTAAATATTATGCAAGTTTACTGGGTGATGATCAGCCAATAAAGCTAAATCTGTAATGTAAATAAATTGCATTTTTATGAAAATTTAAATTTTAATCAACTAGACAGTGGTGGTCACCTTAAAAAAATTTCAGTGTAGTGCAATATATCACAGAGACAACTGGGCAATAAAACTAAATCTATTACATAAAAAAGTACATTTTTATGAAAACACAAATTTTATGTAACAGCTATGGCACACACAGTAGTGTTATCCAGCCCAATTTAATATAAGTAATAAAAATGAATCTATAAAGCACAAACAAGCATTCTTATATAAACTAA
The DNA here is from genome assembly GCA_037975125.1 of Latrodectus hesperus. Lineage (NCBI taxonomy): Eukaryota > Metazoa > Arthropoda > Arachnida > Araneae > Theridiidae > Latrodectus > Latrodectus hesperus. The sequence goes on from CM075857.1 coordinate 93,218,974, forward strand.
ACTTTTAAATTAATCAACAGTACCACATTCAGAATAAATCTAAATACCAATATATAAAATATCTATAAACAATACTTATTATACAACATAAAATGTTACTTACAATCGCTGTGTTAATTAAATAGATAAAATAAAATCACTCATCTAACTCATTGCTTGCAGAATCTTCAGCACCGGTGTGTCATGATGTTCTTGGTATGATTATGCCGCCATATATGATACGCCACTAGGGAAATAATAATTCAAAATAATGTAAAAATTTATAATTTTTCAAAATAAATTTTATTTAAGAAACTTAAAACAAACAAAAAAAATTCACTGCAAATTAATATTCAAAAATTAAAATTTCAAAATATAAATATTAGATCATTTACTTCAAAAGCTTAAATTCTAATCAAATTATTAATCAAATGCTTCAATGGTTACTTGCACACAAAACAAATTTCGCACGTGTTTTTGTTTCACCACCATGCTTCCCTTTAACTAACCCTAGTAGGGCTCTACCAGTTTGATAGAAGCAGCTGGGTGGAGTATTCCTGATTTTTAAACCAGGACTAAGCTGAAGACCTCCAATACTTGGCCTGCCACCCCCAGAAGTATAATTTCACTTTGGAGGGCATTGCAACCGTGACTTATTTAACTTCATGCATGTACACGATCATGATACATTGTATAATGAAAGTTATGTGATACAAACTCATTCTGATTTGTTAAGCCTATTTGGTGCATTTTATTGCCTGCAGGAAATGGTAGTCTTCAGTCTTACATTGAACAAGTACCATCAAATCAAAAAAATTACATGAAGTACACTATATTTATATTTGGCTATGAAAGTAAGATAAAATTGCTTTGATAACTATTAATATTGAAAATAATAATATTTACTATTCCATTATACCCAGCTATCAGTTATAAAAGTGATTGTTAAGCAGTTTCTGTCAGAAATAAATTTTGGTATTTAAATAAGCTTAATCAAAAAATAATTATTATTTAGCTAAAAACGTAAATAAAATGTACTATTTTTCATAGTTTCTAAAAATTTAAACCTTTTTAAGCAATGCACAATGTAAATGGAACATTTACAATTTACTTTAACAATAATTGTGATTTTTTTCTTAAGTAACCAAGGGATACCCTATTGTAAATTTTACCATAATTTTTTTAAAGAAAAATAATATATCTTAGGGGTGGCAGGACAAGTCTAGGTGTCCATAAAACTCAACCAACTTTAACACAATGATAACACCTATTAGGGGCTCTATTGTATAAGATACCATTAATTCTGCCTCTTGCTGTGCAGAAAAGGAAAATATCCTAAGCAACTAGGTATTAGAAAAAATCCATTAAAAAGTGCAAATGAAATTGAAAAAAAATACAAAAAGTTCCATTTGAAATAAAAAGCTATTTAATTGTCTAAATATTTTTAATCTCGTTAAATTTATTGAAATAAATTTTTGTTATTGTAAGAACTTTTTCTGAATGTGCAATTCTGAATACAAATTCCATGTAATCTTTTATATGTATTTTTGAATTTCTTGATAATTAAAATGTCATCTAGCTGATTTTTTGTTGCATCATAATGTCTTTCTGTATAAGCAAATTAAAATTCTATTAATAATAATTATGAATAGATTTATAAGAAGCATATTTGGTGGAATAAAATGTGAGAATACATGGCGAAGAAGAACTAATTCTGAGCTCTATAAACTATATAAAGAACCAGATATTGTTAAATTTATCTCAATACAGAGATTAAAATGGGTAGGACATTTGAGCCGGATGAATGACAATCGGGTGACAAAAGAAATTTTCTTGGCTCGCCCCATTGGCACCAGAAGAAGAGGACGATCGAAACTCCGATGGCGTTACTGCCTTGAAAATGACCTAAAAACACTAAAAGTGACAAACTGGATGACCTTGTCCAAAAATAGGAGGTCCTGGTATGCACTTCTGTGGAAGACAAAGGCCCATTTTGGCCTGTCAGGACAATGAAGAAGAAGAATGAATAGATTTATGAAGTAATCAAATTCTTTAAAAGGAAATTATCCTCACCAGAAATCTCATGAAAATGTTTATCAATATTTTTTGCTTTAGTTTCCACTGAATTATCTCCTATTAAATATATATTAATATTATATCATAATAAATTATTACATTTTTAAAAAGATATTGGAGTTGTAAGTCCAGGTTAATTCTGTAGGTATCCTATGGAATTTAATCCTACTTAATTGACATTCTCCAAATTACACCAGCTGAGAGAAATTTAATCGGATGAATGTTATATTTAATTGCTATTTTTTTGATATGACAAAATCTAAGGCTTCAGGTATCAAATAAATTCAATTGCTTACATATATATATATATCTGATTCAGTTCATTAATACCAATGTATGGAGTAGATAGTCATTGGTATCGCTCAAAATACTTTTGTGAGATTTTCTCTCGGTTATAATGTTCTTTTTTATTAATGAATTTATTTTTCATTTTTAGAATCAGGAAACAACTGTTGTTATAGTCAAGTTTGTTGAGTTACATCGGGAAGTAAGTTTATACTGCTTTTGTCTAATATTTTTTGATCATTTTAAATAAATTGATTTATTATCTAACAAAATTGTTTTTCTGTTTATTTAATAAGGTACATTAATATTTGTATTATTTTATAATAAATTGTATATTATTATGGTTTAAATTATAACAATATATAAAAATAGGATTATTTTTATGTTATCAGATTTATCCTTGGTATTAACATTATTTCTAGTAGTTTTATAAAATACTAAAGAAGTTATAAATTTATTGCTATGAAATTTAATTTAGATATTTTTGCATATATAAGTTTAGAATAATATGAATTAGCAAGAAAAAGTATATAAGATAATATATTTATTTTTTATTGCATTGTGTTAAATGTTTGCATATTTTAGTAAATATGTTATTTTTTTAATAAAAATATAATCTTATTAGCTATTTGTAAATTCAGATGGTATCAAAATTATAAATTGTTTTATATAGTTAATTTATTTTATATATAACCATCTAATCTTAAAAAGTTTTATTTCTAAAAAGTTTTTTTTTATAATTTTAAACACTTGAATTTTTTTTAGTATTTTATTATCTGATTCCTTTATTAGCATATAATTGTTTATTAACATATAATAATTGTTTAAGTAAACATTATAACTTAAACAATTATTATATGTTAATTATTATATGTTATTAAGTAAACATTATAACTTGTCTGTTTAATATTATTTAATACTTCAACATATTTATATAATAAAAAATTGATTTAATAATTAGCTTATTTAATATTTACTTTATTATTAATTTTAAGTAAACATTAAATGCTGTTTTATTATTTAATTGTTTTGAAAAATTTAAATTATTTTTATGTTTTTGTCAAAGGTATATTTGTGTTCAATATGTTAAATCAGCCTATTATATTTATAAATTCAACTTGTTAATGTGTTTTTTAGAATCTACCTATAAATTCTGCGCAAGGGTGGAATTTAATTCCTTCAAATTGCAGTCTTCGCTGTTGGCAAAAAGATCTTTCTTTCAATATCATTGGATCTTCTGTGTCAGTTTATGCTAGCACTAAAGAAATCCCTTGTGCTGCTGTGGTAAGCAAACTTAATCATCTTAAGATGTCTTACTTTAATTATAATCTATTTTATTTTAATAGCTTTAATAATTATTTATACATGTATAAACTTTTTTATCTGAAAATACATTTAGTGAAATATTTTTCTTAGTATATGTTTTTTTAAAGTGATTTAGTATGAATTATGCTTGTATGATACATATAATTATTTCTGTGACATATTCTAATGTTTGTTTCTTCCTATGTAACTTTAGTATTTTTAACAGCAAAATTTGACAGTAAAAACTGTCAAATTTTCTTAGTCATTAGAAAAGAAAATACTTATTATAAGCATGAAATGCTAAAAGTATTTTGTTTTTAAGATTACAAATTATTTTACCTATCTTCATAAGCAAAATGTCTATAGAGTTAAAAATCTAGCTGTCAAAAATTATCTGTTGTTAGGCTGTACCGGCAGCCAAGTAGTTAGCATTCTTGCCTTCAGTTGAATAGTTTGTAGGTTCAAATCCCTCTTTTGACTTAGATGTTTGTAGTTTAGAATGCACTTTAAACTGTAGGTCCCAGCCAAATTAGCTCTCGTGTGCAAAAAAATTACCATTGATGGGAAACATCTATATTTAGCAATTTTTATTGCCTGAAATTATTAATTTTAAAAATTGTTTTATTTAGTTAAATTTTACTTTATATCTATTCTAACAAACTGGTCACTGAAAATGGATAACGCTATCTATTCTTAATTTAATTAAGTGTGCATAAGTGTTTGACTCAGATCTTGGTGATTTTTACAGATGTTTGGTATCTATTTTAAACTACTGGTGCTATTGGGATTAGCCATCATTTATAAAAAAGTACCTGAAGAAGGGCACAGAATAAACCTAAATATATTCATTAGTCATTCTGTTTTCATTTTAATGAATATATCATTAGAGTAGAGCAGATTAATTAGTTCAAAACATATATTAGAGATTTTGATGATGTATTGGATGACAGATTTATTATATAAATCTAGTACGCAAAGATTTTGGTATTATTCATTTCACAGACATTCACAGCAACCTATATCAGGGATATTAATTATATTTTTTATTGTCTTGATATTTTTTAGCACTTAATGAATTACTTGATTTTTATTGAAACTTAATTTTTAATTTTATGTGGATATGGCTGTTAAATTTGTTATGAAATTTAAATGAGAAATTGCTTTTATAATTATGTTGATCTAGCTTATATATTTTACTAGATATTGACTTCTATTTATTTAACGGTAAAATTATGTTAACAAATATGAAGTTTTTATAATTTATATATTTTCAACTTTGAATCTATTTCACTTTTATTGTAAAATTTTAAAACTTATGCAATACATGTATTGAACTAGTGTTATCAGTATTTTATAACAAAGAACTTAACTTTAATTAATATTGCTAAATAAGAAGCACTCTGGCCTATAGAATAACAATTCTTGGGTTTGACATATATAGCTTAGCCCTACAGCAGATATTTGAAGAAGTTTGAGGTCCATTTTAAACTGTGATTCTGGTTGAATTAGTATTTATATTAAAAAAAAAAACGACTTGTGTGACATCCAAACTTTGATTAAAGAAGAAAAAGAAAAAAAAGGGAATGAATTACTATAATGGAATAGAAAGCTCATTTCCAAATTTATAATTTGTGAAAAAGTATATAAAATTTAGTGTTCTTTTTAAATTTTAAGCAGAAATTCATTCTTTAAATTTGATAATATTATCAAATTTATAATGTATGTGTATAATTATAAAAGCACTTTTTCCTTAAGATACTCTTAAATGTTATTGCGGATGTTTCCACTTGGTCAGAATGGGATATTCAAGCTCCAGTACAAAGCATCAATTTGGAATTACCTGAAAATCCCTCATTGCACTGTGATCCTTATATGCAATGTGATCAGCTTGTTTTAACATCGTCAAAATTGAAAACACAGCCTGAAGTTGAGATGTACAGGTAAATTTATTGTTGTACATAAGAATTATTTTATGAAAAATTGCTGATGTATCAATTATATGTTTATATTTTATAGTTATGATTGTTTGATTTAAGTCCTAGTCTAAATCCTATTGTGTAATTTTTTCAGCCAATTATATATTTTCATTCTGTTAATTAATGTTTATTATTCCTTATCTGCAAAAAGTGGCAACAAAATAACAAACCAATTAATATATTTAAGAATATAAAAATATATTACCTTCTATTAAATTTTTTATGTTCAAGTGTTTTTCCATTCTTGCAAAAACTATAGAAGAAAGCTGTTACTTTCCTGTAAATACATTTTAAACATCTTTTAGTTCTTTTTTTTTCCTAAAAATATAATTTACCAAAACGTTCTAACTTCTTGTTATATTAATTATATGAAATAATTTCTTTCGAGTAATAATTCATAGTAATGGATAATTTGGATATTAAGTACTTTATGTAATACAAAATTAGATGTTGGAACAAAAATATCATCTTAAAAAAATTCACTTAATACTTATAATATTTCTATAATTTAATGTTAAGTGACTAATTACTACTTCATTATCAGTAAATATTAATTTATTGAGTATTTAAAAATATTTCAAACAATTACCAAAATTTTTAGACCAGTAATTTTTAAAATACTTTTTAATATTCAAATATTAAGTGACTATTCAGAATTTTAATGAATCTATAATATATTATTTTCTCACTCAAAATGAGAACTTTTCTTTCTCTGTTTGGGTATTTTAATTTAGATTTAGTAAAATAAAATATTAATTAATAAAGATTACTTCTTTTCATTTCTTATTATTTTTAATTGTTTCATTTGAATATTTTAAAATTTCTTGGCATACTGTTTTTTCTCTTTTACTCTTTTTATTGTAATAAAATTATGACTTATTAATAAAATGTTATGCAGCCATAAATATTACAAAGCCAGTATTACATGTAATGAAATTATGTAAAATAGGCTTTCAATTCCTTTTAGAAATTGTTAGCTTTATTGCATGCCAAACATAGATCAGGTTTCTTATTTTTGAATAATTAAATAATTGATTCTGTCACCTGAATTAAGAATATGGTTTTTATACTTCTAAAATTCTTGTTTATACTATTGCTTTGAATTATTTTTATTGTTTATAAAAATAGCCCTTTCTAAAAATTTTATTAATTTTATTTTACTTACAATTTGTTTTACAAAAATCAAGAGATGTAACTTAAATTGTGAATTCAATTTTGATTAATCAAAAGTGAGAAATGAGTGTGATGATTGACTGTGATTCTGTAACAACTTCTAATGTGTATGAAAGTTGATTGCTGTTCTGACACCTCTAACATATCAATTTTGATTCTTTAGTAAATATTAGATTTCTTTAAGGTTTAGACTGTAATTTGTTAATTTAAAATCATAAGTTTGAAATTTGGTTTTTTGGTTGATTTGTAGTTGGAAATATTTAAAATCAGTGTTTATTTGTAAATTCAAATTATTGATTTTAAATTTCAAATTAAAGTTAGAAAACAGGAATTTCTTAGTATTATGTTTTCCAATTAAGTGATATGGAAAGTGTCATTTTTAAAATTGAAGCTTGAGGGAAACAACTTCCGATGAATTGTTCCAATTTGGGTGCAGCAGTTATAATTACAGCTACCTTCCCTGTTGAGCTTGGATAGATGTCACTTGGCACAATTTGGGAATTTCCCCAATAATCTTTCTCCCTTTTGATTATGTAGTTATTCGTTTATTGTTGTTCTTCTATAGCTGTCTGTGTCATTGTATCTAATGTGCCATCCTTGTAATATGTTGTTATGTGGAACTTTAATTATCGAGATAAATCCCTAATCCTGAAGTCTTTTAATCCTTTTTATTTTTATTATATATCAAATCTGTTGCTTATTATCATGTTTGGAATCTCAACAGTCCGTGGGTTCGAATCCCACCTTGGGCATGGTTGTTTGTAGTGGTTCGGAATCCACTTTAAACCGTAGGTCCTGGTCTAATTAGCCTTCGTGTGCAAAAAATGACCGTTGAGCGACAAACAAACCAAACCATGTTTGGAATCATGTGGTTATGAAGTGTAACAGTTATAATTATAGCTACCTTCCCTGTTGAGCTTGGATAGATGACACTTGGCCAAACTTGGGAATTTCCCCAATAATCTGTATATACCCTTTTGATTATGTAGTAATTCTTTCATTGTTGTTCTTCTATAGCTGTCTGTGTAATTGTACGTAATATGCTATTCTTGTTATATGCTGTGATGTGGAACTTTAACTATTTAAATAAACACATGCTCCTGAAATCTTATAATCCTTCTTATTCACACTATACATCAAATTTATTTATTATTATGTTTAGAATCATGGTTATAATATTTTGTTTTATAATAGGTATATTTCCAATTACTAAATTAGAAAAGGTACAATTTTTATCTCATTTTAATTTATCTGTACAAATAACATTTAAAAAATGAATATAAAAACAAAAAATGCATCAAGACTTTCTATACAACTATCACTTATCTCAATTTAACTATTCCTTTTTTTAAGTAATTTATTGTACTCTCATTTCTTTTTCTGTTGTAATTACTAAAATTAATTTAATTTTAAAAAATTAACAAAGATATTTGGTCAAAGAATATTGTAAACGTGTTATTGAAAAAATTACACTTATTAAAAATTTGCACTTATTGAAAAAATTATTTGATAAATATTTATGATTAAAAATGTTTCTGTGATTTTAATTTACTCAAAAAATCTAAAAGTTAAAAATATTATTTAATATTTTTATAGAATAAAATTTTAATATACATAAATATGTGTGATTTTTTGTTCTATATTTTTTGAAAAAAAATTTTTTTCCAACTTTTATCCATAATTATTATTGACTTACACCAGCCACTTCAGCAATTCTATATTACATGAGCCAATAAGACTGTCAAATTTATGAATCATTTTCCGTAATTTACCCTTCATTTAAATTTTTGAAATATTGATTTGTTTTTTTAATGTTATTCATGTCTTAATTAATCAATATTTTGTGGTATAAAAGAACTATTTATCCAAGCTGTGATACATCATACATCATTCTGTAAAATTTATACTATCTTCTTATTATTAATAACTTATTGTAGAATGTAATAAGTTGTTTTAAAAGAAAAATGTTTTTATATTCAAATTTTATATGTATCATAATTTTTAATGTTAAGCTAATTTTACAGACTGAAACTTTTATTGTTTCTAAAATAGCAAACCTATCCAATTGTTGAGATAGTTTTTCAAATTAATTTTTGTTGCTTGTCCTTTGAAAATAATATTTATGTATTTCATTTTGTTCTTGCACATTTTAAAACAGAAAATAAAAATAAAGTTTTGTGTCTGCTAAACATTAGAAATAACTCTTTTATTTCTTTTTATATCAGTATTTTTTTGCATTGTTAATTCATAATAATAAACTGTTAAAAAACAATGCAAAAATAAATATATGAATCAGTATTTTTGTATTGTTTATTCATCATGTCACTTGAAATTCAATACTAGCTTATAAAAATTGATGTTGTAAATGTGATTTATTAGTTTTAAAATATATTTAAGTGAATTGTGCTAAAATATATAGATAGGGTCCATATAAATTCTGGAGATTCTTGGAATTCAAAAGCTATTTTTAAGGGCCCTTGAAACTCATAAAATTTTGACTTGATTCCTTGAAAATCGCTAATTTCTTCTATAATTTTTTACTTACCTTGATGCATTTATTTTCTTATTAGAAGATGTTATAATTTTTTGAGTTTTTTGTTTTAATATTTTAAAATTTTCAGTGAAATTGTTTCAAAATCTAATTGAGTATTAGCTTTTAATGTTATCATTAAATGACATCTCGATCGACATTAGATTCTTGTATTGATAACTTTTGACTAAAATAACAATGCAGTTCAGTCACAATAACTTTATGATGATCATGTTCAGTCAAGACTAAATGTAGTGTTTAGGTTTATATCTGTAAAGTGAAGTGAACAATAAACATTAAGATCGGCATGTGTGTAATCAAGACTGGCAATTTTAATTGATTCTTTTTCTGTTTCTTTCATATTGTATAAAATTAACTGAATAATATTTAAATATAGAAATTTTTTAATTCAGTTACACTTTCCATGCCTTCCTTGGTGAAAATTAAATCAGAATTAATTTGTTTTAAATCATTACAACTGACCAAGATTTCAATTGTATTAATAAGAAATTTGATCCCATTAAAGATAGAATGGATACTTTTTATTTTAAGGTACTCTCAAATCGACAAAATTATTGTCTTTAATGGAAAGTAGTTAGTTTTTATTACTATGTCATGATCAATCATCTGTTAAATGTGAATTTTCTGTCAAAATAAATTTTATGGTAGAAAAATTAAATAATCACACACACACACAATCAGTTGTGGATAAGTGTATCATTGACGATCACATCTGAAGCATAGGAGGTATCAACAATATAATAATTAGCTAAGTATATTTTCATCCTGGGGTCAGGCAAAAGCATAAATTATAAATTAAAACAGCCCAAAAAGCAACATATGACAAATAGAAAATAAAAAGCAGTTAAAGAAATTCATGAACTGAAAATCGAAAAGAAGTGTTTGGAAGATGACATAAATAAACTTAAAAAACATGCAATAAAGTATGCTGAAAGAGCTGGTAAATTAACATTAATTGCAAAATCAAATATGTATTGTTGTGGTATATCAGAGAGGCATTAGTTATTGCTCAGTATTAATATTGAATTGAAAGCAAAAACTTGCTTTTATTAAATAATAACTAAAAAAAATAATCTTGGAAACTTTATCTAATCATATTTCATTTGAGTAAGTATATTTATATTTGAAAAGAAGTTGTTACACACATCTTGATATTACCCTATTTTCCTGTATATAATCCCTAGATACAATGGTGTATAATGGGCTGCAATTCTTTCAGTGAATATTCAAATACTGCTGATAATGTGGTGCCAAATAAAATAAAAAATACACAGTATGATTAAAAATATAATAAATTGTACAGTAAAAATATTTATTATGAAAAAGATCTGTTTGGATCCACCTCAATGTAAAGTGAGATGAAAGTACGTCATCGTTCAAGATCCAAGATGATTCTAGTAAAACTTTGTCGATTTTTAGTCTTTAATAGCTTTGAAAATGAGATAAGGCATATTTTAAAAATAAGATACATTTGTTTCATTTATAATTAAATGAAAAAAATGGATTATTTTGAGCTATGGATTGGATACATTTGTTTTTTGTACTTCTCATGCTTTGTTTTTCACCTTACATTAACACATTTGCTGCAACATTTTTATTTGACTTCCCTACAGCTTTTAATTTAAAATTTTCCGTGTAACTTAAATATTTTTGCTTCCACATGGCGATATACAAATTTGAATATTTCCAGAATGAAACATCAGGCTAAGAAAGATGGCGAAATGACATTAGCCAATTTCAACTGTTATATCATTCCGAGGAACAGAATTCATTCTTGAACGTAATTGGAAATTGCTGATTATAGTTCAAATAAGTCAGCAGTCATGATGCCCTCTGTTTTTTATTTTATGAAATATGAACAGTAGTTCTTTCAAAACTTTATTGTCAGCTTTTCTGATGAAGAGTGTTTTTTTTTTCCATCAAATTATCTGTGGTGGTATATAATACTCACTACAAAATTCGAAATTATTTTTACACATTATCCAGGGATTGTATACAGGAAAATATGGTAATTAATAAATGAATTAATAGAAATCTATTGAAGATGTTTAAAAACTCTAAAACTACTCATATTTTATACAATGTTTGATTCAGTAATGTAAAGAATATTGATTATTTAAATAAAATTCTGCTGTAGCTGTAAACTAATTGAAGGCTTTTGAAATAATCATTAAATATTATTCTAACTTAAATAGAAAATATTAATTTTTGCAATCATTTCTATTATTTACAAATATAATTGAAAATTATTGCATTACTTAATTATATGTATATTTGGTTTAGAACAAAATAAAATAATTATTTAACATGAATGTCAATACCTCCTGGAAATTTTTGATTTGACTCCTGGAAATATCCTTAAAACTCCTAGAATTTCTTGGGAAGTCTGTACAAACCCTGTTTAGAGGGCTTCAAAAACTTTAGTGACATTTTTTTTCAAGTTCTAATAATGCAGTAATTCAACTATTTTAAATTGTAAAAAAAAAAAAAAAAAAAAAAATGAAAAATTAACATTTTTTAAATAATAAATTTTATCTAATTTTTGATGTAGATTTGGCAATCTTGAAAGTAATGGTACTGGTTGGATTTTATTATGGAATGCCAAGCAATTGGAATGGACTCTGTACATTGCTCAACCAATTGATAACTGCTCAGGTATTGAAATTAGTTGTTTACTTGTTAAAAATTGATGATTTTTATTATTAATTTTATTTTGCTTTTATTTTAATTTATTTAATTTCTTTCAATAGATAATAAAAACGGTGAAGTCTCAGAAAAATGTTTGTTAACTGTAATTTGGGGCTGTGAACCAATTAAGCCTAATATGCCAGAAGTTTTGTGCAAGAAAATTCTGAGCTTGTCAGAAGCTATCTCTTGGAGCCAATTAAAAATCCGTCCATTTCAATCTTTAATAAATACCTCGTCTACAAGTAATCCTCATTTCCCAAGTATACATACTGCTTTAAATGATCTTCCTCGAAAACCTTGCGTTCTTCTCGAGCATGAGGATATGCCTATGTCATTCCAAAATGGTGCTTTAGCTGTTGAAGCAATGTCATCTCAAAAACCTGTAACCACAAAGAACCTTTCAGGTTTTTCACTGATTTTGTTTCCTTTCAAAAAATCTAATAATAACAATGTGATAAACTGCCTGACTCTCGTAGAAGACAAAAGGCGATCACGACGGCGATTAAAAAATAGAAGTGATTCCATGAATTCAGGAGTTCTGAAGAAAAAGGTAAGAGATCGAATAAAAAACAAGTCAAACATTTTCTAAAATATTTCCTGCATACTTTCAACTTTGACAAGTTTTCCAAGCTGTGAAATTTATTATTTGTTGAATATGTATCAAATTTTATTCACTAGAGCATTTATATTAAATGTACTATATGCAAGTTTTGCCCTTTTTATGTTTTTGATTTTTTTTTATATATTAGTCTTGTAATTTTATATATTGTTATACATGTATAGTCATTTTAGATTGAATTATTTTTATATGTATATTTTTATAGAAAATTGCTCATTTATTCTTGTAATTGTAAAAATGCCTATGCAATTGCATTGTGAAGCTTTTTGTATGCTACAATAAAATTTGTTTTGTTTTACTGATTTTGATTATGTTGCATTGAAAGTGACATATTTACATGCTGTTTTATTGATTGGAAAACATTGTCTCTCTTTAGTTATATTTCTTAGATATTGTTCTGCATGTGTTTTTCAAGAAAATTAAAAAATTTAATCATTCCTAAAAAGCCAGTTCTTTTAATTTACACATAAAACATACTTTGATGTTTTTAATCTTCAAGAAGTAAAATAGTTCTCAGAAAATTAGTTCAGTGGTAGAACAAAAAAAGTTGGTAAAATAAATATGTAGAGTTAAATTCCAAGATCAAATTATGCAATCTTCCTCTTTTTTTTTAACTGATATTTGTACTCCAAAAACTGAAATGTATTACAAATTGCTTATTTTAATAATAAATTCTTTACAAAAAACTTTTAAAAGCAATAAGAAAATTTTAATAATTTTTTATTTTAAATATTGTTCTTGAAACTAATAACTTTGTTAGAAATTGTTTTTTGAACTAGGCAATTGAAACAGATTAATATAGAGTACACTAATATTTCATTATGGATCAGTATTATCATCAAGAAAAATACATTTTATTTTTATGGGTACTTTGATATAAAATGTAATTTTAATGAACTTATTAGATATTGTACTAATGTTTTAGCCTGGGAAAAGCATTTAATATAGTTCTTTTGTGTAAGGTGAGTTAAAGATTATTGTTCATGAATCAATTATATAAGGAACATTGTTTTTGAAATAATATTTTAATAAAAATGTATTAATGCTGCAGAAAAATCTTATATTTACAACAAAACTGAAAACACCATTGCAAAACTATCAAAGAATCAAATTTACTTACAATTACAGAAATACATGTAAGATATTGTGTTATATTATTAACCAAAATATTCTTTATTTCATTATTTTGAGTAAAATCACTTCAGTATTTCCTGGAATATTTCAATAATTCTCAATATGGGAAATATGATTTAAATTATAAAATTTTTTTAAAAAGAAACAGTATATGTTTGGTATATAAATGTTTTAACAGGATTTATTTAAATTATGACATATTTTCTGTTGTATGTGTTGCAGCAGGTAAGATTCCATATTAAATGTCAGTTGATATATATCAATCTAAGAAGACAAAAAAGATTGCAAGAAAATTACTCAAATTTAAATGAAATGGCACCATAAGATATCCTATACTGCACCTGTATAAATATTAAAATTTTTAAAGTAAATAAATTTTATTTTATACATGATTTTTTTAAATGTGAAATTTTAAAATGTATTCAGAAAAATTGGAATTTAAATGTACTCTTTAAAGAAAATATCACAGTGTAGTTATTTTTTCACAAAAAGTTATTTTTTATTATGAAAATCTGAAATTATACTTTATAACTTCCCTTACATAAAGTAATTGATAATTTATTCTTTTAAATCATAAGTGGTTAATTGTTAATGAAAACAACCATATAAAAGATTTTTTTAAAAGAGAACTGTATATTGTAAAAAAAAATACTGTTATTTATCATTATATTTATACATGTATATAAATAACATAGTAACAATGTAAAATTTAGAAAATCAAATAATTTAATTTGTGTTCATTTCATTTTTTTTAGATGTTCATTGTCTGCAATTTAATTTTTCCTAAATATAATTCCCATTCCATAAAAGAAACTTTCTTCATTTTGTTATAACAGTATGAAAAAAGTATTACTCTAAAAGATTTTTTTAGGATCCATATGTCATCAAGATATCAGAGTGACTTAAACAGAAAGTTTGAAGACTTTTGTAAAAAATTTAACAAAAAATTTTTCTTCACTCAATTTTGTTTTTAAAAATGCTTATGATTTCCATCCTGTTTTATGTTTTCTGTCCTGTTATACAGGTCATAAAATTTTTTAATTAATATAGTTTTCTACTCCAACAGAAAATTTCATCACTGAAAATAAATTGTATGTTTTGAAAGAATGTTTAAAAAAACTGCAAATTTTTTATTGGTTTATTGCAACTAATATATCTTTAAAAACTGCAAGTAAAAATAATTTCAAATTACTTAGCAATTTTATTATGTTAGTTTTATAAATATTTTTTGCATAAATTTTCAAATATTTAAGTATTGTTTTTAATATATAATTATTTTCAAAGTTACTTTTTTTAAATTTATTGGAATTTTTTCTAGAGTTTGCTATTAAAAGTTTAAATACGGGTATTAGATTCTCAGCATCGAAATTGAAATACCTTTAATATATTGATGAAATTGAAGTTCCAAAGAGGAATAAATAGTAAAAAGTTAGTGAAATTTTTATGCCATGGATCACAATGAATGCCAAAAATTTCAGATCAATTTATTGATGAAAAATTTACAAATAAAATATTTGCAAAACATTTTTATCACACTTCTAGCTCAAGTGTAAAATATTTTATTGTTTTGTAATTATGGTATATAGAGTCCTATGGAATTAGTAATTTCTATTGTGTGCAAAAGGCGACCATGAGGCTACAAACAAACCAACTATTTCTGATAACAAATGATGATGCAAATAAATTTTTAGGTCAGCAAAGCTTGGAGAACGTCTAATTTAGTATTCTAGTCAAGTTTTAAAATACTAAATGTGGAATTAAGGATTTATTAAAGAGAGTAACGGGCATTTTTATCTCCTTTGAGAGCAGTTCTGTGAGAGACTGCATATGGCAAAATTATGTTTAAGGTTGGCACCAGCAAAATTCTCTGTACTTTACTGAACATATCACTTAGCTGTATGTGTTCTCAAGTTATCACTTGGAGAAAAAGCTTTTATACTTCGTAATGCACTCAGGGATGAAACATGGTAGCACCATATTAAGCTTGGGGATTACGATTGAACTGTTAACTACAGAATCTTCTAACACAATCCTGTTTGTTGCCTGAATCTAGATTGTAGTATAATAGAGTATATTTAATAACTAAATCTAGATAAAATTTTGGTGATAATTTGATTTTATTTAAAACTTTAAAATCAGTTCTTTAATCTTGCCTTTCATATGCATGATACTCTACTTCATTTGCTAGCATGCCTTTATGCGAATTTTTTTTTTTTGGTTTTTAGTCATCTGTAACAATTTGAGATAAAGTGTAAGGCCGAAACTCCTTGTGATTATTTGCTTTTCCTATAATGGCCTAGTACTGTGAAATCATTCAACACTACTATAGTCAGCCACTCAGCAAAGTATCACTGGAGTGTTGAAGATAAATTAAGCTTCTGTTATCTACAAAAGTTTAGATTTGGGATAATGAAGTATTTAGAATACTTAGCTAGACATCTTACAAATCTGACTAATTAACAGTCCTATTTATAATCAGAAGTGCCTCAAACTTTCAATGTTTCAACATATATTGCATTTGTGTTTAGAAATGATGTAAAAAAAGTTTTGGAAGCACTATGCTAATTATGAATTTTAAAGTGATGAGCTAAACTTTTGATATGAAATTTAATCCATTTGCTTATTTTGATATTACTAATATATATCTGAACATAATATATCCAAATCTTTACCATCAAATTGTTATAAAAAAGTATCAAGGTAAATTTAAATAGATATTAATGTTTAAATGTAAAAAATTTAATGAGTTATTGCTTTTCAGGAGGTACTACAAGTATTCTGTAAAAGAAATTATTGCTATTTTTTAATTTCACACAAAATTTGTGATTATGTATGTTACATTTTAACCAGTTGAAAGCTATTTCTATTTGTTAATATAACAAGTATATACCAAGAACAGTTTTAAATATTTAGAGCTAATTCCAAAGTTTTTATGCTTTTAGTAGTGTGAATAAATAATGTATTTTAAATAAATGAATCATATATGGAAATGTGAATAATAAGGAAAATAGTTTTCTCAGTTTAAAATAATTTATTAACCCAAATATAATACTTAAACAATAAATTTTCAATTTTATTTTATACTTGCTTCTTCTATTTCAATTATTTTACTTTCTTTTCAAGAGTTTTCTTTGTATAATTTTTTATAAATATTTTTATTTGTTAACAATCATTGTTTCTTGTAGTTCAATTATATGACTACTTCATTCTAAGTAGGAGGTCACAGATTTGATTATATCTACATTAGAACAAATGAAAATAGATTTCTGAATGCATGTGTTTAATGTAGGTGTTTAAATTTTTCATGGTGTCCTCTTTTTCAAGACCTGTACCAAAAGTCCTAAGCAGTAAAATGTTGGAATCATAGTACACCTTAAAACTTCTCGTGAAGCCATTATTATCATAAAAAACCTAATTCATCTATCCAGTATGATTATTATCAAAAAATCATGAAATTTAAAAATATAACTTTTACCTGGCACTCATTTCAGGCAATTATAAATACATGAATACTGCAAGTTTTTTTTCCAGTTAAAATTATTGAAAATAACAGTTAAGATTATTGACATTATATTATGCTAAAAGGGACATATTTTCATTTTAAAATATTTATTTTCCATTTAGTTGTGTTTGCAGAAGTTATCTAATCAAAAAATTCAAAAAATGATATTTGTTTCCAAATATCTATTGATATTATCTTAAATAATTGAGAATACTTTTCTTTTGTTTTGAAATTATTGTAATTTTTAATTTCATTCTTTAGCTTCTCATTTTTATAGAAAATCTATCTGCTTTTCATAAATTTTATCTGAATTATTATTTTAATATAAATATGCAATTTTCATTAAAGCAAGTGAAGAAAATCATTAGTAGTTGTATAATATCTGTTGTATCTGAAGTAACAAAAAATAATTTGTATCTGGTAATTACTGATTAAGAAATATAAAATTTCATTTCATTCATATTTTTATGCATTTCTTAAATTGATATCAAGTTTTCAATGATGGAAATAGAAAATTGTAATATTTTAAACTCCTTTGTAATACTTAAGTAGCAAAATTTAATAATTTACAAGATGTATGGAAATAGATTTGGAAGATATGTATTATATATATATATTGAAAAATAATAAATTCCCCTTTTTGACATAATTTTTCATTAAACTATTGGTGAAAAATAAATTTAATTTTTGTATTGTAAAGAAACTTATTGAAGTAGAGAATATTGAAAAATCAAGTTTCATGTTCTATTTCAGTGAATAGGTTTTATTTTAATGCTTAATGATATCTTATATATATATATATATATATATATATATATATATATATATATATATATATATATATATATATATATATATATATATAAGAAAGCAAATAAGTATGATAAAAGTAAAATGTTATAATGTCAGCCAAATTTTATGTATATAAATTGTGATTTTTTTAAATATAATCTAAGTATTCAAAAGATAATATGCATTCTATATCAATCAGATTTAAGATTGATTTGTGATATAATTATTTGCGGGGGTTTGTTATGGAATTTGTTTCACATAGTTATTTTATTCTAAGTGAAAACTAATTGTTACAAACTCCCTATGTTAAAAAAAGTATCCCCTTTGTCTGCAATGTAAAAAATTTATGCAAACCAATACTAATACTACCAAAAGAAAATAATTTCTCTGAGCTGTAAAATTTTTTGAATTATTTCTTTGAACTGTCAAACTTTGTTTAATTTAAAATTGTTCATGTATTATAATTTTAATTGATTTTTAATGTTACACATAATGATAATATAAATGCTATAATATTTGTATTTGAAAAAGTAGCTCAAAATCTCAATAGTTATTTATTTGGAAATTGCTTTTAACTAAATGCTTTAAGCTGATATATATTTACTATATTAATAAAATAATATTTCGGATTTGCTCACCGATTGAATTAAAGAATATATTATGCAAATTTCTAAGAAACTTCTAAACAAAATTAATGAGCCATTATCTTTTTAAATTTGTATTTCTCATTTACTACATTCTTTGGTACTAATATATTTGACTAATAATAAATACATGTTATAATTTGTCTAATAATTTCCATGTTAGTATAAAAGATGTGATGGAATTATATATCAGGAATAATTTGATTTTCAATGCAGAAAATAGCTGTTATGAAAAATTACTTTTCTGGTATTCTCTAAAATCCTTGTAAACATTCCATTTTATAGCAATTTAAGCTTATAAAAGAGTGAAACAGCTCTTAAAAGAATATCTCATTGTTAATTTACCTGATTGTATGTATGCACATTAAAATGTTCAAGATTTTTCTCTAACAATCATGAAATAATTCTTGAAAGAAATTATAGTATTTTTATCATGAAATCTTATTTTAAGATTGGAATATTTGCTAACAAAAAAATTTGAAAGAAAAACGTTATATATATTTTTAAAATAGTGATAAATATATTATTTAAACTTTATCAGTTTGATACCTTTATAAATTGCTTAAATAGCTTTTAAATTTACAAATGGATTTAAAATTTGTTTCCATGATGAATAATTTTTTTTTAATTTATTCATGAATCATTTACATATTATGTAATTGCAAATGATACCTGCAGATATCTTCATTCGTTTTCTCTAAAATATTCTTTTTATTCACCAATAGAAATGTGAGTTAATTAAAATTTTAATAAATGTTTTTCCTTTAGCATTTAGATATTGAAACTAGGCGCTCTTCCTCACTGTCAGCTCCCATTAGAAAGAAACCTCCAGAACTTACAGTTACTCAGCCTGATGATAATGGAAAACCACCACAACGAGCTCAAAGCCATTCTTTCTTGAATGTGCTTTTCCAGCAACGACGCTCATCTGATTCATCATATCAGAGAAGTAGAAGTCCATCACCTTTTAGTCCCACCAAACGAAAGAAGAAAAACTTTTTCAGTTTTGACCGCAGATCTTCTCTCTCTAGTCAGGAAGATAGATCATCTTATCAAGACCTAGTTTTGTCAGACACAAATGAAGATGACAAGCTTGATTTTCTGAGGAAGGCACATGACATGGAAGGTAATAAGTCTATTTGCTTTTCTTGAAGGAAACATAGTAATTAACTTGTACTGTAATTTATTAAATTTAAAAATAAAATGTATTTATTTTTATAGGAGAAAGTGATTTTAGAGCATTAGGAGAATATTCTATTTCTGCTGTTCTTGAAGAGGTATTTGTAATATTCATCTATATTCACAGGGATTTTTGTTAGAAATATTAATATTCAACTGCACGATATTTTATGTATAAGCAATTCTGATTTTGATTTCTAACTGGTTTTAATACTATATTTAAACAAACTTCTGATAATTAATTTAATATTTAATCATTAAAAATTTTTTATGGTAGAAATATCTACCGTAAAATTAACAAAAGTTTATGCTGATACATATGATTACTATATTCATTATAACAAAATTATGAATTTATATAATATTTTAAAGAAAAGTTAAATTGAGATGTATTTGTTCATATAAGTTCCTCTTTATATATTATTTAATTTAATAATATATAAATATATAAAAATAGTTAAATGCCCAAATATTTTTAGCAAACTTTGGATGTATAATTATGACATTTCATTGATGTATATAATTTTTTTTTATTTATTGTGCTTAAAAATTATATGAAACCTTTATTATACAGCATTCATAATGTCTTAAAAAGCCATTTATTCATAAATTTAAATAATAAATTTAAGTATAAAATTCTATTATCATAAATAATAAAGTAAAAAGAAAATTTCATTATTTTTGATATATTCTACAATTGTTTCTTTCAAATGCTTAATTTGATGATCAAAATCACTTTTAAATGTCAAAAATTTTAAATGTGTGCTATATTTTTATAGTTTTGCTATATTATCATAATTCTTATTGTTCTATATAATTTATTTTTCATCAAATGTATCTTATTTTATATTTTAATATCATTGAAAATTGTGCTTCTAAATTTTATGATAATCATTTTAAAATTGAGCTATCTTTAAAAGAAACATATTAGAGTAATTTAGGAAAAAATTAATGAATATTTGGATTTTTTTTTATAAACACACACACACATTGATTAGTATTCTCTATTATTATTAAAATCTTTGATAATATTCAGGAAAGAGTTCTGGCATCATTGATGTTATTATTTTTGTTATTATATTTCTCAATAATTTCTTTTTGAATTTGTTATTTTTATTTACTTAATTTATTCTGCAATTTGATCCTTAAATAGATTTAAATTGATAGTAAAATTTTAAATTTCATTTATAACTATAATTGTATGATGAGTTCTTCAATCCTCTTTCATCTTCATTAATTTCTATAATGTGAGAATTTTTATATCATGTAAGATCATAAATGTCAAATAAGCAGTTTTATGAGATGTGATATTTTATCATGGTTACTAACTGTGTACTATAATTTTTATGGTTCTAAAGTCAACATACTTTATATTTCAACCATTTAAGATTATTTTTGCTGTTTTTCATTTATAAACATACCCACCAAATAAAATATGCATTTTGAAAAAAATCCATCTTTTAATACTCTTAGTAATGTTATTATAGATTTGTGGTGTGTACATTAAATGAATTTTTTTATACTCTATTAATTTTTACAATATTGATGTATATTAATTTTGCTTAACATTTTAATATGTATTATTGTCAAACATTGTTTTACATGTTTTCTTGTGTTCCACATTCATCATCTTCTATTGGATATTTGACTACATAAAAAGTACAAATTTTTGTTTTGTGATGACTTATTTTTATAGTTTTGTAATGACTTATCATTGCATTTTGTAATGACTTATCATTGTAATGAATCAATCTTTAAAAAAGCTTATATGGTTATGCATTTTTTAATATGAATTATTATCCAGTTTTAATATTTCAAAATTTGATTTTCATTCATTGTAATATATACTAACATTAACTGACAATTTATAAACTAAGCTTTTCTCATTATGCATTCAAATTCTTTTTTTCTGAGTTATAGTTTCAAAATATTTATGAGTCATTTGCTTATTAAAACTTTCAGGTTTACATCTTTTTCTCTTACATTTGTCCATGTAATTACAATAAACTATTAGTTAGAATATTATTTTCAATAAAATAAGTTTTATTTTAAAAAATATTTTACATTTCAGAACCTTAGAGCTTCATTAGTAGATATTAATGCACCAGAAGAAGAGCAGAGAAGAGTTAGTGGAGGTTGGATGTGAGTAAATTTTTAATGAACCTATTCAATTTTATTAAAATCAGTTGTGTTTGATTAAATATAATTTAGAATACTATCATATTTTCTGTATTTAATATGAACAAACTAATAAAAAAATTGTTGAAGTAAAGCTTGTAAAGAATAGAAATTTTAATTTCCAAGTAAATGTGGTCATTGGTAATTAAATAATTCCTCCATATTCTAAAATTCTATTGTTTTACTATGTTAGAATTTTTAATTTACACATCATTCCTATTTTAATATTTTGCTCATGGACCTGGTTTGATGTTGCTATCAACCAGGGGGGTTAAGCCAAAACAACTACAACATATGTTTATTAATATTTTGTCTGTAATTATTTATTCTACATTAAACCATAATTTAAACTAATTGAATGATATACTTTTTGTAGTTTTAGTTAAATTTCTCATCACACTACTAATTGAATTTTTTTATATATAAATTTGAAATGAAAATTGAGTTAACTTAAAAATTTATATTGCAACATTTTAATATAATCTTATTATGTGAAGTAGAAAATGGTTATCTGTTTTACTTTTCTTGGTATGCAATGGAGAACATGGGGTTGATACTCATTGTAAAAGTTTTAAATAAAAAGATCTTGTTAAAAATTTTCAAAAAAGATGTACAAATCTTTCCCCAATGATTGACTGGATGACTAGACTTAAATATTAGAATTTGAAATTAAATAATTCAGCATACATTGATAGTGCTTGTGCTGAATTATTAAAAATTAATGAACTTGATTTGATCAATACTATCCATAAATCAATATCTAGTGTTATGGACTGTAGAAAAGATGGATTTAATTGGAAAACATAAAGAGGTTGCATTGCAGTGGATATCAGCACAATGTGAACTTCAGGTACATGAAACAGCTGATTCCCTAGCAAAAAAGTGCACCAAAATTGAACAAATAGCAGATTATTCAATTCCATCTTATACTACCAAATGTTTAATTAAAAAATCCTTTTGAGAAGATTGTTGGGAAATTATAAAAGAGGTAAACAAATGGAAGAAAGGGATTGATGCAATCACAAATATTCCACTTTGGCCAAGGAGCAGATCTGTTACTATTTTTCGTCTCAGTACTGATCAGAGTTGTCTTTCTAAACATCTACATTGTATAAAAATACTGTTTTGTCCTCTTTGTCAACTGTGCAACACATGAGAGGAAATGGGTGTGAACCATTTGACTCATTACCTTGCACTGAACATGGGGCACTTATAGGGGAGATACTAGAAAGTTCAGCGCAAGATGAGTGATTTATAGATTTACTGCGGTTTCAATTTTGTTGTCTGAGTTTGTTACTTTTACTCTTTGTTCTAATTTTAATATTTGTTATTCTAATTACAATTGTTTTTTTAATCTGCCATTAGAAATGAAAAAAAAATTATAATGCTACATATATATATCATCAGTTAATGATAAATATTTTTTATTTCTTTTATGCAAAATTTAAATATACATTTACTTATTTATTCTTTTTTTTTAACATGGAAATTCAGTTTTTTAGCAAAGAAATTTTATAAATCTATCGATACACTTTTCTATATTTGGCTATTTTTTAAATTTATTTTTAGAAATAATATGTTGATAGTTCAGTTGTTAATAATATAACAACTGCTAAATACTTTTTATCCTTGAATCCAAATATTGAAAATATCTTCTTGTTTCAAGAGTATATTAATAGAAATACGTTTTTAATTTATCTTATTTATCTAAGCTTAATACTATAATAATATCTAGATTTTGCATTATTTGAATTTATAACAGCTATAAAATACCTTCCTCAAGAACCTAAATACTAAATATTGTAAAGAACGCTTTGTATTATATTAAATTGGCTATGTTTTGTGAGATAAAGAAATCTAATTAAATGATGCTGCAAACAGTACTTTTTGAAGTTTTTAAAATTGGGGAAAATTTATGTGAAATAAAAACTGCTGTAATTTTTTATAAAGCTTAATATAAGAAGTGAATTTTGCTTTGTTCAAATATGTATTAAATGTAATCTTTGAATTTTTGAAGTTATTTTTATGCTTCATATTACAAGAATTGTTTTCTACTTGTCAAACATGCTATCCAATTTTGTGAAGAAATCATTATTAGTGATGTCTTCCTTGTTTTATTATCAAATTGCCTTGGGAGTTTTGCTTTAAATTTATGAATTTTTTTTATTATTCAAATTTATTTCTATGTTTGGTTAAAAAAAAATCTGGTTAAGAAATAACTTGGGAAAGCAATCTGTAATTTAATGTAATTACATTTGTAATTTTTTAAAACTTATAGGTTAGATTCCCATTTCAGGCATGGATATTCACTGGGGTTCAAAATGTACTGTAGATCCACTTCTAATTAGTCCTAATAGGCAAAAAAGTAACTTTAAAATGCCAACAAAAAATTGCCACCGTTAAATACAAATTATGAATTATTATGAAACATATCTATTTCTATGACAATTTTTGGACAATATTTCTAAATTTAAAAACTTTGTTATGGTTCTTGATATTATTTATTATACATGATCTAAAATAATACATATATCCTTTATCTTTTAAAAAACAAATTTACTTCTCATTGAAGACAAATTTATCTATAAGTTGAATTTCTTATAGGTAATCCAGCTTTCTTTTATATTGGATAAGTTATTTTGACAAAGCTTTGCATTTTTCTCGTTTACTTAAAGTCAAAATTTGTTTTTCTAATCAATAGATATATTTAAAAAGAATTACTTGTATATTACTTTTACCAAGTTTTATTACTTAAATTACATTATTTGTGTAGTTTAAGCAATAATTTTTAATAATTTACCGACGTAATTATTGTTGGTTTTAACTCAAAGATTTCCAATTCCATACACATTTAAGTACTAAAGTCTTAAATAATAAGGAATAAAGTTCATATATATATAAATTTCTTATTAATTTCTACTCTTGAAAGTCAATTTAAGATTTTTATTTGCTAACAAGTAACGCAATTTGTTTTTTCTTACCTGACAAAAAAGTTTTGTTTTCTATAAATTGGATAATTTATTTTTATAATAATTTTAGGTGTAAAGAAGTGAATAAAAGTGTTGCTGTATTTAGGAAGACTACTCATTTTGAATCATGTGTATTTTTAAGGTATTTGGTGTGTTAATTATTATTTTTTGTAAATAAATTCTGTGTAAGTTAAAAATTGATGTAACCACAAGTAATCAGTTAATATAAAAAATAAATGTTTCTTTTAATAACTTGTTAAATATGTTATTATATGTGCTTCTTGTTTACAGAATTACAATTTATATTTATTGATTAAGTTTGTGTAAGTTTACTCTGAATTCTGTATATAAAAATTAAATATATTTTTACTTTAGCTATTTATGCAAAGGTGTCATTCCATCATCCCTTGAGGTAGTCTGGAAAACTTTGTGTAATCCTCTCACTCGCTTCATGTATGATGACACATTAAAAGTAAGCTGCATTACAACTTTACAATGTGATCTGTTTCTTTTACATTATAAATTATATTATGAAGACTGAAGCATTGCATTTATCGTAATACATCAAGCAATTTTTAATTAATATTGTTTGATGCCTTGATTTTTATTATAAACTAAGGCTCGAATTAAATGATTTAGATATTGCCATCTTAAAAATAAAAATATTTATTTTTTTGTTTTGAACAATATTTTAAATTTAATTTAATAGTTCACATTTAAGAAAATTTTATTAATTTTTTTAATTGCTGATATCTATGCAGTAAGAAAATCTTTTAATTGATATATTTAATTATATTTTATTAATTATAGTGGGCATTTCAGTATAGCATTTGACTTTTTACTATGAATATAGCTGCTGTATGGAATTGTATTTCTTGATTCTTAAGTTTTGGTCTGTGTTCCTGTGAAGCTTTGTTTTCATTTGTAACTTGTTTTATCTTATTTGTTGAGAGGCCTACAAGACTCCTTTATTATTTATTCTTTCTCTATAAATTTTAGGGTTATTCATGATTAATTGAAATTTTTTCTACATTCCATGTTAATTGCTATTTTTGAAGCTCATTCTATTACATATCCCTAATGCAAACTTGTCAACATTCACACATAATAATTGAAAAATTTTAGCTTAAAATATTTTTTAAAGCTAAAATTTTGTCAAAGTGGCTTGATTTTGAAAATGTGTATTTAATTGCTATGTTTTATTTTTAAAGTTGAGAGATTATATAAAAATTTTTGTTAATAAAAAATACTAATATACTAAATCATATTAATTTATTTTGCACCCAATGTACATATTCTGTGAATTTCTGTCCTATTCCTATTAAAGTTTGATCCAAAGAGAATAGAAAACAGTAATTCACTTTTATAATATTTAATAAAAAACATATTTTCATTTTTGTCTTAATTTAAAAAAAAGCACACAAATGAGAACTTATTGATTTTATTTTTATTGAAAGTTTTCTCATAATTTATATTGCTTGTATTTTTAATTTCTGAATTTCAAAATTGTAAGACTCAGTCAAGAGTCTCTGGTCATTCAACTCTATTTACTTTGTAAGCATTGCATTTTCACCCAAACAATTTATTTTAATTCATTTTTAGCTATTTGTAAGTACTATATTTAAATTTCTTCTTGTATTATTTCACTTAAAAAAACAATAAACTTATAAATATATAACTTATAAAATACAACTTAAAAAAACAACCATTTTACTTGACTTTTTTTCTGTATCAAAAAAACTTACAAATTTAATATTTAGTTTCATATAAATCAATTGTATTATGAAATAGATTTATATATATCAAAATGAATAGGATTTTTATATTTTTCTAAAATTGAAATAAAAAATGATTGCCTTTTTCTTATAAAACTCTTATCCCCTTTTAGACCTTTTCTTTGTAATTTTACTAATTTGTTTTATCATTTTGATTCCTTCATTCAAATTTATCTTTGAAGACTTTTAACTCTGTCATATGCCCTTGAGTACAAATATTTTTACTTATTTATTTGATTTTTTTAAACTTTTATTTATATCATTGCTTGTATGTATGATCTTAAAGACATCATTTTATTCAACATTGAAATCTTTTATAAATTTGTAACTAGTTATTTTTAGTTTTATTATATTGAATTTGAAATATTTATTTTCACTTTTTTGCAGAAAATATCTGTACTCAGTGATTATCCTGGTGGACAAAAATTAAGTAATATTTATTTTTAAGAATTTTGTTATAATTTGTTAATTGTGTGAGTTATTTAAATTAGATTGATCTAAATTTACTTAAATTATTAGTTTTTATTGATTACAAAATGTTTAAATTTACAAAGTGTCTACAGAAATAATATTCAGAATAGAGATGACAGAAAATTTTTAAAATAATAAATATAACATTCAAAAATATTAAAATTTTTATTCATCTCTAATAGTTTTCTGTTACTTTAAATCAAAGGTGTTAAAATAAATTTTAAAAAAGTATTTTCTTATTTTCCGGTTTTCCTTTAAGTTATGCCATATTTTAGCTATTTAATGTAAAATACTTAATTTAATTTCTAATTCCTGGGCTTTCTCTTTTAGTTCATATGTACAATGAATCTGTTTCATTATTAAGAAAAGAAGTACAAGATTTTTGTGTACTCCAAACAGAGAAGAAACAAGGATCTCAATTCATACTAGGTTTCCACTCTGTGAAGGATGAAATATGCCCTCCTGTCAAAGATGTTGTACGAGGAACTGTAAGAAGATTTTTTTCAACATATAAATATGCTTAGTTTTAATAAAAAATATAAAGTTGATTTAATAATACTATTCCTATTGTTACTATTACTAAGCATTGCAAAATTAAAGGCTAGAATCTTAATTTCATAAATTAAATTGGAGAAAAAGGAATGCATTATTTTTTTCAGTAGTTGGCTGTAATGGTCACTGTCTTGTAAAGTAACTAGCAAATAATTTCAAGTTTATACTTGTTGAAAATAACTCATTTTACACTAAAATTTTTTTGCTATTGTTTGTTTCATCCATTCAGTTGTGAATTACAGAATATTAAAAATACAAGTCTGCAAAGAGGAGATTCTGTACCTTTTATAGTTATTATTATGAAAATATACCAAATACTACCCAAAAATTGTGAATTAAATTTTAAATCTGATTAAAATAGATAGACAAGAACTGATTAAATAAATTCTGAACTACTTAATTACTATTTCAAACTGATATTTTACTTTTTATGTAATATTAAACTCTAGCGCTGTTATTAATGACTATTTACCATTAATTTTTATTTCTGATGCCAGTTTGCATAGATAGTCCATTTTTTATTGCAAAATTTTTCAATTACATTGCCAATTTTAAATGTTTTGCAAACATAATAAAATGCTGAAAAAAATTTCATGATTGTAATACTATATTTACTGATTACATTGTTTACTGGATGTTAGATAAAGTAAATAGCAATTAAATAAATCTTTTTTTTTGTTACATTTTAAAATTAATAACTTTCAATTTTTGATCTTACCAGGATCTAATTTTTAATCTTTAATTTAAATATTTTATTTTTAAAGGCTTATAATTGAATTTAACTTAAAAACTTAATTGTTATTTTGTTCACTCATCAACAGAAATCATACAGTTAATGATGTTTTATAGTAAATGTTTCTTAACATTTGTTCTAAAAATGTGTTGATAACTGTAATGTTTTTATATTATGTAAATATTTTTATTTTGAATTTATACTGTTATTTTGAAAATTTTTTATCAATTTTATTTGAATTCAAAGCTGGATTACACATTAAATATTTTAAAAAGTTATAAGTGTGTTTAGTTTACTGAAATTATTTTGTAATGCATTCAGAAAAAATATTTTAAATTCTAATATTTAAACTAATTTTTATTTTTAAAAAAGAAAACTTATGAAAACTGAACTTCAGTTAAAGTGTGTTTAATTTGAATTGAAGCACTAATTAAATTCACTTTGTACAATATGTTTGAATATTTCAAAATCTAATTTCTAAAAACAAAACTAAGTTATAAATAATTTATTGTTACTCTTTTGAAGCAAAAACAAAGGATTAATTGATTCAAAATGAATTTCATAAAAGAAAATTTTAATGTTGCTCAATATTAATAGTTATTAGAGAAATAAAATATATGCCACACTCAAATGTATCTAAAATCTCATTACACATTTTTATTTTGTATTCTGCTATTAAAAATGAGTTTTGAAATTTCTCTCATTTATTAATTTAAAAGTAATTTTAATGTCTAGAAAAACTCTTGTCTAGAAAAGGTTTCAGACATTTAGTCTAGAAAGTTTAACATATTTAATGTAATCTATTTTGAGTAAAATCTCTAAAAATTTACTATGTTCAAAAATAATCAATTCAATCTTATTTTTTAATTATTTTCAGCCATCATTAATGCATAATATTTTTAATTGAATAAATCAACTAAATGTTAACTATTAAATTTTAGTATTTTCAACTTTCCTATTTTTCTGTATTTGTTACAGAGCTTAAATAAAGTTTAGTGGCTTATTTCTCCCTTGTTTTTATTTTTTCAATTATATGTAACATAACTGCAACCTTTATTTGAGTTCCTTCCTTATAAAAGCTTAAGTTAATGGATTCAATTTCCATCTGTTTAACATTTCATTATTTCTTTATGGTAGGTACTTAATGTCTTATGGTCATTTTAAAACACTACATTTTCAGTTAGTTGTTACTCATAAGTTCAGGTTAATGATAATACATAACTGTCTGAGGAAACCCTGATTTGTACCAAAAAGTTAATAGTTTAATAAAGTATGATAGACAGATTATTATTAGAAGTATTATATTTCTGCAAAAGGTTCATAATTTGAGCTACTTCTATTTACTTTTAAGCAAACAGTTTTTAATGTTGTGGTACTATAAACTTTTATTTTGTTGTCATATTTATTTAAACATTTCAGTCTCATTCATTTTTTACATTAATATCTTCATTTGCTTTTTATTTGATTGTTATTGTTTGTTGTAGTAGCAAGAGAAGAATATTAAAATGAAATAATCTTTCTGTAATGAATCTAAATAATGAATCAGTTATACTTAATTTCAAAAATAATTTGACTATTTGATGCTATAATATAAATGGTAAATTATTTCTGAAGTAAAATCTTATTTAAGATTGAAAATATGTCAAGCAAGTTGGTCAAAAATAAGAATGCTGATTGTTCATTTATTATTATGGAACATGATGTTGTGTAATCAATTCATAAGAATATAATACAACATTTAAATGTATTTTAATAATTGATTCTATTTTGAAATATCTATATTGAATAATATAAGATATGGTCTATCAATACTTCTCTATTGCTTTTCTGCTTTGATTCTCTTTAAATTTTGCATTTGTTATTGGTTGAAATATGTTAATTTTCTATAATTATTCAAAAATATACTCAAGAAAATATATTGAAAATTATATATTTTTTTGTGTATACTTTAAAGTCAGATTTCTTGATGTTTGTTGTGTTCTATCTAAAAATAGTGTAAGAAATATATATTTAAAATAATTTTTAACTACATGTTACTAAAATTTTTCATTTTCTAAAAAAATTTATAAAAGATGAGAAATTATTGTAGTATTAAACTTTTGTTTGCCAAATAGTAAGCGATAAATAATTTTAATAAAATAGATACTATATAAGTATAAATTCTTTACAAAAGAAATTAAAATGAAGATTTATAAAACTGTCATCAGCCCTACACTGATAAATAATGATGAATTCATCTTTTCAATCTTTGAAAGAAAAAATTTAAAAACTTCTTGAACAATAAAACTCAAATAATTCACATTGTGAAATTGAAAATAATGAACTTGGTCATATAATTAGGGGAGGAACTATGATTTCATTTAGAAAATCACAGAATTCAGAATGGTTTTGAACATATTAAAAGAATTTATGAAAATAAAATTTGAAGAAAAACTGTAACCTGTATGAAAGATTCAGGATGATCCCTAAAAACATGGTTAGGTGATACAGCTAAAAATTTAGCAGTCATGAAAATAAAGAATTGAAAATCTAAAGCCAAGGACATGAAAGTTCAATATGCCTTATTCAGCAACCAAGGACTACCTTCAGGATGTAGCACTATTGAAGAAAGAAAAAGAAGATAATAAGCAAATTTTACTGTTAAATAGATAATTTAGTTTTGTATGTTTTATTAAAAATGTAATTTTAATTGTTTTTAATTAAAAAGATATTCACTAGTTCTTTATTATTATTATTAATACAATCATAGTTTATAATTTGATGTCTTAAAAATATCAAAAAATAACATTTTAATTTGTTAATAATATAGATAATTGTATATAATCTCTATTACAGTGTTTGTACAGCTCTTGGAAATTACTTGAAACTCCTGAGATTTGAAAAATAATTTTAAGTGCCTTTGAAATTCTTGGAATTTTGACTTGACTCCTTAAAAATCAGGAATTATTCCTGGAATATTTACTTATCTTGATGCATTTATTTTTTTTTGTTAAAAAATAGTATAATTATTTTAATATTTCAAACTTTCAATGAAATTGTTTGAAAACCAAATTGAATATTAGCTTTTAGTGTTACCATTAATTTACAATTTAATATTGGTGGTGCTCAATCAATATTAAATTTTATTCATAACTGTTGATTTAAATAATGATTTAATTCAACCACAATAGTTTCATGATGATCCAATTCTCTCAGGATCATATGCACTTGCATATGCATAATTATAATCATAATTAAGGATAATTTGTAAAATAAAATAAAAAATTGTTTAATTTGAAATTTGATTCCTCAGTAAAATTTTAGATTTTACATCTTAAAAACTCCTGGAATTTGATTCTTAGAAATCTGTATGAACCCTGATATTAATATTTCTGTCTTATTTCATTAGATTTTTATTATTAAATCTACGTATACATCAATTGCATAGTACTTATTGATAAAAATAAAATATTTCTTTATTTTAGATTGTTGGTAGTGGTTGGGTTGTTGAACCAGTTACAGATGGCACAAATTCTTGTAAAGTTTCCTATCTTGTTCAGGTATTTACTTTTAATTTGTGTTATTAATTCTCTGTAAACAATGATTTTCAATTATTTATGCATTTTACTTTTTTTAATTTCCTCATCTTTTGCTATTTGCTATAAAATATGTAAAATAAAATAAATGTTTAATTCTTTTAATAATCATTAAAAACCTATTTTTATTTCAACACTGATTTTTGGAGACACACTTAGATATAATTACAAATATCTTGTTAATGATATGAAAATTGAAAATATTTATGTATAAGAAAATAAATTGCATTGAATCAATAATAAAATTCATTTAAATAAGATGTTTAAAAGAGTATTCTCTCTTTAAATTATAATTTTTATTTTTAATTTATCTTTTCAGTAAGTCATTTGTCAGTGGCCAAAATCTGATGAACAAATTTGACATGAATTTATTATTATTTAAATAAAGTGTTGTATTTACTATTGTATTGAATATTTATTCTGCATTAAATTTTATAGATGATTGTCAGTAGTCCAGAGGTAAATTCAATGGAGGAAATCAGTCACATGCAGTCTCAGTGCATTCATAACTTGAGTCTTTATTTGTCATCCAAACCACCCAGCTACTTGCCTGCTTAATGAGAGAGCATTTCCTAGACACATGTTGCTGTTAATTTTTCTCTTGATTGACGTGTAAATATTATTTCCTTACGTTGAGAACAAATATTTTGATACTCATTGCTTATATTATATTGTTAAGCAAAGTTTCCATGGCCACATTCTGCCTTGCTGGGAAAATAAACTTGAAGCTCTATGTCATATGATTATTTGTTGAATTTTATATTGTTACATTTGTGATGTCTGGAAAGTTTTAAATATTTTTTAAAGAAAGGATGCTATTAAAAGTTTTTAGTAGTTGTGAAAATTATTGATTACATTTCAGAGTTTACTGATATGTGTTTGATGATGCATGGGTCACAGTAACTGCAATCGCATTTTTAGGCTCAATTAAAGTAAATTATATCATAGATAGCTATTCCTCAATTGGAAAACTCACAAATATAAACAAGAAAGCTTAAAAGAATTGTAGATTAACATAGAATATGCATTTAGCAAACCTGACTAGCATTGGTAATTCAGATCAATTTCTTATGATGAGATTAAAATTTTATATTAGTGTGTTTATTTGATAAATAATGAATTCTTCAAACTTTTTATAGCTATCATTTGTAGTAAAAGAAATAAGGACATTGATTTGCTCTCTGATTTATGATATTTGAGTTTTATTGTTTTGCTGTATATCTGAAGTTTTCATAGTGATTACATTTATTTCTCACTAAGAAGGAAAGTTTTGATATCTTCTTTCTTACTTAGTGTTACTTACATTTCATTGTAATTTAATTTATAAAGTTACAATATCATTTGTGTCTAGAAATATTCATGCTGTGTTATTGTTCTTGTCACAATTTTTATGTAGCACTAATACTACAAATAATCGATCTCAAAGGAAATAAAACAATTTAATTTTGAAAATTTTTTGGGTCTCTTTACTTGAATAAAACATTTATGTCATGTTAAACATTCCCATTTCCAAAGAAATATATCATTTAATGCTATTTAGTGTTAATATGATATTTTTGATTAACTTAATTTGACTAACAGTTATATGCAGTTTATTTTGAAATTAAATTTTAAAAAAATTATATTATTCTCGAAAGAAAAATATCATTTATTTGTTATCACACATTTAATATCAGTATATGGAGATTTTTGAGAGAATGTTAAACTTTTAAATGTATGAGTGTATACAAAAGAATTTTAAAAAAATATATTAAAAATTTTATGAAAAAAGTGTATTAAAGAAAGAAAAGAAAAGTTGGCATTGCCTTTCAAAAAGCAAATTGTCACAGAAATTACTTTGAGTGAACTATTAGCCAAAAATGTGTGGCATTCAAGAAAGACTTGTAGTTAAAATCCGTTTTTACTCAATTTTTATCTGACACAATAGCATGTATTTGCACTCACTGTAAAACTAAACTGAAGGATAGGTACCTAAATGAAATGCAATCATTTAGGTAAATACCTAAATAAGGTAAATACCTAAATAAATATCATTTAGGTAAATACCTAAGCATAAAGGCTTAGGAAATTCGTTGGGGGCGTTTTTGTGAAAGCATTTGATCTCTTGTGGGCTTTTGAACTCTGAACTGACAAATATGCTGTGTCCTTAAATAATATCATATTCAGTGAGTCAAATTTTTTACAAACATTATTTCTTTACGAAATGTTTGCTGATCAAACTGCAAGCTCCTGATTTTGAGAATGGCATCCAACATGCTTGTTGGAAATTTAAAAAATTGTTTGGTGAAAACAACATTACATTCATAATTACTTGTCAATTAAATAAAAAAAATATTTGAAATTTATTGAGAATGGTTTCATTTTTATTTCACCAAGAAGTAAAATAAAATTGAAATAATTCTTTTAAATTATATATTATAAAAGTTAGACCAAAAAAAAAATTTTTTTTTAACTCATTCTCAAAATGTTTTGTCTTGTTCATTTTAATTTCTTACAAACCATTAGTCTAAAAAACCTGTTAATATACTGAAAATAATATTTGAAAGTTATTAATTACTTCAAATACATTCATTCTACATTACATATGTTATGCATTATAAAAAAATTCTTAATTTTTTTATAACTAGCCAGGTAAAACTTGTAGACTTGTTTTTATTATTTCTAGTTAGATATCAGTTTTATTATATAAGCAATTATTTTTTCATCACATGTAACTAAAAATTTCTGATCATCTAGGATAAAGCAACATTTTTTTTTTACAATGAAAAACGAAAAATATAATGTAAGTAAATCAAACATTTTAATTAATTAGTGTATGTTTATACACTACTTGTGCTTACATCCCTTTTAATTATGTAAGTATTTTTCCTTCGAATCCATTTTTTTTGTTAATTTATCATTTTGTAACAATATATTGGAAATCTCGGAGCAAAAAGAAATTTTTTTCATTCTTAATTTTATGATATTCTAGTACTGCAGCTAGAGTATCAACATTCAGTCTTGATTTCACACTTGTTCAAAAAAATAATGACCAACTGAAAAAACTCAACTGCCGCATCAATTCCAGAAAAAAATTATTAAGAATAACTAAATTTTGTTGTTCCAGTTTTTAAAATTTCTTTAAATTGTCATCGATTTTAATACCCAACCTCTTTTCAATAAAAACTACACAGTTTTTAATACCTGTCCACTTTACTTACGATAAAGTCAAAAAACACCTATGAAAATTTTTATTTCAGACATATTAAAAATATTTTTGGTAAAAATTCTGTACTTTGGTAACCTTTTTTGTTACAATGAAATTTTTTTTCTAAGTTTATATCAATTTTCCTTTTATTATTGAAAGTAGGAATTTTTCTTCAAATTGTTTTTTATATTGAAGAACAAAATCATTCTGTAAATAAGATTAACTTCTATAGTTGAAATACGTTCGCATTCAATTTTTTGAAGAGTTTTGTGGAAAATATATACCTTGTTATATATATATATCTACAAAATATATTAATATCTCCGATATTTTTTAAAAAGATTGCATTTTTGGACATTTATCTAAATTTAAAATATGTGACTGAAAAGACTCAAATAATTGTAAAACATTATTTATGTAATAGATATTAAAGCGAGCCACACATTTTTTTAAAACTTTTGAATACCCTAAAAATAATTTTACTCAACATTAGCGTTTTGAGATTTTTTTTAAGTAGATACATGAACACAGTAAAACAATTAAAATACAAATAAATTGCCATTTTTTTATATCAATTACATTAAAATACCAATTTCTACATACAAATAGAAACATTGGAAAATGAATCCAGTTTATACTGAAAATAAATTTTAATGACAAAGACGATAAAACCCCTTACCAAATTTATATTTAAATTATTTTACTCTTGTGCTGAAAAATGGATTGTATTAAGTTGAATTTGAATTAATAAAACGTAAATTGTACTTACTTGTGTATATTCACTAAGAAAGAAATTATTTCTTACTTGTCGGTGGGAAATTTAATGGATAATACGGAAATAAAAGTTAACACAAAGTGAAGCGCTTAACGGCGGGAGTCACGTGATAGTTCTCTTGCATTTGCGACTCATAATCGCCTCTTTTTGAACTATACCGTCACATGACGCGTTACGGTGCGGCGTCTTTGAATGTACAGAGATTAACAGATTAGTTTTAAAATATCGAAAATGAGGACTGTTTACAAGGAAGAACAAAATCTACAAAAAGAGCGTCCTGCCTAAGGAGGACCTTACATAGAAATAAAAATTTTCTGAAAACACAAACCAAATCTTTTGAAATGTACTATTAATCTTCATGATTTGGAACTAGAAAATTAATATACACCTCTATACGTTAAAGAAGATATCATTTTCAAATAATTTTTTATGGTCATAAAGGGAAAATATCACTTTTTTAAAAAAAAATATTTTTTATGATATTGAATTTAAAATGGATTGTTCACGAGTGTTTAATTTAAAAGCTCTATTTAATATGAAACTTGTGATATACAATGGATGGATTATGTTTGTAAAATGCAATAAAAAAAGCACATTTAACACACATTTACAAATTTTAAAGTTTTTACTGTAATAAAACTTTTTTAAAAAACATGACCTTCAGCATTTTCCGATGTGCCATATAGAAATGTAAGATTGTACCACAACTGATCGCAGTGTTCTGAGAAATGTTATAAACAGGAAATAAAATGCTGTATTTAAGTTTCTTATGTTATCATGACTTACGAGATATTTTTAATATCTGTTTATTGTGTTGTTGTTACTTATGAGAAGCGAAGCTCGTTAGCCAACGGCTACGAAATTAAGTCAGAAGGGTGCGTCTTTCGTTTAATCAGAACACCACAAAGGTGAAA
The DNA here is from genome assembly GCA_037975125.1 of Latrodectus hesperus. Classification (NCBI taxonomy): domain Eukaryota; kingdom Metazoa; phylum Arthropoda; class Arachnida; order Araneae; family Theridiidae; genus Latrodectus; species Latrodectus hesperus. Next base: position 93,256,006 of record CM075857.1, read on the forward strand.
GTACGACCTATCTCAAACTCCTCCATCAGATGGCACCACCAGAGGATCCACTCAATTTTCACTTTGAACTAGAGAGAAGGAAAATTTTTTCCAGACCATTACACCCGTGGTAACTGTTCAACGACCGACCACAGGACTTTTGATTCCACAGATTTTACGAGCATGTACCGTATTTACGCGAATATAATGCGCATGGTTTTTGGCCAAATTTGGGGTGCGCATTAGATTCGAGTGCAAGGTCAGCAGTTCGCCGATGACGTCAACCAAATTTAAATCGTTACACTGGATTACTGTATTTCTCGACTACATTTACCGTTACATTTATCGTTGACACATTATTGCATAGAGGATACAAACTGCAGAGTACGTAGTCACGAAATGGAGGGCAAACAAAGAAGAATGTCATATAACGCTACTTTCAAACTTAAATTAATTCTTTATGCTGAAAAAAATGGCAATAGAAAGGCAAGTAGAGAGTTCAACAGACGGGTGCAAACTTCCCCCTTTCTTATTCTTCAAACGGAAAACGTCCCCTAAAACCCCTAAGAATGAAAAGCTCTTCTCAGATGATGTCCTGATTTGAAACCAAGAGAAGGGGTGGATGACGGAATCATTAATGCTTGATTGACACCGAAATAATATGGGAACGCCGTCCCGGTGGACTCTCCAATCCACCATCAATGCTTTGGACGTATTTCGTGGTCATCTCACCGACGACGTAAAAAGGAAGATGCACAGCCTAGGCAGTGATCTTGTTAGCATTCCTGGAGGGATGATGTCTGTGTTACAACCTCTGGACGTTAGTATAAATAAATCTTTTAAGGAGTACGTTCAGGCGGAGTACGAAAAATGGTTTGGTGAGCCAAACCGTGAATTGGTCCCGACAGGAAAAATTAAGCGTGCTGCACCGCACATTGTTGCACACTGGGTTTCTGCTGCCTGGAAAAGCATCGAAGCACTAATGATTGTGAAATCTTTCAAGAAATGCTGCATTTCAAATTCATTGAATGGCAGTGAAGGTGACGTGCTCTGGAACGCCGAGGATGACGATGATGATGAGGAAAGAAGAAATGAATCTGCTTTTGACGAAGAGAGGTGCGAGGATTTCAGTGATGAAAACATTAGTGAATAAAGACGTTTACTATTCATCACTGATTGTAGAAACTCTTAGATAGATAGAAATGTTACGACTTATTTCAAGTTCATATTTTACGATAGGTGCCGTATATACGGTAGTTGTAATTAACAATGATTGTTTCAGATAACAATAGTCCACTAATAGGTTAATTCTATGTTCTGCTACTTTATGTATAAATCCATTGTTGTATAAAATATGGTATCTAAATTTAAATAAAATTATCAAACCACTGATTGATAGTTTATATACAAATCCGTTGTTGTATAAAATAAAATTCAATAAATTCCTCATACCTTTGATGCGCATTACATTCGCCGACAAACAATTTTTTTATTATTTAAAGTTTTAAAATGGGGATGCGCATGAGATTCGATGGCGCATTAGATTCGCATAAATACGGTATATCGAATATACTGGGTGGGCCCTTGGCGACATTGCGATTCGTATCCAGCCCTTCCGAACGTAAGGCCGATGCCCTAACAACTAGGCTACTACGGGCCTTAAATATCTTAAAAAGCCAAAAGACATGGATAGATTGAGGACCAATTGTTAAGGAGGTAATAAATCAAGAGAAAAAAAAATAATAGCAATATTCTGTGAGGTATTTTTGACAGGTGTTGAGGTGTTCTCTTCATCTTGCGTAAAAGATGTGCCTGAAAAGCAGATGTTTGCAAATTGGGAACAATTTTTTCTGTGATAATGATGTGTATCAATGTCCTATAAGGTAAAATATGTAACTGAATCTTCAATACTTAATTCCTTGGAAAGTATATACCGACTGAGAACAAGTGTGGTGTAGTAAAACCTCATCAGAGTTATTTTTTGGTGACTGAAATAGAATCTATAAGATTGAAAAGTAGATTTCCTGGTTCTCAAATTTGACAACCTTCATTGAATCGTTGCTTTTTTTTACAGTATATGCCCTATTTTCATCTTGTTGTTATTATCATTTCTGTCCTATTATTATCCTTTCTTCAAATGTTAGCTTCTTTGAAATTACCTGTGGTATGCAATAAAAGAACTCGATCTCTAAAATTTCTAAGTTTTTAATAATCTTAATTTTTTTACTTTATGCCTTAAGAAAACTTGAACACTTACAACTCTTGGAAGACTAATTTACTTACCAAAATAAATGACAGAGAAACTTTGGTACAAGAATATGACAATATAGAATCATTTTGCTAATTATAAATAAACCTTTTTTTTAGTTCAATCAAAAAATGGTTTATACTCATTCAGATTATTCTTAAGAGTTAACACCAAATTCATCGCAATTCTTTTGACAAGAACTATAAGATAACCAATAATGAAATAAGTCTCAATATATGCAGGATCCAGGGAAATATGGCGAAATAATTGACCAAATTAAAATCTTGCGAGAATAATTTCAAAGGAAACATGAGCATTTGGAATTAAGCAGTCTTCAATTATCTAAACTCATTGGTCTTCTATAGCAAACAAAAAACAACCATTTTTAAAGAATCTATAAAAGATATTACTACTATTAAAACCTTCAAAATAATAAAATTGATAATGAATTGAGAAGAGAGGGGGATGCATTCATCAAAAAAAAAAAAAAAAAAAAAAAAAAAAACTTATACATTCAGAAGTTTTCAAAATAAAAAGAACTTTTCATGATAAATTAATTAAAAAAGATAATTCAATTCATTATTCATACAAAATTATAAAACTTGATTTAATCCAGTAATTAACTGCAGAATATGAATTAGAATTGGAATTTAATTATATAAACTTAACAATTTCTATTTCAAAAAATAAAAATAATAACCCCAAATTACAGAAAAAAAATTTAAATCCTAGATTTCAATAAAAAAATTTCTTATACCCTGAAATAAAAAATTTATTAAAATTTAAACTCTTTAAATTTTCAAATAAAAAAATTCCTTTTATGAAAGGTTTTTTTTTTCGATGAAATAAATCTTCACTCGCTTCTTTTACACAGAAAGATAGAGCTCCAGTAGCTTCACGCCGCTTCCCGTAAGCTCAGCAAAGTGAAGCATCATTTGCCGCGGACAGTGGCTGGGAGGGTGACCACGGTGTACTCTCCTTCACTGGGTTGCTGGAGCTCCGCGGGTTGGGGACATGTTCACGTTAATATGTGACGTCCAAAGTCCTTCCGCTGGTGTGGCGTGGATGTGGAGAGGAGGGTGCTAGCTCACGTGTGGCTTCGTCACCTGACCGTGTTTCAAAATTACGAGGCACCTTAAAAAGAGCAAAGTCGTACTTTCACCTTCGTGGTGCTCTGATCCAAACGAAAGATTAAGTATTGACTTAATTCGCACTGCCAAAGGCAAAAGCGAGCTTGGCTTATCCAAGTGTCATAAGAAAACAACAACAACAAACACAGAAAGATAAGATTCAAAGCCTCTAATAGAAATATCTAGCAATCTTATAAATGTGTTGAATGTATATAGCCATTATGAAGTCCCGACTTAGCGTAATTGGGGTCAAGGACAAAACTTCTCTGGGATCCTTCTCTCAGGTTATACGTTGAAAATCCAGTAACACGATTAACTTTTCTTTCCAGAAAATGTTGGTTCTCATATTCAGAATGTTTTATGGTGTATTTTAGTAATCATGACAAATATTTTGTGTCCATACTTTAGAGAGCTGGCAGTTGAATGGTTAGCGTTCTCGCCTTCCGTTCAGCAATCCGTGGGTTCGAATCCCACCGAGAGCAGAAATGTTTGTACTGATTCGGTGTTCACTTTTAAACTGTAGGTCACAGTCTGATCGTATGCTAAAAGTGACCCTGTTCCTAGCTCTGAGCTGGACTTTACCAGGTTAGATAGAAGCAGCCGTGTGGAGTCTTCGTGATTTTGAAGCAGGGACCAAGCAGAAGACCCCCAATACTTGGCCTGCCACCCCCAGAGGTATCATTTCACTTCGAGGACAATGCGACCACTCCCAGTTTTAACATTCACTAGCCGCCTTTAGCGAACACGACGGATCTTGAGTTAAGCCGGGATTCGAACTCACTACCTTCTGATAATGAGAGCGATGCCCTAATCCACCGCGGCCCATCACTGTGGTTTAGTGGTTAAGATTGTTTGATTAGACTTTGTTGGTTAAGATTCGAAACGAATTAATGCGTTTAACAAAAGGAGATGAATACTGCTTTCTGCAATTACATCTGTAATGTGTGTGCTTGAGGGTTTTCCTGGTTTCTTCCTTGCTCTCCGTGAATACTAATATTTCCAAAATTTCTTTCGGAAAACAAAAGCATATGGTAAAAATCTTATTACAGTATCAGTAGTATCTATCATGTGCGCTATTAAATAATTTATATTATACGTATATAAATTATTATAAAATATTAAATAATTTTATACGGGAATCAGTTTCTAAACATTATTTGTAGAGTGCCAAAAAATATCTAATAATAAATGAATTAATTTGATAACTGATTTTTAATTTATTTAACATTACTAATTTAGCTACCAACATGTAAACAATAGATCAGGATTTATAAATGCTGCTTACAAAGGATAAATGAAGTAATCGAATGATTTAAATTAATTATTCTTTCTGCAAAATTTCTTCGTCTCAAGGGAAAATAAGAATCAGAGGCGTAGCGACGGGGGGCAAAGGGGGCTATCATGCCCCGGGCGCAGCTTGCAGAGGGGCGCCAAGTCATTTCAATGAGAGACAAAATTTTTCACAAAATTTCAATTTTAGTTTTATCATCATGTCAATTTTATTGGTAGAAATAAATTTTGCAATGGGAAGGGGAAAAAAAGAAGAAAAGCTGCTGGGAGGAATCAGATTTGAAAAAGAGAAGAGATTTTTGATGAAAAATGAGGAAGAGCTTGCCATAAGCGAAACTCTTACTTTTATACTTCCTTATTAATAATAATTTTGCATGGTTTAGTTCCTTTTAAAAATAGTGTTCTTTTAACCATGTTTTTTCGATTTTCATTTCTTAATCTCAGTTGGATTATCAATTTTCATTCTTTTAATCCATTCCTTTTTAAGTTTCATACTTTGCTCTAAGTTTGTGATACTATTGTTTTGTACTACAAATCTTGTAAATTTGTAAATAACGGAAATACCTTAATTTTTTATTAAAAAATTTCTAGAATATTAGATTGGTCAGTTCCATGTTTATGCATATGAGAGGTTTTCATTTTAGTATAAAGTTATTTACTAAATTTTTTGTGTTAATGTTATATGGTAATTTTTGGATCTATTAACTTAGGGAGATAACAAAAGAATAAGCTCATAAAAGACACCTATTTAATTTTGTAAATACGCCAAGATTCACACTGCCCTTTATGAGTCCTAATTGTTATACAGGTTATCTAAGTCAAGTTTTATACTAAAAAAATGATAACAATAATATTAACAAAACAAATAAGTTTGTTTTATTCAAAAAAAAAATTTCGATGAATATTATATCCATTGGACCCTTCTGAATGCAATGTGGTAGCTAGTGGTGAGGATATCGGCCTTCCATCCGAAAGGGTGGGGTTCGATTCCCAATGCCGCCAGAGACCCACCGAGTACATGCGATATAAGTGCTCGTTAAATCTGTGGAATCGAAAGTCTTGTGGTCTGTCGTTGAGCAGTTACCATGGGTGCAATGGTCTGGAGAAAATTTCCTCCCCCTTCAGATCAATGCCAAAGAGTAGATCCTCTGGTGCTGCCATCTATCGGAGGATTTGAAGAGCAAAATTCGTACTTTCACCTTCATGGTGCTCTGATTAAACGAAAGACGCTCCCAATTGACTTAAATTCGCATAGCCAAGGCATAGCGATCTTGGCTTGTCCAAGTGTCATTAGTAACAACAATAATTATTCAAAACTTAAAAATTTTTGTCGAAATTTCAGTGTTTTGAGAAATTTTTAATTCTTTATAAGAGATTATTTTCATTTAACAAGCAGTATTTCGTTCATATTTTTAATTTCCTGTTGTGATAAAAAAATTATCAATCTTATTTTGACTGTAATAAAGTAGTAAAAAATTATTCACAAAAGAAGAAGTGTTATTATTTCATATAACTGAAATATTATTAATGGAAACTTGCAAGAATTTAAACGTGGTAATAATAACAGAAAAGTCAGATTTTTTACTTAAGTTGTCAAGAAACAATATAGAAAGATCAGTTTCAGTTGTTATTGAGACTTTGTGAATTATATTATCCATTGTAACAAAATAAAAATAAAACCCTTGTATTTTTTTTTATCTCAGGCTTTATTGTAGCCTTTCAGTCTACTGTCGCGTTACACTCGTGAGAAAATTCCAGCTGAAACGTGTTTCATATTAGCTGTTCCCTTTGTCCAAAATATTGTGTCCAGCACCAGACTGACCTTTAAAGAAAGGAAAATTTTTCTTAAAATAGCACTACAGTCAGCTGCGTAGGAAATTGTCTTTTTGGAATTAAAATGGAGGGGATCGAGAACTGATTACCTTCAAAATCTTGGAAAATGCATAAACTTTCTTTCCTTTTTATTGTTAACACGGTTAATATTTCGTTTCTTCCAAAACATCGCTTCTCATCGGAAACAAAGAACTAAATTTTTGAAAATCTGGAGTTTTGACATTTACCGTAAGTTATGTATTTTTTCTATCTACTATGTATCCTTTCGATTTGAATATTTTATATTTTTGCTGGTATAAATATTTACTAACATATGTTTCCAGAGTTTTGAAAATTAAATATTAAATTACTTATTAGTTAAACTAGTCATTTAAAAGTAATTTATTTAATGTTTAAATGTTTTTGCTTGGATAAATAATTTTAATTTGACTCGTAATTTTGTTGGCTTTACATTAACACCTTATACTGAAAATTCTAATGGTATAAGTTAAAAATCTATAAATGTTTTTTTTTTCCTCTTTTAAAATGTTTTTTTTTTTTTCCTTTTTTTTAAAATATACAGAATATTTTTCTTAATTAGTTCAATTTATATAAAACAAATCTTTTAACTTGAAAAATTCCTTTAAGAAATTTATAAAGAAATCGTACACACACATTTCTCATTCTACGTTGTAAAATTTTAAAAATAAGATCGTCTTTAAATGATATAAAATTATTGAAAGAAAAAAATTTTTATGCCATTGTATGAACAGCATTTCCAAAATGATTCTTAATAGAAATAAATTTTGATTTTAATAAAAATTAGCCCTTATTTTGATAATAAAATATATTTTAATATCTTAAAAAAACAGTTTTATTAAATGCCTTAAAAATACGAAGAAAATTTTCTCTACTATGATAACTGATTAAGAAAACTCTTTAAATAAAATTAGATGATATAAGTTAAAATATATTTTTTATCTCAGCACTTGTGTAATTCTTTATAATAATTTAAATCAATGAAAAATTGGAAAGAACAATCTAGAGTGCATCAGTTTTGAGAAAAAATTTATTTTTAATAAAATATATATTGTTTGGCTGAAAATTTCTGATTTTATTAAATTTACATAATTTTACTTGAATTTATATGTATTTTGAAAGAAATTATTTTAATTTTTGATTTGAGAAATTTGCAAAATATTTTCATTGTCTGTATTAGCATTCCCTTGCTCATATCAAATTTGCATTATAATGCTATGGTATAATTTAGTTATTTGAACTGAAATCACATAAAGACTTATTAAAACAAAAATTGTCTAATTTTGGAATCAGAAAAATTGGTTTTATGGTATAAAAGTGAAATATTGATAAATTTATCAATATTACATTTTGTGATTTAAATTCTTTACTATAAAAATTATTTTGGTTTAAATTAATGGTCTGAATGATATAATTTATAAAGCTATTTTAAATACGAAATTTCCCATTAAGTTAATGTTGTTTTTTACTGAAATTTTTTGAAATAAAAAAATGATATAAAATTTTCAGTTTAATCTGTGGAAAATGAAATGTTTAAAAAGATATCATTGTGAAAAGTCAGGTGAGTTGATCCTAAATTAGGAGTGTAAAGTGTTATTCAATTATTATTTTGCAAAATAAATAGCTAAAGTTTGTAAAGTTAGTAATATTATAGAATTTTTGAAAATTTGTTAAGATAAGTTACACCATATGTTCAACAACTAATGATCAACAATTTGTACAGTCTTTCATAAATAAGATAATGCACAATTAATAGGGAATAAAAATGTTTAGTTGCTTCAATTGGTTAACAAGCTAGAAAAAATACATTTAAAAATTTTTAAGACATTGTTGTGGAAATGTTAAATTATATTAAAATGAATTTTCTTGAAAGTTAAAAACTAATTGATAAATAAATATCCCAACTTCAAAATTGTAATATCCAGATGATGGCCTACAGGGCCCATATCTGTTTTCCTAACCGAGGGCCTATGGGATGCGAAGCACATATCCCGGTTAGGTGGTCAGCCCAAAGCGAAATTCTCGGTGTTTAGTTCCCAAGCATGCTTGGTTCTCAGTTAATCGACTCACTGAAAGGTTGAGTTGACCTAGCCTGAGAATCGAACCTCGGACCTGTGCCTTGGGAGCGCTAAGTCACCATGCTTAAAAAATGTAAAAGTTTGCGTGAATTTTTTCATACATATTTCCATTGAACAGAACTCTTTAGAGAAATATGGGACTGAAAGATGTTACTCAGCAGTAGAAAAGAAATTAAACCTAAAACTCCATTAGAATTCCAACCTGCCTTATCTCGTATGGTGAAAAGATAGAGAGACGAGGTTGCCATTCAAATACTTTTAACTAAATCTACATCAATTGCAAGCTGTGAACGTTCATTCAGCAAAATAAAATTAGTTTTGACTTATTTATGATCCACCATGAGTCAAAACCGTCTAAGTTTTTATCTTAATTATAGAAGATTTAACAATCTTTAGTATAGAAAAAGGAAAATTTGAAATGATCAACTTTGATGCAGTATTTGAGAGATCAATTCGCTTCAGTAAATGCAAGAAAAATGTGAAAAGTGTAGTATATTAGATTGCAAATAATAACATCTGCTTATATCTATATGTAACAAATTATTTAATATAAAAAAATTTGAGGATTTTAAAATATAATTGTATTTATAAAATCAATAATATCTTTTTATAAATAATTCTAAATCACATAAGTCCGATTATTCTAATGACACTTTTCTGAATCCAATATAAATGTTTTTTTTTAAAAATTAGAATTTAAATTTGTTTAAATTTAAAGCTCAACCTGAGACTTTAAATTAATAGATTTTCGATTATTTTATAGTAGGTACAATATTCTGTTATTATTTATATTGTATTCTTATTATAATTATACTTTATTTATTATAATGTATTATATATATATATATATATATATATATATATATATATATATATGTATAGATATATAATATTTATTATTATTATTAATATATATCTCTTATTACTTAATGCATTTTTTATTCCCATATTTATATTGCATTACTATTTTTTTTCAAGGGGGCGCCAAAAAATGTATCGTACCCGGTCCCCAATTATACTCACTACGCCACTGATAAGAATTTATTTTCCTTAAACAGTTTTAAAATAATGGTCATGCCGTAAACATTTATTTATCATTCTAATTCAACTTAGCATATTTTAAATCTTGTGAACTGAAAGCATTGGTTAATCATAGTTGGGGGAATTTTGTAAATATGTATATTGGGGCAAATGAAATATTAATTTTCGAAAATGATGTATTGTATTGTTTTTTCCCCTATTAGATAATTTTCCATAACTGTCCTTAAATATCTCTTTACATTATTCTGTTGTTGTTGTTACTTAAGACACTTGGACAAGCCAAGATCGCTATGCCTTGGCAATGCGAATTTAAGTCAATAGGGAGCGTCTTTCGTTTTAATCAGAGCACCATGAAGGTGAAAGTACAATTTTGCTCTTTTTTAAATCCTCCGATAGATGGCACTACTAGAGAATCCACTCCCTCAATTTTGACATTGATCAGAAAAGGGGAGGAAAATTTCTTCAGACCATTGCACCCATGGTAGCAGCTCAACGACCGACCATAGGACTTTCGATTCCACAGATTTAATGAGCTAATTTATTCTAATAACATGTCCAACCCAATTGAGACGGCTTACTTTAATGTGATGTACAACGTCTGGCTCCTTGTACATTCGATAGATTTCTGTATTGTATCTTCTGCACCAGACACCGTTTTCCTTCGTACCTCCAAAGATACTTCTTAAAATTCTGCGTTCAAATAGGCCCAACAGCCTCTCCTTTCTTACAGTCAAAGTCCAAGTTTCTGAGGCATAGATCAAAATGGGACGGATAAGCGTTCTATAAATCTGTAACTTAGTTTTTCGTGATAGAAATTTAGTTTTTAATACATGTCTTAGGACAAAAAAGGCTTTGTTAGCTACAGTTAAACGTCTTCTTACCTCTGGGAGAATGTCATTATTTTTGTTAACCATTGAGCAAAGTTAGATAAATTCATCAACTGTTTCAAATTCATAATCACCAATGAGTAGATGAGTTTGGGTAAATTGGGTTTAGTTACAAGGAAATATTTAGTTTTATTTTGATTAACAACAAGCCCTGCCGGCCTGGCTTCCCTCTCAATAGCCTCAAAGGCTTATCATTTTCACTTACCGACAAATAAAACAACACGGAACAATTAGTAGTTATAAGTATTTTTTTTAATTTAATTTGTAGGAGCCATCCTACTAATTAAAGAATTGGTAAAAGACTGTAACTTAACAATAATTAAATTTATTTAAATATAACAAAAAAAAACATTTAAAAAAATAAAGGAAAACTGACAGCAAACCCCTGCCTGTTACCTTCCACAGTTACAGCTACTCTCTTGTTGTTGTTACTAATGATACTTGGACTAGCCATGCTCGCTATGCCTCGGCTACGCGAATTTAAGTCAATAGTCTTTCGTTTTAATCAGAGCACCATGGAGGAGAAAGTACGACTTTTGCTTTTCAAGTCCTCCAATAGATGGCAGCACCAGATGATCTACTCCCTCAATTTTGACATTGATCTGAAGGGGGAGTAAATTTCTCCAGACTATTGCACCCATGGTAACTGCTCAACGACCGACCAAAGGATTTTGGATTCCACAGATTTAACGAGCACGTATATCGCATGTACTCGGTAAGTCTTTGGCGGCATTGGGAATCGAACCCCACCCTTCCGGATGGAAGGCCAATACCCTAACCACTAGGCTACCACGGCCCGACATTATTCTTTAGTGCTTATACAGAAGACGCGTCCTTAAGGGCCATGAAGCTTTTTGTCGGGCCAAAAATATTACAAAATAGTTTAATTGTCACTTATAATTTTCCTTAAATGAAATAAAAGAAATATTTATCTCTTTTTCCAATGTTATTTAATATATACTTTTAAATTTCATACAATTATCCAATATTTCAAATTTGAATGGCATAAAATATAACGGTACTTTTCCATTGTACTCCCGCTTATGATCCTAAGGAAATGACATATTTCTTACGGAAAAGCGAAAATAATGTAACATAAATATGTTTATTTTAATTTCTCAAAATTTTATTTGAAATCAAATTTATTCCAATCGAATTGCTTGCATTTTTTTGTGCAGAAATTGACTAGAGTGATAAACAAAGTTAAAGCCAGTTGGTGCAAAAGATGGCTTAGTGATATAATTTTCTCAGTTAAAAGGAGCATTGCGGTTACAAATTCCCAAGGGCAAAAAACAGCCAAATATAGTAAAATTTAATTTTGTTTCATTAAAAAAAAAGTATCATTACGTTATACCTACACAATCGATTATCAATGCAATTGCTAAGCAGTTTCCACCAAAAGTAAGCATTGTCATTTAAATAAATTTTGTTAGTAAGAGATCATTATTTAGTTCATAAAATACAAATATAAAATGTTTGTTTAGCTTTTAGTAGTTTCTAAAAATGTAAACCTTTTTCAAATGGAATATTTAGAGCAGTAATTTATGACTTTTTCTTTCCGTTTACGGTGATTATCGTACGGAGATATAATGGAAAAGTACCAATATGAATCGATATCGTAAAAATATACGACACAGTTGCAGTATAATCAAGGATGCCAAATTCTGAACTTTTTTAGCGATGAAGAAATGCTACCAATATGACGTATTGTGACGTGTAAGATGACGCAAATACTAGGGTTGCCAAAATAGAATTTTCTGCATAATTCTTATAGGTCTCTGTTACAATTCGTTAGCGCTGCAGATGATTGGTGTAAAATTTGCGGACGTCTTAGAAGACTACAGCTTTACAGAGAAAAAAAGAGACTGACTTTGTGTTTCTATGCGATTACTTTTATTATACTGTTTATTACAATCTTCATATCTATGACGTAATAAAAACCAGGTTGCCAGATATAATCAAAAATCCACCAAAAAAAAAAAAAAAAACACCAAACTCGAAATTTGGCATCTGTGCCAAATATACTTTTTAAATATGGGGCAAGAAATCATAAATTTGCTTAGGTAATCTATTGAAACAATCTTATAATATATTGAACTATAGCGAAAAATTTTATCACTTGGGCTTCATATATGATTATTACCTTCAGCAGTTCAACACACATAGTAACGTCATACTAGGGTCACTCTGAAATTTTTGAGATACAACTAGGTTTTTAAAGTTATACTTACACAATTTTAGGTGTGTTCAAAGTAGTCTCCTCCAGCATCAATGCACTTTTGTGGACGAATTTTCCTCGGATTAAATGCCTCAAGCCATTCATTTCTTCGAATAGATGAAAAAAATCCATTTATAGCCACATCAATCTCTTCTTCTGAATGAAAACGACGTCCACGTAAGTTCTTTTTTAGATTAAAGAATAACCGAAATTCGCACATAGCTAGATCAGGTGAATACGGCGGATGTTCGATCACTTTAATTTATTTTTGCTTAAGAAACTCAACTGTTAATTCGGCTGTATGTGAAGATGCATTGTAATGGTGAAGCATTAGCCCTCTAACATTCAGTTCTTGTAGCATTTCTGGAAGACATTTAGTGGTATACCAGTTTGCTGTTACTGTCTTCTGTCCTTCCAACTTGATGGCTTTGACCCGTCCCGTACTTCTGAAGAAAACGGCATGTATCACTTTATTTCAGTGCGCGTTGTTTTTTCACCATTGTCGGCGTGGAATCATCTTCAAAGACTCATACTTTGCTTTCTTGACGTGTTGGAACGTCAAAAAACGGTATGTACGTTTCTTCACCTGTTACAATTTTAGAAATGATGCGGTGGCCACCATCATTCAGCATTAGAAGATATATAAGAGTTTCTTTACTGATTCTGACACGCTCCTCTTTTTGATGCTCAGTTAGATTATTGGTAACCCAACGGCAAACTACTTTTTTCATATGTAATTCTTCATGAATGATTTTGTGTATGGTTGCGGATCCAATGTTAAGTTCCTTCTATATCATTTGATAAGGTACAGCGATCATCATCCATTAACATTTTTCGTATGGTAGACACATTATCCGGGATTATTGCCGACGGCGGCCTTCCTGTGTGTTCTTCATCCTGAAGAAAATTGCGACCTCTTCTAAATTCTCTAAACCATCTGAATACAGTAGCACGAGCTGGAGATTCATCACCCAATGCTAATTGCAAAAGTTGAACGCGTTCTTCTTGATTTAATCCTGCTTTGAAATCGTAGAAAATCATAGCACGAAAATGTTCACGCGTCAACTCCATTTTCTCTTCTGTTTAAAATTTACTCCACGCTAAACAAGTTGAAGTAAGCCAGTAAAAAATCATCTTCTGAGTTAAAATACTTTGTACTTTAAAATTAAACCGTTATTTTTATTTTGTAAATTCTCCTCTGCGTATATCTCAAAAATTTCAGAGTAACCCTTGTATAACTTTATTTTATCACATTGCTTCAAAAATGCTTTTCTTCACATAAGTGAGAAATCACGGTAAGAAATCTGAATAGAGATGTGGCATTTATTTTCTTTACTTAGCACATCGAAAAGATGCGCGTTTAGTTATACAATGATTACGTAATTCACGATTTGATTATCTATAAAGTGACTTAAATAAATGATGGTGGAATTAATGCAATGAAAAGAAAAAACACACACATAGAACCCTTGAAACAATGGATCACGATAAAAATCTACAGTTCACTTTTTTTTATAAAGAGAATATGATTAAATAAGCGGAACACGCAATGAGAAGGAGGAAAGAAGTTTGTGAGAACCTTTATGTAATTCTAACGGAAATATCTCATTCAAAATTAAACTTTTTTTTATCTTTGAGCTGGCACTGATAATGGCGTCAGAAGGAATTGTTTTTCTCATAAAAACGATTGCTTTTTCTATTTAAGAGCTGTTGAATATTCAGAACATAGATCTTAACTTGTATTCAACATGGAATATACTGTAGCGTTAGCGATTGTTACTCTTACAGTTTTTGTGATATATTGGTTAAATGGAAATAAACCCAGAAAATTTCCACCGGGACCATGGGGTGTACCTCTGATTGGTTACATTCCATTTATGAGTACAAAGCCGTATATTGATTTTCAGAGATTGGCGAAAAAATACGGACCCATTTACAGGTACAATCTTTATACTTGCTTTTTAAATCCAATTAGCTTTTATATAACAACTTATATTAATATGCAAATATTTCCATAAGCTTTTTTGTATGTACTACACATCTTACTATAAATGATTTCATATGGTTTATTCGAAATAAATGTGATTTTAGATTTCTATCTATTTTTGAAAATTTAAGGCAATGTTCTGTATAACTGTAAATTACTTTTTTAGATGAACAAGAAATATTGAATATTGAGGGCGAGGAGAATTTTTGAAAATGTATTATCTATTGTTTAATACTTGTCATTGATTAAAAAAATAAAGCTAATAATTACTTTTAAAAAAATTTTATTATTAACGAGTTTTAATAAAATATAATATATTTATATTTATCAAATTATAAATAATAACTATCAATGTTACGCCCAAATATTTATAGATTAAGAATTTTTTTAATGAATGAAATCTGTAGAAGGAAACTTTTTTAAAAAAATTTTTTTACCATGAATTAATTGTATGATGAAAACTCATTTATATATATATATATATATATATATATATATATATATATATATATATATATATATATATATATATATATATATATATATATATATATATATATATATATATATATATATATATATATATATATATATATATATATATATATATATATAAGTTAGAAATTTCAGATTAAAACGAAAATATTATTATATAAAAAAATATTCAACTTTATCTACCGCAAAACTTTATGGATAATTATAATTTTAAACAAATTTTTTCACTGCTATTGAGTTGTTCGGAAAGTAATTTCATTTTTTCCCAACAGAGGATTTAATTGTATTTTTTGCACTCTCAACTTTACAATTAAGCCGTATAGTTATTATATGCTTTGAGCGCTCATATAACAAGGCTTGTGTGTTAAAAGTTCCAATTAATTCTACGCAGTAATTTTTGGTTGGTGCCCTTTTAAATATGGAGAGCGATAAGCAGCATTTTCTTTTCGACATATCTTACTGTTTTACTACAGAAAGGGTAAAAATGCTGTTCAAGTCAGAAATAAATTGACCGATGTGTATGAAGAAGGTTTGTTGACAGTGCGCCAGTGCCAGAATTGGTTCGCTAAACTTCGATCCGGCAATTTTGATGTCGAAGATGCACCACGTTCGGGAAGGCCGGTTGAAGCTGATAAAGACGCGATAAAGGCATTAGTTGATGCGAACCGGCGAATAACAACAGTTTATGACCATTTGAAAGGCCTGGGATTATCCTCGAAGCTCGATGAATGGTTTCCCTATGTTCTCAAACAGAGAAATCTGTGTTGCAACATTGACGTCTGCGATTCGCTTCTCAAACGTCACGAAAATGTTCTGGCTTGAACAAAAACTACCTCGATCAGTTTTTTTGGTAGCAAAGACCAAAATTTTTATGAGCGTGGAATTATGCTACTACCAGAAACATGGCAAAAGGTGTTGGACCAGAACGGCCAATATATAATTTAATAAAGTATTTGTTTATTATACGAAAACTGAAGCGCATCATCACTGGGGATGAAATATGGGTTGTATACAACAACGTCAAACGCAAGAAGTCATGGAGCAATAATAGGTGAACCGGCTGAAACCATTTCCAAACCGATATTCACCAAAAAAAGGTGATACTGTCTGTTTGGTGGGATTTTAAAGAAATCGTTTTTTTATATCTTTTACCGGATAACACAAAGATTAATTCGGAAGTATACTGTCATCAGCTTGACAAACTGAATGATGCACTTCAACAGAAAAGGCCAGAACTCATCAACAGGAGAGGTGTAGTGTTTCACCAAAACAATGCAAGACTTCACTCAAGTTTGGTCACTCGCCAAAAGCTTTCACAGTTTGAATGGGATACACTGCCACACCCAACATATTCACCAGACCTGGCACCATCGGATTATTATTTGTTCCGGTCACTTCAAAATATTTTAGACGGTAAAACTTTCACCTCAAATGAGGAGGTCAAAAACCACCTCGATCAGTTTTTTGCCAGCAAAGACTAAAAATTTTATGAGCGTGGAATTATGCTACTACCAGAAAGATGGTAAAAGGTGTTGGACCAGAACGGCCAATATATAATTTAATAAAGTATTTGTTTTTCATACGAAAACTGGCTTTCATTTCCACAAAAAAAACCAAATTACTTTCTTAACAACCCAATACAATATAAATTTTTTCTTTCACCGTAAATAGTAAAGACTATTGTTCTAGCAAGTAAAAACACTGAAGTCTGAATTTTCCGTTTAAAAAATATATTTAAGTTTAAAAAAAAATTGCTTTGTGCAGTTATTCCTTGTATGCACTTCTGAGGAAGGCAAAGGCCCACCTGGGCTGTCAGGCCCATGAAGAAGAAGAAAATACAACAACGCGTGCGTCCAGTGGCTACACGAAGATCACCGCTTACCTAAAAAAAAAAAAACGCTTGCCGACCAACTTGTCTAGTGGTCAGCGTGCCTGACTAAGGATAAGGAGGTCCTGGGTTCGAATCCCGGTTCAGGCATGGATGTACTTTCTCTTCCTATCTATTCTGTCTTTGTCCTTTCCTTGTATGAATGAGGTGTGAATTGTTGCCTACCCTATAAACGGGCACCTATAGCATGTGTGAAGAGCAAAGCCGTATTTTCACCTTCATGGTGCTCTGATTAAAAACGAAAGACTCTCCCAATCGACTTAAATCGCATAGCATTGCGAGCTTGGCTTGTCCAAGTGTCATTAGTAAACAACAACGCATAGTCACTGAAATAGTATCACGTGGCACTAGCAGGACTTCATTAACTCAAATAATCTAAATGCTTGCAAAGAGAATGATAATTTGCTTTAGACCAAAAGGCAACAGTAGTTCACGAATTATACAATTTGAACTGTTGCCCTTTTGCTAAATTGTATCGTGACTGTAATAATGGCCTCAGGCGGCATGGAAATAGGGATGAAAGATGCGCCTTCAATGTGAGGGTAAAAATTATTTGTTATAATTCATAATCACTGACTGCTTTGCTACAACTGAATAACTTTTTGAATGAAAAAGTAGATTCTTCAAATTGGTATTTAAGAAGACAAAGCAAGCCACCTGGTTCTATATGGAGATCCAAAGCTAGATATTAGCAAATGTTCACGATAATGTATTTCGATCATTGTTTTAACACTTATTTACTAATTAAAATAATGGTCTGGCCATATAATTTTCCTCTCATATGGATAAAGTATTACCTTCAATCTTCAATCATAAATATAAGCGACTGTGATTTATAATTAAGTCTGAATATTTCCAATACAGAAAAATAACTATCGCGTCTTTTCTGTGAAAATGCTATTCAACAGAAAAGACTTAAAGGGAATAAATAGTGAATTCCGCATACCATAATACATAGTTAATTATCAGTTGTTCAAATAAATAAGTAAAATTTATAATATAAATTCCCATTTTATTGAAAAAAAAGTATTTGAATAGAATATCTACACACATTAGATATTTTTTATAACTCACGTGTATTATCTTTGATTACGATAAGTAACTTTTTTTTTACAGAATAACATATTCCTTTAGCAAAATTGTTAGGAAAGTTATGATAAATGTTTCGTTTCATTTAGCGAATTATTTCGAGTTGTTTTAATTTAAGCTTGGAATGTAACTGCATATTTACACTATGTTTTTATCTTAGAAAATCATTAAGAATAATTATGCTTTGAACTGAATCACTGCTGCCCAACTTGTCTAGTGGTCAGCGTGTCTGACTGCGGATAGGTCCTGGGTTCGAATCGCATTTCAGGCATGGATGTACTTTCTCTCTCTATCTATCCTGTATTTGTGCTTTCCTTGTATGAATGTGGAGTAATTAGTTGCCTACCCTATAAACGGGTAGCTATAGCATATGTGTACTGAAGAAGTCGGACTCCACACCAAAATATGGTTCAGTTGGAAAAGTGGAGCAGCGCACCCCATATTGCCAGCCTGGCTGGCACACGACAACAACAACAACGTGATATTAATGCGTTGATTTCTGGAGTCTTCAGCTAGAATCATGCAATAACATTCTGAGGCTTTCAGTTATACGTAGCTATTGTGAAAACTTTATCTGTTTTTATAGTCCAATAAATTATTTCTGTTACATCTATATAATAAATACTATCTGTTAAAATTATTAAATTATTTATGAAGTCTATGTTATCGTTGAAAGTAACAAAAAGTCCAAACATAAGCTCAAAGATATTTGACCTCATACACAAAGACAGAGCAGGACAATCCAGATTCCAAAAGGAAAAAAGAACTCCGCCAATGTAAATTTTTCATTCATGGGGTTCAAATAGGAGTATGGGGTAAGTTTTAAGCCATGTACTTTTCAGATTAGAAGTTACAACGTGAATCCCAAATAGCTCTCTCTTACAACCAAATAGCTTATAATCAAATAGCTCTGATAACACTAATGGAGAATATGCGGAGATCTGATTTAAGAACAAATAGATAGAAATAGACAGTATACAAATCAAATATACCAACAGCAATATCCAATTAGTCTCTATCCATATCACACATTCGTAAAGATCCACCGACGATTACAGCCACAGGATTGTTTGAAGTAAATAGCAATGTTTGAAGTAAGGCAATAGCCGCAGTTCGCTCACTGGAAATGTAAGAACTTGTTATGAAAATATTTAACACTTTTCTGCCTTCAAGTACACGAACAGTATTGGATTAACGGGATTCGTCATAGAGAGAAAAAGATTTCTCATGATGAAAATAATCACCCCTTCCATCTGCTTGTATACAGATCTTAACCGAAGCTGATTTTCTTTTTCAGTTACAAGTTGTGTGTGTGTGTCCAGGCGATAATTAATTTAAACCAATAATTTACATTTTCTGTCCCTAATTTATTCTCAAATTACGTCATTTTAAGCAGGAAATTTAGATCAACACACACAATATGGACACAATTGTATGTGTTGATCAAGTTTGTGTATTTTGAAAATGCAGTGTAATTTATACTAAAAAATTAAGCAAGGCTAATCGAGTATCTCTTATAAGGACTAAACCTTCGGCAAGACATATTTATATCACTTCTTTACAATTAAGAAAATTTAACGAGGCATAACATTTTTGTTAGTAAATTGGAAACTTTTGACATTGCTGATTTTAAGTGTCAGACTGAAATAATATGCTAATATAAATGTGTAGAAATAACGACAGTAGAAATATACTCACATTGTCCAACCTTCAGGAGCTTTTATGGACTTTATTCATTTGACAAGCTGTCCTGCGCTTTCTCTTTTGAACTGTTTACCCGACAATTTTCACAGTAAGGCTAATTTTTATTGGGCTGCCAGAGGACTCATGGCCTATAAGGCCGCTGTCTCGACGTAAGATATAAAAAAAAAACATTGTCCAGCCTTTGGTACATTGATTAGATTTCAAATATTCATTTATTTTTAAAACACACAAACATTATGCTGAAATATCATGCAAATTGTATTTAAAGTTGTTACAATATTATTAAAATTAAAGTTAGTTAATTATTTTATTAAAATTAAAGTTAATTACTGATTTTAGTGTTTAGCCATGAGTCATATCTTGTTGTCAGTGTTGCGTGTTAAACTAATATAATAAATTTAAAGCAACCGGCGTTCACTAGAATATATTTCGAGCCATTAGTGTCTCTGCGTAATTTTTAAATACATGTTTAATAAATGATATCTTATCAATTCTAAATTTCAGTGTAAAGCTTGGGAGTCAGAATGTAATTGTGCTCAGTGATTACAAACACACCAAAGAAGCATTTGCTCAAGATGCCTTCATGGGACGACCCCCCGAGCAGCCCTTTGAAGTTACCAAAGAAACATTTGGTAAATATTTCTGGAAGATATCATCTAGTACAACATTAATTGTTTCGACTATAATTGCACAATTCTGTAAATAGTTTCTCTCTCCCTCATTTCCTATGTATTACCAATATATTTTTTAAAGATTTATATAAATTACCAGAAATCATCATTTGTAATAAGTGCTAAAATCAATTCTATTATAAATTTCATTTTAATAGCACAGGCTAACTAACCACAATTTCGCTTGAACAAAAATCGCAATTTTATGGATTTATTATGTGATTTCGAATCGCAATAAATTCTTTGTTGTATTATTGGAAAAACATTAACATAAGAGTCTGGATATGCAATTTTTTGCTTGGGGATTTATTTCGTGCATTCGTTTTACAAATTACAGTACGTATTAAATTACGTTAAAATTAAGTATTAAATTAAATTACACAGCACATTTTGTTTCTTTATTTAAAAATTGTTTTGTCTTCATATGATTTAAATAATTTCATCGAAAAAAACTAGCTGTTTATATGATGAAAATAACAAATTTTCATGCTTCATACATAATTTCCTGCTTTTTTTCGTGATATTTTGTTAATAAATGCAAAAACCATCATGATCACCCATGAATGTGAATAAAGCTACTTTTGTTTGTTACATATTGACCATGCCTTCAGCAAAATTTTATGGGCGCCTGTTTAAATTTTTAATCCAAAAATGCTTTCCAGTGACTGCATATTGGTACATTATTATATAGCTTTTTCGAGAAAATAATATCTGAAGCATACGAAAAAATATTTCATTGAAACTTTAGGATTATCCTAGGATCACACTGGTGACTATTCAAAACAGAATATTTAAATTTTATTTTCTAATAAAAAATTTATTTCTGGCTTAATTATTTATAGCTGAACTTGGGAAATTTTTGTTCTTCACACCAACAATGGTATTAATGCTCTAGAATCCATGCATTTATATGAAACCAATTTTCAACTCGCAATTTTTTCCCCATACAGGATATGCTGTAGTCCCAAGAAATGCTATCTTCAGATTTGTGCAATTTCATTAGGAGTAAAAATTTTCAAAATTTGAACCCTAAATTTTTTTGTTAGAATTTCAAAATTATAATTATCTGATAAGTTTCATTTGTGGGGTAAACTTCCAAAATCCACAAAGCTGATGATTTGTTTATCGCTCAACGGTTATTTTTTGCACACGAGGGCTAATTAGACCGGGACCTAGTGTTTAAAGTGGATTCCGAACCACTACAATCATCCACGCCCAAGGTGGGATTCGAATCCACGAACTGTTGAACCGAAGGCAAGAGTGCTAACCATTTGGCTGCCAACTTGGCTCCACAAAGCTGAAGCACATGTCTTTTATACGAAACTGAAACAAACGGAAAGCTATTTTTAGGCACTCTTACAAGAAAAAAACAATACATGATCAAATAATGCTATTTGATCATGGTGTGTGGGCCTTTTATTAGTTCCTTAAAGGAACACTATTTATAAGCTCTCTTTGTGAATTACGTTTCTTCATAAATCTTAGTTGACATTATTGGTTTCTTTTCGTGTGGCAAAACCGTTAATGGCACTTTCTACTTAAAGGGCCAGAAACAATTGCAAGAATTTATTTTAAAAATGATAAAGCAGTTTCAATTTTTAAAGAATCAACAAGGAAGAAAATAATTGTGACTTTACACATCGATGCACAAAACTACATTAATTGAATGTGATAGTTTAAGAAATTATGGACAGGATTGGAATTTTTATTCATCCATCTTTTTTTCATATCTTATTCTTCAGACATGGGTGATTCATTAATTATCCTTTGCACTATACTCTATTGATGAAAGAGAGTTCCTTGATTCCATAGAATTCGAAACACAAAATCGACCCTTTATTCTAATCAGTAATATTAACGAATTGATTCAACAATACTTGAAAAACGAGTTGTTATGTTAAGAAAGGTATTCACAAAAAATAGAGACAATTTTCTTGTGAACAATGAAATAAAAGCATACTTTAAAAAAAAAATATTACAGGCAATGCCTCCTTTACTTCAAATCACAGTAATTTCTTACATTAAAAAATTTGGCATACCTGCTCACACAAGCTTCAGAATTCCTATTAAATATACTTTAACCTCAAGTTCATTAAATAAAGTTGTTTTTTAGTGTACTCTCCATCTCTTCAATATTTGTAAAACGCTTATCTCAACCAAAAACTTCTACATCATAAGTAAACGGTGAAACTGCTGGAAACAAAGTCAGAATTTTCTAAACTTTCCTCACAAATTGATCCAGCATTACGTTACTTACGGCAGCAATGTGAGGGTGGGAAGAAATTGTGTGTGTGAAAAAACTTATTTCATCCAGAAATTCTTCTTAACTTCTGTTTTGAACGACTCGTTGTAATTTTCATATCGTCTTACGATTATGTGAATTCTGAATCTCGCGTAATTAGATACTAAAATTATTTATCCTTTATTACGTAGGAAGTAATTAAACGAAGTAGAAAAAGGGAAAAAGGTAACTTCACGTACGAAATAGAATAGTGTTCTTCCTATAAATATTGTGCTTTATAAATAAATATATATATATATAATCATAACTGTGTGCGTGATTCAGTACCAGGTTGTGAGGATATTGTAACACACAAGGATGCTTACTTTAATAAATAAAGTAAGTTTTTTAGCATTCAAAACTATGTTTGTAAATGTTTTTTTTTTTTTTTTTTTTTTTTTTTAACATTTGATAGAAAATTTCTTTGGACGACTGTAATTTTATTTCTTACGCCATGTAATCGTTTCATTTACTCTCAGATCTATAAAATAACTTACTTATTTACTCTTAATTTTAATTCATTTGTTTTTTTCTAAAAAGTTTTCATAAGCATTTTATTTTTGACTTATTTCTTTTATTTCAATACTTTTCATGGTTTTTTTTGTCGCTCAACGGTCATTTTTTGCACACGATGGATAATTAGACCGGTACCTACGGTTTAAAGTGGATTCCGAACCACTACAAACATCCATGCCCAAGGTGAGATTCGAACCCACGAACTGTTGAACTGGAGGCAAGATCGCTAAACATTCGGCTGCCAGCTCTCGGCTCATGGTTTTTCTAACTTTTTAAAATCAATATTTCACTTCAGTAATTGATATAGTTGTGAATTACAGGCTCTGTTCTATATTCTACTCTACTGAGCTCCAGTAACTCAGTAGCTTCACGCCGCTTCCCGTAAGCTCAGCAAAGTGAAGCATCATTTGCCGCGGGCAGTGGTTGGGAGGGTGACCACGGTGTACTCTCCTTCACTGGGTTGCTGGAACTCTGTGGGTTGGGGACGTGTCCACGTTAATATGTGACGTCCAAAGTCCTTCCACTGGTGTGGAGAGGAGGGTGCCAGCTCAGGTATGGCCTCGTCACCTGACCGTGGTTCAAAATTACGAGGCACCTTAAAAAGAGCAAAGTCGTACTTTCACCTTCGTGGTGCTCTGATCCAAACGAATGACAAAAGTGAGCTTGGCTTGTCCAAGTGTCATAGGAAAACAACAACAACAACGCTAGTTTTAAGAGATTTGTTTTCAGGAAAGTACAATACATTTTCCCATTGAATCCTCTAAAATGTAATCAATTTCAAGTCATACCGATATGCAGAGAAAAATTATGAGAATACTTTATAGAAGACTCTTTTTTTCCCTTGGTTTTGAGGAAAAATTTTTATAAAAAATAATTGAAAACAAATAATTCTTGCTTTGGATTTCTCTATTCAAGTCAATGTGTTCAAATGGTAGTAGAGAGATATTGACATACCAACTTCATAGTTGAAAGATGGTAGGTATTAGCCAAATCAAGGGAAGCTATTGCTCATAGATGGTTGATTTTTAAAGGAAGAATGTTTTTTAACAGTTTTCAAACTTCGATACTGAAGACGTAACTTGAAGATCTTGCAACATTTAATCACACATTTTTTAGTTCAGCTCAGTTAATAATCCAACTCACTTAAATCTCGTTATTGAAGCACCACTGTCTCGATTTCAAAGAATATAATTCTCATCTGCGCGTATCTCAAAAATTTCAGAGTAACCCTCGTATAACTTTATTTTATCGCATTGCTTCAAAAATGCTTTTCTTCACATAAGTGAGAAATCACGGTAAGACATCTGAATAGAAATGTCACATTTATTTTCTTTACTTAGCACATCGAAAAGATGCGCGTTTAGTTATACAATGATTACGTAATTCACGATTTGATTATCTATAAAGTGACTTAAATAAATGATGGTGGAATTATTGCAATGAAAAGAAAAAACACACACCTAGAACCCTTGAAACAATGGATCACGATAAAAATCTATAGTTTACTTTTTTTTATAAAGAGAATATGATTAAATAAGCGGAACACGCAATGAAGGAGGAAAGAAGTTTATGAGAACCTTTATGTAATTCTAACGGAAATATCTCATTCAAAAAGAAACTTTTTTTTTAATCTTTGAGCTGGCACTGATAATGGCGTCAGAACGAATTGTTTTTCGCATAAAAACGATTGCTTTTTTTTTATTTAAGAGCTGTTGAATATTCAGAACTTAGATCTTAACTTGTATTCAACATGGAGTATACTGTAGCGTTAGCGATTGTTACTCTTACAGTTTTTGTGATATATTGGTTAAATGGAAATAAACCCAGAAAATTTCCACCGGGACCATGGGGTGTACCTCTGAAATTTTAAAAAATAATTGAAAACATATAATTCTTGCTTTGGATTTCTCTATTCAAGTAAATGTGTTCAAATAGTAGTAGAGAGATATTGACATACCAACTGCATAGTTGAAAGATGGTAGGTATTAGCCACGACAAGGGAAGCTATTGCTCATAGGTGGTTGATTTTTAAAGGAAGAATATTTTTTAACAGTTTTCAAACTTCGATACTGAAGACGTAACTTGAAGATCTTGCAACATTTAATCACACATTTTTTAGTTCAGCTCAGTTAATAATCCAACTCACTTAAATCTCGTTATTGAAGCACCACTGTCTCGAGATTTCAAAGAATATAATTCTCAATTTAAATCTTCGTATATCTTTTGCACTTTTCTGTGAGAAATGAAATTATAAATTGAAAACTATAACTCATTTAGAACTTTCAAGTAATTCACTTTCAGGAACTTTCAGTTTACTTCTCAAGGATATTTCTGTTAAATATATCATGAATTTTTTGTAATAAGTTAAAATATGCATTTAAACACCTCTAGATGTTTTTAGACAATATTTCTGATTTACAAAATTGTTGTTGTTGTTTTCCTATGACACTTGGACAAGCCAAGCTCGCTTTTGCCTTTGGCCAGTGCGAATTAAGTCAAAGGGAGCGTCTTTCGTTTCGATCAGAGCACCACGAAGGTGAAAGTACGATCTTTGCTCTTTTTTTAAGGTGCCTCGTCATTTTGAACCACGGTCAGGTGACGAGGCCACACCTGAGCTGGCACCCTCCTCTCCACAACCACGCCACACCAGCGGAAGGACTTTGGACGTCACAGCGTAACGTGGACACGTCCCCAACCCACGGAGTTCCATCAACCCAGTGAAGGAGAGAACACCGTGGTCACCCTCCCAACCACTGCCCGCGGCAAATGATGCTTCACTTTGCTGAGCTTACGGGAAGCGGCGTGAAGCTACTGAGCCACTGGAGTTCTGATTTACATAATGATTGACATGATTTATTGATTTATGATTCACATGATTTATTTATGATTTACATATTGTATTAATATGTTTTATACTTTCTTCCGAACAGAGACTAAAGCATTTATTGGTCTGCCATGGAAAGAGCAGCGAAGAGCTTCACTGCATATACTTCGAGACCTTGGCTTAGGTAAAACCAGCTACGAAGTTCATATAAAAGTGAGTTCTAATTGGTCAAAAAACGGAGGAAGTATATACTAGTTACTTTGAAGAAATCTATTTACCTTACAAAAAATATTTTAAGAAAAATTATGTATTTGGGTTCTAAGTGTTTGCCTTAGAGAGCAAATAGATTGCTTGTAAAAAATGCCTCATCATTAATGGCATGATATGAGTAAGCTGAAATTTTCTGTAAATGCTAATTATAGAGTGTTATTCAAATAATTAAAATTTCATAGTCTTCACGCATGCGTATGCTGAGCAGTGGCCTTTGAACTTTAGCAGAAATTACATAAATGACGAGATGTAAATATGATCCCTCGATTACCACACTTCAACTTACGAAGTTCGAAAGAAGAATAAGCATCAACTTCAGTGAATGAGTTTATTAATGCACTTCACTCTAACACATTAATTAATTAGAACATATTAATAAGTACATTTTAAGTAATAGTCTATGTCAAAGATAAAAAATTTACCGAACCAAAATATATTATGATTGAAATAAGATGTATAACTAATTTAAACTTGAGCTATACATTTTTTTTAATTATCCAGGAAGAACTTCATGATCTGTTGGAATACTTCGAAAACTTGAATGGCCAACCAATCGATCTGAAACCAATTCTTTCCTCCAGTATGTCGAACAATATTGCCACTCTAGTTTTTGGAACACGAATGAAATACGATGATCCTGTACGAAAGATGCTAGACGATGCCATTAATGAAAGCGCAGCAGCAGCTGGACAAGTAACGTGGGAAATATTTTTTCCAGGACTTGCAAAAATCGCCAAATTTTTGGGTTTAAGTGGCGCTAAAAAGCTTTCTAAAATTGTGCAAAAGTCAAGAGATTATACCGTGTAAATATATATATATTTTTATTCAATATTTATTTCAAACTTATACTTCGAAAACAAAAAAGATATTATTTTATTATAATACATTCATTCACATAATCAACTGACAAATTTAGGAAGTGGATCCTCTGGTGGTGACATCTATTGGAGGAGTTTAGAACAAAGTCCTACTTCCACTTTCGTGGTGCTCTGGTTAAACGAAAAACACATCCTACTCATTTAAATTCGCATAGCCATTGTGAGCTTGGCTTGTCCAAGTATCATAAATAACAACAATAATACCATACGAGGGATTTGAATATAATACAACGTAGATTTGAATATAATATAATGTAGATTACTTTTTAATAGTAATCAGAGTTTAATCCACATCACAGACATAGAGCAAACCGAATAAAGTATACGATTGCGAATGTTGAGTTCATATTTTCGAACTGTTTTACAATTCCCATAATCTTTATATGATTTATACGTACGATTTCTATGCAGTTCATATTCTATTTTATTACAACAGCAAGTTTAGCTTCAAGCAACGAATCTGTAACTAATTTACCACCTGTAATCTCCTTTAGGTAATATTTAAAGCTGAATTTTTAATTACTGATTGTTTTAGATTTCAAGATAAAGTGTGGAAATTTTGATATTTTTTTTACTGAAGAATTTTCTAATATCTCACTCTAATCTTATTTAGGATAATGAGTCCAATGGTAAAAAATGACCATGGCTTAACACTCTTGTAAAATCGTTTATGGAAAGTCATTCGCTTCGGGAAACTTTTAAGTTAATTTATATGTACTAAATATACGTTGTTTTCATTTAATTTATTTTATGGTAATGATGGCGTATAATCGATGTTATAACTTACTCCTTCGCAAGAATGAGGACCCACAAGAGCAAAAGCTAAAATATTTCTCGTGAAGGAACTTATTGTTTTGATAGATTTGTTGATGATTTATAATGCAATTAATGAGTGCATGGAATATTAAACTGTATGTTAAACTAACGAAAGAGTATTTACTCAACACAAAATGTAAAGGTTACTTATTATTCAGAGAAGAGAAACGTCTTGTATCGTATTTTGTGGAAATCACCAGGTTTTCAAGCTTTTACATATTTTAAGTGTTCTTTTACGAAATATATAATTTTTTTATTCAAAAATTTCAGTTATTCAGAAATGTTATCATTCTTTTCAGACTACACAAAACTGACAAGTTTTGATTTCATATTTTCTAATAAAAATGACTTATAATTTGATAATTTACGGAGTGATTTAGCTTTTAAGATAATTTTTAGTATTTTATGTGAGTGCTTATATATAAAGAACAATTGTCACATTCAGCTTCTTATATTTTCAAAATTGTATTTTAGAATGTGTTTATTAATGTAACTTACTTTACTTAAAAATCTATTTCATGAGGCTTAAACGTAAAATATGATTGAATTTTAAAAGTGTAAGTCATATTTTAATATATAACGTATTTTTAAATATTAATATGTAATAATTACTTTTAAAAATTTTGCTATAAATTATTTTAAATAATTATAAACATTTTAAATTTAAATGAGAGAAGATAAAAATAAAACGTTATTAAAAATGTTTTCTTTATCTTAAGCAATTTGAAGCCATATATGATATGTAAAGCTTTCGAGAATACTCAATCTAAACAGAAAAACAAAGAATAGTTGAAAATTACTTCAAGAAAAACTTTAACTAGAAAGACAATAGGAGAAATAAAAAGCTTACTTTATAATTCTATTCATTTTATTAAAATACATTATAGTAAAATGAATAGAAATTTAAATAATTTTGACGAACAAAGAAATGGAAGTTTTAATTTACATGACTGAGGTCAAACCTAAAATGTTCCTTTAGTGTATTATTTTACTCTTCCTCAAGATTTTTAATTTTTCTTCCACCATATTTTCAATTTTCAATACGCTTTTATTAAAAATAATTTTCAAAGTTAAAATTTAAAATCATAAAAGTTCCTTAAATGACTAATATAGATTCTCCTTTTATTTTCAGGAAACAAATTGAGGAACACGAAAGAACATTAGATGAAAATAGTATTCGAGATTATATTGATGGGTATTTAATAGAAATTAAGAAAAGAAATGAAAAAGCCTTTTGCAGTAAAATTATTTTTATCAATAAATTGAACAAAAATTTAT
The DNA here is from genome assembly GCA_037975125.1 of Latrodectus hesperus. Classification (NCBI taxonomy): domain Eukaryota; kingdom Metazoa; phylum Arthropoda; class Arachnida; order Araneae; family Theridiidae; genus Latrodectus; species Latrodectus hesperus. The sequence goes on from CM075857.1 coordinate 93,285,425, forward strand.
CCACTGATAAAAAACTAAATCCATTTTTTGTATACTTGCATTATGTATAATCAATATGCTTATAGAAATAGGCTTAAGCTTTCATTTCGAAAACTGATAAAATTGATCTGATATTGAATGATAATTTATAAAATAATGTATAAATACAAACACTGAGTCTTGGGTACTTTAAAAAAGTGATATTATTCAGCGCATTTAACATGCAGTTTCTAATATTGAACAATATATGTTTTAAGTGAGAGTAAAAATTATAACGAAAAGCTGTTTTGTATTAAAGAATAATATAAGATCGTCCATTCAAAATTGATGAATAACAGATTTTTCGGAATTTGAATAATAAGCTACTGATAACCTACAGAGATGGAATTCCAAGTCTTTTTAAATTGAACGATATGCTATACTAATCTAAAGTTGATGCTATGCAACTAAAAGTATACATGCTGTTAGCTCTATTTACTTACAGAAGGATAATTTTCTAATTAGATTTAAAATGACATGGTAGATTAATTTGTAAAAATGTGTCACTTCTTTCAACAAAAGAGTGGATTCTATAGTAGAGAGCTGAAAAAAACTTGTGATGTTTTAGTTTTTAGCGTCTTATGTCCTTTCTCTGATATGGAATTTAAGCTTGGAGAAGAGATGGCGACAATATAAATATTGATCTCGTCACGAGATTGGGTTAAATATTACGAGATGTGTTTGCCACGTGTTACATTTGCAGATCGTAGAAATAGGTTGTATTGAAAAGGCATACGTTTTATGAACGGCGCTTATGTATCTGCATTAATTAATTGTGGGGAAAAATCCTTGAATCAAGTGGTACAAAAGTTTGGAGAAAAGGGAATCAATTCAGGTGCCGATCTCTTAATTTAACCATAGTTTAAAAAAAATTCTGAAGGTTTTAAAATTTCTTTAGTTTTTATTTTCAACACGACTAAAGATAATATCAGGGCTAAAAATTAGGAGACAAAAAAATCACACCATTGTGCTTGAAGCGTTTATTAGAACCACTGGAATTAACTCGACGCTATAAAGTTGTCATAGCTACAGTGTAGAAGTAGAAATAATTAATTTTACAAAACAAGCCTTGGCACGTGAAAATAAATATATTCATTTATTATTTTAACATTTTTTACAGATATTCTTTAGAATGTAACCAAATTGGCATCAACGGCCGATTGCTTGTTATCAGATCGGTTTTTACTAATGTCGTTAGTAAAAGTACATTATGGAATAATTTTCCTTGCAAGCTAAATTTTTCTGAATTCTTTCATATGAATTTCTAAATTTTCTGTTTGGAAATGTCATTTAAACGCTTGCAATTCTTTTCTGTAAAAAATGTCATTTCAAACGATAGAAAGAAGCATCAAAACGAAATGGAATCTTAAATATGAAGGCATATAGGAAACGGCCAAGCATATCATTTACGAATGCGAGGCTCTTGCTTTCCCTAGATTAACTTCTCTAGGCATCATCCATACTAGAGAGTTACACCTATACTCCATTAAAGGGTTATCGGACTTTATTAATAAAGTGGGTGACCCGAGCAACTGGAACTAGGAAACATTGGGTTTGGGGTTAGTAGTACAAAATGCTGATAAAAGCAGAGGTGCCCAATGACATACAAACCCAACTCTAAGAAGAAGAAGAAAGCATATTCATTCATATCCACTATTTATCATATTTTAATCTCATTTTAAGATTTCATATTATTTCTTTTTTATTATGATAACAATAATTTATATCATTATTATTTTTAGTTTATTTAAAATTCTTATTTAGAGAAGGTGCTAGAAGACATGGTCTTAACTTTCTTCGGAGCTGGAAGTGAGACGGTTCGCATAACCGTCGGCTGGCTAATGCTTACCATGGCCGGTTACCAGGACGTTCAATCGAAGGTGTTCTCTGAGATAGAATCCGTGATTGGTCTGAATCGATCGCCAAATCTGGAAGACCGAACGAAAATGCCATACACTGATCATGGAATTGATGAGATGGCGAACGATTGTCCCATTGAATATTATGAGATAGTAAGATACAATTATACAAAAATACTGTTATCATTGAATATTCTCATGTTCTTTTTTTATCTGGATGAATTTTTTTCTCTTATTAAAACCTGTTTGCTTTCTTCGCAATGGTGTAATTCCTTAAAAAGTAATTAGACAAAAAAATGAACAATTCGGGAACCGTTTCATGAAATATCAATTTTCTTTTCACCTGAAAATATTAACTATTTATAAAAAAATTGCTATCTTCAAAGAAGAGTGAAAGGGAAAAAAATCCGTATTCTACAGTTGTACGTGTCTTGTCTGATTTGAATGAAATTCGACACACATTATATGTATCACTTCGATAAATTATCCATTATTAAAAAATTTCCAGTTTACTAAAAGAGATGGAATAAAAGCAATAGAAGTATATGTTTAAATTTATTGCGCCTTGTCAAATTTAAATGAAATTTGGTAATGAAATTTGGAAATTTCTCTTAACAACTCGAAATATTGAGTGCTTTTTTAGATGTTGCTAGTTATACTATACGAAAGAAATTGATACAGATGGGACATTTTATGCAGTTTGGAAACTGATTAAATTGAAACTTGGTATTTGGGTGAAATTTATCACCCTCAAATGCACTAGCTATCTTTATTTTCCGATTTGAAATTCCTTATAACAGGCGAGGAGAAGAATATAAATTGAAATGGAATATGATTACACTCAAAAGTTATTTTGTGTTTGTGTGTTTTGAAATTTAAAATTTAATACACATGGATTTTGGACGACAACAATTGAATTATAATAAAGAATATTAACTTTTTTGGTAATAGAGATGAGGTGAGTTAAGAAATAAGTGATGAAATGTAAAGACAAATTTATATTAAATTTAACTAAATTTCTTGATCATAAAGCATTATATTTGTGAGTACCATATATCGCTACAGAATTAGAGTAACTGGAACAGAAATAAGCAAATTTAAAACACAAATATTATGACATTAAATGTAAAATTTAGGATCGCTAAGATAAATATTGCTTATAGCACATCCGCTTACAGTTAAATCCCTGTTGGTTTGGAAGGCCAAAAATATGTCGGAAAATGTCAATAATAGTATCATATCTATTCGATCGATCCTCGTACTAGGCAAAATAGACTCAACTACTTCCATCTCTTCAATGGGCCGATAAAAATGAGGACTAAGCATGCTTGGAAAATAAAACATAAATATTATAATCCTATTTATCTCAGAAATCCAAAATTTTACATTTAATAATGTAAAACTTGGTATCTCTGAGATAAATATGATCGATAGGACATTAGCTTAAAGTTAAATCCTTATTGGCTTGGTAGGTCGAAAATATTATGTTGGAAAATATCAATGATAGCATCGAATCTATTAAATCGATCTTCGGGCTAGGCAAGGTTGAGTGCCAAGCATGTTTGGGAACTAAAACTCAAATATTATAATATTTCATGTAAAATTTGGAATCGCTGAGATAATCGATAGTTATTGGCTTGAAAAATCGAAAATATTACATTGGAAAATATCAGTAATAATACCACTAGTGTGTAATAAAGTAATGAATCCCAGTTTTTATGTTTAATGAATACTGGAAGCTTCACGTTTGGGTCATCCAGGATTTATATTTCGGATTTATATTCGGTCAAGAAAACAGAATGAGCATTGCAGGCCTTAATCCCCATATGAGCAGTAGTGTCATTTTTATTTAAATATCAAATCTATAATTACGGAATAACTACACCGATTAGGGATAAAAATTGCAATATTTAAATTTAGACTCCAAACTAGTAATTCGAAAGATATCCTTAGCCTTTTCACTTTTAAAATTCAAAGAAATCCGAATTTCCTATGGTTGAAATTGACTTTCTTAAGAGGATTTTCCCATATTTTTAACCCTGGATGTAGCACCATAAGTATTACTTAAAGTCTTTTAAATAATTTATTATTATTAAGAATTCATAAAATATTTGACTATAATTTTTGTACATATTTTTAAGGGTCTGGATATTAAATCATTTTCATTTCTCATTACTGATAGACTGAATTAATATTTTTCTACATGAAATAATATTGGGAATAAATAAACTATTTTTATATTACTTTTTTTTAATTATAATAATAATGCTACATGATAGAGAAAAATAATATCACTGCTTATAAATGTATATAATTCTGAAATGTAATAAATAATTTACAGGATTAAAATCAAGGAGAAAACAAATTTTAGTAAAGGAAATTAGTTAATGTTGTTGTTGTTGTCGTGTGCCAGCTAGGCTGGCAATATGAGGTGCGCTGCTCCACTTTTCCAACTGAACCATATTATGGTGTGGAGTCCGACTTCTTCAGTACACACATGCCATAGGGACCCGTTTATAGGGTAGGCAACCATACACATCTCATTCATACAAGGAAGGGACAAAGACAGGATAGATAGAGAGAGAAAAAAGTACATCCATACCCGAACCGGGATTCGAACCCAGGACCTTCTTATCCGCAGTCAGGCACACTGACCACTAGACAAGATGAGTGGCTATTAGTTAATTTATCACAGTATTTAATTGCTACTAATAATGAGAGACAAAATCTGCTTGAACCACAGTAGAATTTAATTTAGACATATTTTGTTAAACGGTTAAAAAAATATCCAAGAAATATTTGGTGCTAAAATTTAATAAACTTTATTTTATCTCAGTTTTATATTTTTGTGAACTTTAAATGAGTTTGATTTAGTATTTTTGTTTTGGGACTCAAGAAAAAATTTCATTTTTTTTAGCACACTGTGGGACGCGGAACTGAATGGCTACGTTATTCCTAAACATCATTTCGTTTTGGCTAATATTTGGGACATCCACCATAAACCTGAATATTGGGGAAATGACGCAGATGAATTCCGCCCGGAAAGATTTTTGTCAGAGGACTTGAAAGAAGTTAAGAAGTCCGAATATTTAATCCCGTTTTCAATAGGTAATTTATATTATTTTTATGGATGATTCATTCTTTGTTTAATTTACTGAATAAATGATGTTAAATAATATTCTTATCTGCTAAGTTTTATCAATAATCGAGGTAATCGAATTCATGATCGACCACAATCATGTAAAATAGGAAGAGGATGCTCGAAAACTTAGAGTGCAAATATATATGATCAAAGTGCAAAAGAATGATAGCATCAGTGCAAGTAAATTGCTTCAATTAGTCAATATGCGTAGACCTAGGCTATTCAAATAATGAAATCAAGAAGAGGACAGCCGAGATCGGAAAAATTGGCGATTGTTTATATGTTTTCTATACATTCCAGCAGACCTTTTGAGATCCACGAAAATTGAATGCATAAATATAAATGTTTTTACCACAAGTCTATACTCCCGTGCAGCTCTAATTTCTCCTCATTTCAGTATTTAAACGATTGATGCCAATTCATCAAGTATTACTGTATACATTTATAAGATGAATCGTAATTCATGTTTATTTTTAATTTCCTTCCAGAAAAAAAGAAGGCAATTTCATCCGCGAAGATCCTATGATGTCATATACAAGTATCGTATGTTGAGTTAAAAGCGCTCAGTTTTTTCGAAATCAAATCTAAAATGATTTTGGAATGCAAAAACCTTCTTACAGAACTGGCAACTAGAAACAAGGTGATCCTTGTATGGGTGCCAGGGCACAAAGGTATCGAAGGTAATGAAAGGGCTGATGAACTTGCTAAACAAGGATCGTCTTTTGCTCCCATCGGTGCAGAACCTTTTTGTGGGATCCATTTGAAGACCCCAAAAACCAATGTTCTTAGATGGGAAAATCGGAAGTTGTATGAAGCTTGGCTCAGTACTCCTGGTCAAGCTCACGCTAAAAGTATGATCTGTGGATCATCAGCAAGGATTGCCTCTGAAATTCTAATATGCTCTAGGCAGAAGATACGTTTAATCGTAGGCTTCATAACTGGGGACTACTGTTTCAGAAAACACCTCCATAAAATGGGACTGTTTCAGCAAGACCCTATCTGCAGGAAATGTCATACGCAAGAGGAAATGGCCAAGCATATCATTTACGAATGCGAGGCTCTTGCCCTCCCTAGATGAACTTCTTTAGGCATCATCCATACTAGAGAGTTACACCTAGACTCCATTAAAGGATTATCGGACTTTATTAATAAAGTGGGTGACCCGAGCAACTGGAACTAGGAAACAATGGGTTTGGAGTTAATAGTACAAAATGCTAATAAAAGCAGAGGGGCCCAATGACATACAACCACAATTCTAAGAAGAAGAAGAAGAGGCATATCATTTACGAATGCGAGGCTCTTGCCCTCCCTAGATTAACTTCTTTAGGCATCATCCATACTAGAGAGTTACACCTAGACTCCATTAAAGGATTATCGGACTTTATTAATAAAGTGGGTGACCCGAGCCACTGGAACTAGGAAACATTGGGTTTGGAGTTAATGGTACAAAATGCTGATAAAAGAAGAGGTGCCCAATGACTTACAAACCCAACTCTAAGAAGAAGAAGAAGATCGTATGTTGAGTAGAAGTAAAACATTTTTAACAAAATATTTAATTAAAAAAATTTCTCCTTTTTCAAATAACAGTTTTTGTATATTTTATTCAAATGTGATGATTTTTTTAACGAATTGCAAACTTTATACATAAAATTCTTATTTTTCTTACCGAATTTTCGTCCAAAACTAAATTGAGAATAGCTGCGCGAAATATCAGGCGACTAGTCTCTGGAGAACTAAATAAGTTTCATCTCGAAATATTGTTCACAACGTTTGTTATTAATTTAAGCAGTATCGACACTAAGCTAAATTCATTGTAAAATTGTCCATTTAAGATGAATATTCTTCTAGAATTCTGCTTGAATAAAGGAGACATGTTGTTCTTTTATCCTTTTAAAGGTGGTAGAGTAAAATATGTTTGGCAACAGTAGCCTCTTTTTTCCACATTCTCTCAAGGTAATATTTTTTATAAAAAAATAATACTTAACTTTTTTATTTTTGGAAAATCATTGTTTTTAATCACTACATCGAATGTGTTTCCGGTTTTTCCGAAATCGCCACCAATAAGAAATACTTTGAAACACGAATGAAAGGAGTTAAAATTTCAATATGTAACAACTTTGTAGTTATATAGGAATTTTTTTATCCAATGGTGGGCACACAAGGGTGACTGAAACCTATGCCACAACAAGGCCAGAAACTGCTACTCATTTATCGTTACCCAGCGGGCACCTGTGAACCAAGTCATGGAGGCGAGTAGCGTTATCCGCGCCATACCACCACAAACCCGTTTATAGGGCGGGCCACATTCATACAACATCACAGAAGAAAGGACAGAGAAGGCAAGAAACATCTATGCTAGAAGCGGGATTCGAACTTGGGACCCACAGCTCAGGAGTCAGGAACGCTAACCACTCAGCCAATCGGCCGACTTATATAGGAATTTAAAGCGCTCTATATTTCCTTCAATATACTTCTAGTTGATATATCCGAGAGAAATAATTTTTAAACAAAGAGAAGTAAATAGTTAATGTAAATTATAGTTGCAAAATGCAATTTCTTTCAAAAGTTTGATACATGTTTTCTTGAGCATGGCCCGCAAAAACTAGGGTTTTGATCCTATAGTTATGTTAGTAAAGGTGATGGATCCACTACTAAGAATATCTTCAATATGAAGTTTAAATGAAACAGAAACTATATTATATTAAAAAAAGCATGTTTTTTCCTCACATAATACTTTGCAAATCTACTTTTTAAACCTTTCTAAAAAATGATCGCTGCATTACTATTTAACTATACAATGAGCTTTTCCTGTGTATGTTTTGATTTGATATTTATGGCCAACAGTAATTGATTATTTATTTTAATATCATTACGAAATTCAGTAGAAAAATGAATAAAAATCATTATATGCGAAGTTTAAACTGAATTTAGATATTTTGTTGATGGAATTAAGGAAACTGAAAAAGTTTAATGTTATTTATTTTTTAGGTAAACGTGCTTGTCCTGGTGAATCATATGCAAGAATGGAAGTATTCTTGTATTTTGTTACAATTCTGCAAAAGTTCAAAATTAACCTACCACCTGGTAAAACGCCATGTTTTGATGGTGATTTAGGTATTGGTTTGGTACCTAAACCTCAAGAATTGTGCCTTATCAAGCGCATGTGAACACTTTTACACAGCAGAAGTTGGGGTTAAAATAATAACCCATTCAACATATTTCGAAACAAGAGGCTGAATACCCATTTAATGATCAAACAGTATTCAAAACATTAGTTTCCATCTTATTTCAGTTACTACAGGATTTAATAATTTATGAATAATTTACATTATGTAACATGTATGTTTGCTTTGTTGAATAAAAAAATTTAAAACATTATTTTAAAATTGTTGTTTCTAATGACACTTGGACAAGCCAAGCTCGCTATGCCTTTAGCTATGCGAATTTAAGTCAATTGGGAGCGTCTTTCGTTTTTAATCCGAGCACCATGAAGGTGAAAGTACGACTTTGCTCTACTCACATGCTATAGGTACCCGTTTATAGGGTAGGCAACCATTCACACCTCATTCAAACAAGGACAAAGACAGGATAGATAGAGAGAGAAAGTACATCCATGCCCGAACCAGGACCTCCTTGTCCGCAGTCAGTCACGCTGACCACTAGACAAGTTGGGCGGCATTATTTTAAAATAAAAAATTGATATAAAAACACCTATATTTATAAGGGAATCTACAAGGTTACTTTTTGGCGGAGTTTGCCCGCTTTTGGACCTTGCGCCAGAAAACCCAAATAAACATTCAACCATGAACGCTACCCCTAATCTGAATGCCAATGTAAGCATATTTATGTGAAAGGATCGATCTACTTCATATTAAGAAAAGGTTGAAAATTTTAATTCATTTTACTGCGGATGTGTATAATAATTATATGTTACCTGTTAAAATGAACCTGTACTTCAAAAAATATCAACGTTCAAATAGGGAACAGAACACGTGAATCATTGACTTGAAGCTAGAATGTAGCTAGCTATGCTAAAACAATCGTTTACCTAGAGTTTGCTTTCAACAGTCAACATCCCTTAAAAGAGTAGTGGTATGATTACAAGATCCTCGCTGTGTTGGCTTTCTTTTCATTTAGGTGGTAGACATTTAGGCATATAATTGGCGAGATGAGGTCGAGATTTGGCGATATTACGAAACGGGTAGTCAAAAGAGGGTATATCCCCATTTAGGTTTATAATTTCTACTGATACATACATGTTTTATTAAAATTTAAAATTATCCAATATAATAAGAAATATTAAAAAATTACAAAAATGTGTAGTTTCTAGGCAAATTTCAGTTAGAAGGTATTTATTAATCACTGAAAACTTTGGTATTTGCATTTTTTGTATCGTGCACAACTTCACTTGCCGGAATGGTTTTAGTGACTTGTTTTCTTGTTTTGTTTCGATTTTTTGTGCCACTTTTGTAATGAAAAAAAAAAAAATTCAACAAATATTTTTCTTTTAAATAGTATATATACATGCATATATATATATATATATATATATATATATATATATATATATATATATATATATATATATATATATATATATATATATATATATATATATATATATATATATCCAAAATAAAAGCGATTATCAATAAAATTAGTTCACTCAAGATGTTGAAAATAAGTTATAATTTGAGATTAAAAAATTGAATGTATCTTCATTTCATACCAAGTCAGTCAATTTTCATTTTTAAAAATATTGTATCCTTTTTAGAAATATCACTATCGTTTTTATTTTTTTCTGTGCCCTTATTCATTATTTATAATTTTTTACTAAAAACAAATTTATAATTAAATATATCAATTTTACTAAAACTTTATATATAACTGTTTATTCACATTTATATCATAGCGTAATATCTAAATATTTAAAAAATTCATAGAATTAACTGAGTTAAAATACAAAGATTTGTGGTATTAGGTGTGATTATATTGATTATAAATATATTTATTATTATTAAATTTCCCGCATTAGATGTGATCTTATCACCAAAGAACATGTCTTAAAATCGTCTATCTCTTGTAGTTCATAAATTCATAAAGAAATTTTAATTAAAGCCCGAAAATTGATAATTTTGCACAAATTTTGGTGTGTTAAAATGTGATGGAGCATTTTGATAGTATCAGAAAAATGATTATTTTAAGCCAATATTACAAAATATTCATAAAAATTGTGTAGTTAGGTTATAAAAACTTTAGAAAATATAAAACTTCCAAAATTAAAACAAATGCTACAATTTTGAAATTAGAATTTCCGAACAAGTTACATTTTTTACGACTTTTTTCAACTTTTTTCTAAGCATAAATGTCCCGAAATCGTAGGGTTAGAAATGACAAATTTTTCTCTCACTGTTATAAGTTACAGTTACGGAAAAAACGATGATTTTATGATAAGTATTCTCATAAATCGAGAGAAAATTCAAATAAACTATATAAAATTAAAAAAGATGAAAATTGGCTGTCAAAAAATATAGTATTTTTTTAAAAATGAATAAAATTATTTTTCATGCATCTTTGCTAAGAAATTTAGAAGAAATATTTTTTTAAAAATTGTTAGATCAGGTACATTTCCTTGAAATTTTTATATATTTTTGGCTGATGCCCAATTACTAATGAAATTTTTCGTATTTATATGATTGAGATAAGTAACCACACATTGTAAGTAACACAATTTTTCGTTTATGACAAAATGGTTTCAAGGGCCTAGATAAACTTGTCTGATTTTTGAATTTTCAATTCGAAATGCAATGAAGAACAAAATTTGAATTGTGTGTGAATAAAAATTAATAAAAATACTACTATGACAATTATTGAACATGTTCTAATTGAAATCAATTCTAAAATACTCTAAAATACAAAAAGAATAAATGATATATAAGTTGCAAAGAGATAAAAAATGAATAGACATAATTATTTATACCGTTGCACTTACATCCAAATTTTTTGCAACTGAAATTATGCACATGATTAAGTCTCTTCTGAGTATAGCAGTGAAAAGATATAAATTTCAGATGAAACTGAATTTTAAAAAAAATACGTTATAGAAAAACAATGAAATCTTTCCATTTTTAGAAATGAAAATGTTTTTTCGCAATAAAACAAATTTCCATATATTTTGTGTGATTGTTACTAAATTGCTTTCCATATTTCTAACATTCGTATCATTTATAATTATTAACTTATCCTACTATAACAAATCTACTTCTAATATTTTTTAAACAAAGTAATAATGATAGAAATTAAATTTAGAAAATTTCTATAAAAAACTTTTGAGATAAATATTTCTTCCTTTGCTTTAAAACGTTCTTAATTGCTCATGTAAATATTATCGGTGACGATTTTATTCAACTGCAGATGAAAAATGGGCAGAAAAATTATATAATAATATTTAATTTAGCCGACCAATGGCAGAGTGGTTAGCGTTCCTGACTCCTGAGCTGTGGGTCCCGGGTTCGAATCCCGGTTCGGGCATGGATGTTTCTGTGTTTCTTTGTCCTTCTTCTGTGATGTTGTATGAATGTGGCCCACCCTATAAACGGGTTTGTGGTGGTATGGCGTGGGCAACGCTATTCACCTCCGTGATTTGGTTCACAGGTGCCCGCTGGGTAACGATAAATGAGTAGCAGTTTGTGGCCTTGATGTGGTATAGGGTTCATCACCCAAGTGTGACCACCATTGGAAAAAATATTTAATTTAACACAATTAATAACACTGGTCTACAATGGTTCGCTAACAGCAACCAAATTATTACTTTTATTATTAATTCACATTGTTATTTAAATAACTACAAGTAAAAAAGTCCCACCACGTCTCATTTTTGTATAACACAAAATGGAATTGTCCACTTTTTCAAGATTTCAAGCCTAATGCCCGCGCCAACCCCTGTTGCCAACACTGTAACCACACCTTAGTCATTTCGCTTATAGTTATTTCGGCTTCCCATGATAGTAAAATTTTTGTAAGTGTGGTTGCTTGATTAATGTTAGTTCACACACCAAAAGTGGCAAGTTCTCAGTATATATTTTACAAAACTACAATTGATAAATTTTGTTACATTTGTGGAACGTTTTATATTAAAATCCCAAGGCAGACATTTATCACAAGAAATTAAAAAAAAAATATTTTCTGTATTTCGGGTGCAAAGTTTGTGACCAAGATAAAAGTTGGGCTCTTCACGTGTGCTGTGTAAGTTATAATGTGGCTTTTGTTCAGTGGATGAAAGGCAACAGAATCTCTATGCCATTTACTCCCTTATGATGGGGCGGGAATCTTCAAATCATTTTGATGACTGCTACATCTGTCAAATGAACACAGAAGGGTATTTAAAAACGCAAATACATAATATTGAATATCATAATATACCGTCTGCACTCGGACCTCTTCCGCATGACGAAGGCTTACCAATACCAACTCCACCATTGAATTAGAAAGATATTGGCATTCAATTGGTGAGTGACACTGAAGACACACATCCGAAACAAATATGGCTGAAGATAATTTTGACCCTGATTTTACGCATGAGATTTCGAGCAAACCCCGTTTTGTTTGTCAAAATGAATTCAATGATTTGGTGCGGGATCTGGGCCTTCTTGAAACAAAGGACGAAACTTCTCAATTCTAGGCTGCAAGAGTGGAATTTGTTGGCAGCTGGAACAAGTATTACATATTTTTGAAAAATAAACGTGGTTTACTCAGAGTTTTATAGAATGGAAGGTTCAGTTTGTGTTTGTTTTGATATAGATGGATTAATGAAAGAACTAGATATCGAGCATGAACCATCAAGATAAAGCATCTTTATAGATTCTTCCAAATATAGCTTAAAAGCTGTATTGCTCCGTTTTGGAAACAAGAAACCATCTATACCAGCTGCTGTTTCAGCTTCGATGAAAGAAACTTATGCAAACATGGTAACTATTCTAAATGCAATTATGCATAAGCAATTCAATTGGCAAATTTGTGGAGATTTAAAGATCATAGATACATTAATGGGTATTCAAGGTGGGTTTTCAAAATATTGTTGCTTTTTATGTTTCTAGGATAGTCGTGCAACAGAACATCATTTTTAAAAAAATGGCTAAACAGAACATACTTTCAGCCTTGAACAAGCAACATTAAGTATACTCCTTTTATTGAACCGGAAAAAGTTCTTCTCTTCCTCCACTTCATATTAAGTTAGGACTTCGGAAAATTTTTGTGAAGGCTATGGACGAAGAAGGTGAGGGATTTAAATATTTAAAAAGTCTCTTTCCTCACAATTAAGTGATGCTAAGCTTAAAGAAGGCATTTTTATTGGACCTCAAATCAGAAAAGTGATTTGCGACTCTACTTTTGAAGGAAAGCTAAATCAAAAGGAATTAGCAGCTAAGAAATCATTTGTGGAAGTGGTAAAAGATTTTTTAAAAAAAACAAAACAAAAAGAACAAAATAATAAAGTCCTGATAGAAGAGCTTCTTAAGTCCTACCAAGCGATGAGGTGTCGAATGTCACTCCAAATTCACTTTTTACATTCACATTTGGATTTTTTCCAGAAAATCTTGACATGGTTAGTGACGAACAATGTTAAATATTCCATCAGGACATTCGAACCCTAAAAACTTGATACCAAAGTCATTGGGAATCAGCAATAATGAGTGACTACTGCTGGTTTCTAAAGAAATATTTTACGCCACATAAAAGAAGAACCTGACATCTTTTCATCGTATTTAATTAATGTTTAATGGTTTAGTCTTCTATTTTGTTTTAAATATGTATATAATCTCATTTACAATAGCTTTGTATGATAAATTAATGATAAAAAAGTGAGTGTTTAAAATGCGCTTTTTCAGTTCCTTTCAGTACTGGTGAGATAGTCATAACAAAAAAACTGTACGTCCTACAGATTTAATACATTTTTAAATTTTACACTGCAAAATTAGTTATAGACAGCTGATTCCATTTTTGTTAGGAAAGAAAAGTAAATTTTTGTCGACTAGTGTAATTTTATTGAATATATAGATGCTGTATTTATATAATGTGTTCAATAACAACATCAAAAGCTTTAAACGCGTTTTTTTATGAAAGAACAAAATGAAGCCCTTCATCAATGATTTCTCTTTATATCCACTACAAAAAATAAAAACTATTGCCTTTTTGTCCAATAAAAGACCCAAATGAAGAATTTTCTTCTGGAGAAAATTATGTACAGAGGGCGAAAGCATCACATCCACTTCAGGTTGCTTAACTGTGGATAGAGCTGAAGCTATGACCTATTGCTCTGAAAAACGGTGTCCTACTACTAGGCCACAGTTAACTTATCATTGCATCGAATTGTAATAATCATGAATTTTTGTATATCGTATATAAAGATACGTCGATTAATGCTCTAGATCATGGGTTCCCAAACTTTTTTTCTCGTGGACCACTTTCAAAGTTTTAATATTTTCGGTATGCTAACAAAAAGTATCTAGGTACTAACAAAAGCTACTTAAATAAAAAAGTACCTGGGTACCTAAAGTTTAATCTTCCCTGGCTTTTCGTTCTTTTTTATAGAAGTTTAAAATAATCTCTAGTATTTATATATATAAATTTTACTATATAACTACTTACTTTACTATATAACTCAAGTAGTAAAACCAATATAACATGATTGATAAATTACCATATAGAAAAAAATATGTACGTATAACAAATACGCAGATACTTATTTTTTCCGGCACTGCAAACACTGACATCGATTCACTCACAGTCACACTTTTACATTTAAAATCCTGGAAACAAATGAGTAACGTTTTGTTCTTGACATTCGTATTTATACTAATGTAGATTGCAAGCACAGCTTTCATTCCTTTGCTGGTCTAAACAAGCATCCCGGACGAGCGGGCGCACGGGCGGCACTTTGCAAGTCTCGACATGTGGTGTACACATTTGTACTATTATCTATTATTCTATTCAATTCTGTGTTTGAACTCAATCTCGAATATTTTGGAGTACGTACCTAGTGAACGAGGCTACCTGCGTACGCTGATAGGTAAATTGAAGCCAAAATTTTATTTCTTTATTATGAAAAACAGATAATTTTTCGTGGATCCCCACTTAAGTTACCATGGGTGCAATGGTCTGGAGAAATTTACTCCTCCTTCAGATCAATGCCAAAATTGAGGGAGTAGATCCTCTGATGCTGCCATCTATCGGAGAATTTGAAGAGCAAAAGTCGTACTTTCACCTTCATGGTGCTCTGATTAAAACGAAAGACGCTCCCAATTGACTTAAATTCGCATATCCAAGGCATAGCGAGCTTGGCTTGTCCAAGTGTTATTAGTAACAACAACAGGAACTAACAATATCATAAATTAATTCTGTTGTATTTCATTCTTAAATCAATATTAGTAAAATACTAATGAAAAGCTATTAAAAATGTATCTTGAGTCGCAATAAATCATTATTATTATTAATTTTGTTAAAAACGATACATACCAGATAATAAAATATCATTGATTTGCAAAATAAAACATGTATTCCAATCATCAACCATACACGTGGGAACTTAAAAAGAAACAAAATACCATCACGCAGTGCAATTAACATGACATAAGCAAAAAAATATCAAAACAAAAGAAATATCGCTATTTTAAGTTCATAATCAGCGTTATCTACAAATCTTATCAGTTTTCAGTAGACTTTTTAGTTTAACTTTTTTCTTATCGGAGTTGCTGCTTAAGACTTTTATCACTACAAGAAATGGGGAATATAACAGCCTGACGATTGCGTGAAAAGTTAAACAAGATCAAAAAATGGATCTTACTACTGCTCTGGTCGCGGCCAGCTTAATGATCATAATTATATACTGGATTACAGAGAAAAGAAACCGAAAATTACCTCCTGGCCCGTATGGATTGCCTTTTGTTGGTTACCTCCCTTTCTTGAGTTCGAGACCATATTTGGAGTTGCAAGAGCTTGCCAAGCGTTATGGACCTATATTCCGGTACGTCAATGGCATCACATGATGAAAATAAAACAGTTATGTTGTATAATTTTCTACAAATGTATTTTTGTATTCTTTTTTTTTTGGATTTAATTTATCTTACTATCCCCGTATGGAAAAAGTCTTTTGATTTCTACTCGTAATGTCTTTAATTAATTAACCATTATATTAAAAAGTATGGAATTTTAATTCAATTATAGTTATTTAAAGCAAATTATAGATCCTTATTCAAGCTGAAAATATGTTTTATGATGATAAAAGACTTTTCTACAAAATTTTTTATTTTTATGTAGTATTTAAAATCGTTTTCGTAGTGTTCTTTGATGTGTTAAAAAATTTAATTTCTTCTATTGTTTACGAATTCGAAATTATTTTTCTATATTAGATTTACTTCCTTATAAAGAAATATAAAATGCTGGTTAATTGAATGAACTATATATTACATTTAAATTTATTTATAAAGGTATCTAATAAAATTGTAGAAAGGATATAATAGAGAATTATGATGTTGATTTATGGATTAACTAGAATGTTTGTAAAATAAATAATAGTTCTTTAATTACCAAATCAATAATAAGGTATTCAAAAATTATTATATAACGTTATTAAAGTATCATAATTTTATAAAGCCAAAAGGAAGTTATAGTTTACCATTATTAAAGATTTATTAATATTATAAAGAGTAATAGTATTTAAATTTTGTAACTATGAACTGTATAATATAAATAAATTTAATGCATTTAACTCACGTTTATTGAAAAACAATAAGGCCAAATTTTGTGAAATTATTTGGCAAAAATATGGGAATTTGAATAATAAAAATATGACTATAGGAGACAAAACTGTGAATCTGCGTTTTGAATAAAGATTTGTATCTCTGAAAAAAAAATATTAATCTAAATCATGGGTTCCCAAACTTTTTTTCTCGTGGATCACTTTTAAAGTTTTACTATTCTCGATAGACCCCCTGCTGGTGCATTTCTACTGTATTCCCAAAACTCCTAAAAAATATCACCCTAAATTGGGGGTGTTAAGAAATAAAAGTAGCACATTTTCTTGTGTTCTATTTATTAAAATAATACTTGTGGTTATACAAAATTATAATCATTATTACAAACAATCAACGATTGACAAAAAATCAACAATGATCTCTGAAATGTAAATTAACAATAAAAGATAGTCATACTTTTAATGAGACGGCGCACGGGCGGCACTTTGCAAGTCTCGACTTGTGGTGTACACTTGTACTATTATCTATTGTTCTATTCAACTCTGTGTTTGAACTAAATATCGAATATTTTTGAGCACCTACCTAGTGAATGATGCTACCTGCCTACGTTGATAGGTAAATCCAAGCCAAAATGTTTGTTCTTTATTATCCAGAAAATTTTTCATGGACCCCCATTTACAACTTGTTTACCCCTGTTTTCTTTTCACATCTAGATGGACCCCAGTATGGTCTCCTATGGACCCCTTTGGAGACCTATGATCTAAATGAACAAATAAAAAATAAGAAGCTTTCTTTTCGGGTATATATTATAGAATGGTAGAAAAAAATAAACTTTTTTAGAAATATTTTAAATTATGCTCGTGAAGCTATGGCAAATATGAAAAGATGTTTGATGATTCAAAGTAGTTCATAAATATTTTTAATTATTATTTAAATTTTATATATTAGTATTTTGAAAACTATTTATTTATACAATGAGTTTTTAAATAATAAATTTGAATTACATGCATCCGTTGAGAAGACAAAAAGTTTTCAGTCATGAAAAATATATATTATTTTTTTAAAATAATATATTATCAATGAAAATTTTTAATATTAAATTGAAATTGAACACACGTAGTACTTTAGATTAATTCTGTGCATGTTCGTATTTTCCGTCAAATCCCTGTTAAAGTCAGTAGGGCCAGCCTCGGTGACATGGTCGGTTGTTACTAATGACACTTGGACAAGCCAAGCTCGCCATGCCTTGGCTATGCTGATTTAAATCAATTGGGAGCGTCTTTCGTTTTAATCAGAGCACCATGAAGGTGAAAGTCCGACTTTGCTCTACACTCATCCCATAGGGACCCGTTTATAGGGTAGGTAACCATTCACACCTCATTCACACAAGGAAAGGGCAAAGACAGAATAGATAGAGAGAGAAAGCACATCCATGCCCGAACCGGAATTCGAACCCAGGACCTCCTTATCCGCAGTCAGGGCATGGTTGGTTAGGGCGTCGTTCTCATTATCAGAAGGTAATGAGTTCGAATCCCGGCTTAATCGAAGATCCGTCGTGTTCGCTAAAGGTAGCTGAGGCACATTAAAACTGGGCATGGTCGCAATGTCCTCCAAGGGAAATGATACCTCTGGGTTGACTGGCAAAATATTGGGGGTCTTCTGCTTGATCCTTGCCACAAATTGACGAAGACTCCATCTGGCTTCTTTTATCTAACTGGTAGAGCCCAACCTAGGGCTAAATACAGGGAAGCATGGTAGCGCAACAACATCAACAGTCACTAAACCTAGCACTAATTTTTAGATTCTAAAAGTTTTGAAGTTGTTATTTTATTCATTTCATTCGAACTTAGTTTTCCCACAAAATTTTGCTTCACAGTCGAGTAAATCTTTAAGTGGGAGAACCGTCAATTAATGGTTAATGCCATTAATGATGAATCTTTAAATTTATAATCATTCTCCTCTAATCAGAATAATACAAGCGAATACTTTAGATTACGTTATTTATTCAAATTATTATAAAATTAATTCATATCATCCAAAACTACCTAAATGATTTCAAAAGTTAATTTAAAGGAAGATTTAATTTTGCTTTACTTGATCACGAAAATGAATTCATTTTTTTTTTGTGAATAGCTTTATAAAATGAATTTTAAATTTCCCTGGATTATTTTATGAAATGTTATAATTGGATTTACTATTTAAATTAGAATAGATAGAAATGCTATTTAAATTAAAGTTTGCCTAGTTAAAACAGATTCTTACCACGTTGCATAATTGTGCGTGTAATTGTAAACAGGTGTATGATGATATATAATATATGAAAATTATATGGAGAAAAATACATATATTATATGTGTGAAGATATATGTGTGTATACAACATTGAAAGGTATATGGTCGCGATAGCCTAGTTGGTTAAGGCATTCTCTCCATCGGTGCCGAACCTTTTTGTGGGATCACTTTGAAGACCGCAAAAACCAGTGTTCTTAGATGGGAAAAATGGAAGATGTATGAAGCTTGGCTCAACACTCTTGGTCAAACCCATGCTAAAAGTATGATCTGTGGATCATTAGCGAGGATTGCCTCTGAAATTCTAAGATGCTCTAGGCAGAAGATACGTTTAATCGTAGGCTTCAAACCTGGGCACTACAATTTCAGAAAACACCTCCATAAAAGAGGACTGTTTCAGCAAGACCCTATCTGCAGGAAATGTCATACGCAGGAGGAAACGGCCAAGCATACCATTTACGAATGCGAGGCTCTTGCCCTCCTTAGATTAACTTCTTTAGGCATCATCCATACTAGAGAGTTACACCTAGACTCCATTAAAGGGTTATCGGACTTTAATAATAAAGTGGATGACCCGAGCAACTGGAACTAGGAAACACTTGGATTTGGAGTTAATGGTACAAAATGCTGATAAAAGCAGAGGTGCCCAATGACATACAAACCCAACTCTAAGAAGAAGAAGAAGGCATTCTCTCTCGTCATGGAATGTAGTGAGTTCAAATTCGGTCTTCGGTAAACACACGACGGACCGTACCGAAATTCCGTCATGTTTATTAGAGGCATCTGCGACGTAAAATATACCTTGGTCGCATTGTCCTCCAAGTGAAATGATACCTTTGGGTGTTTCAAGCTAAGTCAAGGGTTCTTCCGCTTGGTCCTTGCTTCTACATTACGAAGGCTCAGTTACTTTAGGAGCAAAGGTCGTCCACCCATTCAGTGTCCAGCTATATATGTTGCCATCACTTCCACCCGTATAATGCTGAAATAAATAGAATATCTCCTGTAACAGTTGAACATTCGAAATTTTAAAAAGTTGATTGGTGTATTATGAGTGGTAATATCAAATTTAAAGCATTCATATACATTTCATTCGTAACAAATATCCTTGTGTTATTTAAACAATCTAAATGGAACTGCTTTCATAAAAATGATCTATTGCGATGTTATTCTTCTAAGTAAGAATTATCATATCTGCTTCTGTCTGATGTTTCCAATCAAACATGCGCAAACTACAAGGACACATATGTTTGTGTTATCATTGAGAAATAAGTAGAAACTGGAGTAAGAGAACTGCATTGTTATCTATTAGAAGCATTCGTCTTAGTCAAGAAAGAAAAATGTGTTTAATTACGCATAATTCTTTGACAATCTGAAAAAGATCATTAATTTTTTTTTCAAATTTTTATTTAATTTTCCTTTTTTTTCCACAGCTGTCTCATTTTGCCGTCTTACTTTACGTTACTGATCAATTTATTGCTTATAAAATGCATCTCATATTGAAATTGAAAAAAAATTAGAGTTTTTAATGGAATGTAATTCGTGATCAGAATATAGGGTTGTTGTTACTTATGACACTTGTACAAGGCAAACTCACTCAGTCGTTGGTTATGAGAATTTAAGTCAATTGGGAGCATCTTTCGTGTAATCAGATCACCACGAAGATGAAAGTACCACTTTCCTCTTCAAATTCTCCGATAGATGGCACCACCAGAGGGCTAGCTTCATTAAATTTGACATCTGCAGGGGGAGGAAATTTTCTCCAGACCATTGCACTCATGGTAATTGCTCAACGACCGAGCAAAGGACTTCCGATTCCACAGATTTAACGAGCACGTATATTGCATTTACTTGGTGGGTCTTTGGAGACATTAAAAATCGTACATATTTCGTTTCATATTCGAACATATTCGTACAGGGTGCATATTTCTTTTAACTAGAGCACCAAGAAGGTGAAAGTATAACTATGCTCTGAGACTTCTGTGGTAGATAGCACCACCAGATTTTGACATTGATCTGGAGAGGGAGTATGTTTTCTCCAGACCATTACACCTACGGTAACTGCTCAACGACCGGCCACAGGACTTTGGATTCTACAGATTTAACGAGCACTCGGATGTACTCGATTGGTCTTTGCCAGCATTAGGAATCGAACCCCACCCTATCAGACGGAAGGCCGATGCCCTAACCACTAGACTATCTTGGTCCTAAATATAGGATGAAATAAATATTAATTTTGCACTCCAAATTCCAGATTTTTATATGTTAATATGAATATACGATAGTTTCTAGAAGAAATAGAGCGCAGCGTTTTTGCAATGTAGTGTTTCGACCGATGAGCCTTTTATATGAACTTTACAAATAAAAATATTGTGTTGTAGTTTGTAAAAGGGGCAGAAAGTGCGTGGAAATGTGTGCAAGTATCATTAATAACATGAAACAAAGATGCTGAAATTACATTGCTGATAAAGTGTATGTACAGCAAATTATTACACGATGTGGGGCTTGGCACTCACGGATAATTGAGACTTGAGTTTGAATGATATGCGTACCAGAATTGGAACGCATATCATTTAGATTCGAATTTAGGTCGGGATTTGCGAAATCATTCTAATTCGGATATTTGATAATCAGATTTTGAAAGCTGTACATGATGTACTTTATTGATGTTAGTTTTGTATTTAAATAAATATACATTTTAAAAATGAAAGTCTAATTCTATTTAGTGCCGCCCGCCCTGTCTAGTGGTCAGAGTCTACGACTACTGACTACGGCTAGAGAGGTCCTGGGTTCGAATCCAAGTTCGGGCATGGATGTACTATCTCTCTCTGTCTATCCTGTCTTGGTCCTTTCTGTGTATGAATGTGTTGTGAATGGTTGCCTACCCTATAAACGGGTCCCTATGGCATGTGTGTACTGAGGAAGCCGGACTCCTCACCAAAATATGGTTCAGTTGGAAAAGTGGAGCAGCGCACCCCATATTGCCCGCCTAGCTGGCGCACGACAACAACAACAATTCTATTTAGTCTTTACTTGTGAGACTTTTATATAAAAAAATATTATTCCAAAATATTCCTGTTAATAGTAATCATTAAAATTACAGATATCTGTACACAATCTTTCAAGCAAAAGAAATCTTTATTTGAAATGCACAAACTCTTAAATGAGTGGTAAAAATGTAACAGAAGTTAGATAAAGAATAAGTTACCGAATGCTAACCTATCTTGCCTTATGAACTCTAATACAGAGCCTATTTATTTATCAATGTAATTATAAATTTAATTGCTGATCCTGATAAATCTCTACTATTATAAAGTGAATTGTATCAAGAAGATATAAAAAGTGATATTACATTGTGAAGCTATCGAAAATATCCATTGGTAAATGAAATGAGACTCTTACAAAGAAAATAAGAATGCATTAAAATTGAATGCATGAGGATAATCCATATAACACCAAGCAATTCAATCAGTTTGTGCAATTCGGTGACTTTTTTAATGTGTAAACAATTTTAATTTAGACATTTATAATAATACTTAAAAATAATAATTAGAAACTTCTTAGCTGTTAAGTTATTAAATAATTAAGTAATTATATATATCTTTTTTAAACTTTTGTATTGCTTTGATTCACAAATATATATTACTCTATAAAAATATTATGTAATATCTTTCTGATGATCTATTTTTTTCAGAATTCGAATGGGAACACAGAAGGTAATTATATTAAGTGATTATCCGTCAACTAAAGCAGCATTTGCTCAAGACGCTTTTATGGGCAGACCACCTGTGTCACCTTTTGGCCTCAGTAAAGAAACATTAGGTAAGTTACTCTATGAAAAACAACGCATTTGGAATACGAACCATTGTGCAAAAGCAAAAATTATAATTTAATTCGATACTTGTATTTTGTCTCAAAATGGGGCTTCTTATTTTATTTTGATGCCGACCGATGGCTGAGTGGTTAGCGTTCCTGACTCATGGGCTGTGGGTCCCGGGTTCGAATCCCGGTTCGGGCATGGATGTTTCTTTCCTTCTCTGTGTTTCTCTGTCCTTTCTTCTGTGATATTGTATGAATGTGGCCCACCTTATAAACGAGTTTGTGGTGGTATGGCGCGGGTAACGTTACTCGCCTCCGTGACTTGGTTCACAGGTGCCCGCTGGGTAACGATAAATGAGTAGCAGTTTCTGGCCTTGTTGTGGCATAGGGTTCGTCACCCAAGTGTGCCCGCCATTGGATAAAAAAAATTTTTTTTGATTGAAATATATTTGTTCTTAGCCAGATTTGGACATGTATACTTCCATGATTTTTATAATTGTGTATGAAATATTGGAACTATTTATAATAATTAAAGGAAGTTTAACTTTTAATTTGCAACATGAAGTTAAAAACAACAACAGATCAACTTCAGATATAATATTTAATACATTACAATAATAACAATTTCCTAACTACAATAATAACAATTTCCTAGATATAAATAATATTAAATTACATTTATTTAATTGCAAAATAGCGTTCTTTATGCAAAAATTTTATTCCGAAATTAAATGCAATTTTTTTTTACTGATGAACTCCAAGATCTCACTAAAAGAGTGTAAACGGAAAAACGAATTAATATATTTGAAGAATGCTTCATTCTCAAGATTGATAATTAACTGCTAACTGAGATTTGATAACTAATTAAGAAGATAAACTAATTGGTAGTCAAGACTTAATTATGCCGATTTATATTCTTACGGAATTGACCTTCTATATCATCGGCTAATTCCCTGGCAAAGAAAGCAACTAAAATTGAATAAATAGCAAATAAACTAATTCCTTTTTATACTTCTAAATGGTTAATTAAAAATGATTTTAAAGAAGATTGTTGGAAAAACATAAAAGAGGCTAACAATGACAAGAAATCCACCAATAAAATCACAGATATTCTACCAAGAGACAGATATACTGCTATTTTTCGTCTCGCTACTGGAAACGATTGTCTGTGACTAACAGTTATATTACCTGTTGTTGCTTATGACACTTGGACAAACCAAGCTCGCTGTGCCTTTGGCAGTGCAAATTAAGTCAATAGAGAGCGTCTTTCGTTTGGATCAGAGTGCCACGAAGGTGAAAGTACGACTTTGCTCTTTTTAAGGTGCCTCGTCATTTTGAACCACGGTCAGGTGACGAGGCCACACCTGAGCTGGCACCCTCCTCTCCACAACCACGCCACACCAGCGGAAGGACTTTGGACGTCACAGATTAACGTGGACACGTCCCCAACCCACGGAGTTCCAGCAACCCAGTGAAGGAGCTCGTTATATTACCTAAAAAATATTGTCAAATCCTCTATGCCAACAATGCAACATACGAGCAGAAATAGATTTGAATCATTTGAGTCATTGCTCTGCAATGAATTCGGGACACTTGTGGGAGAGATATTGAATAATTTAGCACAAGATGAACGATTTATAAGATCTACTGTAGTTTCAGTTTTGTTATCTGTTACTTTTGTTCTTGTTTTAATGTTTCTTGTTTTGACTACAGAAATCTTCAAATTTGCTATTAGAAATAAAATAAAAAACTTTTATATCATTTCACATCACACATTAGCATATCATTATATCTCACCACTTTATATTACCAAATCAAGTAGGCTATAAACAATCACATCTAGTTTGCTGTATTATTATTTGAGTTGGTGTTCCAGAATTGCAGTTGAAAAAGACTCTTCACAAGTTGAAGCTAAACTTTCATATTGAATTGTTATGATTGAGACATGTCTCCACGAGGATTCTGTTTGTTATTATTTCAAATAAATACTTCGGAGGGTGTTGGGTCAACAGCCTACTAGTTTAAGACTTTAAAGACTTATCGGCAAAATTTTCATAGTCAGCAGTTGAATAATCCAACCCTGTTTGCGCATACTATAACAGATCAGCAAATTCGGACTGCCATTAACCAACGGTTGCTTGCTAATTTGTTATTGGAAAAACCTAAAAATGAAATCTTAACCCTTTGTCTGTTGTTGTGTATATCTATATATATAAAAATTTCGTGTCACGATGTATATTTGCGATAAACTCCGAAACTACTGAACGGATTTTGATAAAATTTTGTAACCATTTATAATATGGTCCAACTTAAAAGATAGAATAGTTTTTATCTCTTATTTCTTGATCTCAATATTTATTATACGACATTAGTGTTTATTTATCGGTTAGTTCTGTAAAATCCTAATAGATGGCGGTTTAGTATCTAAGTTGCACAGGTATTTGGTTAATGGCGACGTGTTTATTTTTCTAGATTATACCATCTTCGAAAATAAACGTGCGCGCGCAAGCGCGTGTTTGAATATAGAATTTACATATATTTTCATGATGTATAATCATATTCTAACAATTTTTCGTGAATCATTTTCATAATTATACTTTGTATTGTGTTATTATTGTGCAGTGTTCAGTATGAATATTTTAATATTATAAATAGTAAAATAAAATTTTACTTATTACTGTTTTTCTCTACTAATTTTCATACCACCTCGAAAACATGTAAGTATTTCTTGATAGCCTTTTATTTTTTTATTTTTATTTTATAATTTGGTAATTATTAATTTATTCAGCCGTACATTTTGATCTACTTTATTTATTCAAATGATAAATTCTTTTAATTTTTTTATTTCAATATAATGCCGCGGAAAAAATCTAACCTTAACAATCAGTCACTGATTACAAACTATAATTTAATATAAGATGAATAAAATGTAAATTCAGAAAGTATATGTTGATTTGTGCTTATTTTCAACATTTCGATACTTTACCAATTACTTTTAAATTTTGGCGTTTTATTTTTAATATCATATGAATGAACCTATTTTAATTTTTTTAGAAAATTTTAATTTGATTGTACCAAAGAATTAGTAAAAAATTGATTCAATGTATTATAATTATGAGCCACAGCAACGCGTGGCTGGGTCAGCTAGTACATGTATAAGTATTTGACTACTGGCCACATTAATAATTATTCATTAAGTTTATATCCCAATCAAGGAATTAAAATGAAACGATTAAACTACCATTAGATAAACCAATATGAAATACATAATTATCAACACTCTTTTAATAAATTTTTCAACTAGTATAATTTAACAAGATATATTTACCATTATTTGATGAATAAGAACAACGATTTGAGTTCTCTCAGATATATATGAAACAAAAATTCTCTTATATTTATATATATGAGCTCTTAAGAAAAAGTTTCAAGTTCTGTGCTTGTTCACTAGTGTAAAAAGTGTTTCGGTATCGATTTAAATTGGACAAAATATGCAGAATTTCATGTTAGTTGAAGTGTGACACTTAATTTAATGAAAATTTCATTTCTCACAAAAGAATTAGCTCGTAACACCATTCTTACTTCGTCACTACACCCCTCTTTGAACTTCAAAATGCAATTGCACATTTTATGCATATTATTTTACTCAGTGTACAGTGTTCATTAATTAAAAACATGAGATATACTGCTTTTAATTAATGAACACTACATGAGTCTGAGCTAAATTTAATAGCTAAATTGTTTCAACTCGGTAGTAGATTTTGCCATAATTTGTCCCTTAATTTAATAGTCTCAATTACAATGCCTTAGCGAGCAAAAAGTGAGCGCATTATCCGCTTTATGTATTATGTTATTATGGGCATTACAGTGAGAATTTTGGTATAAAAACTTGCGCTTGATATAATTATCTTTTACATTTTCTTAATATTATTTCCTAATCTCCATAAAATCTTGTTTATAACTACTATGTATATTGTTTTTCTACATAATATAGTCTAATGTGAATAATTTTAACTACTTACTGCATCACATTAAATAGAATTCTTGACTCTCAAATCCTGCATATGGCCTCACCACAGCGAGGGGTTGTTCATGGGCGGAACGGGCGAAGTACTTCTGGGGTGCATTCTCCTGGTAGGGCCACCCAAGGCGTGAAGGCCGTTCCACTGTGCCCAGCTAATATCTGCAGGTGAAGCCAGGAGCAAAGTCAGACTTCTTCCACGGGGGCTCGAGATCTTGTAGCAGCAGAAGCGGTCCCCTTCACCATGAGCTTGTCTACTTCAGCAATCAGTAGATTTATTAGTGGACACATCAAAAGCCTGTATTTTGACCATCGTATTTTCCTATCTGTAAAAAGTGCAACTCCAACGAGGCTAGTCCTCAACACTTACTTGAGTGCACTCAGTCTCGATGGAGGAGCTCCTTTGACACCCCCTCCTTTTTCTTGATTTTTGAGAGTGCATAGGCTCATGGATCTGGTGTAGCTCCGCTATTCTGGATGGAGGAGCTCCTTGGAGACCCCCTCTTTTTTCTTGATTTTTTAAAAGTGCATGGGCTCATGGATCTGGTGTAGCTCCGCTATTCTGGATGGAGGAGCTTCTTGGAGACCCCCTCCTTTTTCTTGATTTTTGAGAGTGCATGGGCTCATGGATCTGGTGTAGCTCCGCTATTCTGGATGGTCCTTGGAGCTCCTTGGAGACCCCCTCCTTTTTCTTGATTTTTTGAAAGTGCATGGGCTCATGGATCTGGTGTAGCTCCGCTATTCTGGATGGTACTTGGAGCTCCTTGGAGACCCCCTCCTTTTTCTTGATTTTTTGAAAGTGCATGGGCTCATGGATCTGGTGTAGCTCCGCTATTCTGGATGGTCCTTGGAGCTCCTTGGAGACCCCCACCTTTTTCTTGATTTTTTGAGAGTGCATGGGCTCATGGATCTGGTGTAGCTTCGCTATTCTGGATGGTCGTTGGAGCTCCTTGGAGACCCCCTCCTTTTTCTTGATTTTTTGAGAGTTCATAGGCTAATGGATCTGGTGTAGCTCCACTATTCTGGATGGTCCTTGGAGCTCCTTGGAGACCCCCTCCTTTTTCTTGATTTTTTGAGAGTGCATGGGCTCATGGATCTGGTGTAGCTCCGCTATTCTGGATGGGATTTGTATAACAACACAACAACAGCATTCTTACAATCTTTTTTTAAACAGTATTATTTTCTAATGTAAATTTTTTCTAATGTAAGTTATATTTTCTAATGTAAATTTTATTTGTAATGTATAACATTACATTTCTTTCTGAAATATAGAAACCGGAGCCTTTAATGGACTTCCTTGGAAAGAACAACGCAGATTTTCTTTACATATATTGAAGGATCTTGGATTTGGGAAAACTCGGATGGAAGACTTATTGAAAGTAAGAAAATACTTTAGCAGAAAACATATTCAAAACTTTTTATTGCCTTTGCAATTTTTTTCCACTTAACAGAAAACAGGAAAAACCCAATCAATTTATAACACTTTGTTTCGAATCCTTTAACTTCAGAGGAATTTTCAATTTTCCTTTTTAAAAATATATGAATGAAACGTTTAGTTATTTTTAAACTCTGCTATTGAATATTGTTATCAGAAGTGTAGATCTATACATACTTAAAATATCTATAAATTATTTCTTATCATAAATAACGTAACTACGTCTGTTTCTTATACTTATATGTCCGTTTCTTCAATGTAACATATTTTTGTGCTCCTACGATTTTTTTCAAGTATATTTTGATACCTTTTATACATGATTGTAGTCACTGCTGGTCCTTATAATATTCTCTTGTTTATTAACAAATTTCGAAATTTATAAATTAAAAACAAAAGTTGTATCTACACGCCGCAAATTTCTGCGAACATAATGTAAAAGGTTTATATATCTATTTTTGAGGACATTTCCCATTCTTCAAGACCGACTCGGACCTTCTTCTTCTTATTATTATTTTTTAAATATATCTGCTCTGGAAGAAAAAAAAACTTCGGAGCTCGCGCCATCTATATAGCAACAACAATACTTCGAATTTTACTCATAAGTATGATTCTATTCATACTTCTATGTTATACTTGCTCAGAAACATACCTCCAAATACTATGCACTATTTCCTTCCAATTATTCGTGGGGAATTGTAATTTTTTTATTTCATTAATATTGAATATATTAAAATAAAATATTTCCAAAAAAAAACATTAAATTCATCTAATGTGTTTCAGGAAGAGATACACGAACTGCTGGAACACTTAGAACAACTTGACGGCAAGCCAGTTGTTCTGAAGCCAATTCTCTCGCCAAGCATGTCTAACAATATCGCCACTTTAGTCTATGGAAATCGTTTGAAATATGATGATCCTGTCCGGAAAATGCTTGACAAAGGACTCAGTGAAGGTGCAGCAGCAGGTGCCCAAGTTGCGTGGGAGTTGTTTTTTCCAGGCTTAGCCAGCTTCATAAAATTATTTGGCTTCAGTGGCGCTGCAAAAATTGACCGTATTCAGCGTCAATCTAAAATGTACACAGCGTAAGTTTTGAAAAAAAAACACAAGTGAGAAGCTGTAATTTATTCTAAGATATTTTATTCTTTAAATAAATAAATGTGCATCATAATTTATATCCGTTTTTATAAGCAAGTCGCTTCGTTTGTCTTTGAAATTTCTATTTTGTTTACAAAATTTTTAAAAATAAAGCTAAAATGGAATGGAAAAAAATTCGTTTGCTTACATTTAGAATGTTTGTGATTTTATATATTATATTTGAACAGGCATGGCCAATTTTTTTCTTGTGGTTGTCACATAAATTTCTTTTTTTTTTTCAGGAAGCAAATTGAGGAACATGAAAAAACTTTGAATGAAAGCAATATAAGAGATTATATTGATGGATATCTGTTAGAAATTAGAAAAAGGAATGATAAAGCCTTCTGTAGTAAGTATTTGCATTTAGCTTTTAATGGCTTTTAATGGTATGGAATGGAAGATAAATATGGCTAAGGATATTTATAGCCATAATTTAAAAAATATGTATGTTTAATTTAAATTATTCTACGATTAAAAATTTTTTAACAATGAGAGTAACATCCCGAGAAGGTATTGCTGCAATTGGCTTAAGATACGAGCAGTCAAATAAAATGGAGAAAAAATGTTGATTATCAGATAGTAATGTTCTTCATATTTACATGCTGAAAGTGATTTTTTATGCGCTAAGATTATTCGCTGAATATAAAATTATTCGCTGCGAATTAAATCCAGAAAAATTTTATATCCAGCGAATAAAATATATAGATTATTCGCTGGATATAAAATTTTAATGGATTGTTTACCTGGTCAAAATATTCTTATTTACAAAAAATTTCATTACAAAGCAATCTTACTTCTTGTTGCATCGATTTGTTGTTGGCAATTGTGCGAATTTTCAGTTATATGTAATTTTTTCTTTATAAATATAGTTGCAATGAAAGAAATATAAAATAAATGCAAATGTTTATTAATAAATGTACCCTGTGTCGAAATTTAACATTGACTATGAATGACGAATGTTACTATTAAGAAGCCAAGTCATACACTCATTTATCAGCGATTGCAAAAACATTGATCCAAAGTAAATAAAATATTTGCATATTTATTTAATTAATTTCTATTGTTTTGCATATGTTTGAAAATTTTAAACTCGTAATATAAAGCATTTTAATTGTTTAATGTTTTAAATCAAATACCAATTTTTACAGAATAGAATTCTGAAGAAAAATATTTTTTATTAGATATGAAAATTTCTCATGTGAATATAAGCACTTTTAAGGTGATTTTGAATGTTTAAAAACTGTTGCAACATTTTGTATACTAGTCAAGTGCTTTTAAATTCAGGTACATTCATAAAAACTGTAAATACTTTCATTATTTTTTGAAAATTGAAGGCATCGTAATATTTTAACGTATTTAAAGCTGCTGAAGTTATCTCTTTATAGATAAATATTTGTAGGGAAAATTAATTCAATTTTTCTTCTCATTAGTAGTTATCTCTTCTAAGGAAATCTCAAGAAATATGTAAATAAGAAACAAAAAATAAGAGTTTTTTTACAAAAAATTTTTTTATGAGAATAGTTTTTTCTGTTAATACCTCGGAAATATTCAATTTTTTAAACAATCCTTGATCACCCAGTATATTAAAAAAATATAAACTTCTGTATTTCTCTCTATTAAAATGTTTCATTTAAATTTCTAATATACAAATATAAAAAATTTCATTTCTTTTATTTTTTTGTAATTTTGCTTCAAAATATTACATGCAACAAAAGCTGAATTGTTACTCAAAATATTATTTTTAAAAAGTACATCACACCAATTGTTTAAGAGCTATGGTTTTAGTTCTTCAGGATGCATTATTTAATTATATCATTCAAATGAAGCCGCCCACCCTTTCTAGTGGTCAGAGTCCCTGACTACGGATAGGGAGATCCTGGGTTCGATTCCAGTTCGGGCATGGATGTACTTTTTCTCTCTCTATCTATCCTGTCTTTGTCATTTCTGTGTATGAATGTGTTGTAAATGGTTGCCTACCCTATAAACGGGTCCCTATGGCATGTGTGTACTGAGGCAGTCGAACTCCACACCAAAACATGGTTCAGTTGAAAAAGTGAAGCAGCGCAGCTCCATATTGCTAGCTTAGCTGGCACACGACAACAACATTCAAAATGAAGAATGGTGTATCTTTTGAATAATTTTTCACTTGATTTTCTTTTTCTTTTAGAGAATGTTCTTGTAGATATGGTGGGTGCTTTCTTTGGAGCCGGGAGCGAAACTGTCCGTCTTTCTCTCGATTGGCTAACCCTGATCATGGCTTCTTATCCAGAAGTCCAAGAAAAAGTTCACGCAGAAATCGAAAAAGTCATTGGTCATGATCGTGCTCCATGCTGGAATGATCACATCAAGATGCCTTACACTGAAGCAACGATCATGGAAATGATGAGGTGGAGAACAATAATTCCAATTAATGTTCTTAGATAGTAAGTATTCAATTTATATTTTTCATGTCCTTGTTCAAACAGGTGTCTCAGTGTATCAGCAGTTCATATAAAATATATCCATCGAAGATGCAGTGTACTTACACAATATTCATCAGTATTATTTGCATAATTTCATGACATACCTGAATATAAATCTCACTAACAAGAATGGCTTTTGTGAGCAATAGTTTGTACATTAAATGAAATCAATTAATGTAAAAATTTGCTTTTGACATGTAACAGTTACAGGAGATTATTTATTTATTTATTTTATTTCCAATGGCGGGCACAAGAGGGTATAACCCTATTCCACAACAAGGCCAGAGACTGCTACTCATTTGTCGTTACCCAACGGGCACCTGTGAACCAAGCCACGAAGGCGAGTAGCGTTACCCGCGCCATTCCACCACAAATCCGTTTATAGGGCGTGCCACATTCGTACAATAACCAGAAAGGATAGAGAAGAAAGTAGAAGAAAGGAAAATAGAAGAAAGGACAGAGAAAACAGAGAAGGAAAGAAACATCCATACCCGAACCGGGATTCGAACCCGGGACCAACAGTTCAGGAGTCAGGAACGCTAACCACTCAGCCAATCGGTCGGTGGAGATTATTTATAAGAACGTTTATATTGTGGTAGAACAGAAGGAAACATTAAAATATCATAAGTAAACCAACACAAGTAACTTATCTTTAAAGATAATCATTAAAAATATAGTATTATCCAACATTAATGTTCTTGGAGTTCGAACTCAGATTTATTTCATTGAAAAGAAATAGAACCAAATGCACCCTTATGATTGATTTTTCATTGATGACTTCACTTATTCTGTGATGAAAAAAACATTAATATAAATGACAAAATAATTTAACCGAATCAGAAATAACGAGATCCGATTTACTTTTCCCAAGGATCTTTACTTCGTTTACTTCAGATAGAGTCAGAGATTAGTGGGTTTCAAACTAAAACATTTTAGATCTAAGCAAAAAGTGTCTTTGAGAATATCATTATTTACCTTTGGTATTCAGTTTAATGAATTGTTTCATTACTAGATCAAACATGTGGTAAAAATTTTTTTTCTATCTAAAACAAAAATATTCTTTAAAACAATTCTTTCAACGCGTTGCCTTAAATGTAGTTTATAAAAATGCATGATATTCTCTTTTAAGTCAGTCTTTATTTTCTTTTTCATTGGCCTGACAGCCCAGGGTGGGCCTTTGCCTTCCTCAGAAGTGCACACCAGGACTCCTTAATTTTGGATAAGGCAGTCTTTATTTATTACAACGAAAATCTTAATAAAACAACCTTTGTATCTTTTCAGCAAAAATTTCGATACAACGAATTGAAAATAATTATTTTTATTTTGATGCAATGCAGTTTTTGCTAAACTTGAATTTACAGTAATTATGGTCTGCTAGCAAAAATTTTTCTATTTTGGAAATATAAGTATTTATTTGATAGTTGATTTCTTAATATAATTATATTTTTACAGCACTTTATGGGACACCGAACTGAATGGTTATTTTATACCCAAGGAGCATTTCGTCATTGCTAACTTGTGGGACATTCACCATAATCCAGAATACTGGGGGAACGACGCTGAGTCATTCCGAGTTGAGAGATTCCTGACGGAAGATGGCAAAGCGATCAAAAAGTCGGAATACTTCATACCATTTTCTATTGGTAAGTAAAGTATCATAGTAAAAAATGATTTAACTTACACATGAAACTTTTTCATGCTATCTTTTTTAATTCCGTAAAATTTGTATGCAATAACCTTACCTTCCTATACAAACATGATAAAGATTTGAACACAATGTAACTGTAATGAGAAATCTTTAATACAAGTTGTTCGTGATGGTTTAGTTCATAGCTTATGAAAAGTTACAGCTAATGTATTACTTATTGGCTGTAATTTTTCAGTCAATAAAAAAAAGTTTATTCGTGGAAAAATTATGGCACAAATGCCGTATAATCCTGGATGCCAAATTCTGAGTTTGGTGATTTTGGCGGATTTTCTTATGCATTTGGAAACCTAATTTTTATTACGTCATAGATATGGAGACCTATAAAAATTATGCAGAAAATCATATTTTGGCAACCTTAATATTTACGTAATCGCACGCTTCACAATAGGTCATCTTGTCAACATTTCTTCATCGCCAAAAAAATTCAAAATTCGAAATCCTGGATTATACGGCATCTGTGGAAAAATTATAACTGAGCAAGGAAATATTTTTTTTTACATTGGTTGGGGGTTGGTTATTATCATGTCCTCAGGGAGAACTAAATATGACTTTGAGTGTGCAGAACGCAGCTGGCTATTCCCTAGATATTTTCGGAATGCTTTTCTATGTCCAGTCTGGCGAATTCCCCTAACTGAGCCAGATATATTAAAAATGCGAGGACAGTTAAAAATGTGTCTTGGTGTTAGTGGAATGGCATCGCAATTAATTCACAGACATGGTAGGTTCTGTTGCCATCTCTCTGGATCTTTATATATCGATAGTGACCAGTACTAAGGTGAGATTTTTTAACTTTACTTTAGTAGAATAATTTTGAATTTCATTAAACTATAAATTCGTAAAATAAACAACCCAAAAAAATTTTTGATTGAAAATTATTCCAGAAATTTTTTTTTTTTAATTTTATATTTTATTTAAGTTTTTGATGATCTGACTGAATACAATAAATTGTAATTATTTTAATAAAAATTTAAAAGTGCAGCGATTATTATTATTTATTAAATTTAAATATACATTGTTATAAGAATATCTTGCAGCAAATTGTGAATATATTGAAAAGAATTTTTTTTTAATGTATTTCAGGTAAAAGACAATGTCCTGGTGAATCCTTTGCAAAAATTGAAGTGTTTTTATATTTTGTATTCATAATTCAGAAATTCCGTATCAGCTTGCCTCCCGGTGCAGCACCAAATTTCGATGGTCAATTAGGGATTGGTCTCGCACCATTACCTCAAGAACTATGCTTAATCAAAAGACATTAAAGATCTGCAATTGGTATATGATGCATTCCAAGTAAAATTTTAATTAATACCACAGAAAACAGAAAATAGTTGGAAGAAACTTTCCGTGAAAAAAGCTTTAAGTATAAAATACTATACTCATTGAAAAACGTTTTTATCAATAAAAATGAATTATCGCGTTTCTCTAGTCACATAAAAAGTATCATTTTTGTAATCTTTGTAGTTTTTTACAATATTTATTCAAATGAGTTTTTTTCCCCTTAAATGTGCATATAACTTAAATATTAGACCAAATATGTTATGATGAAATATATATTACTTTTTTGACTTGTGAGATAAAGTTATGAAATAAATGATTGAAAATTCGGTAAGTAACTCAGTTAATGTTATGGTCATTTATAAATGAAAGACGAGAGAAAAAGAAAGAAACAGAGTAAAAATTCACAATCGAATTTTCAATTTTTGTCTCTGGGAATTAAAAAAACTTTTGTAACTTTCTTTTTACTCGTCTTCAATACCAACGGAGTATTTTCTTGAAGGAGGACTTAAGTCATTATCATCTGCTCAAACAAAGTAACTTTCGAAAGCTTTTTGGTACAACATGAAGACATTCAAAATCTCTTCCACTGAATGCCAAAAAGTAAGCTATTACCTGTCGCGACAACACAATTTCATTGTTTTATGATTCCAAAACAATTGTGTTTTCAATTATTTTAATTTATGTACTTTGTGATATTTGTTGAATAAATTTGATTTTATAACTTTGGCTTTTCTTGAGTTATGTTTTATGCGAAAACAGCATCGTCATTTCTAGATAAATATATTGACAATTAAGTGAAAATATGATGAAGGTATCCGACTACGTCCAATCCAATTTAATCTTAAGAATTAATTTAATTTTTTTAATCTTCTTTTTAGAAAATTACAATGTAAAAACATAAAATTAGTTGAAAATTTTAATTACATAGCATATTTTTTTGAGAAATGGATTATTTTCGAGTAAATTTTAGTAAAACCGCTAATTCTCTGCTAGAAACTGTAACGCGTCAATTCTAATTTAATAAGAGCTATTATTTTCTTTAAAAATGAAACATACACCAAGAAAAAAATTGAGCGATAAAGAAAATATGGTTAAAAGTCTACAAAAAAAAATGGATATTTTATAAAATTCTACAGAATATTCCAAATTAAAGATATCTGTAAATGAAAAAGTTCTTTACATACATTCAAACTTTTACTTCATTTCATAGATAATAGCTCTTATATAAAAAACAAGTAGAGGAAGTTTCACACAAAAACCATCATTATTACTTCAGATATGGTGTTAGTGATGAGTTTAAAGATTTTGTGGGAAAAACAATGTTATATTTATAAATGAAATTATAACTCAAATAAAAGATCATTTCTGAAGATTGAGATTTTAAATATTGTTTTTTTTTTCTTATGATATTTTATGAAAGGCATAAAACATCAAATGTGAAACATTTAAGGGTTAGTAGCACATCAAATAAAAATTTATAAATTTATACCTAAATAAAAATTATTACCTTTAGTTATACTCCAGTCATTCTTATCATCATCTTCTTCTTCTTAGAGTTGGGTTTGTATGTCAATGGGCACCTCTGCTTTTATCAGCATTTTGTACTGTTAACTCCGAACCCAATGTTTCCTAGTTCCAGTGGCTCTGGTCACCCACTTTATTAATAAAGTCCGATATAACCCTTTAATGAAGTCTAGGTGTAACTCTCTAGTATGAATGATGCCTAAAGAAGTTAATCTAGGGAGGGCAAGAGCCTCTCATTCGTAAATGATATGCTTGGCCGCTTCCTCTGGTCAGAGAGTCAGTCATGCTAGCGATAGCTTCCTGACTTTCACCAGAAGATGGTTTGGAGGTCACTTCTACCTCCTGTGAAGGATTCATTGCTGCCCATTCACTAGATTGCCTCTGAGTTCCCTTGTCTTTTTCAGCAAGGTCTACTTCAGAGGCTTCAACTGCAAATGCAGAAAGGTTAGTTGTTTCTTGTGTCTTTTCAGCCACAAGATAACAATGAATAAGCTTAGGTAATAAAACAGTCCACCCAGCATTGCCTGAGCTACTGTGCAAGGCAAAAAAGCTCTAGAAGTTCGCCAGGCACCTAGAAGCTCCGTTAAGACACTATTACCGCGGTGCCAAATAGCCCTAGGCATATGTCGCATATCACCAGGGCTTACGGGAGCTGGTTCGCGGCCTCTGATTCTGTATTCAAGGCTATCCTTTCATTCCTACAGGACGTTAGGCGATCCACCACTGACCAACGCGCCTGGTAGCTGCTCAGGCCCCAGGCATTCTTATCATAGTATTTTTATAAATAATTTTGTGAGAAGCGTTATTAAAAACTTATTGGCAATAAAAAAAATTGGTAGGACTTACTGACAATGAAACTGAATTGATAATTATATGAGAAAATATAGGATAACACTTATGGAAAATCGAAATTTGAAAGTGTTTAACATTTCATTTTTTTTCTTTTGCAAGCATTGGCTTATATTCTTTATGCAACTTGAAATTTTCAACTTCTTGAATTTTATTTGTAGCCATGATCATAGATAAAATATTTTAAAAAGGTAATTTTAAAAATTGTATACCGAATTTTTCCTGAAGGATAACTTGTAAGAAAGCGTATTTAGTAAATTAATATTTAAAAAATTTGTAATTACATTAATATTCTATTTTTCCATCATCTAATTTTAAGTAAAAATTCGTCAAAATTTAAATTTAATATCAATAGTAAAAATTAAAAGTAATAAAAAAGTACTGAATGTTTGTGCTAAATGCTCAATGATTGTAAAGTTTTTTTTTACAATTTAAAAAGCTAATCTACATGGAAATTTAAATATTTTAAAGTTTAAAACATTTTAAAATTTAGAAAAGTCAAAATAAAAACTTACTAAGTTGTTTTATTAAACAAATAAAAATAAAAAAAGTTATGAAACTTTATTTCATTTTTTTAATAAAGTTAAAAGAAAAAAAAAACAATTAAACCTTGTACAAATTTTTACGTAACATGATTTTTATTTCATAACATATATATATTTTAAAATTTTCATAATTTGTAGAACTTAATGAGTATTTTGAGAACATAAGATTACTTAACTTATTATAACTCATCATATATATTTTGTCTTATAATCATGGTATTATTTAATCAAGCTTCTTTTTAATTTAAAATCTTAAAATATTCTTTGCTTATGTTTTCAGTAAATAATTCTTTTCATGACAGAAGATATTATTTGCAGAAATAATGGTTCTATTTCGCTTTCAATCAACAGAATTCAGTATTAAAATTTTTAAATTTTCAAATTTATAACTCCTTTATAATACACCTACATACGATTCAAATATATATATATATATATATATATATATATATATATATATATATATATATATATATATATATACTATGAAATCTTATGTAATTCCCATTCATAATTAAATAACTATTTTGATTAATAAAGAAGGAGTTATATCACACACACACACTCAAATATATATATAGATAGATAGATAAAGAGAGAGAGAATATAGTTTGGCGTGTGTTAGAACTCAATCTTTATTAATCAAAATAGCTATTTAATTATCTATGGGAATTACACAAGTTTTCATAGTTTGTATACATTTTGAATTACATATTTATGCTTTACATATTACATGCTTTAGTTATATATTATTTTCAGTGACATTTGTGGGAAAATGTTAAAGGAAAACTGCTTGACTAAAGAGAATTATCTTAGAAGGTGCAAATAAAATTAATTCCTTTATTCAAAAAACTTTATTAATATTTTTATTACATCATTTCAAAGCAAAATATATAGCATGTTAAATAAGTTTCGAAATTTCATAAATTAAAAATATGCTATGTGATTAAGGTTAAAATTCAGTAAATTTTACTTATATTTTCTATTGATCATCAATTTTTAAACGGATTAAATTCTGATTAGTTAAAAACATTTCAAAAATTATTAGTTTTTGCAATGAACAATTGATCAAATTAATGGTTAGTCCAACCACATCAAGTCATTACTGTGACTTTATTTTAAGTCACAATTTCTCTAATGTGTAAGGAGAATTTTTAGTTCCCTTAAATTCTTCATAAATTTTATAAGTAATTATAAAAACTGAGGCCTTATAGAATTTGAACTTTTCTGAAGAAAAATCAGTTTACAAATACACGCTTCAAATTTAAGGGATATAGAATTGAATTTCTGTTTAC
This sequence comes from Latrodectus hesperus, assembly GCA_037975125.1. Classification (NCBI taxonomy): domain Eukaryota; kingdom Metazoa; phylum Arthropoda; class Arachnida; order Araneae; family Theridiidae; genus Latrodectus; species Latrodectus hesperus. Next base: position 93,324,549 of record CM075857.1, read on the forward strand.
TTATTTTTAAGGTACCTTTTCAAAACATTTTGGCTCTCTATTTAAAGTATTTATTTCATTTTTAAAATGCATAAACAATATGTGTGATAAGAATTTTTTTAAAAAAAGTCAAAGTATAAAACTAAAGGAATGTTTTTCATTTTCTTATATAGAATTTGTGAAAAATTATTTACTGCGTATACTTCCTTTTTATTTTAAGAAAAAAAATAGCAAATTTCTCTTGCATGGTTTCTTTAAAAAGACTTCAAAAATATTTAAAAGAAATTCAAAATCAAAATCATAGTTCGTATTTTTCTTAAAAATTAATGTTTAAAAAAGAGTTTTATTTTTGATAAAGCATAAAAACGTGACAATGCAAATAATGTATTTGAAGCGTGAACATGCCAAATTTTAATCTAATCTCTTTGTTATTTTGATTTATCAGTTAATAACGATATATTTTATATCCATCTGCCTTATCTTTGTTGTTTTGATTTTCTAATCTTTAACACACCAATTTTAGTTAACAACAGAGTTGATAAAAAGTCATGAAGGATAAATAAAAAGTTTACAATAAAGAATGAAACAAATCATATAACCAATGATGAGAATGCTTTCGATCTATATTTTTGCAATCTATTATCTGATGCCCTGGTTCAAAATCTCAAATGATCTAGAAATACATTTTCTCATATTTATTATAAAACAAAACAACACAACACATACAAACATATAAAATTAGACTGAAAATTACAGAAGCAATCGAGATGTGTTCCTTCGAGAGGTTAAAATACAAAGACGAGTGAAACTGTTTACAGATTTGAACGGCTGCACAGCAGTGTGGCTCCGCCAACAAAAAATAGTTCTTAACAAAGCAAGACATATGCTTGCATAACAATCATAACTCCAATAATAGAGAATATAAGATTCTACTCTTCATAAAATACTAATTGTGAAATTCTATTGATATCTTTTTTTCCAGTTTATTTTATTCTATGTAGAATGAGCCAATAAAAAATGAAGAAAATCACATCCCATATTTTTTTGCACCATTTTAATATATCGACAAATAAAACAACACGGAACAATTAGTAGTTATAAGTATTTTTTTGATTTTTTTCAATTCGTAGGAGCCTTCCTAATAATTAAAGAATTGGCAAAACACTGTAACTTAACAAAAATAATATTTATTTTAATATAACAAAATAAAACATTAAAGATAATAAATAAAGGAAAACCGACAGCAAACCTGTAACCTTCCACAGTTACAGTTACTCTCTTGTTACTGTTGTTATTAATGACACTTGGACAAGTCATGCTCGCTATGCGAATTTAAGTCAATTGGGAGCGTCTTTCGTTTTAATCAGAGCACCATGAAGGTGAAAGTACGACATTTGCTCTTCAAGTCCTCCGATAGATAGCAGCACCAGAGGATCTACTCCCTCAATTTCGGAATTAATCTGAAGGGGGAGTAAATTTCTCCAGACCATTGCACCCATGGTAACTGCTCAACGACCGACCACAGGACTTAACGATTCCACAGATTTAACGAGCACGTATATCGCACGTACTCGGTGGGTCTTTGGCAGCATTGGGAATCGAGCCTCACCCTTCCGGATGGAAGGCCGATACCCTAACCACTAGGCTACCACGGCCCTGTTAGTTAACTCTCAATTGCAACCTAATGTGTGTTAAATAGTGTACTTTACAAACCCTCTTTACTGAAACATATTTTCAACTTGAATAAGGATCTATAATTTGCTTTAAATAACTATAATTGAATTAAAATTCCATACTTTTTAATATAATGGTTAATTAATTAAAGACATTACGAGTAGAAATCAAAAGACTTTTTCCATACAGGGATAATAAGATAAATTAAATCCAAAAATGGAATACAAAAATGCATAGTAATTTGTAGAAAATTATACAACATAATTGTTTTATTTTCATTATGTGATGCCATTGACGTACCGGAATATAGGTCCATAACGCTTGGCAAGCTCATTCAACTCCAAATATGGTCTCGAACTCAAGAAAGGGAGGTAACCAACAAAAGGCAACCCATACGGGCCAGGAGGTAATTTTCGGTTTCTTTTCTCTGTAATCCAGTATATAATTATGATTATTAAGCTGGCCGTGACCAGAGCAGTAGTAAGATCCATTTTTTGATCTTGTTTAACTTTTCACGCAATCGTCAGGCTGTTATATTCCCCATTTCTTGTGGTGACAAAAGTCTCAAGCAGCAACTCCGATAAGAAAAAAGTTAAACTAAAAAGTCTACTGAAAGCTGATAAGATTTGTAGATAACGCTGATTATAAACCTAAAATAGTGATATTTCTTTTGTTTTGATATTTTTTTGCTTATTTCATGCAAATTGCACTGCGTGATGGTATTTTGTTTCTTTTTAAGTTCCCACGTGTATGGTTGATGATTGGAATGCATGTTTTATTTTGCAAATCAATGATATTTTATTATCTGATATGTATCGTTTTTAACAAAATTAATAATAATAATGATTTATTGCGACTCAAGATACATTTTTAATAGCTTTTCATTAGTATTTTACTAATATTGATTTAAGAATGAAATACAACAGAATTAATTTATGATATTGTTAGTTCCTGTTGTAGTTGTTGTTACTAATGACACTTGGACAAGCCAAGCTCGCTATGCCTTGGATATGCGAATTTAAGTCCATTGGGTGCGTCTTTCGTTTAATCAGAGCACCATGAAGGTGAAAGTACGACTTTTGCTCTTCAAGTCCTCCGATATATGGCAGCACCAGAGGATCTACTCCCTCAATTTTGGCATTGATCTGAAAGGGGAGTAAATTTCTCCAGACCATTACACCCATGGTAATTGCTCAACGACCGACCACAGGACTTTCGATTCCACAGATTTAACGAGCACGTATTTACTCGGTGGGTCTTTGGTGGCATTGGGAACCGAACCCCACCCTACTGGATGGAAGGCTGATACCATACCACTAGGCTACCACGGCCCACTCTCTTACAAAGTTACATTAGCACCCTTGGGGTTTGATGTGAGAAGAAATGTTAAAAAATCGATCTGTTGTCTTTGGCAGGAGTCATGGAACATGCAGGTCAATAATAAATTGCGTGCCATATTTCCATACATCACCTCATTAGCAGTTTTACCGATACGGAGTGCTGATGTAAGATTAACCCGCCTTCGTATCGGACACACACGTTTCACACATAGACATTTGTTTCTAAATGAATTAAATCCTTGGTGTGAAACGTGTGATGAACCATTCACTGTTTATCATATTTTAATTTCATGTTCATATTTTAACCAATATCGTTTACACTTTTTTAACTGTGATATTTTAACATTACATGATTTACATGGGGAATCACCCCACAGGAACCTATTTGCCTTTTTGAGGGCAATAGGTTTTTTACATAATATTTAATTTGTGTTTTCTTAATTTTAAAAATATATATATTTTTGATTTTCATTTTATATTTGATAATTGGATTTTAATGTAAAATATATACACTGATTTTTGTTTTTTAAAGTTTTAATGTTGCTTGGGTTTTTTTTTTTTAAAAAATAAATAATGTAAATAAAATAAAATAAAAAATTTAATTAAATATATGCTTCAAAACTTTATTTTTGGCACCGCATGTCCATTTTTGGACCTTGCGCCATAAAACCCAACCAACCAACCAACTAGCACCCTTGGGTGAGTGAGAGGGTCATCTATATTATAATGGAGGTCTTAATACAACTATAATATTCAATAGAATTTTCTGAATTCTTAAGATCTGAAGGAAAACCAAAAATTGATGCAACGATAATATTTTTGTTTTCAAATATGCTTATACCAATAGAAATTCCAAACTAATGCTATTTAAAATTGTTTATTTCTTATGGGCTTTGATATATTTTTCCCAAATTATTTTGCATACAACATTTGTGAGGAAAACTATTTGAATATTCCAGAAAATTCAACCATGCGTAATATATACAGAACTGCCCTAACTCATGCAAGAGTAATATGTAATATTCTTGCTAGTAGAAGTATAAAGTAAGAAATGTAGGAATAAAGATCACTTTATAATAGCTCTTTGATTTATATTCATAAAAATTCATAAAATATTTTATATGAATGCAACCGCTCAAAGAAAATTTAAAAAAAAAAAAAAAAAACGTTGAGGGCATGTAATGGATTTTATTTATTTATTTATTTTGTCTTGCACCCGACTTTGGTTTTTCAACCATCAGTCTCTGGGCTCCCCGACAGAGACTAACTTGAAGCAAACGAAAAGTTCTCTTACGCAGAATTCCTAGCTGCGATGTCCAAATAAGTCCGGGGAAAATGAACAGGTGGTCATCCGTCATATCATCAAGTCCACATAAAGAGCAAATCGGAGAGTCTGTCAAACCTAAATGTTGGAGGTGTTTTGTAGATAATCATGTCCAGACCTAAGCCGGAATTAAGCTTGACTTTTGTCATAGTCCGGGCCTTAGAAAAGATCTTTCAGAAAAAAGAACAGCAAGATTAACTAGTCGCCGAAAGAACATAGCGACAGGTATCAGTCGTTCTGTGGAAACAGGGGGCACCATGGGACTCCACCTTCTCCAGAGTGAACCTGGGCCATTGCCATCCTACTTCAAAAGATATTATTTCGCCAGTTCCAGCAGTTACATATGAGGAGATGAGAGTTTACCACTCTGTTATTAATCTGCCTGCTCGACAACTTTTTAGCATCTGACTGTTATTTCAGCACATAACTTAAAGCAAGAAGATCGATAATAAAAAAATCTCCAGAAGCAGAGATTGAATTCCTCCGAAGATTTTCCCATCCCTCAAGACAACTAAAGATTTTTACTTTCGTTAAGTTTAAGGGATTTTTTTTAAAAATCTTATCTCAAATCCCTTTTTTCGATGCCATCCAATATTTGGTGAATTAAAGTATTCATTAAAATTATTTATTTAATGAAATAAAGTCATATTATTTATTTCAATAAATAAAGTTTATTATTTTGCATATAATCTACGGTGAGATAAATATTATAAGGCTAAGCATGAAAACAAGTTATTTTGATTTCTTACGTTTAATTTATTAATATTTCTTCATTTTTATTAATGTTAGTAAACTTATTAGAATACTTTTACAGCAGTTTATAAAAAATAAGTTAATTTTAGTATAAACATTAAAATTAAGCAAAAAACAAAATTTCATTATGACTGTCGTTTAAACTGCGTTTTTTTATACTTAAACCTTTTTGATTGATTGCTAAATTAATAAAAAAATCCAAGCAATTGTTTCATTAAAACTAAACTAAACCTGTGGCACGACAGCCCATGTAAGTCTAAAGCATACAGTGACCATATCTGTTTTCCTAACCGAGGGCCTTGGGGTGCGAGATATACAATACTGGCCATTAAAATTGTTAAACCAAGAAGGCTGCACACCACACATGGGAAATTTGCATGACAGGTAGAACTTGCTGTTAATGCAAATGATTATATTTTCAGCGCATACATACAAAGCAGGTGACAGTAGCGACATCTACAATGTGTATAAAACCAGAGATTTGACAGCAGTTTTCTCATACTCAATTTCCGTTTTAACGTTGTTTTCGGCAAAGAAAGTTGTTGTAATGCCTCGTGTAAGAAGAAGAAATGCCTATCAGCACGTGTCTGACTTTGATCAAGGAAGAATTATAGCCTACCGGGATTTCGATTTATCGTACGGCAATATTGCTGCTCGTGTCAATCGAGACCCCTGACTGTTAGCAGAATATGGAATATGGAAAACAGAATATGGAATCGATGGGTTCAGGACAATCATATGGAACGTCATGCATGATCTCAGCGACCCCCATCACTAACAGCAGAGAAGACAGACATCTTATCCGCATGGTCACAAGGGATCGTACAGCCACGTCACGGACCCTGAGTCGAGAAATGGAGTCATTTGCAAGGCAATAAGTTTCTGCTCGAACAGTTCGACGACGTTTGCAGCAGCATGGATTGTCTGCACGGCGACCACGGCTTCGGCTACCATTGACGCTGCGTCACAGACAGGAGCGCCTTCAATGGTGTGATCAGCGACGAACCTGGACGCGGGAATGGCATCACGTCATCTTTACAGATGCGGTCTGTATCTCGGTTCTGTATACAGGTTCTGTATACAGGACTCGGTTCTGTATACAGTTCGGTTCTCTCGGTTCTGTATACAGGACCATGATGGCCGCATCCGTGTTTGGAGGCATCGTGGAGAACGCGCATTGTGAGCTTGCACTGGACATCGCCATAATGGCCCATTTGCTGGAGTGATGGTATGGGGTGCCATTGCATACACGTCTCGATCACTTCTTTTTCGCAATACTGGCATTTTGAACAGCAACCGTTACATTTCCGATGTGTTAAGGCCCGTGGTTCTGCCCTATCTTCGAGGCCTCCCTAATGCTTTGTTTCAACAGGATAATGCTCGACCGCATGTTGCCCGTACTGTTCTGAACTTCCTTGATACAGAGCAGGTTCGACTGTTACCCTGGCCAGCACGTTCTCCTGATCTGTCACCAATTGAGAACGTGTGGTCAATGGTTGCCGAGCGATTGGCACGCCATCACTCACCATCTCACTACTGTCGATGAACTGTGGTACAGTGTTGAAGCTGCATGGACTGAGATCCCCGTACATGCCATACAATCTCTATTTGACCCCATGCCTAGGCGGATAAATGCTGTTATTCTAGCCAGAGGTGGTTGCTCTGGGTACTGATTTCTCAAGATCTATACATCCGAATTTCCTGTAAATCTAATCACTTGTTCTTTCCACTATAATGTATGTGTCCAATAAATATCATTCTGTTATTTGCATTCCTTCTTGGTGTAGCAATTTTAATGGCCAGTAGTGTATGTCCAGGTTAGCTGGTCAGCCTAACGCGAAATCCCCAGTGTTTAGTTCCCAAGTATGCTTGAGTATTCAGTTTATCGATCCACTGAAGGGATCAAAGGCTGAGTTTACCTTAGACATAAACAAGAATTGCTTCATTAAAAAAGAATCCCTAGCAAATTCGTTATTTTGTGAAATGTATCAAGCTTTAAAGATAACAAACGTCATAAAATGTACAGAAGTGCTTCTATAATTTAGCTTAATTATTAAATTGTATACTGCTCCAATTTAGAAAATCGAAAGTAAAAATAAAATTATTTTTATATTTTACCTACGATATTCTAAACTGAAGCAGTATGAAGGACAGATTTTGCTGTTTTATTTAGTAAGATAATGTAGTAGAAACCAACGACATCGCACCTGAGATCCGCAGCAAGGTTACAGCTGCTAACCGATGCTTTTTCGCCTTAAAAAAGTATCTAAAATCTACTTTTGTCAGTCGAAAAACAAATATTTTGATATACAAATGCTTGATTCGGTCTAATCTCACTTACTCATCTGAAACGTAGACAGTGACTGAGATGCACAAAGAAACCACCTCGAAAGAAAAACTTTAAGAAGCATCTTTGGTGGAATAAAATGTGAGAATGCATGGCGAAGAAGAACTCATTCTGTGAGCCTCTATAAACTATACAAAGAACCAGATATTGTTAAGTTTATCTCAATACAGAGATTAAAATGGGCAAGACCTTTGAGTCGGATGAACGACAATCGGGTGACAAAAAAATTTCTTGGCTCGCCTCATTGGCATTAGAAAAAGAAGACGACCGAAACTCCGATGGCGTGACTGCCTTGAAAACGACCTAAAAACACTAAAAGTGACAAACTGGATGACCTTGTCTAAAAATAAGGGCTCCTGGTATGCACTTCTGAGGAAGGCAAAGGCCCGCCCTGGGCTGTCAGGCCAATGAAGAAAAAGAAGAATGTAGTAGAAAAATTCAATAAATATTTAAATAAAATGTAAGACTACTTTATTAGAGATAGCAAATAAATAAAAGTGGGGAAAAATATTATTTGCATAGTGACACTAAGTTGCTCAAAACTTCTTAATTGTTTATCGGGTTCTATTTGGTCATCAAAAAAGCTGCATATGGTATAAATTGCTTAAATGTATAGGTCGTCCAGGTACTTAATTCACTTATTCAAAATAAAATATTTTCTCTCTTACTAGATTTTTAAAATAAATTTACTAAATTTTCAACTTGACAATTACATGCGCGTTAAATCCAAAACATAACTTTGAAAATCCGATTTCTTAAAAGCACTAAGCTAAGTAATTTATTAGATATAAAAACACAGATAAAGTTTTCACAATAACAATGTATAACTGAAAGCTTCCGATCAACTTGTCTAGTGTTCAGCGTGCCTGACTACGGATAAGTAGGTCCTGGGTTTGAATCCCGGTTCGGGTATGGATTCTCTCTCTATCTTTCCTGTCTTTGTCCTTTCCTTCTGTGAATGGTTTCCTACCCTATAAATGAGTACCTATGGCATGTGTGTAGAGCAAAGTCCTACTTTCACCTTCATGTTGATCTGATTAAAACAAAAGACACTCCCAATTGACATTATTCGCATAGCATAGCGATCTTGGCTTGTCCAAGTGTCATTAGTAACAACAACAACAATAACTGAAAGCTGCAGAATATTATTGCATGATTCTATCTGAAGACTCCAGAAATAAACGCATTAATATACGTAAGACTCACAAAAGATATGACGAGTAATTGATGAGAAATAACTGAATTTATATTTTAAAAGCTTCTGATTTTTTTGATGATGTTTAATAAATAGCAACCTTATCAATGAATCAAACTCTAAGATTCAACCAATAAAGCGCAATCAACACGTGTTTAAAGTGCTACAAATAAAAATCTCTAAGTTATTGAAAAAAATTGCCTATGATTGCTAAATCAAAGATTATCGATACTATCAACAATTTCATCATATTTCAGCAAGTGTTGTCTTAATATTACTTATCATTAATATTTTTATCTCTCTTATTTGTTATTTGCTTTATTTGGGATACAAAATATATAAATTTGACACATCCTCATAAATTTCCACACGAATCAACTAAAATGGATTTAACAACTATTCTAGTGATTAGCAGTTTAGTAATAACCATAATATACTGGATTATACAGAAGGAAACCCGAAATCTACCCCCTGGTCCATATGGATTGCCTCTGCTCGGATATCTTCCTTTTTTGAGCTCTAAGCCATATTTAGATTTGCAAAAGCTTGCTAAGCGTTATGGCCCTATATTCAGGTAAGGAATCATTACCGGTTACCAAAGAAATATTCCTGGTAATTTATACATCACTATAGAAAAAGCTAAAATTCATATTTAATTTATAACCATAAAAGAAAGGTAAATTTATTTAGTTTATTTAAATATTACTTTCGGTTTCAACAAAAAATAAATTTTATTAAAAATTTATAATTATAATTTAAATTTATATTTATAATTTAAATTATAATTAATAAAAATTTAATTTATAATTAAAATATAATTAATAAAAAGAAATTATTAAAAATTTCTTTTTGACATGGCGTTTATTTATATAAAAGCTATTTAATCGTCTCTCTCACATTTCTCAAATATATATATATATATATATATATATATATATATATATATATATATATATATATATATATATATATATATACATGCTTTATTATTTATCTTTTATGATTGTGTTTTCACATGCAGCTAAAAGAACAACAAAAAAATTGTAACAACTGTTTGTAAACCTCGGTCATGAAAACAGTTACGGGCACTGTAGGCCTTCGCCCACATGGGCTGTAGTGCCATGGAGTTTAGTTCAAAGTACTATATATAATATCTTAATATCTTTCTTCAAGGAATCAAATAAATAATAATCTAATTAATAAATAGACATAAAGAAAATTAGAATCTATCATTTCCGCAGAGTTATTTCTTCCTTATCATATTTTATCGTTTCCTAGATAATTAGATTAAAACGATCGATAATATAATGAGCATAATATACATTGTAGCTGAAAGCACAAATTGATTAGAAAATTGTTCATTCATATCTATTGGTTTATTCTTATTAAATTTTGATTAATACCATATTAACTCGTGAAGTCATTAAAAGAGCTGCCATTGTCACTTAACTGATTCACTTTTTTTTATTTAACTTTCATTTTAATCTTTTAATATAATTACAATATTTTTTGCTGGGGTGTTCTAACGCCAAACCCATTTTGAAAACACATCAACTTCGTTTTGCTTCCACTAAATGTTTCCTGATCATTCGCTAGCATGCTTCATTTTGAATTTGTTATTTAAATTCAAATTGAAATTGAATTTGCTATTTATGTTCATAAAAAAAATTGAATTTGTCATTTATATTCATTGGTTATTTAAAGTTTGAATTCAAAAAATATTTGCTTAGTAATTCAACCATACTTAATTTCGTCGATTATAATTATGTTATAAATTATATCTCAAATTAATTGTGCAAATTTCCATAAAGTAGTATAAATAAAGCATATGATCATTAATCGCTGTATGATCGTTTTGCTGCAAAAAAAAAGACCAAGTAATCATTCTAACTAACACTTCATTTTGAGATTAAAATCATGCCAAGTACATCCATATATATATATATATATATATATATATATATATATATATATATATATATATATATATATATATATATATATATATATATATATATATATATATATATATATATATATATATTTCTAATACTTGCGTAATTATGGCGTTGGATCTGAAATTAAATTATCACCTATAATATACTATTTTAATTCTAGTAAAAATAAGTTCCTTTTTGTCATCTCCATCCTGGAGTCTTTTTTTGTTTTTGTTTTTGCTGATAATATATTTAATTTACTGAAACAAAAAATATTTTAATGTGTGTGTGTATCGGAATTTATTAAATTAAATCCTTTAATAGGTGTCTTTAATAATCCTGACTTATTTAGGCAAGCCATTCTGAAAAGAAAATAACATTAAAAATAATTTAATTTTAAGTCTGCTCAAAAAAATGAAATAAATAAATCATAAAAAAACTAGAAAAAGAAACAAAATTTAATACATTCAATAAAAAGCAAAGCAATTTCAATAAATATGATTAGATAGAATTTATTATCATAAAACAACCCATGTGATGTGATATTACTCAAGTACTTTGATGCATTTTTTATGTTTTTATTAATGTGATTTTTTTTTATTTTAGTATCAAGCATAGTTGAATTAAAGCATTGCATTCATAAGCTTTCAGAATCTTGTCCTTATGCTATAAATATAAACGCAATTATATGTGACCAAATAATAAGAAAATTATTTATAATACATATATATTAACGACATTTAAAACTCATAATAAGTCACTTTTCGATTTTTAGATTAATTTCTTATAAAAAAATCATGCGATGTCTTATTTTAAAAATGTTTTAAATATTTTTTTTTTAAATTATTTTTTAGATTTCGTTTGGGGATGCAAAATGTCATTGTATTAAGTGATTATCCTTCCGTTAAAGAGGCATTTGCTCAAGATGCTTTTATGGGTAGACCACCTACATCAATCTTTGAACTAAATAAAGAAACACTTGGTAAGTTTTATTTGATGATAAACTGCTCTAAAAAATGCGTATCAAAGAAATATTATAATATAATACACTGCTTGCCACCCGTAAATGCAACTCCCTGAAGGAAGCATGCAAATAACATGAAATTACAACATGCATCAACTGAGGTGAGATATGTAAATGATTAGGATTTCAGCTCAGCTGTGGCGCCATCTCAAAGCGCTATTTAAGGCTCGGAGAATTCGACGATTTTAAGTTCGGCAATTGTGTTTTTCTAGTTGTTTTTTCAAAAAATCATGATCAATTTTATGCCTCCTAGAAAACAGAGATCATTTTTTGATCAAGTATCTGAGTTCGACAGAGGATAGTAGCCTACCGAGTTGGTGGATTATCTTTCAGGCAAATCAGTAGTGGTGTTGGACGAAACCAAACAACTGCAATGTGTATATGTGATCGTTGGATGCAGGAGGATACGACGGACCGACGTGTTCGATCGCATCCACCTCAGTGCACCACTTCACGTAATGACAGGCAAATCGAGTGCATCGCACTGACAGATCGATCAGCCATATCACGAACTATAGCACAGCAGATTCAATCTATAACAGTGTCTGCGCGTGCCTTTCGACGACGTTTCCAGCAGAGTGGTCTGTCCACAAGACGTCCATTGCTTCATCTACCCTTGATGCAGAACCACAGACGTCTCTGCCGCATTGGTCCTTCACCGAGTATTATGGTATGGGCCGGTATTGGATATCACTCTCGCACTCTTCTAGTACGCATTGCCGGTACTTTAAACAGCCAGCGCTACATCTCCGAGTTGTTGGAGTCAGTTGTCCTTCCTCACCTTCAGGGCTTGCTCACAACGACATTTCAACAAGATAATACGTGACCATACGTGGCACGCATTAACGAAGTAGTCTTCGTCAATTGCCAGATTGAATTGCTTCCAGCCGGTTAGCTCTCCTGATTTTTCGCCGATAGAATGCATGTGGTCCATGGTTGCTCAATGATTGACCCAGATTACATCCCCTTGCTGCCACACCAGATCAATTTTGGCAGCATGTGGAAGCTACTTGGTCTGCTGTAATCAAAGAACACATCCAAAGTCTCTTTGAATCCATTCCGAGGCGCGTGGCAGCAGTGATTTTCAACAATGGTGGCTACACTGGCTACTGTTTTTGGCAGGAAGAATCACACTTCACAGAAGTCTATAAATTTAATCATTTGATACTTGGTCATCATGTTATCTACAAAGTAAATTTTGTTGTGATATCTCTTGTCTTTCTTGTTGTTGCAATTTGGTTAGCTACAGCAGTGTATTTATGCAAGCATTATAGCGACTCTTACAATACAGAGACTTCTAGTGAAAACATTATTCTCCTCTAAATTACCAGTATCAAGTATATTCTGACTTTCTATGAAATCCACTCCAAAATAAAAATTCTGAATGGTCAGTTATAGAAAACTGTCCCGATACACCCCTGGTATGATAGACAAGCCTCAGGTGATCCTTTTAAGTCAAGGCGGATCGCGTCGTTCAGTCCGCCATCTGTCGGCATTCAAGTGGACACATTAAATTTCATGTTCATTTTAACATTATATGTGACATGTCAGTGCAAGCCTCTTCAAACCACTTGATGAACTGTGAGTGTCTTCACGTGGAGGACATGTTTCTCAGTCTTCTTCTTGTTTATGATTATTTGAAGATCCTTGGGCTCGTGAACCTAAATCACAAACCCCAAACCCGCTAGATCGTGTGGAATACGTCCGCAAAAAAACAAAATTATACTTCTTAATATTGGTAAACAAAACAGATTAAACTTATTAAAAGAAGGCAAATGTTAACTACAACGTACAAAAATATCAGTAAAGCATAAGTGCTTAGTACTATTTTGAAAAACGTTTACGGGATTTTGTTCACGAAATTAAGATAAACCATTATTTTTTTTATCGCTGAATCATAGTTACTAGTATAAATTTGTTAGGACCCTCTTATCACCAAGTTAAGGTATATTATAATATTTTATGTTTTTATATAAGTGCAAACATGAAGAATATTACTTTAAATAACAAAATTTAAAGCTGGTTCTTTTTAAACAATGTTATTTTTATCTAACTACCAGAAAATCCAAATTTAATGAATGAAAAAATCCCCATTCAAATTGGAAAAGTGACTACATTAATTAAAAACCAACATTAACTTAAACATTGCATAAAAACTTCAACATCTGTAGAAAAAAACCCAGAAAATAATATATTTTTTTACTTTATTCATCTTAATAGAAAATAAGGAATACATTTAAAAATTAAAAAAATATTTCATATACGTAAATTATGTTTTTTTTATTTGCTTGTATAATTAGTTTTTCTCACGTATCACAGCTTAACGAATGGTGGAATAAATTATAATGACTGTGTATAGAGATTCCGCTGCTGTTTTATCATTTGATATGTTTCCTCCTGAAATTTAGAAACTGGGGCATTCAATGACTTGCCATGGAAGAAACAACGAAGATTTTCATTACATTTTTTGAGAGATATCGGATTTGGAAGACCTCAAATGGAAGAAATGGTCAAAGTAAGCATATTCCTTAATTTTTAAATTAGCATATTCAATGATTTTTTTAAATAAAAATTAGTTTCATTTTAATACTGCATTCAAATATACCGATTCGATGTAGAATAGAGGAACCCTTGGTTTGACAAAAAAATTTGGTGATAAAATTTAATTTTTGGTAACCCTGGTATTTTCAGCATTTTAACTAACTTTGTTAAACAGTTTCTATATCGTTATTCACATTTTGGCTTCTATTTTGGCAACAACCTCAAAAAAATCAAGGAGTACCCGTAAATAAACTTATACCAAAAATACAATAGCTGTTTAACTTGAAGAAAAAAAATGAGTAGTTTTTTAAACCGAAGAACAAAGAAGCTATTGGGAAGTTTAAGCAAACCTTAAAAACGTTTATTGAATGTTTCTTGAAATTGAATTACATGTATTAATTAATTTAAATATACCTATAATAAGATAACACTTATTATAGGTTAAATAATACTGATAAATTATAATACGATTCTTGATTATATATTTACGCCTAAGGAATAATTAATTTTAAAATAATGATTTAAAAATTGGTAGAACCAATAAGTAAGATGTAATGCAATGCAAAGGGTTCAATGTAGAATTAGAAACCCCTTGCTTTGGCAAAGAATTTGGCGATAAATATTGTAGATAAAATTTAATTTCTGTTTTTTTAGTGCTTTTACTAGAGTTGTTTTAGAGTTGCCATTTTGTTATTGAAATTTTGGTGCTTACCTTGCTGTCAAAAAAATCGCCAAAAAATCAAGGGGTTAGAAAATTTTTACTAATGCAAGTTATGAATTAGATGATATAAAATTAAAACCATTTAAAAAGTGCACATAAAGTTGCACTTATTTGTTAAATAAAGCTAATATCTAATTATTCAAATTAATTTCACAATGATTCCTTTTATAATAAAGATTACATTTTCTGTGGTGAATTCAAATTTACAATATCAGTTTTCTGAAAATTTCAAAAATAAATATATGTGGTTGTAGAATAAACATATATGTATATTATCTGCAAGAGTTAAATGAAGAAAACTTTTCTTTTATCGATCATTCAAATGACCAAAGAAATAGTCGGGTGAAAGATTAGATAAAAAAAACTTTTAACAACTTATTAACATTAAAATTAAAAACATTAAGGATAAGATGTAAAAAGTTTTCAATTAATGTATTTTTTTATCATCTTTGTTTGTTTATCGAGCTTCTGACATTTTTTCCTAATGAGGATTAACTCCATTAGGACTTAATATTTTAGGTAATTTTCAAATTGTTACAATTCCACATTTAGAAAGGAGTCGAACACTAGTGTTTTTTCAACTACTAGCTTTGTTGAATCAAAGTTTTTTTTTTTAAATACACTTTCTTATGATTACAACAATTCTTATGATTTTCTTTGAAAAGATTTGTAATTGATGTTCGTTTTTTATTTATAGATCTTAAATTAAATGTAAAACAATGAAATACTTAAAACTGTGCAGCACAAATCTTCACGAGCATAGCCTATCTTAAAGCAAATTGAAAATATGTTGAATACTTTAATTAAAAAAGAAAAATTTTTTTATGGCGATTAACTCGCTTTGTATTGGGTTGGCAACTAAGTAATTGCAGATTTTCTTTAGAAAATCAAAGACAATTTTTTCATGGAACTAAATAACTTTATTCTGTAATGTGTTGCCCATTTTGATCAATGACCTTTTGCCATCTTTCAGGCAGCATCATAATCCCACGTTCATAAAACTTCTGGTTTTTATTAGCAAAAAACTGAATCAGGTACGATTTGACATCATCATCATTATTGAAATTTTTACCATTCAAGGAGTTTTGTAACGATCGAAACAAAAAGTAATCAGATGATGCAAGGTCAGGACTATATGGTGGATGTGGAAAAACATCCCAACCAAGATCCAATAATTTTTGCCGAGTGGCCAAAGTTGTGTGTGGCCTTGCATTGTCATGATGGGATACAACACTTTTTCGATTTGTCAATTCGGGCCGCTTTTCTTCAACTGCATTGTTTAATTTCGTTAGTTGTTCAATGTAGACATTAAAATTGATCGTTTGGTTGGGTGGTAAGAGTTCAAAGTAGACAATTCCTTTGTAATCCCAACAAACTGATAACAAAACCTTCTTTTGATGAATATCAGCTTTTGATGTTGTTTGAGTTGGTTCACCTGGCCTGTGCTCCACGATCTTTTCCGCTTGATATTGTTGTAAACAACCCATTTTTCATCGCCAGTTATCAGTCGTTTTAAAAATGGATCATTTTCATTACGTTTCTTTAGCAAATCGCAGCTGTTAATGCGTTGCATTAAATGCGTTTCTTTCAGTTCGTGAGGAACCCATGTATCGAGTTTTTGAACATAGCCAAAGTGATTTTCAATGCATGTATGTGATACATAAATCTTCTCTGTAATCTCACGTGTTGTACTGTGACGATTCGAATCGATTATTGCTTTGATTAGGTCGTCATCAACTTCAACTGGACGAACAGAGCGTTTTTCATCTTTGAATGAAAAATCACCAGAACGAAATTTGGCAAACCAATTTTGACACTGCCGTTCTCTTAAGGCTTCGGTACCATAAACAACACATAACTTTTTATGAGATTGCGATGCGTTTTTCCCTTTGCGGAAATAAAAAAGCAAAATATGACGAAAATGTTCCTTTTGATTCACCATTTTTCAACGAACGCCAAACGAAAAATACGCATACCGATCAAAAAACTTTTTTTACTGATTGACAGCTGAATTGCCAGCTATCAAATAACAAATTGTGTTTTACATTTATACTACGTCTGCGAAACTAAAAATTCAACTGAAGCCATCTATGAGTGAAATCCGCAATTACTTAGTTGCCAACCCAATAATTTATATCAATTTAATTGAAATCTAATCTCACGATATATACAAAAACCTAAGCTCATAAATGTTTTACAGGAAGAAATTTTCGAATTATTGGAACATTTGGAACCGTTCGAAGGAAAGCCGCTTGTTCTGAAGCCTATCCTCCAGCCTAGTTTGTCAAACAGCATCACCACTTTAATGTACGGAAAACGATTGAAGTATGAAGATCCTGTCAGGAAAATGCTGGACTATCAGTTAACTGAAGGTGCAAAAGCAAACGGTCAGTTGGAGTGGCCACTCTATTTACCAAGCCTGAATAATATTTTAAGGTTATTCCCATTCAGTGCGGCAGCTAAAGGCAGTCAACTTTTGCGGGAAACTAAACAGTATGCTGAGTAAGTTTTTAAAAAAGTTGTAATATTTACTATTTTATATTACATATATATTTCACAAGGTAAAGAATTTAAAATAACTGGCTGGACTCTGTCCTCAAATGAACAACAATTGTTGATGTTTTGTTTTTGTTGTCTGCGTACAGATCTCTCTATTTCAAATTTTTAAAGTTTTCGAATTCTTTTTCATATAACAAGTGAAAAGAGAGTGATTAATATCTAAGAAAATATAAATTTCACAAAAAAAATTTAAATGTCTTACAAAATTCGATTTTTTGGGTAGACCAATACTCAGTATCAAAATATAAACTTATATTTAAAAGTGACATATATGTATTTATAATGCTTAAAACTAAATAAGCTTTAACTGAGATGCATTGGCAACACTTGTTATTATGCGTAAATATTGTTAGTAGCTTTTCTCTTTTTTAGATTTCGTGTTGTAGCAATATTTACTGAGAAATATAATGCAAGAGACATTTAAATTTCAACATATAGTAAATGATAATAATTATAAAAAATATTCAAAAATAAAAAAATTTTTTAAAAATCTTAATAATACTAATTTTTATATTCTTTTTGTAAGAATAATATGATTTATCCTTGTAAGAAATGTTCAATTTAATGAGTTTTGTTTAAATTTTTGATATATTTAAAATGTCATTTAAACAAAAGATTAATTATTAAATCTGAGTATGTTAAGTAAATATTTATGTATACAGAGTGATCTTTTTTAAAGTGTCAGCGTTGGACTTGCAGCTCAATCTAATAGCCGAAGTGACACCAAAATTAGTATTTAAACTAATCAAAATATGGAAAAAAAGATTCCGTAAAAAAATACTTTTAGTTTCAAAAATTACCGCAAGGGCATTTTGTGGCGCTGCTGTAGCTTACAATAACGAGAATTTGCATAAAACACGGATATCAGGTTTGGTTTGGTTTGTTTGTCACTCAACGGTCATTTTTTGCACACGGGGGCTAATTAGACCGGGACTTACGGTTTAAAGTAGATTCCGAACCACTACAAACATCCATGCCAAGGTTGGATTCGAATCCACGAACTGTTGAACAGAAGGCAAGAGCGCTAATATTTGTTCTGGTGACATTTAACCGAGCTGGCACGCCATTCAGCTGCCAGCTCGGCCACGGATATCAAAGAAAAATGCAAATGTTGTGCATTGACAGCGCCAGTAATAGGGGCGCGTTATTGGATTTTACCCCTACGAAATCAGCCGCATGCACGAACTAAAGCCAAGTGATTATGATAAGCGAGTTACATTCACTCTATCGTTTTTTACCAGCGTAAAAATTGATGATGCGATGCTTTCTCATGGCACTTTCTGTGGGCAGATGAGTGCCATTTTTATCTCAATGGGTCGGTAAACACACAAAATAACCGAATTTCGGCTTCTCTGCAGCCACACACCGTGTACGAAATTAAATTTCCCAAAAGTCACTGTTTAGTATGGTTTCACTACCGAATTCATAATTGGGACATTTTTTTTGAGACAATCACTCCGACAGAACCCGATACGTGCACCATAAATGCGGAAAGGTACCACGAAATGCTGCAAATGTTTGTTTTTTCACAATTTCAGCAAAAAAACCGTCTCCTGTTTATGCAGGATGATGCTCCGCCACACATTATAATAAGGTAAAACAGCTGTTACGCCAAAATAGTTGATAGATTCATAAGTCACAGTTTTCCAGCCTCGTTCTCCTGACATCATGCCTTGCGATTTTCGGCTCTGGGGTTATGTGAAATCTCAAGTTTATGTTGGTGGAGTACCAAATTTGTCTATTCTAGAGGACAACATAATAAAGACAGGGCGGAATATTCCTCGTGATATCCTACGTATAGCTGTGAAGAACGTTGTGCCCAGAATGCACGGTCTTATTTTTGAGAACGGTGCTCACATTGAATGCTGTCTAATTCCTCACTGGGGAAGTTAATGTAGTAATTAAACATCAATAATTTAACTGTACGATTGTATGTGTTAGCATTTTTCTTTTCTCACATTTCATATATTGCAAAGCGCAACAAAATGACCTTGCGGCAGTTTTTGGAACTTTTTTTTTTTTTACGGAATCCTTTTATCCATGTCTTGATTAGTCTAAATGCCAAGTTTGGTGCCATTTTGGCTATTAGACCGCGCTACAGGGCGCTCCAAACACTGTCACTTTAAAAAAGATAACTCTGTACAATACTGAAATATCAACTTAAATATAGTGTATTAAAATACTGAATTTTTAATTAAAATTGAAGAATCATGGATATTTTTTGATAAATGATATTTTACTATGAAATACAGAAATGCGTACTTAAATTGTTTTTTATTTTTGGATATTTGGGAGTATTTTTTAAAATTATATGAATATTTATTCTTATAGGGAAAAAATTGAAGAACATGAAAGAGATTTTAATGAAAATAATGTAGAAGATTATATTGACGGTTACTTACTAGAAATGAAAAAGAGAAATGATGAAGCTTTTTGTAGTAAGTATAATATATTGACGAAATTATTACACTCACAAGCATATGCCTAACAAATGTACAAACATATGCAGGGCCGTGGTAGCCTAGTAGTTAGGATCTCGGCCTTCCATCCGGAAGGACAGGGTTCGATTCCCAATGCCGTCAAAGACCCACCGAGTACATGCGATATACGTGCTCGTTAAATCTGTGGAATCGAAAGTCCTGTGGTCGGTCGTTGAGCTGTTACCATGGGTGCAATGGTCTGGAGAAAATTTCCTCCCACTTCAGATCAATGTCAAAATTGAGGGAATGGATTATCTGGTGGTGCCATCTATCGGAGGATTTAAAAAAGAGCAAAGACGTACTTTCACCTTCGTGGTGTTCTGATTCAAACGAAAGACGCTCCCTATTGACTTAAATTCGCATAGCCAACGGCATAGCGAGCTTGGCTTGTCCAAGTGTCATAAGTAACAACAACAAACGTATGCAAATTCTAAACATCATAATAAAATAAGTAATATTCAGAAAATATACTGGGACTTGTGTGTGTCACAATGTTATCAGGTAATTATTTTCTGTCCACTAAAAATAAAATGTTTATCAAATGACATATTTGAAATTGTGTGTTGTGTGTGCCTCGTCAATTAAGATGGTCATATGTAAATTAGATTAACAAGCAACTGAGGAAACAGAACACAATAAAATTATGTGTTGTATTTTAAAATGAAAAACGTTCAACGTTACTATCCCAGTGCTAGGTATTAAACAAGTGTGACGTGCAACTGTGTTTATTACAGTTGAGTGTTGCAAGTCGGAATCGATGCCCCCAAATCCTCTCATCTGAAATTCCTATCGATTATCTTTCAACTCTAATAAAATTCTGAAGAGCCTTAAAACACGCAAGAATTTAAATATTTAACGAAAAATTTGCCAAAATCAGGTTTGGGGTTGATGAGATCACTCTTAAACTAGCTATTTCTAAGCGAAAATTAATCTCTAGATGAAATGTCAAAGTTTCACATAAAAAATTAATGTTGGTGTAAGAAAGGCATTAGTCTTAAGATTTAAAAACGATTGTTTTTACAAACGTTGTAATTATTAATTTATAATTTTATTAATTAACGAAATTTTTTTTAAAAATTTAAATCATCCTTTACGATTCAAACTAACCATGAAGATGATATTCTGTCTTGTCTTCTTCATTTTGATTTTTCTTCTGCTCTATTGTCAACGTGCTAAGGGCTTGAATCAATGGAAAATGGCTTCTCAAACCGATGCTTCGGTCTTTATATATAAAAGAAATCGTTTTATTAACGAAATGAGCTTCTGCAGTATTCTCAGACATTCGATGGTGGATTTCGCCTTGTTTGCTGCCACTCGATGGATGCTATTTGAAGGTAGGTGCAAATTCGTCGACACATCGGATTTACGATGCCGTCTCACTACAATGTAGTAATAAATTATGTATGACGTAGAAGAAACGTTGGCACAGGTGCATAATCCATGATGCCAAATTCTGAGATTGGCGATTTTTTTGGCAGATTTTCTAATGTATCTGGTAACCTCGTTTTTATTACGTCATGCATATGGAGACTTATAAGAAATATGCAGAAAATTCTAGTTTGGTAACCCTAGTGCGCACGTCACCGCGCACATCACGATTCGTCTTATTGGCAACATTTCTTCATCGCCAAACAAATTCAGAATTTGGAATCATGGATTATACGGCACCTGTGCCGAAACGTTATGTGACATAATGGATATTTTAAAATAAAAAAGTCAAATTTGTGGCATATGAAGTAATTCTTAATATGAAATTTTGAGTAAAAATTATTTTAAAAACTAAGTGAAAATGACGCTGATGGACATCGAAATTTTAATAAATAATACAATCTATAATTGAATATCACAAATTTTTAAGACCCCCTACCTTTCATTAGAACAATAAAAAAATCGGGAGAACAATTTGAGTAAGAAATACAAAGATATTATTTCAAAATCTGTTTCTTTACTATATAGATTATCGTGAAAGATTCACACCCTAACCTTTTTTTTTTTCAGAGAGTGTTCTTGTGGATAATATTATCAATTTCTTTGGGGCCGGAAGTGACAATGTCCGTTTTTCCATGGAATGGTTAACATTGCTCATGGCATATCACTCTGATGTTCAAGAAAAAGTCCATGCTGAGATTGAAAGTGTCCTTGGTCATGATGGTGTACCATGTTACAATGATCAAATGAAGATGCCTTACACAGAAGCAACCATCAACGAAATGTTGAGATGGCGAACCATAATACCACTAAATGTTCTCAGATAGTAAGTATTTATTATTTTTTGTGTTGCGAATGAATAGTTAAAGCTTCATTCATTATTAGCAACAAGAAATAAAAGATTTTAGTCACAGATGAAAATAAAATTTTCTAAATGTATTTTACTCCGAAGGATGGTAAATGCAAAATTCAATTTCATTTTGCATATAAACTCTGCGTTTTAGCATTATAAAATATGTTTCGCGTGAGTCAATTATTCTTTTTGACATTTATTAGTTCAATAATCTTTTATTTATTTATTTGACCGATTCCAAACATAAATAGGATTATATAAAGTTAATTTTAAGATTAAAGTACGAAAATTTGCAAAAAAATGGATTCAAAGCATGTATATCGATAGTAAAAGTAAAAAATCCGCTGTGCTGTTTATAAAGAACTGCAAGAAAAACTCATGCATTTTATCTTTATCAAAGTCCAACTGTCAACATTATCAACCAACAACAAATTCTTTCCTGAAAATAAGAAAACGTCAATAAATAGATAGAAATTCTATACTTATTTGAAAATTAAATATCAGCAATAGCTGTAAAATTGTTTAATTTAATCATAGCAAGGAAAAATTCCTTTACGATCCATTAATTTTGTATAAACAGGCTTTTAAAATATATATGATAAAAATAACTTTCATCAGAGGTAACAAAAGAAGTTCTTATCGAAAAAATAAACAATCATATTTTCTAAAAAGTTTGACCCACAATATTAACATTGATAGCTTTTTCCATTTCTCGCATTCGATCTTCAAAGCTGTTTGAAAAGAGATAGAGGAAAAGTTAAGAGTAGGGAATAAAAAATCCCTTTTTTCCTGCTTTAATAATTTTTTCGAGAGAATCAAAATTAAATTTAGTCTGTTATCACTCATTAGTGAGACGAATTTTCTTTTTTTATTTCAACTGTAATATATAAAATAAGAGATACACATATATTTTAAGTGAATAATCTTCTCTGTTTAAAATAAAGAACAACCACTTCCTTTACGCAATCACCATTCAAAATCAATAGAAAAAACTGCATTGGCTTGTAAAGTTGCCTTAAACCTTGGCCAGAAAAATTTGTATAAAATTTGAAAAGATAGATATATTTTAAATTATATACCTCTTGAAACTTTGTTGATAATTACATAATGCATTAATTAATGACGCCGACCAACTTGTCTAGTGGTCAGCATGCCTGACTATGGATTAAGAGGTCTTGGGTTCGAATCCCGGTTCGGGCATGGATATCCTTTCTCTCTCTATCTACCCTGTCTTTGTCCTTTCCTTGTATGAATGAGGAGTGAATGGTTGACTACCCTATAAACGGGTCCCTATGGCATGTGTGTACTGAGGAAGTCGGACTCCACACCAAAATAGGGTTGCCATGTTGCCAGCCTATAATACACACGACAATGAATGAATTAATTAATTATTGACAATTTTAGACTTTCACGTTATATTGTCTTTAAAGTAATACAAATTTTCATCGGTTTTGAGGTGATACATAAGTAATTAAATTGTTCTTAACTTTTCCTAGTAATGTATTTATGAAGATTGTAGTAAATTTCCCTTTTATATTTCGAAATAGTAGTCTATTTGATAAAGAATTTGCGTAGGTCTTGGAGGAATGATTAGAAACAAAATAACAGATTTTAATTTATTTTTCAAAATATCACAAAACAGAACACATTCAGGAATCAAATATGACTTCAGAAGCTCATAAATTTATTCATCAAAGACTGGCGTCTCAAACATTCATCAAATACATAAAAAAGCTGGCTTAGGAAGCCCAAAAAAATAATTAATCATTAATGTCGACATTGACATCTTCAATAACAAATCATTTATTCATAGGTGTCTTAAGAAGCATAAATAATTGATTAACTATTCATAATGAGACTGACGTCTCCAAAAGCATGATAATCCATTGAAATTTGGCTTAGGAAGCCAAAATAGAAATTGTAGTCCTGACCGATGTCCTCTGTGTAGACGATACGCAGCTAATTTTCCACCGTATATTTGTTACACTTTTTTTCCTTCAAAAGGAAAGGGGGTAGGGTGGAGGAAGCAACGGCTAGATGTTGTCTCAAGGTGTTTTTGATTTTCACAAGTTTGGAAAAAAGGCGGATAAATGTTAGTTGAAAATCTTAGTTAGTTGAAATTTGGTTGCCAAATATCTTGAGGTACTGCTTCATTAGAGATGTCTTGTGAGCAGGCGCGCTGTCATGTCGAAACAAAGATTCTTAAGATTAAACAACGGCAGGTTCTCCACAAAATCGGGTATTACCTTCTGTAGCAATTGTAAATATCGTGCACCCGTTAACGTGCCATTGTAAAATATTTGGCCTATCAACCCAATATTTTACAATGTGCCCTGTAATGGGTGCTTTGCCTATTGTACATGCCATTCCGTGAAAAGCATGCCTCTACCGTCCACATTATATCTGCCAAGTATGTTGGTTGGACCTGTATCTGATTCAAGATGATGTTTCATGCATAGCGTCGCTCGGCATCCATGTCCACTAAAACCTGTTCAGGCGTTGGTCGGTATGGATGAGCATCTGCTTCGCTTAGGATTTTCCAAACCTGACGTTTGGCGAGACCACAATATTGACTGATCTCTCTTACGCTGCATTTCATATATGCGAGGGCATATGCTAATACCTCATCCGGTTGAACTTGCTGTCCTACCTTAGCTGGTCTGCCAGATCGAGTTCGACTAGAAACGCCATCTGTCTCCCTTAAACGTTTTACTACAGTTAGGATGGTGTTATGAGAAGGATGCGAGCCTGCATGGAAACTTCCGTTCTTCCCATTTCGAAATAAAAGAGAAAAATGTAATCACGAAAACGTAAATCGTTTTCTTTCACCGCGTAGTAGTGAAGGAAAACGATTTTTTGTTTTTTCAAATATGCGCACGTATGATGTGCCACGTCACAGCACAAAACTACAACTGCGCATTTTAACCGTTTTATTCTTCACATTAATACCTACAAGGTATCTTTTCGTACTAAATCGAAGATGCTCTACAACTTTGTAAATCATATTTTTTACCTATCTCGTTCTGTTTTCGAGGTACGAATGGTAACTCCACAGTTTTCTACCAAGTAGCATGGTAGGTGGTTTCATTCAGTAGCGCATGGTTACTTTACTATTCCTAGACACCACTTTTATGAACATAGTAGCAGCCGTTCCGAAGTTAAGAGGGTGGCAAGGGACTTTAGTGGACATACTGTATATATATATATATATATATATATATATATATATATATATATATATATATATATATATATATATATATATATATATATGATAGCTAAATAAATATCATTCGAGTATCAAAATGTAGTTAAAATCGAATGAAAAATAACAAATCCAAAAATAATGATAGATACAACAAAGATCGCGTTAAAACATATGAACTTAGGATTTCGACATTATTATTCATAATGTAATTTTAAAAATGCATTTATTCTATAGTAATGAAATTTTTATTAAATTTAAAGTCATTCTAAATTTAATTTATAATAATAGTTTTCTTCTTACAAGAAATATTTATTTGCCGATGAAATTATATGCTCTGACTCTTTTATGAACTGTGTTCTGATGCAAAATGTTTCTCAGCACCTTATGCGACACAGAGTTGAATGGTTATTTCATACCAAGAGACCATATCGTCATAGCCAACCTGTGGGACATTCACCATAAACCTGAATACTGGGGCGACGACGCTGAGTCATTCCGAGTTGAGAGATTCTTGACGGAAGATGGCAAAGCAAAAAAGCCGGAATATTTCATACCCTTTTCCATTGGTAAGTAATCAGTAATTAGTACTAAAAACAACTATATTACTAGTAATACCAATCTAGAAAAAATTTCGGGTTCGTTAAAGAAGCTTGTACCCCTTGGTTTGGCGATACATCTTGGGGATGAAACTTAATTTTTGGTAACCCTATTTTTGTATAGCTTTTGTGTGAAGGCCATCTTGTTAGTCCCATCTTGGAGCCTAACTTAACGCCAAAAAATTACCAAAGAAAAGGGTTCCCAATTGTAAATTTTTACCAATATTTCTTAAAATTCCGAAATATCTGCACACATTTATTTATTTATACAGCCAAATATATATAATTTTTATGTAAAAAAAAATTATGTTTAAAGCTCATACTTGTGAAATTCAAACTGCAAAGTAATTTTTTATTATCAAATTGCTTGAAAATTTATTGACAATAATATAAACAAAACTCCTAATTGTTAGGTATTTTTAATAGAAACTAGAATGTTTTATTTGTCATTACATTAAGTAATTTTAAAGAATGACTAATTATTTTCAGCAAAACAAATTATAAAAATTTTAAGCTGACAAAAACAAAAACTATTTTGCAAAAAAAGCAAATTTAATATGAGTTTATAATTTCAACTTTTTCTTTTCAGTTTTCATGCGTTGTAACTGCAAAATCAATGAGAAACATTAATATACCAATTTACACTATGATAATTGGGAGGAAATATTTAATCATTGACCTGTATTATGTGCACACATGTTTACTTGGTCAAGACAACAGAAATCCACTCCAAATAATGTAACAAACTGCGAAAGCCATTGCAGAAAATTACGTTTATTGAAAACGCAATACTTTTAAATATCCTAAGATATCCTGAGCTCCAGTGGCTCAGTAGCTTCACGCCACTTCCCGTAAGCTCAGCAAAGTGAAGCATCATTTGCCGCGGGCAGTGGTTGGGAGGGTGACCACTGTGTACTCTCCTTCACTGGGTTGCTGGAGCTCCGTGGGTTGGGGACGTGTCCAAGTTAATCTGTGACGTCCAAAGTTCTTCCGCTGGTGTGGCGTGGATGTGGAAAGGAGGGTGCCAGCTCAGGTGTGGCCTCGTCACCTGACCGTGGTTCAAAATTACGAGGGACCTTAAAAAGAGCAAATTCGTGCTTTCACCTTCGTGGTGCTCTGCTCCAAACGAAAGACGCTCCCTATTGACTTAATTTGCTGCCAAAGGCATAGCGAGCTTGGCTTGTCCAAGTGTCATAAGCAACAACAACAACTAAGATATCCTTAATAAAGCAGACAAAAAAATGATCAAAAACGGAAATTTTTAGAGAAAACAACGCCATCTCTCGGTAGGCTGCAATACTGTTGAACTTACCGTACAGCATTTCTTTCAAATTTCTCGATCTGATCAATCGGATTATGATGAACAAATACACTTCTTGTTTAAAAAAGTGTATATATACTGTCGTTCATACTACTGTATACATGTAAATAGTGGGCGGTATGTATGTATATATGTAATATAATCATTTTTATCTTTGTTTTCCAGGTAGGAGAATTTGCCCTGGGGAATCCTTTGCAAGAATCGTTATATTTTTGTATTTTGTATCCCTTCTACAAAAATATAAAATCACCTTCCCTCCTGGCTCAACTCCTAGTTTTGATGGTCAACTTGGGATTGCTTTTAAGCCTTTACCCCAAGAATTATGTTTAACTAGAAGAGTTTGAAGGTCTGAAACTCATGTTTGCCAAAACCAGGACAGAATAAAGTTACCAGTAATGCAACGGGAGGAATCACTTAGTTCTAGGATGGTTTCCTTTGGAAGAATTTTTACTTAATATAATATTCAAAATCTGAACGGTAGAGAAAATGTTCATTTTTTTTTGTAGTTTGGAAATAAATCGCCAATGATTTTGTCAACAAACTTGTAAATAAAGTTTTTATTATTTCTTTGTTTCTCGCAATTTATTTAGACTTATTAACATTTTAATTGAATTTGTTTTTATTTAAATGTGTCTGATTTGGTTATGTATTGTTGTAGCTAATCCCAGATGATCAAGCAATGACCATCTCCATAAAACCCATTATTTCCAACAAGTCCAAAAATAGCGTAGGATCTTTAAGAATGTCACTTTTGGCAAAATCCAAACAGTTAAGGAATATGGGTTAGGGGAGGCCTGCATGGCTCCGCACCAGTGGCCATCCGGGTAGTTCTTCTGTCCCTGATGAAAAACGAGAGCTTTAATATGTCCACTAATGAAGCGAGAAAGAACTGTTTGTTGCTTTCTGGTACCCTTGGTTCGAAGTGCCCCACCAGGGCTTCTAGCGAAGTACCAGGAGTGGTTCGGAGGAACACGCCATCTCTATGTTCATCTGTACTTTAATAATGGAGGAGATCTCTGTATAAGTGAGAGTACTTTCCTCACACTCGCCATCAGTAGAAGCCTTCCTCGCCAAGGCATCAGCTATTTCATTACCATCTATTCCAACGTGGGATGGGACCCACTGGAAATGAACGTCATGCTCCCTAGTAAGGCGATGGATGATCTCCAGAATTCCAGAGCTTGTTTTATATCCCACCTGCGTCCAGTTTGATAGGTGCTGTATAGAAGCACAACTGTCAGTCAGAATCCAAACATCCTCATAGCTCAGCTCCGTAGCAATTTCAATTAGATGCAGGTCCTTGCAGATTGCCAGTAGTTTAGACCTGAACACTGAGCAGAAATCAGCATTTCTAATACCAAGATCAATTGTTCCAGTTGAAGTAACAATATGCACACCGCTACCAGCGACAACACGATCACCTCTGCTGCCATCTGTATACATTTTAAGAACAGAATGAGGAATGCTATGAATAGTCTCAAGTGCTAATTAATTGATTATATATATGCTAATATACAAATATGGAGCACAGTCATTATGTTTTAAATTGTGAAATAGTTTATGTGTAGTTATATTTTTAAATAAAAAAGATTACTTCATTTTCAGTTATTGGGAATTAGAAAAATCGCTTAGAAAAGTAGTGTTTAAACAATTTTACATATAGACACGTACAATTAAAAAAATTAAATTTTTAGTTTTTTTAGCTTTGTAATCCAAAATGAGTTTTAATAATGATAGTAACTTTAAATGTTGTTGAATATGTTTGTCATACGAATACAAATTTGGGACAGACTTTGCTCGAAGAAATAATCATGGTATTAAAATTATGTGCTATTGACAAAGCATTCCGCATAAAATCAACAAAGCTAATTTTTTACCAGTAAAAAACTGCAGGAACATCCACCACAATCATATGTATCAAAAAGACTGTAACGTTTCTTTTCATAAACTCCTAATAGAGAGGTTTCTGCAAAGAATGGAACTCATGCAAGTCCCTTTAACGTGAACTGATAGCTCTCATATAGAAAAATGTGTAATACTTGTAGAACCATGCAAAACCCACACTCAAAAATCTCTCACAAAAAACACGTCGCAAAAAATCTTTAAGCAAATATTTAAAAATAAATCTAAAGAATGTGGGTTAATGGCATTTTATGCCATATATCTCCTATCTGGTAAACAGCTTTTTGTTTGAATCTTAATTTGCAAGTTACAATATGCTTTGTAAGCATTTTATACATTTTTGTATCTGCCTTTCAAAATAGTTCGCAAATGAATATTTATAATAAAGCAACTTTAATAATTTGTATAACATATAAAGCCACTATAATAATAATAAAACGCAATAAAAGCATTTTTACCTTTGTGAACATTTTAAAGATATTTTCCTTGATGAAAATTAATTTGATAATCCTATCTCTTTTGTTAGTATTAAGTGTGCTAGTATCATTAGCCATGGATATGAGTTAAAACTAAGCCTGCAGCTGGATAGCCCATATGTGGGCCAAGTCCTACAGTGTTCATAATCTTTTGTTAATATTAAGTGTCTTCTATCGCTATCTCCTATCTCTATAATCCTATCTTTTTTGTTAGTATTAAGTGTGCTAGTATCATTAGCCATGGATATGAATTAAAAATAAGCCTGCAGCTGGACAGCCCATATGTGGGCCAAGTCCTACAGTGTTCATAATCTTTTGTTAATATTAAGTGTCTTCTATCGCTATCTCCTATCTCTATAATCCTATCTTTTTTGTTAGTATTAAGTGTGCTAGTATCATTAGCCATGGATATGAATTAAAAATAAGCCTGCAGCTGGATAGCCCATATGTGGGCCAAGTCCTACAGTGTTCATTATCTTGATTGAAGTGCCCTGGGCTACGAAGCATATATCCTGGTTAGGTGGTCAGCCTAATGCAAAAACCCCAGTGTTTAGTTACCAAGTACTCAGCTTTATAGACCCATTGAAAGGATGAAATGCTGATATGACCTCACCCAGCCTGATGACCTGTGGCTTGGGAGGCAGAACCACTACCACTAAATCACCGGACTGACTGGACATGGGTCTGAGTTATTCTAAAATTGTCTACGTCTGATAATTTGAAAATTATCAACACAAATCTGAAAAATTCCCAAACACCCATCCTAACAGACATTCATGCAGAAGGCAGTAGCACAACACCCATATTCCGAAAAGTACTCTCGAAAGACAGCAAATGCGGTTCAAATACTTTTCAGCAGCCAGGTTATTATCTTAAGGTATTAAAACATGCAGAGATTCGAATAAAGCTAAGGTCCTTTTATCCAAACAAAATGTACGAAATTGTATTGCAATTCTATAAAGAACCCCACAATTAATTGCAGGATTCACTTCCGATATTAAAACATACAATAATATAGAGAAATTCCTGGGCTTTACCAAATGATTAAGTCCTGCCATAATTAGATGCTTCTTAGTTTTTAACAATTGTCCCGTCAGATGTCAATATTTGAGTTAACATACTTCATTGTCACGTCACATCAACATGTTGTTGTTGTTGTTACTAATGACAATTGGACAAGCCAAGCTCGCTATGCCTAGCTATGCAAATTTAAGTCAATTGGGAGCATCTTTTGTTGAATCAGAGCTTCTTAAAGGTGAAAGTACGACTTTGCTCTTCAAAGCCTCCGATAGATGGCAGCACCAGAGGATACACTCCCTCAATTTTCGCATTGATCTGAAGGGGGAGTAAATTTCTCCAGACTATTGCACACATAGTAACTGCTCAACGACCGACCACAGGACTTTCGATTCCACAGATTTAAAAAGCACGTATATTGTATGTATTTGGTGGGTCTTTGGCGGCATTGGGAATCGAACCCCACCCTTCTGGTTAGAAGGCCGTTACCCTAACCACTAGGCTACCACGGTCCCCACATCAACAAAGGTACATCAAACAAGACCCTTTCAGATTAGATTGAAGGGATCAAATAAAATCGATTTCTCTGTTAATCATTCCCCCATTATTTCAAGGACGATTTATATAGTAATAGTGTAATTCTTATTTATGTACTATCTTTAGAGAATGATATTTGATTTCGGCATTCAAAAAGAGAGCTGATGTCAAGTCACTATATTATTTTTCTCTCGGATTCAAAAGACAATAAAGTACATAAATACTTAAGGGGATTTTTCTAAAAAAATTTATATTTCAGTTTATTGAATTCATTGTTCAAATTAAATTAATAAGATTTATTAGCAGGGTTAAGCTGTGTGCTATAGAAAGCTTTTGCTGGGGCCGTAGCTTCCAGTGAGAAATGTGTCCTTTTTTTCAGGCAAAATTCTGTTATCTGATAAAATCACAGTCTATGCTTTATAAAATTACAAAGTTTTGTAAACAGCAATGTTTTGCATCACAAAATGAAATCTCTTATATTAATCAGCTAAAAATAAATCAAATGCGATGTGGGACGCTTAAAAATTCTCATTAGTTGCGAAATTATTCAATTTTCATACATTGATTTCTCTTAGCTTCTTTTGTGTGAACGCTTTTCCAGTAGCCACCGTACTTGGGGAAAAACAAACATGCTCACTCCGTTGGTCAAAAAGCAAACATTCTTCATTACTAAATTTTTTTTTAAAGAAAAATGCTTAAATGTAGTGAGATGGTAGGTTCGATGCTACGCATTTTTTTTTTTTTACTTCCAGCAGTTTCACCTTGATGATAGTTTCAAAAAAAAAGAGTAAAACAATTACTAGCCTTCCTTCTTCAAGCAAACAGAGAAAGATGTGTCAAATCGTTTAAATTAATTACATCCTGAAATATATAAATAACTTTAAGTTGAATTCAAATCATCGTTCATTGCTGTTTACATTAATCATAAATTTGCTATCGAAATTTCGAGATAAAATATCACCTATATTTTATACTACCCATATATCGACATTCTAATGTTTCATTCCATTCAAATCACCCGTTCTCAAGTCAACCCTGAACGAGAAAATATGTTGGATAAGCAAAATCCTTATTTAACAGTTACAGCTCTTCTAAATTTATATAAGTAACCTTCAGTTATCACTTTTCATATCACAGTGGAGTGTTCTTATCACAAATATCCTGTTATGGTACTCGAGTAATTAAGAAGATAGGGATAACAATAAAACAAAATAAAATTCCAGTCGTATATATTGAAGCGGAAACAAGCGTTCAACAATTTCTAAACTTATATAACTGATATCTCAATTTATAAAACAATTAACTTTTATCATTTCATTGGAGCTTTTTATCAATTGAAGACTGCAGTAAATGGGATCAAAGTGTGAAATATATTTGCGACACTTCATTTTAATTTTTATCTACTTTATAGGCAAATGAAATCATCCGATATTCATATGAAAACATAACTAAAACAAAAGTTTTATTTGGATGAATATGATAATTGGATATGATATAGAATATGATATTTAACAATAAGCCTCTTTGTTACTAAGTGGAATAATTTATTACAACTTTCATGTTGATCAGGATTGAACAGATTTATCAATTAAAATGGATTATACAACTGGATTAATGATCACTTTTCTTGTGATTTTAATAATTTATTGGATAAATGGAAACAAAAATCGCAAATTACCTCCTGGTCCAATTGGATTTCCTTTAGTGGGGTACATTCCTTTTATGAGCTCGAAGCCTCATATTGATTTTCAAAATTTGGCAAAGTGTTATGGACCAATATTCAGGTAAAGTTGGATTTTTATAATATATTCAATCATTGTTTACAATCAATGCTCTTTTTCAAAAAATCAAACATGGCTTCTAAGCAATTTTAAATTTAAGTCTTTTATTTATAAAATTAGTGATATTATGAATTATAGATTATTTAAAACACATTTATTGTGTTGTGTGCGATTCAATAAAAATAATGAAAGATTCTTTAAATTACTATTCACAATTATGTTCCAAATTTATAATTTGCTCAATTTATTTTATGACCGGCATATTATATAGTATTTTACGTACGTTCGAATGGTAGATAAAAATATTTTCTTCGATATTTGTGTTGTATAATTTTAGAAAATATGTTTTTTTAATTAAACATATTATGGTAATTCCCTATTTCTTTACGATGAATGATAAAAGTATTTAAATCATTTTTATATTGATAAGCAATTAATTCTTCGGATTCAACTTATAAATGAATTATGGTATTTTTATGCTTTACTACTAATAATATTATTACTATTATTACTAATTTTTAATTTGTTATTCTTTATTTAGCTAACAATTAACTGCACGCCATAAAATGATAAATAAAAAATATCAAATTAAAGCAATTTTACGGAAAGCACATCATATTTTTTGGCCATTAACTGAATTTTTCATATTACTCTTATTAAAGAATATTCTTACAGAAATGAATTTTTTCTACATACAGGTTGCTTAAATTGAGCAGCAAATAAGTTGAAATATTTAAAATTATGAATTAGTATTATACTAATTGGAGAATTATATTCCAAATATTGTATATATATATATATATATATATATATATATATATATATATATATATATATATATATATATATATATATATATATATATATATATATATATATATATATATATACACACACACACACACTGCTAGCCACCGTATATATATATATATATATATATATATATATATATATATATATATATATATATATATATATATATATATATATATACACACACACACACACTGCTAGCCACCGTATATATATATATATATATATATATATATATATATATATATATATATATATATATATATATATACACACACACACTGCTAGCCACCGTATATATATATATATATATATATATATATATATACACACACACTGCTAGCCACCGTAAATGCAACACCCTGAAGGAAGCATGCAAATGACATGAAATTTACAACATGTATAAGTGCAGGTGAAATATGCAAATGATAAAATTAAAGCGCAGACGCACATCACGCGAGCCTATAGCGCTACTTCAAAGACATTGTAAAAGAATCGAAAGATCGTTTTTTCACATTCGATACAAATCATCAACTACCCAGCAAACACAAACTACCGGTAAAAATCCGGGCTTATAAGTATCTCTTGTTTACAGATGGCGCTCTCAGAGCTGCGATAGTATTATTTCACAGACATATTTAAGGCTTGGAAATTTCGTCGAATTCAAGTTCGGCAATTGTAATTTTCCTGTGTATTTTTTTTTTCAAAAAAAAAAAAAAAAACGATCAATTATACCTTGTAGAAAACAGCGATCATTTTTTTTTTGATCAAATATCTGAGTTCGACAGAGGAGGATAGCGACCAACCGAGATTGTGGAATATGTTTCAGAGAAATTGGCAGTGGTGTTGGACGAAACCAAACAATTGTAATGCGGATGTGATTATTGGAAGCAGGAGGGTCCTATGGAGCTACGAGTTCGATCGTATCCACCTCAGTGCAACAATTCATATGATGACAGGAAAATTGTGCGCATGGTAGTGACGTATCGCTCAGCCACATCACGAACCATGGCACAGCACATTCAGTCTGTAACGCATCATCCAGAGTCTGCGCGTTCAATTCGACGCCGTTTGCAGCAGAGTGGTCTCTTCACAAGACATCCATAGCTTCGTCTACTCTTGAAGCAGAACCATAGATTTCACCACCAATAATGGTGCGATGAAAGAAGGATATGAACGACAGGATGAAATGAAATTGTCTTTATTGAGGAGTCACGCTTCTGTCTGCAACACCATGGTGGTCGCATTCGAGTCTGGAGACACCCTGGAGAGAGGATGCTGAACAGCTGCGTTATGCACCGCCACACTGGTCCTGCACCGGGTATCATGGTATGGGGAGATACAGGATATCACACTCACATTTCTCTAGTACGCATTGTCGGTACTTTAAACAGCCAGCGCTACATCTCCGAGGTGTTGGAGCCAGTTGCCCTTCCTTCTGGGCTTACCCACAGCCATATTTCAACAGGATAATGCGCGATCACACGTGGCACGCTTTGTACAAGGGTTATTTGTCATTCGCTAGATTGAAGAAGATTGATTGCTTCCCTGGCCGGCTCGCTCTCCGGATCTTTCTCCAATAGAAAACATGCTGTCCATGGTTGCTCAATGATTGATTCAGATTACATCCCCATATCAGATCAACTTTGGCAACATGTGGAAGCTGCTTGGTCTTTTGGGCCCCAAGAACACATCTAAAGTCTCTTTGAATCCATGCCGAGGGATGGGACAGCGGTGATCTCCATCAATGATGGCTACTCTGGCAATTAATTTTGGCAGGAGGAACTACACTTTACGGAAATATAAATTTAATCATTTAATACTTGATCAACATGTTATCTACAAAATAAATTTTGTTGTGGTATTACTTGTTTTTCTTGGTATTGCAATTTGGGTGGCCAACAGTGTGTGTATATCTATATCTATCTATCTATCTATCTATCTCTGGAAAATCTCAAAGCACGGAGAAACGCTAATTCCGACATTGCATGATTTGCAATCATAAAATGTTTGTTGTGTTTTCTTTTCTTTCAGCACTGTTTGTATACAAACAATGCACTTTCTGTGAGTTTTTCCTCCCTTTTTGTTCAAATTAAGGGTAGGAAAATGCCTACCAGATAATTCTCGCCATAATAATCTGGTTTCGAGAATTTTTAAAATAACAAGAAAAGTGAGCAAATAAAACCGAAAGCAGTAAAAACTGTAACGAAACTGTCGCTAAAACCTTAAAAGACCTCCCATAGTAGCGAAAACAAAATAAAAAAAGTGCTCGGGTAGCTATCAGAAGCGAGAATGCTTAAATCACGTGGAAAGTTGAAGAGCCGATCTGTGTTTGTTTACATTGCGATTTCCTCTCTCCCCAGCCACAGCTGATAATCAAAATACCAAAAAAATATCAAGAAAAGAATAAGAAAAAAATGAAGGTCAGAACACTAAAACTACGTTCAGTTTAAATGTAATGGACACATAGTGCCATCTAGTGATTATTAAAAATTGTTCCAGCTTAAAATGCATATATGACTCGCTCGTCGCGATGATAGAAGTTTGAATAATACCAAACATAACATTTATTACGAAATTACGCATGAATAAAATAGTTACAAAAGAAAATTCTTAATAATTATAAACACAGTTATATATAAGGTTAGAAGGTACATTACAAAAAATTAACAAAGTTATCTCTCTTCTATCTCCTCTATTTCCTATTGGATATGAATATCTTGTAAGTTCACTCTATTGGGCAGTAACGTCAGTGGAGTTAAAATATATGTTACAGCATATATTTTATTATAAATCTAAGAATAGACAGATATAATAAAAGATAAATAAAAATTGCATCATTCAAAACTTTATATTAAATTTATAAAGGTTTAAGTAAAAAAAAAGGAGGCAAAGATTATCAAAACATTTACGCAGTATAAAGAAAAATATAAGAGGATTTTCTGTTATGATTTTCATTTAATATATTAAACAAAAATATTATGATCTGGAAAAATCAGTGCTTTTAAACGTTCACTGTGAGTAATTAAAAATATTGCTTCCGAAATGAATGAAACAATTCTGTTACTATTATTATTCTTTCTATAGGAGAAAATAATTAGAGCTCACTATAATATGTGAATGTAAGAGTTGAGAAAGGAATCTAGCTGGTTCTGTGACGTCACGTCATTTTCAAAACTAAATGACGTCATGAATGAATAGAAGAATTTTATGTCATTGATTATATTTCACACAAATGGTTTTATATATATATATACATATATATATATATATATATATATATATATATATATATATATATATATATATATATATATATATATATATATATATATATATATATATATATATATATATAAAGTCATTAATACAATACGAAAATATAATGTAATAAAATAGGAACTACAATACACACACACATTATAGGAAATCTAGCCAGCGCAAAAGCATCTAAAGAAAGATTTGCCTATATAAATAAGATAAAACATGAAAAATATTGAAACCAGAAATATAAAATTGGAAAAATACTAAAGGATATGGTGCAAATGACAAGAAGAAGGCATAGGGACCACGTCTTCATCAGGAGGGAGATGTGACCAGCTATGCAATATGTATATATATATATATATATATATATATATATATATATATATATATATATATATATATATATATATATATATATATACATATATATATATATATATATATATATATATATATATATATATATATATATATATATATATATATATATATATATATATATATATATATATATATATAGATGGATTGATAGATAGATATCGATAGATGCATAATACTCTGCTCGACAAGGAAAATGCAAGAAGGAGGAAAAGGCAAAAAAAAGAAACCAAGATGAAGTGGCCAGAAAGTTATCCAAATTTCAGGGTAGAGGTACCTTACCGAGTTATGCAAATAATGTGAAATGCACAGCTCTCTAACGCATGTAGTATAAGATATAAGATGAGCAACCAGCAGAGTAGGCAATATTCATTCCTTTATTGCTGCTTTGAAAATAATCGTTGAAAGTTTGTTCATGCGCAAAGAACGACTGTAATTGCAGATAATGCCAAGCCATCATCGACAGAGTCAGTTCTAGCAGACAGACAAGTTTACGAGCGCCATGGTGGTCAGACTCAAAATGGCAGGTTGGTCGGTCCTTACGGCAAATCGCAGCTGACAGAAGCCTGGGCGCGTCCACAGTGCACTGGATGTGGCGAAGATGGTTGGAACAAGGAACTGTGGAACATTTGCTGGGTAACTTTGCAGTCAGAGTTGTCATCAGCTCGCGTGGATCAAAGCATCCGACAGGAGTTGGTGGTGGCACTGCAGTGCACGTCTACCGAAATTCTGTAGCATTTGCAAGATACCCTGGATGCTCCCACATCGAGCTGAACCATTTGCCGTCGATTAGTTGCTAGTGAACGCTCATGGCGTCCGTTAAAAGGGCTACTGACACACTATTTAACTATGTTAAAATATATTGCCAAACACACACACACATATATACAGTATCTCCACTAAAGTCCCTTGCCACCCTCTTAACTTCGGAACGGCTGCTGCTATATTCATAAAAGTGATGTCTAGGTATATGCGCTACTGAATGAAACCACCTACAGCGCCATCTGGTGAAAAACTGTGGAGTTAGCATTCGTATCTTGAAAACGGAACGAGATAGGTAAAAAAAGTAATTTACAAAGTTATAGAGCATCCTCGATTTAGTACGAAAAGATACCTTGTAGGCATTAATGGGAAGTATACAACGGTTAAAACGCACATTTGTTGTTTCGTGATGTCATCGTACGTGTGCATATTTGAAAAAACAAAAAATCGCTTTCTTTCACCGCTAGCCGTGAAAGAAAACTATTTACATTTTCGTGATTACATTTTTCACTTTTATTTCGAAATGGGAAGAACCGAAGTATCAAAAATAATTCCAACAATTTGTATGCAGTATGCAAATACGTAAGAAACGTCATGCCTGTTAACCTGAAACAGCTATAAAAGAGACATCTTCTTGGTAATACCCAATTTTGTGGAGAGCCTGCCATTGTTTAATCTCAAGAATCTATGGTTTCAACATGACGGCGCGCCTGCTCACTAGACATCTCCAGTGAAGCAGTACCTCGTCAAGGAATTTGGCAACCAAATACTAGGGTATGGTGGTTTCGAAGAGTGGCCTCCACGTTCTCCTGATCCACTGGACTTTTTCCTGTGGGGATACTTGAAACAGCAGGTGTATGCGACTCCTCCACAAAAATTGCAGGACCCTAAACGACACATTACGGTCGCGTGTTCCAACATGTGCAACGTAATCTTCAAGCGAGGATCCAACTGTGCATTGCAGCTGACGGTGAGATGTTTGAACATCTTAAATAAAGTATATTGTTTTAACACTTTGTTTTTTTTTTTGTTTTTTTTCCCTTTCTTAGATCGTTTTGTCACGTCACAACACAAAACAACAAATGCGCGTTTTAACCGTTGTATTCTTCACATTAATGCCTACAAGGTATCTTTTCGTACTAAATCGAGGATCTCTACAACATTGTAAATCACTTTTTCTCTCTATCTCGTTCCGTTTTCAAGATAAGAATGCTAACTCCGCAGTTCTCCACAAGGTGGCGCAGTAGTCAGTTTTATTCAGTAGCGCATGGCTACTTTAATATACCTAGACACCTTTTTTATAAATATAGTAGCAGTTCCGAAGTTAAGAGGGTGACAAAGGACTTTAGTGGACAACTTTAGAGAACTATATAGATATAGATAATTAATAGTAAATTTTTATAAAATTAATCAAATACTAAATGGATTCTAGTAATTCTATTTAAGCTCCTTTCGCCCTGAACTTAACTTCTGAATATATTGCTTAGCATATGAATTTTGTATTTATTCTTGTCTTTTTCAATTTTTGCTTATGATATTTCTAATCATGCTTTATATATATTTAAATATATATATATATATATATATATATATATATATATATATATATATATATATATATATAACTCTGTAGCATGACAACTTATATGAAAGCCAAGGACCTACAGTGCCCGTAAATTTTCCATGACTGAGTATCCTGAGTTGCGAAGCATATATTTCAGTTACGTGGTCAGCCTAACGCGAAACACCAAGTTCCCAAGCATGTTTATTCCTCAGTTCGATAGAGTTTTATTGATCTTAGTTGTTAAAAGAATGAATAGTTCAGTGGACTTTTCACACCCCGAGGATCGACTTTGCACAGCCTTGGAAGCGCGAAACGCTACTACTAAGCCCCTAGGCTTCATTAGAGTGTGTGTGTTTGTTTATGTTTAGTGATAAATTAAATGCCTGTGAACAGACTCATCTTCTACATTCAACAAAAACCGTCAATTTATTCCACTCATAATTTCATTTTCGAGGAATTTTTTTCAAGCATAAGCAACTTTCTTCAACGAAATCTGAAACTCAAATGTTGATTTTGAAACATTCTATTTAGCTAAATTCATTTTGGTATTCTTTAATTAAATACTTTTTAATTTTCTTCAGCAATTTTATACTGCTTAAATTTTCTTTGTTTTTTTATCTACCCAAACTCTATATTTAAAGTGAATGTTTTTCCTTTGATAAAAATATATTTTAGGGTGCCCCTTGGCGAGATTGGCGATTTTTGTTTGGCGACAATCCTGTTCGCGCGGAATGCTGTGCAAACAGTAATGGCGGCCAAAACACAATGAAATTTCAAAAATAATGCAGAAAGCACATAAAAAAAAGAAAAAATGTTCTCACTTTATTTTGTTGGAATATCCACATTTTGAGGTACACAGAATTCTCTAATAGCACCTTCAGATATTGCTTAAATTCATCCTGAGAAGAAAACCAATCAGAACCGTGAATGGATTTCAGAGTAACGTGTAGGGTTACCATAAATAGAACAACATCGCCCAGCTTGGCGATAAACTTGGCAAGAATTCAAGGGGCACCCTCAAGTATAGTCTAACCTTTCCTTTTATCGCCTTACTTTCCTTCTAAAACATACATACAATTCCCTTAAAAATGTTTATTTATTTCACAGTTTAAAATTGGGATCCAAAACTGTGATAGTTTTAAGTGATTATCCGTCCACCAAAGCTGCTTTTTCTCAAGATGCTTTTATGGGGAGACCTCCCGAGTCACCATTTGAACAGAATCAAGAAACTTTAGGTAAGAGATTTTGTTTATAAAAGAAAATTCTCTCATTCCTTTTGTGACATTTTTATTCACTTCTCTTCCATCACACTTCTGAAGCCTTATTTTAAAATCAGACGACATTGTAGTATCACTAAATATTATTTTGTGAAAAAGTCATGAATTTTATCTTTTGAGGAAAGCTGAATACAAATTTGTAAAAATGCCATGATAAATGTAGTCAGCCCATATGTTTTAAAAGGTAAAAATTAGCATTTGTTTCAATAATTTAAAATATCCTTTAAATTTTCATTTTTATCATATTTTTAAAATAGATAATGTAAAAATCTCAAAATTTAAACAGTGTTGCTTGGGTTACTAATGCATAAATCCGTCTAGTTACGTATTGTTATTGTGTATTTTAGTACCTGCAGTGTCAAACTTATTTTTATGAATTTTCTTTAATATGTATTTTTGTTTGCTTTCTGTTGATTAATTTTTAAAATGAGAAAATCTGATTTTCATTAATACTAACAGTTCTTTAGTATTTTATATATATAATTTGAGTATTGAAATTTTAAAATTAAAGATATTGAAATTTTATTTAAAAAATGTATTAATCCTTTTTATTAACAATAATCATAGGACTTTTTTAATTATATGTAGAAATTCATAGAGTGATAATTTGATTATACTGGAATGGGAGAAACATATTGCTTTTTCAAAACACTTTCACTACAATTTTCTATAAAAATGAAACGTTTATGAATAATTGTCTACGTCAATAAAGTATCTAAGGAAAGTTTTATAATTAAAAGGACTATTTCTCAAATTATATTTTGATATTATAAGATTTTTCATTCAGAAGAAATCAAATTTTGATAAGATAAGATTTGATAAAGAGATACGAATATTCCGAAAATATAAAATACATAAATATCGCAAATTACTCTACAGTAACTTTATTCCATAAATTCATGATTTACAATTCGTTTAGTTATCACTGTATTAATAAGTTGAACATTTTCGTTCTTTCCTCCTTTTCCTATTAATTAAATTTCTTATTTTAAGCAATATTTACTAATTTTTTAAAGTTACATGTGTGTCTTATTTTTTTAAAAGTTTATTTAAGATGTGAATTGTTTCTTTACCCATTCAGATGCCCAAGCTTTCATAGGATTACCATGGAAAGAACAGCGTAGGTTTTCACTGCATATCCTGCGGGACTTGGGATTTGGGAAATCTCGGATGGAAGAACTGTTGGGGGTAAGTATATACACTCACCACTTTTCAAGTATTAAGTATCATTACTAGTACTAGTTAAACTGAATTAGTATTTTACTAGTGGTAGTTAAATTGAACTAGTATTTTACTAGTAGTAGTTAAACTGAACTAGTATTTTACTAGTACTAGTTAGATTGTACTAGTGTTTTACTATTACTAGTTAAATTGAACTAGTATTTTACTAGTACTAGTTAGATTGAACTAGTGTTTTACTACTATTAGTTAGACTGAGCAGCTGCTAGTAAAATGTATCTTGCAATCAACCAAGACAAAACAAAATACATGACCACCGAAAAATATAGCACTCTCTATCAAGAGGTAGGAAACTACAAGTTTGAAACTGTTCACAACTTTAAATATTTGGGATCTGAATTGAATGCATAAAACGACATCGCACCTGAGATCCGCAGCAGGGTTACAGCTGCTAACCGATGCTTTTTCGGCTTAAAAAAATACCTAAAATCTACTTTCGTCAGTCGAAAAACAAAAATTTTGATATACAAATGCTTGATTCGGCCTATTCTCACTTATTCATCTGAAACGTGGACATTGACTGAGAAGGACAAAGAAACCATCTCCATTTTCGAAAGAAAAACTTTAAGAAGCATATTTGGTGGAATAAAATGTGAGAATACATGGCGAAGAAGAATTAATTCTGAACTCTATAAACTATATAAAGAACCAGATATTGTTAAATTTATCTCAATACAGAGATTAAAATAGGCAGGACATATGAGCCGGATGAACGACAATCGGGTGACAAAGAAAATTTTCTTGGCTCGCCCCATTGGCACCAGAAGAAGAGGATGACCGAAACTCCGATGGCGTGACTGCCTTGAAAACGACCTAAAAACACTAAGAGTGACAAGCTGGATGACCTTGTCCAAAAATAGGGGGTCCGGGTATGCACTCCGTGGAAGGCAAAGGCCCACCCTGGGCTGTCAGGCCAATGAAGAAGAAGAAGCAGAAGAAATTAGACTGAACTGTGTATTTAACTAGTACTAGATAAACTGAACTAGTGTTTTACTAGTACTATAGATAGAACTAGTATTTTACTAGTACTAGTTAGATGGAACTAATATTTTACTAGTACCAGTTAAATTGAACTAGTATTTTACTAGTACAAATTAACTTGAATTAAGCATCGTATGCAGAACGGGACTGTGTAATGACCAACTATCATTATAAAGCGGTCAAAAATATACATTTCATTATTAAATATCATGTAATTCTACATGTGCATGATTCCTTGTATATGAATTTTTCGACATAAGAGAAGTAAAATTTCAGTCGATTTTAAGTGCATTTTAATGAACTGTTAAAAGTTCCACTTACATATATATATATATATATATATATATATATATATATATATATATATATATATATATATATATATATATATATATATATATATATATATATATATATATATATATATATATATATATATATATATATATATATATATATATAACTAATGATTCATTAAATTGCATTTAATCAACCTATAGTAATAGAGATTATTAGAGTTGTATTAAGCAAAATAGAATCTCTTGATCACAGAAATCGTATATCCATAATAACATGCTATTTGTTAAATGATATTTATGTGTTTTAAGATTTAATATTCAGATTTTACCAATATTTAATTAATACATTTTAACTAATTCTGAATCCTTAAAATCAAAAATTTTTATTTCATAGAATTTTTTTTTCTAATGCCTGGCTGCCTTTTAGGCCTTTGCCCTATTCAACTCTATAATGGGCAAGTAATGGCATCTCATATAGAGGAACACCGAATGGGTGTGCCATCTTCGCCTCGAAGTGAAGTGATAAAGAAAGACAAACACAAAGAGAGAAAGAAACATCCATGACCGAACCAGAATTCGAACCAAGAACCTGCTGCTTCGAAGTTATTGATGTTGACTCGCCACCATCGGTCAGCTCCATAGTAATTTTAACAAAACAATTAATTTTTACTGAATGAAGTTCGTTCTAATGATCTTCAGTTGCATACTCCAAAATAAAAAAAGATAAATTAGCTTGGATATATGAATACAATATTTGATAAGTAAAATTGAGTATTTATTTTTAATAGAAATAAGAACATTAAATAGGAGATTATAATTCATGTTGTTGTTGTCGAGTGCCAGCTAGGCTGGCAATGTGGGGTGCGCTGCTCCACTTTTCCAGCTGAACCATATTTTGGTGTG
Organism: Latrodectus hesperus; assembly: GCA_037975125.1. Taxonomy (NCBI): domain Eukaryota; kingdom Metazoa; phylum Arthropoda; class Arachnida; order Araneae; family Theridiidae; genus Latrodectus; species Latrodectus hesperus. The sequence continues at coordinate 93,369,025 of CM075857.1, forward strand.
GAGTCCGACTTCCTCAGTACACACATGACATAGGTACCCGTTTATAGGGTAGGCAACCATTCACAACCTCATTCATACAAGGAAGGGACAAAGACAGGATAGATAGAGAGAGAAAGTACATCCATGCCCGAAACAGGATTCGAACCCAGGACCACCTAATTCACAGTCAAGCACGCTGTCCACTAGACAAGTTGGGTGGCATTATAATTCATAATAACCGAAAAGAAATTGATTTATAGATTTAATGCCCTTATATGCATTTAATTAACCAAGTTTATTTTTTCAATCATTTTTTGTAGTTATTATAAACATTTATTTTAATTTAATTTGATAATATTTCCCAATGTGCATATTTGAAATTAGGAAGAAATCCAGGATCTACTAGATCATTTCGAAAAGTTTGAAGGCGAACCATTCCTACCAAGGCCGATTCTGGCGCCAAGTATGTCGAATAACATCGCCACCTTAATGTATGGAAACAGGTTGAAATATGATGATCCAATAAGACAAATGCTGGATAACGGACTTAGAGAGAGTGGAAAAGCTGCTGGTCAGGTGATATGGGAGCTGTTTTTTCCGGGATTAGCAAAAGTGGCAAAACTGTTTGGTCTTGGTGGAGCAGCAAAACTGTCTAAAATCTTAGGAGAACAAAAACGTTACACTCGGTAAGTCATTTCGATTGGGAAAAAAATCCTTTAAATTTTAATATTCATCACAAATGTAATGTTCTTAAAAAGTGTTCAAGAATGCATGACATTTCCTTAGAACTTGTCAAAATTGTTAAAAGATGTTATGTGTATTATTCTAATACTTTGTATCCAATGCCTGAACTTTAAGAGGTTATCACCAAGCGAAGACCCATATGCGTACAATTTTTATATGATAGGAATGTATCCACCGCTTGTGTAGTTTCTGTTAGATGTCCCCAGCTCAGATATCAGATTTTTCCTTCAGGTGTTATCTAACTAGGATTTAAAATTTCCAAGTTGATTGTTAGTTTAGCAGGCTTGATAGAGCCAAAAGTATCCAGAACCGAAAGCAAATGTAATAAATGCAAAAATAATTTATTTGCTGCTGAATGTTTCAGAAAACAGAATTTATTACAAGCACTATTAGTAAAGGTCCTAGTTATATGATCATGTCCTAGTGATAGGATCACATCCGAATAATAGAATCATGTCTTAGTAATAGGAATGCGTGCTCGTTAAATCTGTGGAATGGAAAGTCCTGAAGTCGGTCGTTGAGCAGTTACCATGGGTGCAATAGTTGTGGAGAAAATTTCCTCCCCCTTCAGATCAATGTCAAAATTGAAGGAGAGGATCCTCTGGTGGTGCCATCTATCGGAGGAGAATAGAACTAAGTCGTATTTTCACCTTTGTGGTGCTCTGGTTAAATGAAAGACGCGCCCTATTGACTTAAATTCGCATAGCCAACGGCAGAGTGAGCTTGTCTTGTCCAAGTGTCATTAATAGCAACAACAATAGTAATAGAACCATGCTCTTTGAGGTGAGAGCTTAAGGATTTTCCTTTCTAATGCATTTCATGAATGAAACTCACTACTAAAATATCCTCCAAGAAGGCACTCTATGGTGAATATCCAATATCTTAATCCGCTCCACAATATCAAAGGAGAATAAAAAAAATCACGCTTTGAATAAATATGAATTATATATCTGATAAACATAACTATCGATAAAAAAATTTTAATATTAAGAACTCGTAAATAATTTTGATGTCGGAAATATATTGGATTAAACTCATTAATTAAGTAAATATAATTCTTTGTATTCATGTTTTAAATTTTTAGTCTGAAGGAAGAAATTTGGATGCAACAAAGTTTACCAGATTAATAAATTTTATGATGGCTTTGTAGTTACAATATAATGAAAATTTATTGAAAAGGGATAGTTGCTTTCATTTTATATAAAATTTTTAGCCTTTTTTTATTTCTTTTATTTTAAATTATTCCTTTGCTCAATAACATATGCTAAATCATGTGTTTTCGTGCCAGCTAATTCAATAATACATGATATTAATAACAGATTAATAAATAACTATAAAAGCTATTTTAAAAAAATACAATAAAATCTAATCTTTTAAATATTCTGAAATACATTTTTTGGATTTTGGGACTCAAAATCTATACAGTGCTTTTAAAATTATTATATCATACGCATATTTTTTATATCGTCTATAAAAATTTATTCAAATTCTATGATAAAAGAAAACACATTTCTAATGATAATTTGATAAAATAACCCCAGAACTTTATTTAAAAATGTTATTTTCAGTAAATGTGAAATCCTGATATCAATCAAAATGTAAATTTACTGAGACAGCAGGCATTTGTCTTAATTATAGATTCAATATCATTATTGGAAATATAGAAAAAAATAGAGATATTCCCAATTATATATTTCTTTTCCTAACATTTATACCTATATAATAATACAACATAAAGGCCAAATCAATTTTATTTGAAACAATATAGGATTTGAAAGGTGAAATTTATCCCGACAAATCCAAGACCAGCCAGAAAGAGGAAAATGAATGCTAAATGAAATTCAGCTGCATTTATGCAATATAGCATAAAAAAGTTTCAGCAATAGATTAGCCAAACCATTTATTTGATATAACATATGCATAGTCATATATACTCTATACTTTATAGATCGAGGCCGTGGTAGGCTCGTGGTTAGGGTATCGGCCTTCCATCCGGAAGGGTGGGGTTCGATTCCCAATGCCGCCACAAAAACCACCAAGTACATGCGATATACATGCTCGTTAAATCTGAGGAATCCAAAATCCTGTGGTCGGTCGTTGAGCAGTTACCATGGGTGCAATAGTCTGGAGAAATTTACTCCCCCTTCAGATCAATGCCAAAATTGAGGGAGTGGATCCTCTGGTGCTGCCATCTATCGAAGGATTTGGAGAGTAAAATCGTACTTTCACCTTCATGGTACTCTGATTAAACGAAAGACGCTCCCAATTGACTTAAATTCGCATAGCCAAGGCATAGCGAGATTTGCTTGTCCAAGTGTCATTAGTAACAACAACAACAATTTTATAGATCAATAAGGAAAATTCGCAATATTTTTTTATCATAAAATTTTGGTTTTTGTCAAAATTACTTCTAGTGGTAACACATTTTACATGATAATTTCAGTTGATATTCATGATTAATTTTAAGTAAATTTTGAAATTCTTATAAAAATTATCATAAAATTTCCAGTGGCTCATTTATTTTAAATATTCTCAATTCATTAACAGTTTTATGATGCTTTGCATGATATTTTTCAAGCTAAGCACTCCTCAAAATCGCTTATAAGCTACTTTTCTTTTCCATTTTAAATTAGTTTTCTATATCTTTTCTCATTATTTAACAAGAATATTGCATGTTTCTCTCAAAAAATTGATTACAAAATCTACTTTTAATTAATTTTGTTGCAATAGATGAAACTATTTTTGCATTTAAAATAGAAAATATTTTTAAGTCATTAGAAAGTATTTTTTAGACGTTCTGAAATGATTTTTTGCATGCGCAGTTTCAAATTAATCATTTTATAATGAATATTTAGATTTAAAAATAAACGTTAGACCTTTTTTGATTTATTTTAAAGTTTTAAATTTTAGAAATTAAAAAAAGTACTACATTTTCCTCCAACTACTGAATATTTGTCACAGGTTTCAAATTGAGGAACACGAAAAAACCTTAGATGCAGATAATATACGTGATTTCATCGATGGATATTTGATTGAAATTCACAAAAGGAATGATAAATCTTTTTCAAGTAAGTTTTAAACTGCGATTTATTTTTTATATTCCTTAATGATCTAATAAATAATAACTAGCAAGGTAAAGTTACACTTTCTTTCGTAGAACTCAAAGCTGTTATTATTATTATTAATTCAATTGTTTAAAGTCTCACTTATAACCATACTATTTGTTTTTTCCAAAACTTTACTTATTTATTGCATATTCCAATTTTCGAGTAGAATATTTTGTGTAAACTTATAATGAAATAGAATGTGTTAAGGCAAGTCAAAGATAACATGTATTAGATTTAAACAAAATTCAGATTTTCTTTTCAATATCCGACAGTAGCCCGAAAATATTGCAGTACCCCTCCAATAATTTCAAAAAAATAATTTTCGAATGGTCCTGATCATTTATTCTAGAATCTAGCTTTGCCTCACAAGAGCTGAAAAGAGTAGGTAAATTTCCTTCACTCAAAAGACGAAGTGAAATGGAAAAAATTGGGGAATTCCTCAGGAAAAAACTATTTACATTAGTGCCGATAGACCTAAATTATCAATTTGATTGAATGTAGCTAAGCTAATGTCATAGGTTCTATTCATCTGCTGAATCTTCTTTGTCAAAAATGGAAAAACTATGAAATATTTAAACTTCAGCAAAATAAAATGGTTATTTTATCCAATCATCGAAGCAGAAAGGAAAAAAATTGTAAAAGACTCATATCTAGAGCTGCCAAATTTACCTATTGAAACACATTTTGGTTATCAATTATTCGTCTTCTTCTTTTTTCCCTTTGTTTAGCAGGGCTAAACTTGGTCCATGACGTCGTGAACCGCCAGAAAGTCTATGACTGGCAAAGATGATTCGAAGATGTCCTCTTTATTAAGTCCCAGGCAAAAGATAATTATGTTCCGGGGACGCACTCGCCGAGTTGCATTTGGGACAAGGCACGTAGCATTTATGTCCTTCGAAGAATGAAATGGAACGAAGATGTCCATTTCGGAAGCGGGTGGTGGTAGTCTGGCTCCACCTATCGCATTTAAGAGTGAGGGATCCTCCCGGTGAGTAGCTTTGGTACCAATGGTGCAAGGGTGGAAGTGACCAAATGGCTTGGTTGACCTTCTTGTCACGGGAATAGAGTTCAAGGAAGGAAAGTGGGCCAGATGGAGCCGAGGTCTCACTAGAACCTGCCTTTGCAAGAAAGTCAGCAGCTTCGTTGCCTTTCAGGTTAACGTGGGATTCAATTATTCGTAAAATAATAAAGACAGAATTAAATTAATATCATTACGTTAATCAGTAATGAAATCAATTTAATTCTATCATTCTTAGTGATTCAAAATATTTCATGGTCCGTGCAATTAGACTTCCATGAGTTCACCCTTCGTCGTATGGAGAATTTAAAGACAGATATTAATTTCACGAACAATACGGGCAAACAATTTTGCTGTTGTGGTTGTTGTAAGCATGCTTCCTTGTACCTAGACTCAGAGTTGGGCTCTACCAATTAGGCAGAAGCAATTTGTTGGGAGTCTTCCTAATTTGGAAGCAGGGACCAAGCAAAAGAGCCTCCAATACTTGACCTTCAGAAATATTAATTCTCTTGCAGGACATTACTATCAAGAACTATTTAACCTACATCAGCCTCCTTCAGTGAACACGACGAATCTTCTGTTAAATTGGAATTTGAACTCACTATCTTCCTGATGAGAATGATGCTCTCACTAACCAGAAAACCACAGCCTACGGCTATTTTGATGGTAATCATTGACTTTAGGTTACTATCTATTCGCAATAGGTCACTAATGCTTGGTATTTTTCTTCTGCAGGCATTGTCATTTACAATACTTAAAGAAAAAGCTCCTGCGTTGTTAAATCAGGTGCTTAAAAAAAGATGTCTATTACAGTTTTCTATAAAATGTTTAAGACCGCTGATAAGGAACGGATTCTGATATAGAATATATAAATTAAACAGTAATATGGAAATCTATATTAGTGATTAAAAGTTAATAAAAGGGAAATTATTGACGGTTCAAAAAATTTTGTAAATTAATTGTACGAACTTGAGGTGATAATATTTATTATACCAACTGTGACTTACAACTCAAGAAAATATTTACTTGCATGAAATACATATTTTGAGTTTAAAGAAACCACTTTGAACTATAGTTTCTTTTCTATTTAATGGTGCACGAAGCAAGATTTATCTGTCAGCAAAATGAAGGTATCTCAAATTGTGGCAACATGTGGTCAAACTGTGGGCAGTGGACCAAGAAGGGAGCACTTGGAATGTATTTAAATGCATGCCTTTCCTCTTCTACAGTAATTATTAATGCAACAAATTGGGGTGGTTAATAAAAAATAATCCATTATTTTTTATTGGTACCAATATTTTTCCGTTTTTTTTTTCACACATTTTGCAAATTGTCGGACTAATAACTACTTCTAGATTAATAGAATGCTGTATATGTTATTATTAGCGAGACTGTATATTATTTAACTATGTATGTCTCATAAAAGTTTTCCTATAAAATATGTCCCATAAAAGTTTTGTCGAAATTTTCTTGTGATTGGGCTGTGCCAAATAAAAAAAACGTTTTTAAGTCTATAGACATCAGAAGTTTGGTAATTTAGAATGGACAATTTGATTCATTCATTCATTGTCGTGTGCCAGCTAGGCTGGCAACATGGGGTGCGCTGCTCCACTTTTAAATGTAATTTATTTCACCTTATGTTGTTACTAATGGCACCTATTATTGATACAGATTATTGATACAAACCAAGCTCGCTATGCCTTGGCTATGTGAATTTAAGTCAAATGGGAGCGTATTTCGTTTAATCAGAGCACCATAAAGTTGAAAGTACGATTTTTGCTTTTCAAATCCTCCAATAGATGGCAGCACCAGAGGATATACTTTCTCAATTTCGGCATTGATCTGAAGCGGGTGTAAATTTCTCCAGAACATTGCACCTATGGTAACTGCTCAACTTCCGACCACAGGACTTTTGATTCCACAGATTTAACGAGCACGTATATCGCATGTACTCGGTGGGTCTTTGGCGGCATTAGGAATCGAACCCCACCCTTCCGGATGGAAGACCGATACCCTAACCACTAGGCTACCACAGCCCGGAAAATTCGATGCATTGATGATTTGAATTTATACAAAATTTGAGGTAGTAGGTAATTGGTAAGTTGTAAGATGCCTTCCTTATCAGATATTTAATTGTAATTAAATATTCTATTAATTAATCCTGGGATGTTCCTTGCTTGCCCCAAATGCACAGAAGCATGTTGCTTTTTTTCATATCCACTATAGTAAATAACGAATGGTCCACAACTCGTAATAAAGTAAATTAGGAAGCACCTATATGAAAATAATCTGAAGAGACTACGTATATAAAGGAATATGTGTATCTAAGTAATAAAGGAATTCTGATACTTCCCAAAATTTTTGCCAATGGACCATGAAATTTTAATTAAGGATAAACTCTAAGTGGGATTTCGGTAATAGTTTAATAATGAGATTATGTGGCTGCTTTTCAGCATTTTCATTTCCTTCCTCTCAATCATGGGCTTTTATCCATTTTATACTTTACTTCTGGATATGCTGTTACTGTTGAAAATTTTTTGTTTCCTTTACTAGTAAAAATGAATGGTTTATCGGATTACCTATTGTTTCTATACTAAATTATAGTCACTCCAGATTTTAAAGTTTTTATGTTATAAACATAAGTTGAGTCAATACTGACAGAATAGTATTGCTTCAGCTTGAAAGACCAAGTTGAATGGATGAAGTTTGACTTATCAATGTTGCATCATTCGATCAGACTAGTTAGTATGCCATTACAGTATCTCTGGGAATTAAAGAATTTCACGTGCAAGATGCAAAGATCTAAATGCTATCTCTTTTCATATAAAATATTCTTCATGCATGTTACTCTTCCTTATATACACTCAATTATAAGACGTGCTTTCAGAAAAAAGAAGCGCAGCAAACATCTCCAGTGATTGGGTTCACACCCGAGACGTTTCGCTGTGATGATCCATTTCTAATAAGCCACAATGAGCAGCACGAGGCAAAATTTGAATTATATCTTCCTACCTGACTTTAACCTCTTATCAATCTATGGCTCTATGATATTGTTTTGCTAGAAAATGCCTCACCCTCATATTGATACTTTGCCTATTTTAAAATCGTTTAGTGTATTAGTTAATCATTAAATAGTTCTTTGTTTATGTTTAAAATTGAAATCCTTTAAAAGGATATTTTAACGAAATTCAATAGAAAATTTTTTTTGTGCTTCAACCCCTCCCCTATCCCATTAAAAAAGACAAAAATGATAATTTTTATAAAATTATAATTAATATCATCAGTTGTTGTTGTCGTGTGCCAGCTAGGCTGGCAATATGGGGTGCGCTGCTCCACTTTTCCAACTGAACCATATTTGGTGTGGAGTCCGACTTCTTCAGTACACACATGCCATAGGGACCCGTTTATAGGGTAGGCAACCATTCACACCTCATTCATACAAGGAAGGGACAAAGACAGGATAGATAGAGTGAGAAAGTACATCCATGCCCGAACCGGGATTTAAACCCAGAACCTCCTTATCCGCAGTCAGGCACACTGACCACTAGACAAGTTGGGCGGCATATCATCAGTTAAATGTATCAATTAATAATGTCGTTAATCAATTGTGAATAGTTAAGTTTTTAGTATTTATACATTACCCGTTATATGAAATATTCACAAATGAAAAATTGGAAATATGAAATTAATTTTAAAGAAGTGTAATTGCATTGAAATATCTATTCATTCTGTAAGTATTGATTTATAAAGAAGAAAATTTCAGGGTAAAATATATCGTGAAAGTTTTCTCTCTAAACCTTTAACTGAAATCTATTTCACTTTTTTCGTACAAATTATAAGTTGATTATATAACAATACAATTTTATTTTCTACAGTTTAATTATTATAAAACATAATTACATTAAATTAAGTGTTTAAAAAGCTTTGTGTGATAAAATTAAAAATAAAAATTTTTCACAGTGAAAAACTCTTTTCCACAAATGCTAATGAATGAACAACTTTAACATTGCTCTTGAAACTAATTGCTCCAGTTTAAAAATTTAATTTTCAGAGAAAGTGCTTGAAGATTTGGTGGGAGGTTTCTTTGGGGCCGGCAGCGAAACGGTTCGACTCGCAGTTGATTGGTTGTTACTTACCATGGCTGCTTACCCAGAAGTACAAGAAAAAGTCCACGAGGAGATAGAAAATGTGATTGGTCGAGACCGAAAGCCTTGCTGGACAGATCACGTGAATATGCCTTACACAGAAGCTTGCATCATGGAAACGATGAGATGGAGAACTATTATACCAATTAATATTCTCAGATAGTAAGTAGATGAAAAATAGAAACAAAATCAATATTTTTTTAATAAATCAAGTATTGGTCCATTTTTCATGTCATTTACATAAAATATTTGTGTGAATGGAGTTTTTTTAAAATATATAAATTAAAATAATATTTCAGCTTATTTTTTTAAATCTTAAATTCTAAACATATTTATCTCCAGTGCTATCAATACATAAATCAGAGATTTCAAACATTATTCATTCATTCATTGTCGTGTACCAGCTAGCTGGCAACAAGGGGTGCGCTGCTCCACTTTTTCAACTGAACCCTATTTTGGTGTAGAGTCCGACTTCCTCAGTACACATAGGTACCCGTTTATAGGGTAGGCAACCATTCACACCTCATTCATACAAGGAAAGAACGAAGACAGGATAGATAGAGAGAGAAAGTACATCCATGCCCGAACCGGGATTCTAACCCAGGACCTCCTTATCCGTAGTCAGGCACGCTGACCACTAGACAAGTTGGTCGGCTTCAACATTATTAAACAAAGGTAAAGGAAAGTTGTCAAGCGCCATATTTGCAATGAATAAAATTTATCAAAAACTTGATTCTACAGGAAATTTTTCAAGGCTTACAACAAATTATCGATTGAAAGTGTCTTTAAGTGGACGCCGTGATGGCATGGTAGGTTATTATATTCACTGAAGATGACTACATTAAACTGTGGTCGCAATGTCCTGCAAGTGAAATGATACCTGTGACGGTAGCTGATAAAACATGGACTTATGCTTGGTTCCTGTTTCTAAATTTCGAATACTCCAATCAGCTGCTTTTACGTGACTGGTAGAGTCCAATTCTTATCTAGGCAGGGGGAGGAAGCATATTGCTGTTCGTCCATATCTCTAACATAAAAGTGCAATAATTTCAATGGAGTTATTTATTGAAAATAGATTATACTTTATATTATACTTAACTTTACTTTTATTCTGTCCCCTATATTATCGATTTAGAGCCTCCCAACTTGTCTCGTGATCAGCATGCCTGACTGCGGATAAGGAGGTCCTAGGTTCGAATTCCGGTTCGGGCATGGATGTACTTTCTCTCTCTGTCTATCGTGTCTTTGTTCTTTCCCTGTATGAATGAAGTGTGAATGGTTGCCTGCCCTATAAACGGGTACCTATGGCATGTGTGTAGATCAAAGTCGTACTTTCACCTTCAGGGTGCTCTGATTAAAACGAAAGACGCTCCCAATTGACTTAAATTCGCATAGCCAAGGCATAGCGAGCTTGGCTTGTCCAAGTGTTATTAGTAACAACAACAACAACGATTTAGTGGTTATTTCGATAAAATTGTAGAGCTGAAAGTGTCACAATTATAACAATTCAAATTGAAGGAAAAATTTATTGCCATGAAATAAATACAACAGCATTTCAAAACATATGCAAACAATGCAACTAAAATTCTGTTTTAATAAGGTTACACAATGAAATTTCAATGAAACGAAATATGCTTTTGCTCTATATTTTTTCCTAAAAACTAAATTTCTAAAAAAAAATGCTACTTAAGGTTCTATTTTTGATGTTATAATTATACCTTTCCAATTGAGATTTTAAAATATAAGCCAGAATATATCCTCCAACAATTTTCATGCCTAAATTCAATAAACATATCTACAATATTCTTAATTACAGATGGAATGATGTCAAGCCACAAGTAGAACTATATTTGTTCAGACATATTTTCGATGCGAAACTGTGTTGAGAATTTTCTCAAGCACCCGTTATAAAATCGAAGGATAGACCCCCAAAAATAAATTTAAGATTAAGATTAAGTAGCTATGCTTAGTTTATATAATAAATGTTTCATACGATAGAATTACTTTAACTCTGTAGTGATTGCTAAACAACTAACATTATTCAATTTTTGTTCTATATGTATACAATAGAGGAAAGTTTAACTGTATACAAGCTGATAAACTTGCGCAATTTCATCAATATGCGAAACTAAGAATAATTGTAATATAATTTCAAAATATTCTATTATAAAAAGTAACTAGCATCCGTGCCGCCCAACTTGTCTAGTGGTTAGCGTGCCTGACTACGAATAAGGAGGTCCTTGGATTCGAATCCCAGATTCGGGCATGGATGTACATTCTCTCTCTATCTATCCTGTCTTTGGCTTTTCCTTCTATGAATGAGGTTGGGAATGGTTGCCTACCCTATAACCGGGTACCTATAGCATGTGTGTACTGAGGAAGTCGGACTCCACACCTAAATATGGTTCAGTTGGAAAAGTGGAGCAGCGCACCTCATGTTGCCAGTCTAGCTGGCGCACATACAACAACAACTAGCATCGGTATTTTGCGATTGAGTTAAAGGAAAGAAGACTTCTTAATTTTTTCACACTATGGCGCATAGCAAAAATTATATGTATCGCCTTAAATTATCCATATCGGAATGATAATCATCATATTCCTTTCCATATTAGCACTCTTTGGGATACAGAACTGAATGGTTATTTCATACCGAAGGGATGCTTTGTCATAGCTAATTTGTGGGACATTCACCACAACCCCAAGTACTGGGGTGAAGAGGCAGAATCATTTCGCGTCGAAAGATTTCTAACGGACAATGGCAAAGAAATAAGAAAATCTGAATATTTTATTCCCTTTTCTATTGGTAAGGAACATTTTATAAATATCAAATTTACTGATTTTATATTTTTCTTTTTTACTGACATTTTATCAACACTGATTACAAAATGAAATAATATATTCTTTTTTTAATAAATTAAACTAATATTCTGTTAGGAAATTATGATGAAATTATGAGAAATTATTTATGTTCATATGAATACATCTATAGAAATCAGTCTTGATTATACTCAATTGAAAACCATAAAAATTTAGGAAAAAAAAAGAAAAGTGTGATTAATATATATTTAAACCAGCAACAACTGTTTAATAAGATTACTCATTCTTTATTAAATACTCGAAAATATAAATTTATTTATCATGCTATATAATTAGGTTGAACTCATATATTTTTATTGCATTTTTCATTACGTATTTACTAGAAATATTTTGAAGAAATATGGAAAAAAATTAATTAAAAAGAAGTGTAGTTTTTAAGATTTTTTGTTTCAAATGTTTAAAATTAAATCTCTAATATAAAGTTACATAAGTTACAGTATTTTGTAATATTTTGAGTCCTATAATTTAAATTTAAAAAGTAAAATTTATTTGATAATAATTCATTGTAAGAATTATATTCTCATAACATTGTAATTTTTAAATACCTAAATTAAATCAAGAATTATAAGAATTATTATTATTTCACTAAACGAACATGCTAGTGAAGGAATTGGATATATATATATATATATATATATATATATATATATATATATATATATATATATATATATATTACTTAGAATTGGATGAATTCTTCTGTTTTTCAGGTAAAAGATCTTGTCCTGGAGAATATTTTGCAAGAATAGAAGTGTTTTTATACTTTGTATCTATAATTAAAAAATTTAAAATATGTTTGCCGGAAGGATCCACTCCCGATTTAGAGGGGGAGTTAGGAGCTGGCCTGATGCCAAAAGAGCATTACTTATGTCTTAAGAAAAGATATTGAGCATTTTAGTGTATAGTTCAAGCTATGATTAAATTGAAAATCTACTCAAATGTCTTAGGTTAAAATATATAGTAATGATTTACACATTATATATTATTTAACATAAAATTTTATTCAGAGAAGATTTTATAATATCAATATGTTGTATTATATTTTTACGAGATGTTCTGTCAAACATATCAAATACGTTATAAGCCTTACGTTTTTAAACAATATATGATAGACTTGACAATATATATATAGCTTGAAATGTATAATAAATATTCCTATTATCTTTTATGTAACACAGAAGTATTCACAGTAGTTCATCTATAAAAAAATATTTAATACCTTTTTTAACGTGATGTACTGTTAAATATATCTAACACGTTACCGAACATTAGAAGTGTACATAAGAAGATTTATTTAAGCAATCGTCTTATCAATAATAATTTTTTTGTTACGATGATCTAGTTTAAGATTGAAATGTTAAGTTTGTAGATCCAAAATGTGTGTATTTTATCTCTGGCATGCACGAGTTTTTGTTTTGAACGAATCATTTACTTCGTAATTATTATTCATCTTTTACTTTTAAGAATCTTTTTTTTAATAACGGCGGGCACTTGGGTGACTAACCCTTCGCCACAACAAGGCCGGAAACTGCTACTCATTTGTCGTTACCCAGTGGGCACCTGTGAACTAAGACACAGAGGCGAGTAGCATTTCCCGCGTCATACCATCACAGACCCGTTTATAGGGCGGGCCACATTCATACATCAACACACAAGAAAGGACACAGAAACACAGAGAGATAGTAACATCCATGCCCGAACCGAGATTCGAACCCGGGACCCACAGCTCAAGAGTTAGGAACGCTAACCACTCAGTCATTGGTCGGCTTTTTAAGAGTCATCGAAGATATATATCTTTCCATGATTCATTCTTTTAATTATCTATTCGACTTTTAAATAACATTTGTAAATATAAATTTCTGGCTGTAAATTTATTTTGGGGACTTTTTGTTCTTTACAATTTTACAAAAATATGAATTCACATAGGTTGATGTTATAAAATGTTACTATTATTTTTATGAGTTGGCAACATTTATTGATGTGTATAGTTTAATATAAAGTTCTAAGAAATTTTTCATTTGTGTTATATTTTTAACTTAAATTCTGTTAAAAGGTATCACAAATTTGTTAATTTACAAAGCATTCTAAACAAGGTAATATGATTTTACCTCAGAACACATTATTTTTAATTGAATTTTGCACAATTTATATTAAATTAGCCTTATTGTATCATTACAAATTAAAATGTTTTAAAACATTTTTAATTCCAATATTTAAAGCATGCAAATATTGTAATTAAATACAAAATAATTCTTAAGAGAAAGTTATTATATCTCTAATTGTAATAATCAAACGATACGAAAACTTTTATTTCAGTTCAAATATTTATTACAAAACCACATTTCAAATACACATTACATTACTATAAAAAAAACATTTTAGCAACAACAAAAACAAAAGCTTGTTGGAAATACAACACATCCCAAGATTTTTAATCATAAACCCTAATCACTATGAAACAAATGATCTCAGATATGGTGGTCAAAAAATACAGAATTCAAAATTTGCGCAAGATTAAGTTCTTTATTCTTTCTTATTCTTGATTGGAGATTAATAAACCAACTTTTTGAGTATATTTAAAATTAATTGAGATTTTACTTTTTTGAAAAAAACGAAACTATTTATCATTATTATTATTATTATTATTAAAATACTTATTAAAGGAACTTTATGCGTATAACATTACAAACATTCATAGCTGCGTTCATTTGTCATAGTGTTTCTAAAAATAAATAAATAAATACAACAAATAGCTGCCCATTGCAAATGTGATGAAGACACAAACAATAAATAATGATTTCAATAAATAAGACAATAAATAAATGAAAAATAATAAATTATAATGAATGGCAATGATTCTGTCTAAAATCCACTGATTTCATAGCATATTATGTTTTCAATAACATATAAAAAATGTGTTCCATTCCAAAAATAACATTGTTATAAATTTTATTCGATGAGGTTGAATACCACTCAAAATTCTAAAGTAATGCAAAATACGTTAAATTGGTTTATATTTTTTACAAATAATTATTAATATTATAGTATGCATATTTATTTGATTTTATTAGAACTGTTAATTCTTATAAATGAAATATATAAATAAGTTTTTGTTCACCAATTTTAAATGAATATTGAAAAATTTTATAAATAACTATTTAAGCAATATTTCATAAATAAAATATGTTATTTTCTAATATTTTATGCCTAATATAATATAAATTGTCATTTACATATATTAATAGTGAAAATATTTAAATTTTAAAATGTCTAATTATATTTATTAATATCATTAAATTAAATAATATTTTACATTTTATATTATTCTATATCTTCATAATTCTTCAAGGAATATTTCTAAATATAGTAAAAATTATTTAAAAAAATCTTCTATGAAAATATTAAATTTCTTGCGAAAAAGTGTTTAAATAATTAAATATGTTATGCATTTCTTTATGTGTGTCTCATGTAAAGAAAATTTACATTTAATAAATGTTTAAAAAACATTTTGATACCTTAAGAGGTACTCTTATAATTTGAATAATCATCATATGAATGAAATACTTTTAAGCAATATATTATTAAATTTAAAATCTTACTTTAAATCTTTTTCAACTGTTAATCACATTTTTCAAAATACTAGAAATATATGAGGTTCAAAAATATATTTCAGAGATTTCCTGAATATATTTTTGTATAATGTCACTGAGACAACATGGAGTTATCAGTGAGTGTAAGACGATTCTAGGGTTATTTTTTGTAGCAAAAACACCTGAAACAGAAAAGGAACTTCTCCCCAATAAAATATTTGTAAAAATGCGGAAATGGGGGTGGCAGAATGTTCACAGTGTGTCGTAGGAAGTTGGTAGCAGTTCCGGCTGCTTATCCTGCTACGAATCTGCTGGACAAATGGAAGAAGGTAACCGATTTTTCCCACCCCTGCCTCACCCCCTGAGCTCCTTTTCAGCTCTTTGGTGAGCGACGAAGTAGGCCACCGTGCAGATGTAGATGACCAGGAGCAGGGCTGTGGTCACGCCCAGAGCCATGATGGATGACCTTGAGGCACAGTCATCCAAAATTCCTATGGATTGGTGGATGGCGAAAGTTTCTAAGGAAAAAAGAATAAAGTATTAAAAATAAACAAACTTCTAAAAAATTGCTATGCATAAGAAAAATAAAATTATATTTTAACATATAGATATATAATTGTGATCCTGGATTTACAAATTTCCCATAATTTTAGGTTCTTAATAACATTATAAAATGCCTAGCAGTGAAAACGAAAATACATTTCTGTCCAATATACAGGGTGATCTTCTTTAAAGTGACAGTGTTTGGAACTCCCTGTAGTGCGATCTAATAGCCGAAATAGAGCCAAACTTGGTATTTAGACCAATCAAAACACGGGAGGAAAATTCCGTAAAAAAAAAAAAAAAAAAATTTAGTTCCAAAAATAGCCGCTAGGGAATTTTATGGCGCTTTACAATGCATAAAATGTGAGAAAAGGAAAATACTAACGCATTCAATGGCGCTATTAAATTATTAATGTTTATTTACAACATTAACTTCCCCGGTGAGGAGTTGGAACACATTCAATGAGAGCACCGTTCTCAGAAATAACACCGTGCATTCTGCGCACAACGTTCTCCACAGCCATACGTAACATATCACGAGGACTATTCCGCACTGTCTTTGTTATGTTGTCCTTTAGAGTAGACAAATTCGATACTCCACCAACATAAACGCACGTTCCGGTAACGTGAGAGGCATGGCCACTGGAGCTCATTTACTTCAGCTGAGAATATTTGTCGGAGCTGTCTACCGTTTGCATTTATAGCCCCTATCACTGGCACTGTCATTGCTCAACATTTGCATTTTTCTTTGAAACCCATGTTTTGTGCTAATTTTCATTATTGTAAACTAAAGTAGCGCCACAATATACCATAGCGGTGACTTTTGGAACTAATATTTTTACGGAATCCTTTTTCCCATGTCATGATTAGACTAAATATCAAGTTTGGTGTCATTTCGGCTATTAGATCGCGTTACAGGATTCTCCAAACACTGTCACTTTAAAAAAGATCACTCTGTACTTCTGAAAATAAAAGCTTTCACCCAATAAATTATAGCCCGCATATATTTATAAATTTTTTTATTGATTATCAAATATTCTATTAAATGTAGTTAAATAATTTTCAACTTAATTTGTTCATTTACTTGATCACAAAAATCCATAAATTATATGGTGGGTGTTTCATATAATTTCTCAAATTTTTATCAATAATGCAATAAGATGCATAAAAATACATTTTTAAAGGGAAATTATCTTTACATTTTCAATGTATTGCTAAATATATCATATGACATGTATGTGAATAAAAAAAATAAGATAAACTTCAGTAAAAATGACTCAAAATACAAAGATAAATGTAATATATATTTTTAATTGGACTGCATAAGTCATTTTTATGTAATTTCTACAAGATGAGTCCAACACAATCAATTTAAGCTCATCTTCCCTTCAAAAATGCTAATCGGAAAGGTCATTGGTGATATCTCAGAGCAAATAGAATTTGCACGGAGCTAAGTGAGATCTGTATGATGGATGTGATTAAACCTCCCATTTGGATCTTTTAAGGACTGTATTTTGTGATCTGCATGATGTCATTATGAAATAGTGTGATACATTATCTTTATTTTTAACATCAATAATCACAATAATTTGATTTTTCTTTCTCCAAATTCTGCAATATTATACAGAATTGGCTATTTTTCACTAATTTTTAATTTGGTATATGGATGCAGCTGTAGCACCATAACAAAATTCTCCCCAATACGTTCACTGGTTAAACACAATTAATTGTTTTTTTTAAGTTCTTATACTCGACTCTCCAAAATTATTTCAATGCATCGCCAAATGATGATAAGTGTCATTAACTTTTTGATTTATAATAATATGTATTCCCCTGGTTGCATTATATGGATACATATATAACATATCCGTGCATCATATATTGCCGATTTTTATATTTAATTATTGCAATCGATCATTTAATTGCATAAAAATATTTTATTCTTCGGTTTAATATAAGTATAATACAAATAAGGCATAAAGAATCCTCATAAATTAAAGATAAGGAACGTAGTGCGCGTGTTGATACAAATATTATACATATAACTTTCTCTCTCAAATCCTTTAAACACAAGGAATAAATTCATATTAATTTCCAGTGAAAATATATCATTCATGATTTTATTAAGATAAAGTCATAATCACTTGTTGATTATAATCCAAGGATGCAAATATATATAATTTTAATATGCAATGTAATAAAGAATATAATTTGCTTAAATAAACACGTGTAAAAGTTCATTTTTTATGTTATAATCAGATTAAATTATTCTGGACATTGCATTACTTTCAAAATTTAATTTATATATCTGATTTTTAGAGTTCACATACAAATATCTTAAAATCAAAAACTTTTAACTGTTGCTCCTAAATTAAAACAAAATATATACATCAAAACTATCCATAACTAAAAACTAACCATTAGCAGAGTTTGGTGTATGCAAGGCAGTTGAAGCAGCCTCGTCCCCAAAATCCAAAACCAAAATTTCCTTGCTAAGGGTCATTTCGTCCTCCAAGGGATCTGAGTCCGTAGATAAAGATCTCTTCTTACGTCCCCAGGATTCTTCACGGGAGAGACTCAGGTAGTCTCCACACATAGCCTGGAAAAGATAAATGGAAACTGGAAAACTCGCCAAGCATGAGTACATCACTTACAGTTTGATTTATGATTACTAACTGAAAACACTTTTATTTTATATTCTACTCTAAAGTTTGGGATCAGATTTACTGTACGGTCACCCTTTTTTTGGCGCCAAATTTGGCGAACATTTTTACTGGAAACCCGGCAAACTAGTATTTTAGCAACCCTATTTGTCATTAATTTCTCATGAATATTTACCGATTTAAATTCATTAATATAAAATTTAATCAAAAAATTTTATGGATAATTTAACATATCAACTGTATTATTTTACCATTGATGTTTGAAATCTATAAATCTGTGCGTTTTTTGTTAATTTTGTAAAATTAGTTGAGCATATTGTTAGATACCAACAATGTATGAAATATTTGTCACTATTTCAGCCATTTTTCCTCCCGCCGTTTTTTATCGATCGGAAATTGGGCATACGGTCACCCTTGGTGACTTTTTGAATATTTCGCCAAGGGTGACCGTACGGTAAATTTTTACCAAAGTTTGTAGTGAAATAAAATAAAAAGAAGTATTAAATGTAGTATGCCAACTTTTCCAAAATTATTCTTTTTTCTAATTCCAAGACTATAGAAAATTAGAAATTTTGGTATGCTAGAATCACGTATTCGAACAGATTTTAATCAACTCACACGTAATTAAATAATTGTTAATTAACTCAATTGTTATTGACTCTTACAAAGTCAAATCATTTATCATAACCAGTTAATTTCTTATAGATGTCAACAACACAGACCATGAAATAGCGTCACATTGCGTTAGCTTCATATTCATTATAGAATTTGGTAAAGGTAAGCAGGCTATCTTGTGAAATATAGCCTTTGGGCACAGATGCCGTATAATCCATGATGCCAATTTCTGAATTTGGTGACTTTTTTTGGTGGATTTCCTTATTTACCTGGCAATCTGGGTTTTGATTGCATCAAAGAGATGGAGAATAATAAGAATTACTTTAAAAATTCTAAATTTGCAGCCCTAATATTTACGTCATCGCCAGGAAATTTAGAACATTTTGTTCCACTTTTCGGATTTTATTCTTATATTTTCATTTTTTAAAGTCTTAATATTTCAACAAAATATTTAAACGCTTTTTATTCAGTTCCTAGTATTAGTTCACAGTCTTCCTATATATATCTTGTTCAAATTTTCAATTGTTAATAAAATACTTTTGATTCATCCACTCATGTTCAAATGATTTTTTTTAACTTGTGGATGACACTAAATGTTAATACAAATTCTTTTTCAAATATTAATTCACTTAAAGTTTAATTATTTCATTTTAATTTTATATGGGAGAAAAAATAATATTTTTTTGCTTTGTTGACTTATGTAGGAGCTATAAATATATTATGACAGTAGGAATTTTTTTTTTTGTGGAACTAAGTAAGAATTGACTTTAATTTTTTATATTGCTTGTTTATCAGATTTATAAATTTATTATTTAGATCCATAAGCATTTTTCAGGAATTACAATTACGTCATCTTGAAAACTTTTCTTCGTCGCCAAAAAAATTCAGAAATTGACATGATAGATTACAAGGCATTTGTACCAGCCTTTGTAGCTTGAAAGGTGGAACGCAATTTATTTGACTTTTAAAAAAAGAACCCATGGCTTTTAGAAAAAGAATAGCTGTACTTGAGATATTGCACAGTTTCTGAACTGTGACCTTTTTAAAGTATTTGTTGACTTTGTTCACATTGATTAGTCAATAGAACTAGTTCCTTTATTGAGCTGTTGAAATGTACTGTGACAGTACCATTGCAGGTACCAATGATAACATTCATTACCAAAAATGAATACTGTGCGAATAGTGTTACACAAAGGATCGCTGATGTAGTAGGAAAACGTTGTTTGTATAAACTGATTTTAGTTAAGTTTCATTTGATGATTAATTTTAGTACAATTGAGTAACAGATGTATCAAACCATATATTTCCAATCAGCCAATCTTTTTATTACATTGAAATGTTATCCAAATTACTTATACATCGAGATATGAACCAGTAGTAATAATAACGTGATTTATGGATACTTTACGATATGAATTCATGATTTTCATGGCATAAAAACAGTTTATATCTTGAATATGAAGCACATGTCTAACAAATAACATATTATTACATATTCAGACTGTTCTTTTTTTCGTTATTTATGTAATCATTCTTCAACGGTAATGATAACAGAAATTTAGTGATGATGTTATTATAGCCTTAAATAAAATATTTTAATTTTGATACACATAAATTTCAAATGAAGAAACTGAAGAATAATACTGAGATTATTTTTTTTAATTTTTATTAGATACTATGTTAATTAAAAATACGATAATTAAAAAATTTAGTCAAATTTGTATTAAGGTAAAAGTTAACTATTTAAATGAAAAAAATGCACATGATACAGTTTAAGTTTATTACACATAAAATTTAAAAAATATGAAATATTTGAAAATGATTAGGCTTTACAATGATTTATCAAAACAACTATGCATTGTAAGACAAGTTTAAGATGGAACTTTCAGTTTTCTAATTTGTTCATTTAGAATGAATAAAACAATAGTATAAATGCATTTTGAACCTTATGTGTTTGTTTTTAATGTATACTTAATAATAATCATATAAATATCAAAATGCATTTCTACTTTTAATATACATCAAGCAACTGAAAAGAGTAACTTGTAAATAAACTATGCAAATACTTTTAGTTTCCCTCTATTTAAAAGAACCCATTCATAAAAGATACAAAACTTTCAATAAGGAAAGGTATAAATTCATTTTAAATGCTAATAAATTTCTGTAGGTTTCAAATATTTGAATGTATTTAATTTAAAGTTAACGCTACTTGATTTTTACGATCACAATTAAAACGAGGCAGTTCAGTAAATTATCATATTTATAGAATTGCATTCAAAATGCTAACCAATGAGAGTAACAACTTTCTACATATTCATTTCTCTTTTGCATAATATTTAACACCCGCATATCATCGTATCATAATAACTACTCAAGGGGTTGCATTTGCAATAAAAATTTCTGAAATGTATATCAAACTAAATGAAGGCAGTTTGAACTTGTGATAATTTTGGTGCTGCTCAATAAACTTGGTGATAAAATTAGCACTAAAACGATTACAAAGATACATACATAGAATTTAAGTAGCATCGAATTCTCCTTAAATTCTCCAAGAGACCCGTAATTCTGAGCCTCGATCAAGTGACGAGGTCACACCTGAGCTTGCATTCTCTTCTCCACATCCACGCCACTTTAACGGAAGAAATTTGGATGCTATAGATTAACGTGAATACCTCTCTAACCCACGGAGCTCCAACAACGCAGTGAGGGAGAATGTGGTCACCCTCCCAATCACTGCCCAAGGCAAATGAGGCTTCACTTTGCTTATCTTAACGAGAAGCGGCGTGACGCCATTGGAGCTCTGATAACGAAGATGGGAAAGATTAACCAATTTAAATATTTTCATATTGATTATTTATCACATCACTTACAAATGTTCCTTATAGATTTGTTAGTACCATAGAATATAGTGCTCTTTAGTTATGGTTTGAAACTCACATTCGAAGACGGAGGAAAATAATTAGAAAGGAGTATCGTATGCAGAGACGAATGTTAAGGTGTGTTCTAGGCGATTTTCTAGATTTTTGCCTTGCAACGCATATAATATAATCCGCTATTTATGGAAAGCTCTCCAAGAGAATAATATTGTGTGTTGCTGAAAAAAGCTTAATTTTCATTGTTAGTTTCCACATTGTGCAGCGTCAAAATATAGTGTAAGTGTAAAATGTAGATATTTCATATTGGCAAGAAAACATGAAAATTATATACTTTTTAGATATTAATATGTAAGCATTAATTTACAATATATATAATAATAACTATTAATACTAAATGAGTAATAATTATCATAAATAGTTATCATAATAGTACAATAGAACTCCATTTATCCGGACTCCGTTTATTCGAATCTGTGATTATCCGAATCACTTTCAGAATTTCAAACAATTAAATTAGACTGAAGAAGAGACGGAAAAAGAGAAAAAGGCTCAAGAAAAGGAAGTGTCAGAGAAGAGGCAAATGAGAGAGACGTCTCACTTGAGGATGTTAGAAGCATTCTTTTTATAATTATTATGATGGCTAACGTAATGAAAGTGTCGAGGAAGAAGATGACCTTAATGTCCAAGTTGAAGCAGATATGGAACCATCAGCTGGTGAAGCATTTTCCGGCTTTGAAACTGCTTTGAAATGTACAGAGCATCAGAAAGATTGTGAGCACACGTAAAAATTCTCATTGTCCAGCGAATGCACGACTTGGCTGCCTGAAGGCAGTGAAACAGCTTATACTCTGACCGAGATGTTCAGCAAGCAATGGGTTTCATTTACAGCACTGTACATACTGTATTAATGTAGAATCCTTGTTAGTACCTTAACATGTAAAAGTATTGCCTTTTCGTTAAATTCTTTTTCTTTAAAAATATATAATTTTTTCTCCCATTTCCAACATACAATGTTGTTGTTGCCGTGTGCCAATTAAACTAAAATAAATTAAACTCCATGGCACGACAGCCCACGTGGGCCAAGGCCTACAGTGTCCTTAACTGTTTTCATGACCGCGGGCCCTGGGGTGCGAAGCATATATCCCAATTAAGTGGTCAGCCTAACGCGAAACCCCCAGTGTTTAGTTCCCAAGCATGCTTGGTACTCAGTTAATTGACCCACTGAAGGGATGAGTCAACCTTGCAAAGCCCGAGGATCGAACCTCGGACCTGTGTCATGGGAGCGTGAAACGCTGCCACTAAGCCATCGGGCTTCAGTGTGCCAGTTAGGCTGGCAATATGGTGTGCGCTCTCCATTTTTCCAACTAAACAGTAATTTGGTGTGGAGTTCGACTTCCTCGGTACACACATGCCATAAGAACCCGTTTAAAAGGTAGGCAACCATTCCTAACTCATTCATACAAAGAAAGGACAAAGACAGGATATAGATAGAGAGAAAGTACATCCATGCCCGAACTGGGATTCGAATCCAGGAGCTCCTTATCCGCAGTCAGTCACTCTGACCACTAGACCGGATGGGCAGTTCCAACATACAATAATAAATTAACTAAACTAAACTCCATGGCACGACAGCCCATGTGGGCCAAGGCCTACAGTGCCCATAACTGTTTTCATGACCGAGGGCCCCGGGGTGCGAAGCATATGTCCCGATTAGGTGGTCAACCTAACGCGAAACCCCCCAGTGTTTAGTTCCCAAACATGCTTGGTACTCAGTTAATCGACCCACTGAAGGGATGAAAGGCTGAGTCAACCTTGCCCAGCCCGAGGATCGAGCCTCGGACCTGTGTCATGGGAGCGTGAAACGCTGACAATAATTAATTAAAATGAACCCTTTTTTCTAGAAAATCCAATTATCCAAATGTCCGGTCCCAAATGATTCGGATAATTGGAGTTGCACTGTAATTAATATTTAAACATATGAAGAGCGTGAAAGAAAATTGCTCTTCCATGTTCAGTTTCTGCCATAAAAAAAAAGTTCTTACCGGCTCACATTTTCCAACGCAGTATTTGACGTTGCATTGAAATATAACTCCGTAGGACTCCGTGAACCTGAAAGCTTCATAAGAGCTTTCCAGAGCGCCGCCCACTTGAAGAAATCTGGGGAAAATCACTGGGTCAACAGGGCAACTGAAAAATTAAGTTTCATTAATGTAAACTTTATTATAAATCCACTTTTCTATAACTTATATTGAGTACAAATGTTGATTCATTTGACCAACTGATTTTTTTCTTCATATACGTAAACGAGAATTTATTTATTCATTATTTTAAACAAAATATAAAAAAATAAAAACGAAAATCACGAAATCATAAATTTTAGTAGAAAATGAAAGACAAATATATACATTTATTTATAAATCTAAATAAAAAAATACAACATGTACATGAAAAATATAGATTTGTATTTTTTATAAATTCATTTTAATGGGAGAATTAATTCGATATGATTTTATGTCTTTTATTCAAAGTATTGGCTTAAGTTTTAATTTTCTAGTTTTTTATTTTCATTGTTCAAATATTTGTGTGAATATTATTTTATTAATTTAATTATATATTATTTATTTATTTATTATTTTATTATTATATATATAATAATATTAATTATATAATATTATACTTATATATATATATATATATATATATTATAATTATTTTATTATAGATATATATATATAAATATAATAATATAAATTTATATATATATATATAATTAATTATATATTAAAATAAAATTTAAAAAATTATATTTCATATAATTTTTTTTACTATAGAAAATTTTATTATCTGCTTTGAATTAGGAAAAAAAATTTAGAATTATAAACACTAAAAAAATAATTTATAATAATACAATAATAAAAAGATAATTTATAATTATAATAAAGATTTTAATTTTTGCCAGAAACATTTTGACATTAAGGATTATATCAATTAAAGGCATAGGAAGAGATCAATCGTGTTCCAATAGTTATTTTATGGTTTGGAAAAGCAAAATAATCCACGCTTTAAAACTGAGTTTTCAACACGAAATTATTCAGAAAAACTAATGCATCTAATAATGCCATAAACCATTTAGGTAAATAGTTATTTTTCCACCAATTTTTTTAGGTACATTCTATAGTTATCCAATACACGATTTCAATTAACAGAATATTAGAATAAATGAGCTAAAAGAATGCTCCCAGCACAAAAACTCAAATTGAACTAAATATGATTCAACATCGGTTCGAACAGCTCGTTTCTAACACAATTAATATCAGTTCTGGTTGACCATAGGAACGGAAGTATCTTCCTACCCTCTATCATCAATGATTTCAAAGGTACTTCGTCCGTCTTTAGCCATAGCATAGCAGCTTCGAGCAAAAATACCATATGGAGCTAAAATGGGAAAAATGAGAATATAAATAAATGTGTATGGGGTGCAATTATTTAACTTCCAAAGGGAAATATGAGAGCGTGTTGGATTATCTTACTGTCTTCCGGAATCTCGATGTGGAAGGTGAGTCGGTCTCCAATTCGTACGGTGCTGGCCTCTCGTCCATCCCTTCCAAGGATGACAATCTGGGGTAAGGGAGCTTCCGGAGCTCCTGACACTTCCAGGGTAGCAGGATCCCTGTAAAAGTTTACATAGTAAAATTTATCACAGATCGATGAATGAATTACGCTATGATCGATTAATGAATGAATTATTAAAATGAATGTACATGAAGAGAGAAATTAAAGTCTTACATATTTTTGAAAAATCTTTTTTGATTTCGCATTGAAAATAATCTTAATAACACTCAGTTTATTGATTAATAGGTAATTATAATAAAAAAAAGTTAACATTACTTTTATTTTGTTGTTTTCCTATGACACTTGGACAAGCAAAGTTCGCTTTTTGCCTTTGGCAGTGCGAATTAAGTCAATAGAGAGCGTCTTTCGTTTGGATCAGAGCACCACGAAGGTGAAAGTACGACTTTGCTCTTTTTAAGGTGCCTTGGCATTTTGAACCACGGTCTGGTGACGAGGCCACACCTGAGCTGGCACCCTCCTCTCCACATCCACGCCACACCAGCGGAAGGACTTAGGAAGTCATACATTAAGGTGGACACGTCCCCAACCCACGGAGTTCCAGCAGTGAAGGAGAGTACACCGTGGTCACCCTCCCAACCACTGCCCGCGGCAAATGATGCTTCACTTTGCTGAGCTTACGGGAAGCGGCGTGAAGCTACTGAGCCACTGGAACTCACTTTTATCTTAAAATAATATATCATCAAAGGTAATCTTCTTTTATAATAGTTTAATTAAATTATGTAATTTGGTGTTTTTGTTGTTAGTTGTTTCAAAGCTAATTCAATAACTGAGTTTTTTTAACACGATATTTAATTATTTGTTTGAATTGTCTGCAGTGTAATTATAAGATACCATTAATTTTAAATAAAATAATTTCATTATAAATAAAAGCAAACATTCAAAAACATTTTAAATATAAATAAAAATTGAGTTTATTATTTATTATATCAGATTTCTATATGGAACCGAATTTCATCCATAGTACAAAAACATTAACTGATTTTTTAAATAATAATAAAAGAGGAATTTTAAAATAGCTAATTATATACATTTTCCTTACACACTAAGTAAATGTAATAATAGTTATTTTAATACTTAAGACATATCTATTGTAAAACATGTTTTAAAAATTTATAAGCATATGTTTTATTAGAATTTTAATTCAATCATATATAATGTTGCTATATGTTATTTAAACTTGATCGCTTTATTAAAAATTCAAAATACATTGCTAATTTTAGAAAAATTTGCAACTGAGGTTAAATTCTTATATATTTTTTTTCAAATTTATGGATTTGAGTTAAAAAATTTTTAAAGAAAATTTAATCCAATAGAAATAATGATGGAATTAATTTTATTGAATTATAATTAATTATTAATTTAATGAAAATTAAATAAATTTTTTCAATTAAACATTATTTAATTTGATCTCAAAATTCTTAAAGAATGTTATTTGGTTTTTTTTCCGAAAATTTTGCTATTAGAAGTTCTAATGTGCGAATAACACAAAAAATGTAATGCATTAAAAGAAAAAGAATAATTTTCTATTCAGTTTCATAATATTTTATGTAAAGTAAGATTTCTATTTAATGTTAAAATTTATTTTATTTGTATTAATATATAATAATTATAATTTAAAATATTTCAAAGTTTCCAAATGAAAAAACATGTTAGTACATTTATGAATTTAATTTTTTTCTTATATCATTTAAGTTTGTCATGGTTTAAAAAGAATTCCTTAGGGAAGATTTTAAATTTTATTTTCAAAATAATTTATTACGAAAATAAAATTTTCCATTAGATTTTTAAAACACTTATCATACATTTAAAAAACATTGAGTGCGTAGCTTTTGAATGTCATTTTTTTATGTAAGAAGCGTCAAGAAAAAAATAATACTAAGAAAAAAATCGAATTTTGTTGTTGTTGTTTACTAATGACACTTGGACAAGCCAAGCTCGCTATGCTATGCGAATTAAGTCGATTGGGTGCGTCTTTCGTTTTTTAATCAGAGCACCATGAAGGTAAAAGCACGACTTTGCTCTACTTATGTGCCATAGGTACCCATTTATAGGGTAGGCAACCATTCACACCTCATTCATACAAGGAAAGGACAAAGACAGGATAGATAGAGAAAGTACATCCATGCCCGAACCGGGATTCGAACCCAGGATCTCCTTATCCGTAGTCAGGCATAGTGACCACTAGATGAGTTGGTCGGCTCGAATTTTGTAGTAACGAGATATGTAGGAGACGCAGAACAATCAAAGCACAAATACCTAATTTTAATTAGGAACATTGGAAGATTTATTGATTTAAAATTTAGTCCAACCTACCTGACAGGTATCATTCCAAAAGATACGTTTCTTGAAGTGGTTTCATAAGTACATCGGACGTTATACATTTTGTCTGCTTTCGTGAGCACAACATTGTGATGCTGCAACACAACTGTGTTCGTGTACACGCCGGCCTAAAAGAATGCAAATTTTAAAGTTGTGAAAATAAAAATGGTAAAAATATAAAAAGTCATTCATGTTTTCTTTAAACTTTAGCATTAATAAGCAAAAACAAAAAATATTAACTCCTTAAATCTAAATATTTGTCCCGGGGAAATAAATATTATTTTATGACTGGTTGTGCAGAGATTTGTTTAGCCCTTTGACCGCATTCGACGTATCAGAACGTCATGCATTAATTTGACCAAAGTCGCACATTACGTTCTGATACGTCGTTGAAAATGAGACAATATTTAACATGTTCATTCTTGTTTATTTCAAAGTAACAATGATAGTGGTGATGATAGTGAGATAAAACCAAGATGCAAAAGACGTACAAGATACTTACCAAGCAGTGATAGTGAATTTCTCCTGAGAAATTAGATTAATGGATTTGGGAAGAAAAAGACAATGTACCTAATGTAAAACGGTTTCGTGAAGTGACTGGAATAAATCCTTTGTGTCTGCGAAGGCTAGGTGCTAATCCTAAACCTTTGGATGTTTTGAATGAAGTCCTAAATGAAGATTTTTGGAATAGCATAGTGGAAGAGACAAATAGATATGCCAGACAAGTGATAGAAAAAGGTTTTGAAAAAAAAAAAAGGAATACAAAAGGTGGGAGCCAATAAATTCTAATAATTGCATAAAATATGCTATTCTTATAAATTACTTTACCCCAAAAAATTAGATGTGCTCCAAACGCAAAAAATTATTCGAATAAATGTGCATCCAAAGGGTTAGTATCAATATCTGATTTAGTACAACCTAACCAAACGTTAAAGTAAAACATTCAGCAATTATACTCAAATTTCTCAATCTATTATTATCTATGCCTAAATTTTGGTAAAATTAGCCCAAAATATTCAATAAATTTGCATATTTAAAATTAAAGATATTTTTTAAAAAATCAATAATTTCTCTCTTTTATATTTTTTCCTGAAAATATCAAGTAATTAAAATAAAATAAATAAGTAGCTACATGAAATCAGTGAGCGGAAATCGAAATATTTTACCAAAGAACAAATTGTAAATGTTCAAATTGTTATTATATAATGATAATTATTGTTTTAAGTAAACACTGCCATTGAATTTGTTAGTTGTCTTTTTTTTACTTCTAATTAGACACTTATAAAGCCAATAGTCAATTAAAAATATGACATTGTGGCAGTTTGTTTAAGTCAAATGTAAAATCTGAACTGTAATTAAAAGTGAAATGCAACAATTATGATTTCATACAAGTACTAATTATAATTATGATCATTATTTGTTGTCACAGTCAAAATGGGTTCATTTCCTTATAATTTGAACCACATCCAACATTGAAGAGTTTATTAAAATCTAAAGGGGAAAAAAGATTTCTTCTTAAGATAAATGATGAGAAAATTAAAGTTCAATTATGATAATGTAAATGACAATTCTGAAAAAATGCTTGTGGCCACAGAATACTTTATGTAAAATATGAAAACATACGCTATGAAGAAGAAAATCACGTGTTGTTGTAACAATAGTACTATTGATTTCATGAATAAAAGTAAATATGAATAAACATCTCTTCCTTATTTTCTTATTTTATTTTGAAATAAGTATTTCATAATAAATAAACACAATTATTTTAAGATAATGATATAGTAGAATTTTTTTAAGTACGAAATGCATTAAAGTTACAATATCTTAACTGATCCTCTAAAATTATAATCATAAATAGAAAATGTATATATTTATATTCATCGTTATATTTTGAGATTATTTTGTACAATGTCTCTGATTTGTTTTCCTAAAATCATTAAATTTTGCAATTATTGCTGACAATAAATGCATCAACAAATAAATTGTTTCATACCAGTTTGCCGAAAAAATTCATTTATTAACTTTTATTTAAAAAATTTACAAAAATAAAAGCATTAATAAAATGACGTTTTTTTTTTGTAAATGCTGAATTAATTTTCTAATTTCTCGATAAATGAAATATTTTGGTGTTATAATATGAAGAAATAAATTAATCGAACAGAATTGTTTTTAAAATTTATTTTTTAATTTTACTCACTATTGGCGTAAGTGTTATTCATTTTTTTTAAATTTTTAATAACAAAAACAGGAAAAAAATATTTTTTTAAAATTATACATTTTCATTTTAACTCTTAGTCGTATGTATTTCAAATTTACATAAACACATTTTCTAGTAATTATTTCTAATTTTAAATGGTATGGCTATACAGACTTTATATTTTCAACACCGATTATGAGCTATTGAATTTTGCTGTCTTACATTAATTAGAAATCATTTCGAATAATAAATAATATAGTTACATAGTTGATATATAAGCCATTGAGTGTATTGAGTCAGATTATTGCAGTAAGAGATTGAGTGTATTGCAAGCTTATATGTATTAACTAATTCATATATTCAGTTTCAATGATGTAGTTATATGTTTAATATGTGTTTGATAGGTTATTGCGTATTAAGTGTTGTAATCTAACATTAACCACAGCCAATATTTCTAATTGTAACTAACGCAACTATATATTTAAAAGGTCAAGTATACATAATGGAAGAGTGGGTTTTTCAGCCAGCATTCACTGTTTGATATATTTCTGATTTTATATCATATAACTACATATTTAACATGTGAGATACAAATTAAAAAATTTAATACAATAACAATATAATAGCTATTTTTTGCTAATTTGAAATAATGTGAAGCATGATTGCTTTTATGTAACCCGAAGCATTTGGATGAGAAACATTGATAATTACAATCATTGACAAACTATTATTTCGAGTTTAAATAATATAGCTATATATTTTCATTTATGCAGATAGTTTATAAGATATTGGTGCTGAAATCTGTGTGTGTGTTGCTTATGACACTTGGAAAAGCCAAGCTCACTGTGCCTTTAGCAGTGCGAATTAAGTCAATAGAGAGCGTCTTTCGTTTTGGATCAGAGCACCATGAAGGTGAAAGTACGAATTTGCTCTTTTTAAGGTCCCTCGTAATTTTGAACCACGGTCAGGTGACGAGGCCACACCTGAGCTGGCACCCTCCTCTACATACCAGCGGAAGGACTTTGGACGTCACATATTAACGTGGACACGTACCCAACCCACGGTGTTACAGCAACCCAGTGAAGGAGCGTACACCGAGGTCACCCTCCCAACCACTGCAGGCGGCCAATGGTGCTTCACTTTGCTGAGCTTACGGGAAGCTACTGAGCCACTGGAGCTCAAGCTGAAATCTTTAACTAACTATTAATTTCTGGCTTCATATATGTTAAATGAGAGAAGCATAGATTACAAGAGACTACGTGTTGCAATTAATCACCAGAAAAAACTTTATAATCTAGCAATATATTTAATATATGAGATACAGGTTACGAGCGATTTTATCTTATAATATAGTAACGGTTATAGCTAATTATTAATCGTTACGTAAGACATAGGATCAGAAATACTTATATATTGTCTCAACTTCAACTAATAATTATTTCTAATTTAAATAATGAAGCAACATATTTAATTTATGAGAATAACTTGTGAGGTATTGATTGTTTGTGCACTTTCATTCACTAGCCAAATATTGCTTAGGTTCATATAAGATAGTCATGCATTTTTTAATAAGTGAGGCATAGATTACGAGTGATTGGGTGTTGCAATCTTGGCCAGATAAGGAAAGTTCCAGCTGGAAGTTTTGGCTGTTGTGGATGTGAGCGTTGCAAGTTTCACTCCTCCCTAAAGCATACACTCGTCCGTGAAATGGTCTGGAGGTCTCCACGAACACCACGATCTTTGTGTCGCTGCATCTGATCTTGACTGGAAAATGAAACAGAGTTGCATAAACATTTTCGTGTGCATTTTACATTCAAAATGCTTTATATTCATCATAATAAATTAAATTGGCGATGCACTCAAATAAATTTATATTCACAGTAGTGCCATAAGTTCTGATATAAAAGTTTGAGAATGGTTTTTTGTGATACAAACGCAGCAGACGATAAAATAATGTATTGATTTCATAAAATAAATAAATTTATAATATATATATATATATATATATATATATATATATATATATATATATATATATATATATATATATATATATATATATTGCAATATTTTTATTTCTAATACATCATTTTGGAATTAGAATTTGTTCTGTTTATAAATGATTAAAATTGTTCTATCTCGACTAACAACGCAAATATTATTTGAACTGAACTGAACTGATAACGATCTGAACTTCCATGATGTGAACTGAAGTGATTTGTGTGCACTTAAATATTTTAAAACTCAGGAAGGAATTGTTAATCTCACATTTCTACTAGTTGTTGTTTTGTATTTATTAAAATTTTTGCCATTTTTATTCAATTTAATTAATAATTGTGGAACACTTGAAACATCGCGTCAATTGGTGACCCGAAAGTGATTTGAACACGCAACGCAACATATTATACTGATCTTTCATAAAAGAACAGTTTTTCTAATTTATTTTGTCTTTTGTTTCTAAGCTTATAATTTACTCCATTATACCTCTCTTCAACAGAGAGAAATATAATTCTCAATAAATTTGATAACAAATTAAAAATTATTAGGATTGGAGGTTTAATAGAATATTAAAATTGAGATGTTTAGTAGCTGAGAATAATGTCCAAGAAATCACTCTTGACTCAAAAATACTTATATATACAAAGTAAAGTGAACATTTATTGTTCATAATTTTAAGAGTCATTATCTCATTATCATTGTTAATAATAAAGCTTAACAAGGCGTTAAAAAAGTTGACTTGATTCCAGAGCTAATGCTCCTGAATTTTTAAAAGGAAGCTCACCGAATATTTTATTGATACATTTTTAATTCCTTCTTTAATTTTTTTTTATGTAAAAATGGTGTGGTATGATAAATATTGACAAGGTTTACACTCAAACTTTATACTTTTGGTTTCCTAGACAAAATTAATATAAAAATTCGTTTTGTATACGAAGTAGATTTATTTGGTAGACAAAATAGAAAATTATACAATATTTTAAAATTGGACACTTTCAATTTACGGTAAATTCAGTAATTAATTAGCATTTAAATTACCTCATTCACTATACAATACCATTGGAGATGAAAAAGGTAAATACAAAATTTTGAAGTTAGTTTAAATAAATTTATGTAATGAAGTTATTATTACCATCATAGCATACACCATAGCCATCGCACGAGGTGTCTAATTCCGGTTCCATGACAGCAGCTGTTTTAGGGGTAGTATCGTGCAAGAATTCTGGTTTTTGCTCAGGGACTTGATTAAACAGTGCTTCTGAAGGTCCTAACGGTAAATAAAAAACAATGTAAAAATTATATTATTTTTATTTTTTAAGAACTGTGAATAATTATTGATATCTAAAGAAATGCCTTATATTGAATGTAAGAGAAACATTCTTCATTGATTTCACACAGAAAACGTTTTTGTAAACTTATAGTTAAAAAAAAAAGAATTTTAAGTACTTTTTTGTAAAAAATATTCTAAAAGTTCATGTGATTTTACGCATTAAAAATGTGTTTATTGATTTGTTAATATTGCTAAGTTTCGTTTTTTCCATTTACTACTAGTTTTCATTAACCTACATAAATTCGAAAAAACTTATGCGTTTCTTACCATTGCCACAAACGGTCTCTAAATAAAATCGAGATCTTTCTCCGCCAATGACAGCGGCTTGTGGACTTGCTGTGGAAATATCATCGGATCCACCAGGGAAGGCAGTATGGTCCAGGTGGTACAAAACACATAAGGCTTTACCAGGTCTGGTATCAGGCTTGAAAAGAATGGAGCGGCAAACGAAACTTTCCTCTATTGAGCACTGCTGCAAGCAATCTTGGCGATTGTTTACCTAAAATAGCATTAAAAACTCTTAACATTCTGGATAAAAATCACCTATTTTCTTAACAATGTTTCAGGATCTTTTCCTAATCACTATTTCCACACTGTTCGTAATGAAATGAATTCTTTATATTTCACTAGGAATAAAATAAATATTCTGACAGTAGAATATCAAAACAATTAAAATGACACTTTTTGATAAAAATGAGAATATCTTGCAAAATTCAATGTTTCAGTTGTAAAGTATGCTTTTTTTCTTGTTAAACATGGAAAAACTTTATTCTATTCAATTAAAATTAAATCAAAAATATTTACAATGTTATCTTTTATCTGAAATGACTTTGAAAACCTCAAAGATTAAATTAATTATATTCTAATGTGTACTGTTTCAAAAAATGTATACCCAAAATAAAAGTAATTACATTTTATGTCTTAGTTAAATTATAAACAAGCCATTTTTAATTTGTTATTTAATATAGTTATAATTATCCGGAGCATGTATTCTGTTAAACAATGACACGAATTTAAACATTCATGCAGTTGACAGCAAAAAAGTAATATAATTATTGTAAAAAATCCCCAGAAAATACAAAAGCATTCTTAAAAATTAATTCAAATATAAGATAATTGAAAAATATTTGGACGATAATATGCCTATTTATTAATAAGAATTTATCAGCCTTAAGTTTATAAATAGTACATACGACTATGAGACATCTTTTCTCATTTAATTAAATAAAAAAAATAGAGGTGAATTGTCATTAAGCATCCAACTGCTTTGACAGTACATTTCACCAGACCTTCACCTTTAGCACAATAAGGCATACTGATCCCACGGGTAACTCAAGATCGGTCGGGCCGCTTGGGGTTATGAACGAGGAAATAACACTTGTAACCCCAAGATGTCGAATCTTCTACGTTTATTTATGCCAAATATACTTGCAAATTATCATAAGAAAAGTCCATGTAAAATTTTGTTACTCTGCAGTTGGGCATCGGATAACTTTATCTCATTAAGTGCTTAATTATGTCTGACTCATATAAGCAAAAATAAGCATAACTAATATCACTATAATAGTTAAAGACATAGATCCTTAAAAGGGAGAAAAGTTTCGTAATGGAAAAACTATTTAAGAATTTTCAACAAATAGCTTAAATTATAATCTTTGCTTAATAACATTATTTTACAAAAAGTATCTATGTGAAAAATATTTTTCACAGAACATTATAATATAATTCCTATTAACTATTATGCATTGATATTGAAACAAATTATTCCAAAAGTTCAAGAGATTTATATAGTTAGATATATAAATAATACATGCTAATTATATAATATATTTTTGATGTATTTTCTTTTCAAGATTAATTTTAGAATTAAAAGCATTTATTAGAACTGTTAAATTTTGTAAGCAATATTGTGGGATTTTTCCAGCAGTTATAAGAAAGTTAATATTCTACAATAGTCTTATCGATATCAGTTTTAAAGTAATATCGATGAGAATATTTTTATAACGTTATGAATAATATGCACAACAATGTATGGGGACCGTGGTAACCTAGTAGTTAGGGTATCGGCCTTCCATCCGAAAGGGCGGGGGTTCGATTCCCAATGCCGCCAAAGACCATGCGATATACGTGCTCGTTAAATCTGTGGAATCGAAAGTCCTGTGGTCGGAAGTTGAGCAGTTACCATAGGTGCAATGGTCTGGAGAAATTTTCTCCCCTTCAGATCAATGCCAAAATTGAGGGAGTAAATCCTCTGGTGCTGCCATCTATCGAAGGATTTGAAGAGCAAAAGTCGAACTTTCACCTTCATGATGCTTTGATTAAACGAAAGACGCACCCAATTGACTTAAATTTGCATAGCCAAGCCATAGTGAGCTTGGCTTGTCCAAGTGTCATTAGTAACAACAACAACATATTTTTTACATTTATTTATTTTTACATATTTTTCAAAATGATTTACAATTGTCTTTTAATCTTAAAATAATCTTGTCTTTGTGACAGTTGTCTTTGGTGGTTGGCAGTGCAGTTCTCATATGATATTTCTTTATGGAAATTTTATAACGCCATAAAATTTGCTTAATCGATATAATCTGAATCATTGATACAGATAGTCGATGAAAAATTCCACCTACCACAATCTGCTTATCTGGATAGTAATTGTACTGGACATAGCTGGTGACTGCTGCTTGAGAAAGCCCCACCTGCAGGTAGTTGTAGTGCTTCGGGCCAGGGCAAACCATTGAGGCTGAAAGTAAACAAAGCCATTCAGCATCGTGTTAAATTACATGGTACTTTGTAATGAATGGATATAAAACAATTCGATTTACATTGAAGGCAGAAGTTTTCCAAGTAATCGACCCCTTGTGAGTCAACGAGATGGACGTTGGCACCAGGGGATCGGCGATCGAATTCGCTCAGGTGGCATTCGTACGTGACGACGTTGAACTCGACGGAACGGCAGACAAACCTGACTTCAGACAAGCAAGCAGCTAGGCAAGATTCTCTGTTTGACGTGAAGATGATGGCGTTGTCTAAACCCCTGAGGATCTTGTTGGGAATCCATTCGAATGTCCACAGTCGATCACACAGGTGGTCTAAATGACAGTAAAATATTTTCTTTTAAATAAATTATATGAAATGCATACAAAATATTAGATTTCTTCATTCCATATCCAAATACCAACGTTATTTAGTCATTATCTAAATAACAATAATTGTTTCTTTACATAAAAAAATGAAATCGAATTTCTCAGCAAGATTAAAATTTCAAAATAACACCTGTTAAGGACTTAAACTTAACCTAATTCTTTCTATAAAACAGATGTGCTTCTTATGGCATGTATGAATAATTAACTTATTTTGTTACTGAAGAATAAACTAAAGGAAAATATTATAACCCATTATATCATTATCGATAAAGTAAAAATAAATTTCAGTGCCATAAAAACTCCTTTGTCTCTTCCCTTTTCTAGAAATGATGCTACTTTGAAAATTCTTACACTGTTTAAATAAATACTTTCATTATAAATATTGGTATACATTGTAAATATATTTTAGTAAATAAATAAAATTTGATTCATAATTTTCCAAACTATTAAAATTATGCAAACAATTTCTTTATTTAAATAACTGACGATTCAGATTAATATCTTAAATTAATTCCTAACAATGTGCGTTTAACCGACTTCACTTCCGCATAAATAATAGCGCCAATTTCTTAATAAGTGATTAAAGAATTCTGAAATAAATTTTTTTGTCGAGAATTTATTGAAAGCATAATTGGATCATTTTGATTTTGCTCCGTAGTAATTGCCTCACAAGATGATCGAAGCATCAATTATCCAACAAGAGTGTCATTGTCTCCCCTTTGAGACAAGATTTATCGCCTCCAGACATGAATGTAATCTCGGTGTCTCACCTGAGTTGATGTTCATCTTGGTGAGAAAGTAGGTGTGGCGCCCTCTCTTGGGGGCCACGTTGGTCTTGCCGGCCGAGGTGTCATTCTGCAGAGTGCAGGTGGACTCGGGTAGGCCGTCCTGCATCCTGACGGAATAGTCGAACGCTGCAGCCTCGCATTCGGTGTCGTCGCGACACCATCTCTGGCACTCGTGGAGGGACACGTTCCGAATGGTGAAGTAGGAGAAGCCATTGTAACTGAGGCCTGTGCTTTTCACAAAGGCCACGCGACCTGTAAGGGGAAGAACAGATGAGTCTTAAACGCACTAGCGTGAACTGCAACTGGAAAATTATGATTAAAATTAAATCAGATCAGAATAAATTTGGATCTTATTATAAATAATGTGAGAACACACGTATATGTACACATGAATACATACCTGTGCAATAACAGTATATTAC
Organism: Latrodectus hesperus; assembly: GCA_037975125.1. Taxonomy (NCBI): domain Eukaryota; kingdom Metazoa; phylum Arthropoda; class Arachnida; order Araneae; family Theridiidae; genus Latrodectus; species Latrodectus hesperus. The sequence goes on from CM075857.1 coordinate 93,407,015, forward strand.
ATGCATACAAGCGTGTATATTTATCAATATGTTTGTTCATATATATACATATTGTTATTATTATTGTCTTGTGCCAGCTAGGCTAGCAATATGGGGTGCGTTGCTCTACTTTTCCAAGTGAACCGTAATTTAGTGTGGAGTCCGACCTCCTCAGTACACACATGCCATAGGGACCCGTCTATAAGGTAGGCAACTATTTACAACCCATGCATACAAGAAAAGGACAAAGACAGGAGATAGAGATTGAGAAAGTACATCCATGACTGAACCGGGATTCAAACCCAGAACCTACCTATCAGCAGACAGGCACGTTGACCACTTGACTGGGTGGGTAGCATATATATATATATATATATATATATATATATATATATATATATATATATATATATATATATATATATATATATATATATGTATATATATATGTATATTGTTGTCGTGTGCCAGCTAGGCTGGCAATATGGGAGTGCACTGCTCTACTTTTCCTACTGAACCATATTTCGGTGTGGATTCCGAGTTCTTCAGTACACACATGCCATAGGGACCCATTTATAGGGTAGGCAACTATTCACACCTCATTCATACAAGGAAAGGACAAAGACAGGATAGATAGAAAGAGAAAGTACATCTATGCACGAACCGGAATTTGAACCCAAGACCTCCCTATCCGTAGTCAGGCACTCTGACCACTAGACAGGGGGGCAGCAAATATATATAGATAGATAGATTGATATAGATATAGATAGATAGATATTCCTAAAACGTATTTACAAATTCATCATGTCTTATTCACATAAAATTTACTAAGTACTACAAAACAAGGGACGCTCTCCCACAGTTTTGAAGCCGGAAAAATCAGTATTTCCTGCAAGACCAACATGTTAGTTGAAATTAGTTTGGAATAAATAGATTGACAAATTACGATTTGAAGTAACAGTTACATATATCGATAAGTACTACACAGTTATTTGAAAGTGTACTTAATCTCAACACATTTTATGCATCGCAATGCAACAATAATAAATGTTATTAACCATCAGAAGATACTGAAATGCCGGATACCACAAATCTGAAATTAACCTTTAGTAAGTAGATTTGTATTCAATTCACGGCCAATCTTCAATAGCCCAATGATTGTTGAAAGTAAAAGATAGTTTACAAAAAAATTCGGCAGGAAAAGTTTATAATGATCTATTGTCCATTTCACTGTTGACAAAGAGAATTTGCATTTTAAAGATACATATATATGCACCGAATCACTAGCTATCGTAAACGCACACCGGAAAAAACAACCATTTTAGTGATTTGTGGTGATGAAATATTCAGGAGATAATTATCATTTGATATTATTTCAGCAATGGTTAAGAATTTCGATTGGTTTTCTTGGGGATGATGGATATCATCAGTATATAAACAATGACTAGTTACATAAATACTGAATGACAGAAGCATAAATATTGATTAATGTAACTTTACCATGCGAACAACTTATGAAAATGTAAACCTTACCTTTGTAGAAACAGATTTACTCTTAAATGAAATTAATATTGATATTTATTTCAAAATAAATCATCTTTAGTCAAGATAATTATATACTAATTTAGTTGTGTAAGAATAATAAATGTAATTTTAATGATATTATTAAAAAATAAAGAGGAAAATAATGATATTGGAATATTTTATATTTAAAACTCTACTATTATATACATTGTGAACGATTTCTTCAAAATTGTTATCATAATAAAATACGTTTTAATTACACAATAATCTAAATCAATTTCCTGAATCATGAAAATCACACTTTTTTTCTCTAGGCGATAAAATTCTACTATTTTGTAACTCGTTTCTTCAAAATTTCTGTTTTATTACAAACATTTCGAACAAATCATTCACAATGCACTAAATATCTATATTTTCTATCAACCATCCCGCGTTACCAAAAAATTTTCTTTATATTCAATATTCTACATGTAAATTATTTAAATTGTAACCAATATATATTACTTTGAAGTTAACAACAGAGTTTTGATAGATGCATGACAATATTGTATCAGCAGATTGTTAGACGTAATCAATGATTATAATTAACAAGCAAATTATTGATAATTCTGCACTAAAGATAATATTTAAATATACATCAACTTATTTTTAATAAACAAATATGAGTTTTTAATGAAACAATCATCTATTATTTGTTAAATTATTTATTGTTAGTCACACATTGTCACACATTTTACATTGTATTTACTGATTATGTATTTCCATTTAAATTATTTATACTATTATAATTTATACAGACATATCTGGAACACATCAATTAAGAATACAGTTAAGTAAGTGCTCGATACATAAAATTTAAATTAATATTGTGCTTATAGTTTAATTTTTTATTAATTAAAAATTTAGACTCATAAATTTCAGATTACCAAATTTAAAGGCCAAATAAATGCCCAACATATTCTAAAATTAGATTTAAAGTTGACAAATATTTAATATCTTAAAAATATTATCAGTTACATAATACATTTATTTTAAGTAGGAAATATATATATATATATATAATTTTTAATGTTTAAATTAATTATTGATATATAATTTAAAACAATGATTGAAATTCCGCTGTCAAGAAGAATTTATTTTCAACACAAAATATGTATATTCTTTTAATAACTATTATTAAACTATTAAACAACAATTTCACTTATTTTAAAACATTTGAAATTAATTGTTAAAAAACTTATATTATAAAAATAATTTTTGTTTCTTTAGCTTCAGTGACAATTGTACATGTGGATAATATTAATTAATTTCAATTTTATCTTAAATATTAGATATTGTATTGTATTTTAGACAAAAATTTTAAAGAAATACCTTCAAAATCAGATTATTAATTTAATTTTATACTTAAAAGCTTTCAAATTTCGAATTAAAATAATAAAATGTTCTCAAATTTAATCTTTTTTAGAGTAAAAAATGTATTAAAAGATAAATGTATGTGTGTGTGTGTGTATATATATATATACATCATTACTAAATATTAATCTAATCTTCTACGTCTTGATTCCTCATTTCTTTCCCAAAAGAATTCAGTTTTATTGAACTATTTTTTGCAGCTGTTTACATTTTATATGTTGATGGTAATGGTATTTAATTAAATAACCATCCGGAAAAGTTTTAGGAAAAAAAGAAACCCGTAAAATGTCTTCAATCGAAAAAACACATGTTTACTTCCTCGATTTACAGCAAACGCATTATTTATCGACGCCAAATCAATAAATAATCCTGGTACAAGCTTAAAGGTCATCGTCATTACAGCTTCTCCAAAAAAAAATGGTTCTAATGAATGTTCTAGCAGCGGTGCAATGAGGGTCCAAGCCAATTAATTTCGAATGCGGGGCCTGCTATTAGCGGATCAATCACATTGTTGAAAGCGCCGATTCATCTATTTTTATTGACACTTTTCTCGTCATTTAGTGGGGTTTTCGGAAATGATCGATTCACGCATCCGTGATCGAGGAAACAAGGTGCGATGCATCATCTGAAAATTGAGCTGACCGAGACCTAACTGGGCAGAAAATAGGCAAAAGTATACTAAAAAAGAAAAGAATGGTCTATTGAAAAGAAGAAAATGTGGGTTACTGAAATATACAATTTTCATAAAAAAAAAGGCTGAGAAATTTTCTTATAAATTAGGAACAGGATTAGGTATACCGGAATTTTTTTTTATTAATTGTAAATGAAATATATCTTTTGTTTCCTTATTTCTAGAACAAAAAAATTTAAGTGGTTGTTGTTGTTGTTTCTAATGACACTTAAACAAGCCAAGCTCGCTATGACTTTGGCTATGCGAATTAAAGTCGAAGGGGAATGTCTTTCGTTTTAATCAGAGCACCATGTAGGTGAAAATACGACTTTGCTCTACACACATGGCCATAAGGACCTGTTTTTAGGGTAGGCAACCATTCACACTTTAATAAAATTTATATAATAATCACATATTGTTAAAAAAAAAGTTAATATAAAATAAACTAAAAAGAGAGATGTAAATACAAATAAATACATATATTTAAAAAAATCTTCATGTGTGGCTTTTATTCTTTTGTTGTTGTCGTGTGCCAGCTGGGCTGTCAGTATAGGGTGCGCTGCTCCACTTTTCCAACTGAACCATGTTAGGGTGAGGAGTCCGACTTCCTCAGTACACACATGCCATAGGTACCCGTTTATAGGGTAGGCAACCATTCACAACCCATTCATACAAGGAAAGGACAAAGACAGGAGAGAGAAAGTACATCCATGCCCAAACCGGGATTTGAACCCAGGACCTCCTTATCCGCAGTCAGGCACGCTGACCACTAAACAAGTTGGTCGACATTTAAGTGGTTTAAGTGTTAATAATAGCATATTTAATTTATGGATAAGTGAAAATTGAATGAAAATGGCTTTAGTTAATAATGAGAATAGCGATTGATGAGTTTAATATAATCCATAAATTTGAAATTATTAATGTTTTTAAAAAAGGTAATTTTCATATTTTTAACCTAAGAATAAAAAGTAGGATTATTAATTTTGATAAATATAATCTAATATGGAATGCTGCTGCATTTTGTTTACTTCAGGGCAACGCTTGAGCATACGATTATTAATTATGATATTTGTAGAAGTATTTACTTTTGAATCTGCCTACAATTTAATTACTTAATATAAGCTTACATCATGCAAACTATAAACTCATATTACGCTTAAAATGAAGTCAAACAATTTTTAAAATTGGAATAGGAGGTCATTAAAAAACCCATATTAATAAGTAACACTTCTATAAACATCCTATTTAAGATTTAAATTCAAATAATAACAAAATAGATGCGTGGCTATGTCAGTTTATAAAAAATTCTTGGGTAAAAACTTTGGTATTAATATTATTATATGGTTAATTTCAATACAATTGTTTTGAGAAGTATCATAAAATAAAATACACTATCAAGGGAATAAATATTTAATCCTACTGATAAAACATGGCTAAATAAATAAATTATATATATCATTAAATGTAAGCGTTATAACTAATTTAAATGTTTTCTATTAAATAAAAAAATATATATTTCCCCAGAAATATATAATTATTTTGTTTATTTTGCTTAAATTATAAAACAATACGATTCAAAAATTTTATTTTCATTCAAATAATTATTTCATTTAAGAAACTCCGTGAATCATCTAAATTATAATAACTAAAAATACTTTTCAAGATGCACAGAATTCTACATTTGATGTACAAAATTCACAGCAACTTTTGACATTAATATAACAAAATTTTTTTTCGTTAAATCTTAGTAAAACTGAAACAATTAAGCTTTGCTGATTTTCACTGTTTCAAATAGAGTTATATTAATTGAGTATACATTGTTTATAAAGATATATTTCATATATTTGAAATAATATTTCATAACAAAAATAAATCGTTGAAATAAGAATATATTTTTAAAGTGATACACGTATTTATAATATCTAAAAATTAATTTTAATTAAAATAATTCTTAAAATAAATAAGCAACTATTTTTAAAAATATACATGCTTTTATGAAAGTCTATTACTATATGATTCATAAATTTACTTACAAAATTTGATCCATAAAAGCTTCATATTAATAAAATGGAAAACAGCATAAAAATAAACTGTATGATTTCCTATTTTATTGTAAAAATAATAACTGATTTTTTGATCAGTAAATCAATTTGGGAATAAATAAAATTATTTTAATATATGTAACATATGGCTTTGTTTTACTGAATTGTTATATAATTAATTAAATCAATTGAATATATAAATAATATATTGGTAAGAATGTATGGTTTTATCAAAGTTCTCATAGTAAAACAGCTTGAAATAAAATAAAACTTCAGCAAATTCAAATAAATTTTATGCAATATGAACTACCTAAATTCAATTTTTTTATATAAAGGAAATGTAAAACATTATTAATTGATTGACTTCTTAGAACTATAAATATATAAAGAATTTTATAAGGGATTTTATCACTGACAGAGTTTGTTTAATTATATTGTAATGTATAAAAAATACTGTGGGTATTTTTTATACATATAATTTTATAGTAGTCTATTTATTTTGAAATAAGAATTTTTTTTGTGATAGTAGTTAGGTGCAGAATTTTCTTTTTTCCTGAATAAAGTTTTGTTACGGAAAATTCATTTATAAATACTTTCTCACTGTTTTCAATTTCCGTCTGACTGTTTCAACTTTTAAAAAATCAGGAATTTATCGCCAAGTTCTCGATCCTTTTTTTCCCACCAAACAATTCAATGACTTTAATCACGTGAATAAAGTTCCTTTTAAATTTTTTGTTTCCTGTAAGAATTCCTTTATTAAATATAAAGGATGAGAAAGTATTTTTTCATAAATAAAAAATTAGAACTTCTATGTATATTAATCAATTTTTTTAACTTCCTGGAAAATCAAAAATGGCAGCTTTTGTACATAAATAATGAAAATTTCGATGTTGAGAATAAAATGTAGCATAAAACAAACAAGCGCCATAAAACAAAATTTTTAGCCTAATGCTTTTGAAAATATCAGAAATCAAGTAAAAGGTCTGCAATATTTTATCTATAAATGAATTAAACAACTTGAAAAAACACAATACATACTCGATTACAAATAACATTTTTGTTATATGGATACTTCTTATCGCATAAAATTTATTGAGAAAATTTTACAAATGAAGTAATGTATTATTTAGCTCAAAAATAAAACAGGTTAAAAAAACTTTAAATAATATATAAATATTATTAAAAATATAATTTGTTTCTTTTTCAATATATATAATTGTGTGTGTTCTATTCAAAATTTTCATGTATTTTGCATAAACACTTCTATGAACATTAAAGATAACCCATTATGTAAGTTTAATGAATATTATAGACTATATGTATTTGATTAAAAATGCTGACAAAAATTTCAAAAAATAGTGAAAAAATAATTTTTAAGATTTAGGTTTTGAAACTGTCGCTACTAGCTATGAATTTGTTATCATTTGTGATCAAATTTGAGTTTTGGAAAGAGAGAAAAGTCAACCAGTGCTTTATCTTGAAAATTAATGAATGATAATTAAGGTAGAATTTTCTGCAATGAAATTTGAACAAGAACTATAATACTTACACAAATGAAATTTCTAAATGTTTAAAAAATACTTATTTCAACTGCAATTACTTTTAAATAAAATTCCTAAAAATTTGTTTGCATAAAATATATTGATTGATATATATTTACTGAAAAGCAATATTATAATTATCATAACAAATCATATATTTTTAAATTTTGCATCTTTTAGGGATATATGCTTTTTTATGCTTGATTAACCTAAAAATAGAACAAAATTATGGAATTTTATGATTCAATCTGAGAACAAAATAAAGATCCTCTGAAGAACATTTTATTTTTCAAGAAAATTGAAATTTAAGTGAAGTTCTTATACCTTTTAATCTTAACTTTAATCTGCTCAGGTTATCTAAACAAAAAGCAAATGAAAAAGTTCCAGAATATTTGAACTCTCACGAAAAATACATATTTCAAGATCATAGAAGGATTAAAAAAAAGCAAGTATTCGGTGAAAAGTTCGCTCGAAAAACTACGAGAATAGAACATTCGTAGTCACAACACCTTCTTTCGTGGAATCTATACAACATAACAAATGGTTCTTTAATCTCGTTACAGACAGAATAATTCCTTTTAAGCAGCTAATGCATAATTTAAAGATCCACCACTTGAATTTAAAAAATCTAATTGAAACGACAGAGGTGAAAGTAGCGCGGTGAAAAACCTTCCAGAACAGCCGTGGGCAATTGTCAGGTAGCCAAGCGGTATCGCCAATGGTCTTGACATTCGCACAAACATCTGCCATGGAGAATATCAATTAGAAAATCAAGATTTGACCTTGGAAACTCACTGTGCTGTCTCTAGGGCGAGAATAAATCTTGGTGCCTTCACAAAACCCTTTGAGTTGGTGTTCATTTTATCCTTTTGGCCGATCGTGCTCCACTTCCTGCAAGAAGGGTCTTCAGATGCAAGATTCGGGTGACTTTTCACCTCTATGCCTAGGTTCTAAATTGCTGTTATTTTCTCCGTGACTTGACCATCGGTCCGAAAATTCCACTCGCCACCACAGTTTCACTCAGACGTCTTTGGAATTTCTAATGCCCTGTTGAGTTTCTCCGTCTAGTATCAGATCCAATTGGGTCGTTGATAATTGCTCACGTGTGACTGACTCACAAGGATATCGTTAATGATGGTGCAGGTGAGAAGATGTTTGCATTGTCTGGGAAGATAGTGTCACCTGATTTCATTAATGATGATGGATATTGGTAGAATAAAATTCTCAGGAGACATCTGGAACAACGTGAATTTGTGCCAATAGACCACAATAGATGCATTCAGAAGCACAATATTTTACCTTTGTGCAATTTCCGAAAGAAACTAGTTCCAAAGAAAAAATAATAAAGGGAATAATTTTCAATTCTAGAAATCAATGAACCCAAACTTTTTAACTGGGTGAAGAATGTATTTAAATCGATTAGGACGTTGATTTCCAAAAATGCTTATGACTATGGTAAAATTATAATTTATCAAGTTGCTTCTCTAATTAAGCTCGCATTTACAAATAAAAATGGATAAAGTTTTTTCAGGTATGCATGCAACAAAAATAATTTCTAAAAAGTTCAAATTTTATGCATCATAAATAAGTAATAGGTTATTAATAAAATCTAAAACCTATTATGTCCTTCAAAAATGTGTTATACGTAATGTCTTTTTCTATTGACTCACGTCATAAAATCATTAAAATTGTAAAAAAAAATAATTAAAAATATATTAAGCAATTTTTTAAGTTCATTCATTCATTGTCGTGTGCCAGCTAGGCTGGCAACATGAGGTGCGCTGCTCCACTTTTCCAACTGAACAATATTTTGGTGTGGAGTCCGATTTCCTCAGTGTACACATGCCATAGGTACCCGTTTATAGGGTAGGCAACCATTCACACCTCATTCATACAAGGAAAGGACAAGGACAGGATAGATAGAGAGAGAAGGCACATCCATGCCCGAACCGGAATTCGGACCCAGGACCTCCTTATCCGTAGTCAGGCACGCTGACCACTAGACAAGTTGGTCGGCAATTTTTTAAGTACTTAATAAAAAAAAGCCTTTTTAAGCAGAAATAACAAAAAAGGTCGCAAACAATTATTATGAAATAGAAAAAACTACAATTGCACTTTTTCCTTATTATCGCAAATTTGTAAATAGAAACATTTTGATATCAACTTTATAGCTGGTTCTTCGAACTCGAAATCTTATGCAGTCAGATCAAATAATATATTTGAGTTTATGGTAGTATTAGTATTACTCTTAAATTGTTAAAAATTATTTTTCAACTAGAAAGTTTTGAATGGCAATGGAGACGCTGAAAATTTCCTGTCATTACAACCAAGAAAGGTCATCTGAAAATATACATTTATAAGTTTATACATCGCAAGAAAATAGTTTAAATTCCATCCCCAACGAAGACAATTATCATATTTTAATAAAATAACGATGTTTTTTGTTAAAATTAAACAAATCATGATATTTCTTAAAATAATTATCCTATCATACACCCTGATTATCCTATTACAATTTTCGAAATCATAAATAATATTCGTCAAATATTTAATCAAAACGAAATTAAATTTTCAGTGATAATTAATAAGCAAATATACCATTTTATTTCTAATTCTATTAAAAATATTCAAGCATTATTATTAAATGCATTTCGTAGAATAATAATGGTATTACAAAATATTTAAAATCTTACATTTAATTCTATTAATAACGTAACTTTTTGAGGAAAATTTTTTGCATGAAATATTTAAATAAATAAAATAATAAAATTATTTAAAGTATTAAATATTTTTCATGGAATATCATCCTTTATTTCTATTATTTAAAAGTATTGCATAATGGCGATAAATGTCCACATTTTTCCCATTAATGTTAATATACGGCATTTGTCATTTCTATCATAAATTTATTTTAGCTACTGAATTTTTATTATTATGCATATAAAAGCAGATTTTTTATTATTAAAAATATAAAAAATAAGATATATATAGCCAATATATAGACCAATAAAGAACACAAAATTGTAAAGCATTTTCCTGACAGAGAAATAGTTATTGAAAATATGAAAATATATGTGGCTCTGATTATATTTATTAGCCCAAAAACTTTTTCATGTAATGCCTAGAAATTTAAATATTACATATGATTTGCAATATTTTTTCAAAGGCTTATGTTTTTCATAAAAATTTTCAATTTAGTAAAAGAAATAAATTTAGATTTTAAAATAAAAACATTATCTACAATGTCTGAATAATTTAGTGCTTAAAATATTCTAATGAAAACGGTATGCTGTAAATTTAAACTATTTTCAACATGTTGACGATATTCAGTTCTTCATCATTTTTTTCAATTCTGTCTCAAGCAGTATTTAAATATATTTATTACGCATTTTTAAATACCATTAAATGCTCAAAGAGAGGCATCTTTTTTGCATATTAATTAAACTGTACAGAAATTACCGAGTTTCATTAAATTAATGTGAAAAGGTTTGCAATTTTTCGGTGAAGAAGGTGACTTTATGCTGAATTATAAAAAGAGAAAGTAAAATTTCTAACACTTTTTAAAAATGTTGTAATTTTTTTTCTTACATTTCTGTGTATCTTAGTTTTTTTAACAGACTTAAATCCCATGTTTAAATTTCCTTATAACGAGTCTTAATACAAGCAAAAGAATCTAATATAAATACTCGAAATTGTTAGATTGAGAATGTTGCATTAAACCTTCTCTCATTAACTTAATCAGTAAACTGTATTAATACAAGCAAAAGATATCAATCTAAACATTCCAGAATGTTGTATAAAACTTTCCCTCTTTAACTTGTGATCAGTAAACTTAGAAAAACATACAAATCGCTTGAGTTATTTTCGAATGTATTTTAAAAGTGTTTCATGGTAATAAAAAATCAACACTTTGTGATACAGTGCCAAATTTAGATTATACATAAATTTCCGGAATTTTGAATTCACGATTCAGGTATTTTACTTATTTCTTACATTCATTCTTAAAGTATTACTCAATTGATGTAATACTTTAAGAATGAATGTAAAAGAATTTTGAATAGATTAGTTAACAGTTTGAATAATCAGTTTTTTTTTTTTTTAACATTTCTGATAGTTTAAGCAAATAATTATTTGTGTTTATTCATGTTTCATCACAAACAAATTAACCGTAACATAAATGTTACGTCCTATTAAATTATGTTGCGTTAAAAATCCATAACAAACAAATTAACCAAAAGATGAACAAATTAGTGAGGAAGTTAACCCTAAATCGAACAAAACATTCGTAAATCATTTAAGTAAAATTCCACAAAATAATATTACCATTTGCTGCTTTGTCGAGTATCTAAATCATCAGCAGTGTTTTAAATTATTTCAGACCCAGAACAAAATATACCTGGTTAATATTAAATAGCTTAAGAAATATAAATTAAATTGCATTTCATATTTAGCCATTTCCATATGCTTAGAAACATTCTTCTTTGGATAACTAACAGAAAATTTTGTTAGATGTCGTGGCAACACATGAATAGTTCGCAGACTTTATTCGTGCTCAGTAAATAACACTTTTTTTATTCCAATTTTTTCTTATACTTCCAAAGATTTGTATTAATTTTGTGGTTTTTATAATTATTACAAACTTTAAAGATAATTCATTTTTTAAACTCACCATTGACGTTAATATATGAGTATTATTCTACTAAATCAATAACACTTGAATAAGACAATTATATATAATATGAAAAATAAACTTCAACGAATTAATTTTATTGGGAAATATAATAAATTAACATGAAAATATAAATTTTTCTTTGTACATGCATTAGGAAAATTATCAAGTCTATATTCAAAGAAGAGCTACTATTTAAATTTATGCTTTTGCACGAACATTTTTATTTCTATAAAAATTTTTAACTTAGCATTATTTTAATTATATTTTTTTCTATTTAATGTGAGTGAACTTTAAATTCATTTATTATAACGCTTAGCCTATTTTCCATTTAAAGGCTTTCCTTGCATTTTATGTAGCCTTTATCTTAAAACAACTTTTTCGACACGCTTTTTATATTTCTTTGAAATAAAAATTTTTAATTCCTCAATTCAGAAATAAAAGTTGAAAAAATTCATTCTTGATTTCATCATTACATTTTGTGGTCAAAGTGCTTATTTAGTATGTTGCAATTTTTCTCTCCACTGGGCAGCTTCCTCGGGCATCCTTTCATTACAAAAAGGAAGGGGACACAGTTAAAAGGACGCACAAAATTACACATTCCTGGGGTGCGTGTGGAGCAGATTCACTATCCTCAGCAAGGGAGAATCAAGGTCAAGATGCAATGCTCCAGTTAGTCGCCAAAGTAGAAATAAAAGAATGAAAATAAAAATGCTACTAGACACGGAAGTTCTTCAAACAAAGGTATTGTACTCTTATTTAGTTCGTCTTCTTTTTTTTCATTCACTTCTTTACTATCACAAAAAGTCGTGTCTCCACACCATCACGCCAACATTGAGAAAAGAAATTAGCCTTCCGAGACGGAGAGTCCTTGTACAGGTACTACTAGGCACTTGGAAAAGTGCTGTGCATTAATATCTCCTTGATGGATTACAAGGACAGTTATGAAGTTGTAAAACACGCCAAGATTCAACACGATCTTAGGAGTAGATTATAGCTTCTTTCTCAACCCAGGAAGTAGGATGGTTCGAGGAAGCCTTGTTAAAACAACCCTTCTTCGTGGAGGTGGTGAAGGGGCATCAGTTTTGTGGGGGTGTAAGAATAGACAATGTGGACGTTATTATGTCTATCCACCCTTTTATAGCCCATATCTTGTATTTAAAAAAGTCGAGATTATATTTGAGGAGTGCTGTTTAAGTCTTCCGCTCAAACATCTGAAATGATTCTTTTGTTCTAAAGATGCTTGTAAATCTTTGTTTTGTCGAATCAAATTATGGTTCGTGAAAGAAATATAACAACCCGTTTCAGAATTACTTTCGAAGCTAGAGAAGAACGTGTGCAATTTCGGTGATTATTATTTGATCTAACTCGGAGATTTTTCGAAAGTGTTTCCTTTCGTTTTCATTACGAAAATTTGAATAAGATTTTTTTTTTTCATTTCATTCAGTTTATACCTAAAAACTTGTTCAGTCCTGATGTGTAAAACCGTTATCAACTTTCTCAGACATTATATTTTAGAAATAAAAAAGATTTTCATGACTGAATTTCAATTACTTTCCTTGTTTTATAATTTTTATGCAAAAAAAAACTTTAACTGTTTATTCTATTTATTGAGCTGTGTATTGAATAAATATAATTGCATTATATTTCGGGATGCTTATTTCTATCAAGTGCACTTTATAATTTTTAATAATTTTAAGAGATGAAATCAACACTAAAGCTTGCACCCCTCCCTAAATTTTCTCACTGAATAAGAAGCATAAAATCATAAGAGTAATTTAAATAAATACATCCTACCATGTACTTGAATGGATCTGTACATGATATGTATATTTTTTGGATCCCAAATCTGTACATGTATACTTTTGGTTTTATTATGAATATTAATTAGTATAAGAGCCATGTAGAGAACTTTCGTACTTAATTATCTATATGTATTTTATTTCCACAAACTGCTCGCCTAGCTTTACCTTATAAAATGTTGGTTGCTTTCAATAAGTTTCAGTTCTGAATTTATTTAATGAATATTAATTAGCATAAGAGCCTTGTAGAGAACTTTCGTACTTAATTATCTATATGTATTTATTTCAACTAACTGCTTGGCTTGCTTTGCCTTATAAAATGTTGGTTGCTTTCTATTAGTTTCAGTTCTGAATTTATTTAACAAATATTAATTAGCATAAGAGCCTTGTAGAGAACTTTCGTACTTAATTATCTATATGTATTTATTTCAACAAACTGCTCGCCTTATAAAATGTTGGTGGCTTTTTATTAGTTTCAGTTCTGAATTTAAAAGCCTGTGAACTAAAATATAAGGCTACTTCAGTTTGCTTATTAACTACAGGCTTTTAAAAGAATTATTTTTCAAGTAATATCCCGAATTAGATCACTATTGAACATGTAAAATAGATATTGCTCATTTGTCGGGGTGAGTGTTAGAAAGTTTTCAGAACTTACACTTCTGTAACACATAAATAACGACCCACAATCTATGAACTGTTACTGTATCATAGAAGGTCGTTATTTGTGTTTCAGAGAGTCTAGCTGCAAAAGGGTTTTACAAGAGGTGGGTTTAAATACCCTAAAACAGCTTTCAAATTGTTAGTTTAGCCACACTTTGGGGGAAAAATAATGTTGGATTCACCATTATGCAACGTAAAACTACTCGCTTATGAAGGACAAGTCCCAGGTTTGATTCCAGTCTCTGTTATGAAACGATTGATGGTTGTCCTGTTCCTATTTTTGGCATGCACATCAATTCCGAAGAGTAATTGAGAATTTTTGGGTTTCTACTTTGCGAAGCTTGATAAAAAAAACTTCTTGTAAAAGGATTCAGTGGTAGGTTTTTAAGTATAAGGATCTGGGTTCGAACCTATAACTGTTGAAAAATAGAAAACAAAGGTTGCCATTCTTCTTTCTGCCTGTGTATTTTTTGTGGTAGGTCTCTGAATACTTACTGCAGTTTTTTTTTTTTTTTTTTTGGCCATTCTTGAATACAGATTACAATTAATGGAAACTCTTTAAGCAAGACAAGGGCTCAAATATTTTGAAACAGCTTTTGATTATTAGTCTGTCTACTATGCAGTGTCAAAATAAACAAATCAAAGATGAAAAATAAAAATGTTTTTATTTATTTTTTTTTACCAATCAAGTTTTTTTTCTTTTATATGCTTACAAACATTTACCAATTCAAATGAGTTCCAGCTATCTGTCGTAATTAAATAAATCTCGAAAAACTGTCATGATTAGAAAAGTGTCCGAATATAAATTGTTTAAAATTTATGAAACTGCTTTACAAAATTAAATTCTTATCTAAAGCTGTTGCCACTTTGGTAAATCAAATATTTATTTTTTTTTTTTAATTTTGAATTAGTTTTTTAGAAATGTCTTTTTCACTTCCATGAAACTTAATTCTTCGAAAATATAGTGTTTATTGTAACTAAACATTAATTTAAAATTGAATGAATTGAAAAAATATATGATAATGTTAGGTGCAACATAAAAGTGACTTTTAAACTTTCTTACTATCTTTCAGTCTTCCTGCAAACGATAAAGAAAAAGGAAAACAAAATGATTTCATGACGCTGCCCTAAGTTAAAGCGATATTATCAAGAAAAGGCTGTAAGTTGAAAGAGATAATATATATTTTCAAAATCATCTTGTGTACCGTAAATGAAATGCCCGAATCGCCACACCTTCTACGCATGAAAATTACAAAAGAGTTACCAGTTTATTAACTTCAGAAAAATTCTTCTAAGCTATCTTTATGGGTAGGATATAGGGGTTTTTTTAATATTATTTTTTTACAATAGAACGTCTCTATCACTGGCAAGTTGAAATATACAGCTGAATTCATTCTCTATGTTATTACCAAATGACTTTTTATATAACACACCTTTTTTCCATTAAAATTTTTCCACACGTAAGTAAACTGAGTTTTTATGTTCTAAATTCATTGCAATTCAGGTTGTTGATCCAGCTTCTTACATTGCGATTTTAAGAAATTTCTGGAAATTTCTTACATTGCGATTTTAGGGCTGTCTTTAATAATATCAACCTAATTAATATAACATAAAAATTTATAAAATAATCAAAAATTATTCTTTCATTGTTGATATTATTATTATGCCGACCAACTTGTCTAGTGGTCAGCATGCCTGACTGCGGATAAGGAGGTCCTGTGTTCAAATCCCGGTTCATGCATGGATGTACTTTCTCTCTCTATCTATCCTGTCTTTGTCCTTCCCTTGTATGAATGAGGTGTGAATAGTTGCCTACCCTATAAACGGGTCCCTATGGCATGTGTGTAGAGCAAATACCTTCATGGTGCTCTGATTAAAACGAAAGACGCTCCCAATTGACTTAAATTCGCATAGACAAGGCATAGCGAGCTTGGCTTGTCCAAGTGTCATTAGTAACAACAACAACATTACTATTATTTAGATAGTTTACAATTACTGGCTTGTCTCCCTCATTTTTGATCTGGTAAATAACTGATACAAGTTTTATGTTAAACTTATATTAGAAGTATATTTTAAGAAATTTGGAATTCATTTTAAAATATAGAGTCCACACACACACACTGGTAAAATTAGATAATCCACAAAATTAGGGGAAAATGAAACATACATTCATTTATAAATCCATTAAGTTGTGTACTTTTTATTTGATGACAAATAAAATTATTCACTTCTTACAAATTCAGTCATTTCTTCGGAAAATCATTTAAAAATTTCTGTATTTTGAAACACTGTTTCACAATAAGGAATTGGGGTTTTTATTTTTTTAAGAGAGTTTGGCAACGAGGATTAACTCTGCTCGAGGGAGTTCGCTATATTCAATCATCATCATATATCATTCAATATCATCAATGATTGCACAATATCTTACTTTAGATATGTAATCATCTCAGTCAAAACAGATGCAAATTATCACCCAGAAAATTACTTCATTCATATTTATAAATAAGTTCCGCATAATTCACATAAAATTGCTGAAGATAGGAACTGGAACTCTAACCTGCATTGAAGCATTTTTCATGAGCATGTTTTTATATAAGCCTATATTATCTCTAATATATAACTTTAAAAGTTAAAATAGAATAAACAAATTCTACTCACAATAATTTGTCTGTACCGATGTTAATAATGCAATCAAGTGAAAAATATGGAAATTCTTAAGTCAGACAAAACTACCGTAAATTCGCATTTCGAATTATTTTTTACCTTAATAAAATACTGAACGGAAATAAATACAATCTCAACAATAATATATTCATCAGAAGAGAGCTCACGGTTCATTTTGGTATCATTAAATAAATCTTTGTTTTAAAAAAAATTGCAGCGACATATCGCTTACACAAATCACGTGAACATCTGATAACATCATTGTCATAAAAAAAAGTGTTCTAAACTGATTTCTTCACAATACGTGTTTATAAATCGTTCCGGTCAGTTATAAATTAGAGAAAAAAAGTGGCCTTTATATTCCAAATCAACAATATCAATCTGTGTTCGTAGCTAGGAATGGAAAAATAAAGCGATTACACTTTAAAGGACGAAATAATAATCATTATGGAGGAAATGAACGCGCCAGGTGATATTTAATCTTGATTATGTAAGGCAAACAAGATCAGTTTGTGTTTCGCCTTTTTCCATCGCCTGAATTTGATCTACCCATGGATCATTTCCGCTGTTTAACGCTGGTAAACATTCCAGAATGCATTGTTAAAGTCACAGTTAAGGAAGTTTTAATTTCGTAAAAAAATATTTATTATATATATATTTTTTTTGTTTGGATAAATAACTGCATGAGGATAATTTTACATTCTGTTTGAGATAATTCAGTAATGTCTGTATCCTGATTATATGAATATTTAACAATATTATTTATCTAAAATGAAGTTCTCCCTCCCTCCAAATCGGAAATGGTAATCCGTTCTGAAAGAATTTCTATTTCGTAGGTCTTGGAAGAAAGAATGCAACAACACTATGTCAGATGCTAATTTTTAATTTATTTTCTAAGCATCACATAACAAAATACAGGGTGATCTTTTTTAAAGTGACAGTGTTTGGAGCGCCCTGTAGCGTGATCTAATAACCGAAATGGCACCAAACTTGGTATTTAGACTAATCAAAACACGGGGGAAAAATTCCGTAAAAAAAAAATTAGTTCCAAAAATAGCCGCTAGGGAATTTTGTGGCGCTTTACAATGCATAAAATGTGAGAAAAGGAAAATACTAACGCATTCAATGGCGCTATTAAATTATTAATGTTTATTTACAACATTAACTTCCCCGGTGAGGAGTTGGAACACATTCAAAGTGAGCACCGTTCTCAGAAATAACACCGTGCATTCTGCGTACAGCGCTCCCCACAGCCGAAGTAACATATCACGAGGAATATTCCGCACTGTCTTTGTTCTGTTGTCCTTTAGAATAGACAAATTCGATACTCCACCAACATAAACGCACGTTCCGGTAACGTGAGAGGCATGGCCACTGGAGCTCGTTTACTTCAGCTGAGATTATTTGTCGGAGATGTCTACTACTTGCTTTTATAGCCCCTATTACTGGCACTGTCATCGCACAACATTTGCATTTTTCTGTGATACCCGTGTTTTATGATAATGCTCGTTTCTGTAAACTACAGCAGCGCCACAAAATATTCTAGCGTCGACTTTTGAAACTAATTTTTTTTTTTTTACAGAATTTTCTTTTCCCATGTTTTGATTAGTCTAAATACCAAGTTAGGTGACATTTCGGCTGTTAGATCGCACAGCAGGGTGCTCCAAACACTGTCACTTTAAAAAAGATCACCCTGTACATTAGGAATCAAATATGGCTTGTGAAGCCAATAGATATATTCATAAGAGACTGTCGTCCCAAATATTCAAAAGAATTACAGATAAAGCTGGCTTAAGAAGCTCAAACAAATAATTAATCATTAGTTTCGAGACTGGTGTCTCTAATAACATAGCACTTATTAATAAAATGGCTTGAGAAGCCTAACTAATCGGTTATTTAGACAAAAGGAAACTGGCCTCTCTACGAGCAGAATAATGCTAAACCTAAGTAGGCTTAGGGAGACTAAAAACAGCCACTCTCGTTATAAAGTGATGTCTTCTCTGTCCTGCACCCCCGCCGGAATTCCACTCCAAAACAAAACTAAAAAAAAAAATCCTTCGCCTCAATGTTACCCTTCTCCACTGCGGTCGTAAAGGGTTGGGGTAAAAGAAGTAATGCCCGGATATTGTCTCAAGAAGCTTCCAACATTCACATCTAACAAAAATGTTCCGTCAAAAAAAAACTAAAAAAATTTTATATAATTTCCTCGTCCAAGTAGTATATGGATGAAACTTTTGAAGACAATTTAATTACTTATATGCAATGTAAAGTTTTTAAATTACTGTGGGAAGCAACTATAACAATAAGTATATCTTTTCGTATATGAAGTAAAGAATTTCTTCGTAAATGTAGTAATTAACTTCGTATTGTCAAATTAAACTATTTGTTTAATATTTTTATAATTTAAGTTTTCTTTTTTATAATTTGCTGTGAAATTTTTATAAAATTTACTGCAAAATATAATTTTACAATTTTTTTTAGTAAAAAATTTTACATTAAAATTTTACAATTAAATACTGTAAGCGGCAATGATTTAAGTATATTTTACTTTATTCTGTGACAATATAAACTAAATTTTGAAAAAGCTATTCAGAATTGTTAAAAAAACAAAATATTATTTGATAACTTTCAATTTATTATCCAATTTATTTAAATAATCAATGCATAAAATTGTTAGCTTTTTTTAAAAAAAAATGTTGGTTTTTGAATTTAAATAAAAAGTATATTTGATAAATATATAATTTGGAATTTTTCTCGGGATAAAACAAATATTAACTATAAAAGCATTAGTGCGATATAAGTATTTTTTGTGTAACAAAAATTGGCTTGTAGCTTCTGTTTTAATAATGAGTAAACAGTGTAACGAAAATTTATTGAATCCACGCTGGTAAGCGAATAGTTAATATTCTGACATTTGTGTTCAGCAGTTTGTGCGTTTAAATCTCCCTTCTAATTTAGAGTAGTAATTCAGAATCCACTTTAAACCAAACATTCATTATAAATGGCCTTTATTTTTGCAAAAAAATTTTATTTCGTGACAAATAAACCAACAATTTACCATAATTCATAAGCATTTGAGTGGAATATATATTTGAATTTTTACTAATAATATTGATATTTATTGCATCAATTATTTTTCTTCATTTATCTTTATTAATTTCAACTAATTTTATATTTTTAATTTCCTTAGATTTTTTTATTTGTAATTTTTATACTTTTAATTTAGTAAGAAAAGATGTGACTTGTAGTAGTATCAAAGAAGCAAATTTGAAAAACTCCTGACTGCTTATTTTGATATTACTTGAATTAAAGAAAACTGATTTTCTTAAAATATTGCCTTAAGATTTTATAACAATACATTGCAACTTATTCAATAATAATTTTTAATGGTAAACTACAAACTAAGGACCATTGAATAGTAAATTTCGAAGCATTCCTCTAGAGCATTAAACAACAGAAAACTGTGAAAATTAATTAGTAAATCCGTTTTCATAGATAGAATAATTTCTTTATGATTTTTAAGAATGACGATAAAACCATTCCTATTTTACATTTCTAAATTTTTCGTCTTCAGTTGTTTAGTATTATAAATTTAATTTGAAGTTGATAAATCATTAATATAATAGTTTAAATATTATATACATGCATTTGTCAAAAATATATCATAAATATGATTTTCTATAAGTGAAAAATTCTTTTAGAAAGCAGTGTAACAAAAAAAACGTTACATAAAAATGCTTTATTGTAATCTTAAATTATCGTGCACACACAAAGGAATTTATTACTTAATTTTATATTTTCTCAGCCATAATAATCGAGATTATTAATTCACATTATTTTTAAATAAGCTTTAAGCAAAACTAGAAAGCACTTTAAGTGTACATGGTTTTATCATATATAAATAAAATCCGAAATATTTTTTAAGGGAATAATTTTAAAATTTACCACGCGTATTCAATAATAAATCCACATTCTAAAAAAAATTAAAAATATGCTATAATTATGAATTACATTCAATTCTATAAGGAGAATGTTTACTAATAATAGAGTTTAAAATGTTAACCAAATTGCAAAATAAGAATTAACATATTTTTACTCGCCTATATATAGTTTAAAAAAAAAGATTAAGTAAATTAATCCCCTTTCTTCTCTGGATTAGTATAAAAATACTTCAAAAACTACTTTTGTTCTAGAAGAGAGAAACAGTATTTTTCTTTTTTCTTTTTCGCTCTGCGCAATGAATTCGGAAAGCAAAGTAGTCATTAAAATCAAAAAGCTGAAAAACGAATATGGGGAACCAAAAAAGGAAAGAAACAAAAAAAAAAAAAACAAAGAAGTATGAGTTCACGTGTGTGCGGTTGGAATGCCTACCGAGGAATCTTCCAATCGGTTAACGGTGAATGCTTCGAAATAACAAACTGAAGTGAAGAAACGAGGAAAAGGAAAGAGAAAAAAAATACCTCATTGGCCTTTAAAAGAGCTCTCAAAAGAATCTATCTTGCGCATCATGGGGCAAAGGCAGAGGCGAAAGGGGTGAGAAACATCTTGTTTGTTAGGATTTCTTTTTTGCTGGGCAAACAAAAGCACAAACTTCAAACAGGGAATTTTTGTTTTCTTAATGGGTGTTTTCAGCAAAGTGAGACCGAGCAGGACAATGCGAACGGTGCGTAACGAATTACTTTGCTCTCTAGCTCCCATTTTTTTTTTCTTTTAAAAAACGACATTTCTCGGCAGCTGATCACTTTTGTTAATTTCGGTTACAAAAACGAAATGTACTTCTGTTGCCATATTTTAATGGTAAAAGATAATTTGTTGAAAGCCGAGTAAATGGCTTTATCTCGTACCATTTTGTTTTTTCAAAACCTTTTGCTTAAATGATTTTCCTCTTCAATGATGTTCTTCTAATGAGAGTGAGTAAACAAACTATTTCAACTTAATTATTAGAATATATAAAGAATATTTCAAACATTTTTTTCAAATGCTATTCTACAGTTTCATAACATCAGTTAGCTTCCTAATTGTAGAAGTTAAGCCTGATCATTTTTTATTTCCCCACTTTATAATCAAAGCAAAACTACAATTTTCTGCTTTGGTAATGTTTTAAAGAAAGTTTTTCAAGCGAAATGTACTAATATAACCATGTTTTAATGGCAAATTAGCAGAAAGCCAAGTTGGGGCTTTGTCTGACCCCACTTTTTCTGGGAAACCATTGCTCAAATAATATTCATCCTCAATAATATTCTTCTAATGAGTGCGAGAAAAAAATCATATTTCAAGGAATTACTTATATAAGAATATACGTATTCGTATAACATGATGATTTCAGGCAATTTTTCCAAATATTCTATACAACAATTTCTAAATATCAGTGCCAGTTAACTCCCGCTTATAGAAGTTTAGCTTGATCATTTTTAATTCAACACTTTATAATCAAAACAAAATTGCAATTGTTCGCTTGGACAATGCTTTAAACAAAAGTTTACAAGCGAAATAAACTTCTATAATTATGTTTCAATGGCAAAAGACAATTTGCTGAAAATCAAGTGCATTTCTTTGTCTAACACCACTTTTTCTGGAAAACCATAGCTTAAATGTGTGTGATATTCATCTTCAATAATATTCTTCTAATGAGAGAGCGAAAATAAACTATTCCAAGCAATAAAACATATAAAGAACATACACACATTCGTATAACTGCATGATTTCAGACAATCTTTTTTTAAAAATACCACTCTATAGCTTCTCGTTATCAATATCAATCAGCTTCCTAGTAGAAGTTTAGTTTGATCATTTTTAATTCCTCAATTTATAATTAAAGTAAAACTACAGTTGATCTGCTTACGTCCATTTGGGAGGTATTTTAAACTATTTTTCCGCATTATTTGTTAAGTCGTAATTTAATTCACTAATCAAAAAATAAAAATCGCGCTGTTGTTGGGATGGTGGAACTTTCCCCCAAATGCAAGCTTAGGAAATATTAAAAAAACTGAAGATATATGTCATATTTCTGTGTTTCCAGCATGTACATATATCGGAGTGGCTGCTCCAATTGTTTTTTATGTTTTTACCATTGTAACACATGGTAAAGGCATGTTATGTACGAAAATTTCTCTAGAAAATAAAAAAGCGATGGATTTTTAGAAACCTTCCACTTATAAGGATATCCATTATGCGAAAGTCAAATTATAAAACAGGAAATATATTATCATTGAATATAATTAAAAACTGACAAAGGACAATTTTCTTATATAATTTTTGTATTTGCAAAATAAGAAAATTGTATTATCAATAAATTGCATTTGAAAAATTGTATTTTTAAAAATGACATAAAGAATTGTATTTGTAATAATTTCTAAATGAAATATGTAATTGTTAAATGACATATTTTCAGTAATAAATAACAATTAATTGCATTGTCATTAGTGGTATAGCTGCAGAATTAATGGTATATTAAAAATGGCTATTTTATTACATGAATTGTTATACAATGGAACATCATAAACATGAAACATATTATATTTTTGATAATGAATAG
Source organism: Latrodectus hesperus (assembly GCA_037975125.1). Taxonomy (NCBI): domain Eukaryota; kingdom Metazoa; phylum Arthropoda; class Arachnida; order Araneae; family Theridiidae; genus Latrodectus; species Latrodectus hesperus. Next base: position 93,430,514 of record CM075857.1, read on the forward strand.
TTTACAAATTTAAAACTTTTTATAGATTACTCTTAATTTAATCATTTCAAGCTATGTAATAATTAATTTTAAGTAATTGTAGATTTTAGGCAAATTTGTAGCTACAAAACTTCTAAAAACAAATTCTAATTCTTTCATCATGTAAAAAATATCAGACATGCCGATGTAACGTGAAAAAATATCTAGGCAGAAATTCATAATAGAAAATTATTTTAATGTATAAATAAAAAAATTTTCTGAAGGCCAATTTTTGTTTCAGATTTAGTTAATAAGAAAACTATTTGTAGGGGAATTTAAGTATATAATATTCTTATATATATTATTATAAGATAATGTGTTTTATTTAATTTACCGAGCGCAAACAACTGATTAAAATTTTAAAGGTTGTTCCATACTACTGCAAATTTGTTAAAATATACATTTTGATAAAAATTCACAATTCATTTGTCTATGAAGTGTGAATCATTTACATAAAACAAATTTTTAAATCCGAATATATTAGTGGGTTGTTCTGAAAAAATTTTTTTATGAAGATAGAAAGCGTGTAGCGAATAAATATTTTATTGAATTGTATGTCGTCACATTTCCAGTTCAATACTTATGGCCATTTTTCTGGTCTCAACTCCATAGAATGTTTGGTTTTTGCTATCAAAAAAACTGATTCAAGTGGGGAAAAACGAAATTACTTTGGAACAACCCAATACATATAAAATAAGTTTAGGAATTAGGTGTTTTATTTAGTGTAGAAAGTCTAAATAAATGCACTCATATTAACTCATTTTAATTAGAAAAATATTTGTTAACAATAAAATTTAAATTAAACTAAAGTTGATCATTTAATAAAATTTGCTTTATATTAGGATTAAAAGCTTATTTATAATTAAAAAAATAGTTACCTAATTATTATTTTAAAGTATTCTATGTATAATTTTTTTAACTTTTGTGACAAACATTTAGTTTTTGTTTGCGCTCAAGAATTATATATTTCTGATTCAGCTTAGACCAATTGACAAATTCATACAAACATCAATTTATAAAACAACTATACCTGAAAATCTAATTTTTAAAAAAATGTGCTTATAATGGTCCATTGCATTTCTTAATAATTCAAAGAGGCACTTTGTTTCAATGCAAAAATCGATATTCTCACGAGGATATAAAAAAACATTTTCCTCTTTGATTTTATCACTTAGATATCTAAAACCATCGCATCCCATTCTAAATCCATTACCTCGCCAATAATGACATAAAAAAAGGATTCTTTATTTCATTCAGATCAGATGAAAGAATGGTAATGATCAGGATAATGGAAATGATGTTAGATTGTGTAAGTGATAAGACCCGAGGCATTTGGCGTGTAAGCTTAGCCTACAAATACTTCTTTTTGTCTTACTCTTTCCGGCCTTGGATATTTCTAATGCTGTCACCTTGGCATTACTTAAGCAGTCGGACTGAGCAATCCTAACTTAAGACGCTTAAGAATCGATTGAACCTCCTTGTCCCTATTTTTTTGTCTGCTGTTTTATTTACTGACTTCCGAATTACGAGTTACGAATTACTCGTATGCATGTTTTGCATGTCGCCAAACATCGGTTCACCTGCATTCCGGTCTATTGGTCACGTGCAAAAAAACTGGTGGAAAGAAGTTGCCAATTTAAGCCCATTACTTATTCGATTTTAACTTTTTTTTTTTTTTTTAGTAAAACGAATGATTTTGTATCTATTTTACAAATCAACTATATAACACGACAATCAAATGTTAAGGTTAGTGAATACTGTAATCTCACCTTCTGCTACAACAGCAACCAGAGCTATCATTCCAAATAGTGCCCAAAGGGTATTCATTTTTTTGGCTGGTATTTGCAAATCAATCGTGTCTTCCAGATTCTGAAAAAGAAACAAATCATCAGTTTATTATGTAAAAACTGTTTTAGAACATATCAAAATAAATACATATTTATGTCAACCCTCAAGATGGGAACTATAACAAATTTAAATAAATTTCAAAACATATTTTTATGCAATTATCCTGGAAGTCATTGAAATCGATCTTCTTCTTCTTCTTAGAATTGGATTTGTATGTCATTGGGCACCTCTGTTTTTATCAGCATTTTGTACTATTGACTCCAAACCCAATGTTTCCTAGTTCCAGTTACTCGGGTCACCCACTTTATTAATAAAGTCCGATAACCCTTTAATGGAGTCTATGTGTAACTCTCTAGTATGGATGATGCCTAAAGAAGTTAATCTAGGGAGGGCAAGAGCCTCACATTCGTATATGATATGCTTGGCCATTTCCTATTGCATATGACATTTCCCGCAGATAGGGTCTTGCTGAAACAGTCCCATTTTATGGAGGTGTTTTCTGAAATAGTAGTGCCCAGCTATGAAGCCTACGATTAAACCTATCTTCTGCCTAGAGCATCTTAGAATTTCAGAGGCAATCCTCGCTGATGATCCACAGATCATACTTTTAGCGTGGGTTTGACCAGGAGTGTTGAGCCAAGCTTCATACATCTTCCGTTTTTCCCATCTAAGAACATTGGTTTTTACAGTTTTCAAAGTGATCCCACAAAAAGGTTCTGCACCAATGGGAGCAAAAGACGATCCTTATTTCATTGAAATCGATGCTAAAAACTTTGTGCAATCATTCTAACTTAAATAAATTTCTAAGAATATTTTTATGCATGAATTCTGGAATCCATTGTAATTGATGCTAAAATTATATATGCGCATTTATTCAAAGCTGAAATGTTTAGAAATACAGTCACTTCGATCAAATGCAATGTATAATGTAAGCCAAGATAAGCATACAATTTCCTTTCTTCTCTGTATTTTGTTCTGGTGTTGGCTGATTAAATGATGAGAACTTTTTTTATTCAATCAGTCAATTTTAAAAATTGATTTATACTTCAAGTTATTATATTAATGAAAAGTATAATATTAATAGTTATTGAGTTTTATTATTAGATTGAGCACTTTACTATACGTTGAATAATTTCGAATTGGGACTATAAATAAAAACATATTAGTACAAACAGAAAATTTTAATAGAACAAATTTTTTGCATTTATCGATACATTAGAGCATGGGTTCCCAAACTTTTTTTTCTCGTGGACCACTTTCAAAGTTTTACTATTTTCGGTAGACCCCCTGCTGCTGCATTTCTACTGTATTCCCAAAACTCCTAAAAAATATCACCCTAAATTGGGGGTGTTAAGAAAAAATACCACATTTTCTTGTCTTATTATTAAAATAATACTTGTGGTTATACAAAATTATAAACATTATTACAATCAACGATAGAAAAAATCAACAATGAACTCTGAAATGTAAATTAACAATAAGAGATCATACTTTTAATGAGACGGCACTTTGCAAGTCTCAACATGTGGTGTACACTCTTGTACTATTATCTATTGTTCTATTCAATTCTGTGTTTGAACTGAATCTCGAATATTTTTGAGTACCTACCTAGTGAATGATGCTACCTGCCTACGTTGATAGGTAAATCTGAGCCAAAATTTTTGTTCTTTATTATGAAAACTAAAAAAATTTTCGTGGACCCCCACTTACAACTTGTGAACCCCTGTTTTCTTTTCACATCTAGGTGGACCCCGTGTAGTCTCCTATGGACCCCTGGGGTCCACCTGGACCACTTTGGGAACCTATGCATTAGAGCATACAATTCTGTGTAATTTTACTTGAAGTACTTGTACAGCATAAGAATTGGGCACAGGTGCCAATTGTTCATATTTGTTCCTTGTTTGCTTTCCTCATCTGTGAAGATCCATTATTGCATTACTGAATTTCCAAACATTTAAGCGTCATGAGAATGCGATTCAGTGTAATTAAACTTCCAACATGATAAGAAATTTCTAAAATGTAAAATTTCAATTAAATTATTCGTAATTAGTAATTCCATTACGGAAAATTCTTTGGTATAATGGAAATAATTTTGGAGTCAACAAATTTTATGCTAGTAAATTTTAAACTTTTAACTCTACTTAAAAATTTAAATTTTTAAGTATAAAAAGACGCAAAATATTTCAAAAAAAGTCTTAATGAAAAATTCCTATTAATTCAACTTTTATAGTCAAATTACATTAGAGTCAAATGTATTTTTATATTCATTACAACACTTTCAAAAAAATTTTTTTAAAAATTCTATCATCTCATTAAGTTCTTTCTAATGTGGTTCGACTTTTTTCATAAAATATTTATAAATAAAAGAACTTATTATAAATTATTTTTATAAATAAAAATAATTTTGACTTTCATTTAAAAACGAAAAACAAAAATTCTAAGTGTAAATCAAAACTATCACCCAAAATTGTGCATTGTAGTGGAATACCCATAAGAATACATGTCTTCCTACAACTACATATATATATATATATATATATATATATATATATATATATATATATATATATATATACACCATTCGAATAAAAATGTGATATATTACTTACTACACAAAGGACATACGATTAGGAAATATAATTGTATTAATCATGAAACATTTTCTAAACATAAATTTTTTATTTGATAAATAAACAAAATTAACAAGTTTTCTCATTTAAAAAACAATTTTAATAGTTATAAAACAAACATTAAATGCGATTTGCATTGACGAGATTCAAAAGCAATATACTGCATAGTAATGGATGGAAATATTTTATTTAAAAAAAATATATGACTGATTTCATATTACATATTTTACCTCAGGTGTATTTCTTTTAATAGCTGTAACAATTACACTTTCCCTGCGCTTGTGGCCAAATCAACAAGGTACCATAAAAAATCAATATCTCCTGCCACCCATTCAGTAGAAACTGCCATCAAGACAATCGGACCAGTTTCAGGACATAAAAGCCATTGCGATGCCTTTAGCTTCCTTCATTGCCTTTTCACGTTTTCCAAGTGACGCCTTAATTCAAGATCAAGATGGATGTCTCGTACACTGTAATTGTAGCCTCGCCTCCTTTTGGAACAAGTGATTAATGGCGGGAAGACCAATTCGATTATCACGATAATCAATGCCGCCACCTGTAATCGTGTTCTCTCGTTAACTTGCAATCAGATCAGGAATTGATTAGTGCGTGGTCTTCCAACAGTAGCTCTTGTTTCTCCTTCATTCGGCTATTCTATAAATTGAACTATACCCTAGACACCGTTAATTAAAAATCTGCCTGCCAGAGGATATGGGTGCTAATATACTCCATCCGTCGTCACCAATTTGAGTTATTGGTTGAGCTGCATCATTAAGTAATTTTATTTATATAGTAAACAATCGAATTTATATTTATTTGCGAAAAATATATGGCAACAATGCTTTTCGACGACATTAAAAGCACAAATGATTTGACATTCTAATTTTTTTTAGAATATATTTTTAAGATAAAAATATTTTGACTTAAATAATATTATAGAAATTTTATCCTTATTTTTATTGTAATTTTTTTTATATATATAATGAGCTTTATTTAAAATTACATTTGCTTGATTTCGAAAATAAAATAGCCTGGTTATATTATTATGTCTTTAAACTTAATTGTATCACAGAGTGTAATAAAAATTCAAAAATACCCCTTATTGATATTACAGGTATATGTGAGAATCTTTCAATATTTTTTACATATTATTTACTATATAGCAACTACTTCGGGAAAAAAAAGGAAAAATTTAAAATTATCTTGGTACAACAAAACATTAAAAAATTTTACAAATCAATTTGTCTCACTTCAACTTCAAAATATATAGTTAATATGCTCCTCAAAAGGGAAATTTATACAAAAATAAATAATGCATGTAGCGTCATCCAAATTTTAGGTGCAATAATGGTGGTATGAAAATTATTAAAAAAAACGACAAGTAAAACCAGGAAACAAATTTATTCTGCATGTATTCATCTCTGACAACTATACAGGCTTCCTATACATATAAGCATTCTATCAATCAATTACATTCTAACCAAATCCACTACTGTACACAGATTGTCTATTGTTTGCACTTGTGGTTCTCAGTTCACATGCCACATTCGATGAGATCCCACAAATGTTCAGTAAGATTCAGATCTTTAGTTTACCAGCCAAAACCGAATATCAAATTCAGTCAAGCTGTTACTAATTCGCCATGCGACATAGGACCGGACACTGTCTTACTGGAATATGTGTTGGGTGCAACCTGAAACAATGGCAGAACAACAGGCTCTACAACTTGTGTGGCATAGCGATGCGCGCTATCAAATGGCCTTCAATGTTTTCTAGAAGCGTCTAGTAATCAAACATTATACTACTCCAATTTATGATGAGGCCTCACTAATGTAGGACCAGCTTGATGCTCGTTGAAACAGGTTATTTGGTAGCTTTCTAAGGGTCCTGTTACACCAACAACGGCCGTCATTCCTCCACAGAAAGAAACAAGATTCATTCGTGAACAATATCCGATGATATTAGAGCATAGGTTCCCAAGGTGGTCCAGGTGGACCCTCAAGGATCCATAGGAGATCACATGGGGGTCCACGTAGACGTGAAAAAAAAACAGGGGTTCACAAGTTGTAAGTGGGGGTCCACGAAATATTTTCTGGTTTTCATAATAAAAAACAAGAATTTTGACTTCGATTTACCTTTCAACGTGGACAGGAAGGATCATTCACTAGGTAGGTACTCAAAAATATTCGAAACTCAGTTCAAACACAGAATTGAATACAATAATAGATAATTATACAAGTATTATTTTAATAAATAGTACACAAAAGAACAAAAAATGTGCTACTTTTTTTTATCTTAACGCCCCCAATTAAGGGTGATATTTTTTAGGAGTTTTGGGAATACAGTAGAAATGTAGAAGCAGGGGATCTACCGAAAGTAGTAAAACTTTGAAAGTGGTCCACGAGAAGAAAAGTTTGGGAACCCATGTATTAGAGCATACAGATACGATGACGACGATATCACGTTAAGTGTCTAGTCAATGGTACCTCTGACGCAGATACACGTGTACGTATCTGTACTTCATCAATCTCTTGCTCATGATTTAAGTGGATACAGATCTACATGACATGAGAAGATGGAGGCAACCGGCTCTGAAAGTCATGTGCTGTGGGAGTGTCTCGAACAGTCAACTGCGAATAAGCCGGTCTGCATGTTCTGACGCGTACCTGTGTGAAGCCTTTCTTCAGGATGCAAGTAGGCCTGAATATGACATATGACAAAATGTTGAATGATACTCACGTTGTACTCAACACTAGTTGATGTTGCTGCTCACAATGACTAACCCAGTTTATGTATTTCGATGATACACACACATTCTCCAGACATTGTTAACTGATATATTGAGTTCGCTGAACACTCAGAGGAATTTCTAATTTTCTACAAAAATTGCAACTTCCACGTAAGCCTTTAGATGATGTTTATGAGCTCGCACACTTAGTCATTTATTTATCTGTCTGCCTACAATCACTCTGGAAATTTACATGGCGCTAATTCGGGACGATGCATGCATTATTTCTTGGTGTTGCAACTTCACTTTTGAGAAGGGTAATTTAGCTTTTAGAAACTAACTTAGAATAGAGATGGGAAATCCATAGCTTTAAAGATCCACCAATATGGCTTTCCGACTGATTAACTACTTAAAATTTATAATCCATTTCATTTGTTTCTTATATGTGTTTCACTCTAAAGTTATTACATGAGAGTAAACTGTAAAATAATAAAATAGTTTCCCTTTTTCAAAAATTGTTAACTGCGCATTAGGTTTTGTACGAAAACATACTAACTTTTAAGTACTTTGTAACCGATTTCTTTAATGTTATATTATATTAGGTAGTTTGCCGACCAACTTGTCTAGTGGTCAGCGTGCCTGACTGCGGATAAGGAGGTCTTGGGTTCCAATCCCGGTTCGGGCATGGATGTACTTTCTCTCTCTATCTATCCTGTCTTTGTCCTTTCCTTGTATGAATGAGGTGTGAATGGTTGCCTACCCTATAAACGGGTCCCTGTGGCATGTATGTACTGAGGAAATCGGACTCCACACCAAATATGGTTCAGTTGAAAAAGTGGAGCAGCACACCCCATATTGCCAACCTGGCTTTATTGCCCATATTGCCAACCAATCTTTCAATTTGAAAAGATTCTTCAACTCTGTCCCAGATCATTATGAATGGACTTGTGTGAGTTTCATTCAGAGCTCTGCCACAAATTAAAACCAATATATCCACTTCCCTTGAATTTATAATAATTCTGGAAAAAAAAGATACAGACTTCAAACTTACACAAAACAAATATTTTTGAGAATTTCAGGCTGATTTTTTTACTACTGCCTTTTATTAGCCATTAATATCTATTGATATACTTTCCAACTTAAAAGAGTTACTCAACTCTAATTTAAATCATTACTAATTTATTTATATTTATTCACAAGTTCAATATATAGGCCTAGACACAAATTCAAATTCATTTTTTTTTCTTTTTATTAGTAATGTTTCGGCAGCAAAAACATTTTCGATTTTTATTTGACGTTTGTCATGGTAGAAGAAATGTCAATACATCTTTTCTCTTTCTGATTCCATATATTATCATTTTATTATCTTATTCCTATCATATTTTACAATCATTGAAACATATTTCAACTAGAAATTGTATTGATTTCACTTCATGATCTAAATAATATTTACACTATAAAACTATATTAATCAAATTTTATTATCTCATTTTTTTGAAGAAAAAATTTAAATTTTACTTATATCGGAACATTTTCATTTAGATTTTGATTTCAAATGTTATGTTTAACCAATTGACTATAGCAAGAACTATGAATTAATCAATTGAATGTGTTAAATGCTGCCTCTATGTAATTAACATTATTAATCCACGAATAATCTTGAACTCATGTAGGTATAACAACCAAACAGCTATAAAATCAGCATCAACGATACCATACTAATCCTTTCTGGTAGTATTACCATTCAAGTCCTAGCTCTAATATTCAATTAGGCACTAGTTTCACTTAATGACTCTAAATAAGTGCCTACGTTGATGACATCACCACCATTTTTGCCTCTCGAATACTTCCTTTACCATCACCGGGCCTTTAATCCCCCAAAAGTATGCTGTTGAGAAAGCAGGTTAAAGTTATAAAACACAACTTTTGCGGGAGGGTGGAAAAAGGATGGGAGAAGCACATTATATAAGTTAGATGAAGGGTAAGAATTTTTAACTAGTCCTTAATAAGGGTCACAGAAACAGGCTTGAATTATGCTTTCCTTCCACTTGAGTTTTTTGTTAACGAGCTAGTTCAGGATCGTGTATAACGGATATCTTCACGAACGGACGTTACTTGTTACCCTTCTGGGTCGCCTGTTACTTAGGAAAACAAACTTGTTGCAAGTGGGAGATAAAAAAAAGAACCGGTTCAAGTTCAAGGTATACACACGACTGTTCGAGCTTTTTTTAATGGTTCTTTACGGCAAAAGAGCATTACTTAAGTACTACGCTATTGTGCTGCGAAAATTCCATTTTGGAAAGTAATTTGGAAACAACGACTTGACAGACTGTACCAAACTCTCAAATGGAATTCGATTTACGCTTTCCAGAGATTGTCAGTATTGAGATATTGTTTCGGAAAACTGTGTTTTATTGCACTTTATTGTTCTCTGTTTCGTGTCGTTTGACAGATGCTTTCGAAAATGGCGTGTTATTTTTATGAGTTTGAATCGTTCTATTTTGTCTTCGAGTGGAAAAACGATCTGAGAACAAATGTTCGAAGACAATGAAGCTTCCTAACTTATGATGTGTTGTATTTTTTATGCTTGTGTCGATTTATTTAATGGTACATTGTTCGTATCGGATTTCCATTTGAGTATTTTCTCACGCATTCATCTGTTCAACTTTTGAAACATCTTCGATCTAAGATGAGGCCAGAAACATGTGTTCCTTTGAAAAATTTGAAAAAAAATCATTATTTCACCATAAGGCTTAAGTTTACAACTTTGAAATATTCTCATTTTTAAACAGAAATTTTAAAATAAAATATTAAAGTCATCTCTACATTATTTTAATACATTTATTTGGTAATTAACGAATTGTTAACTTTATAGCAATCATTAACAAATCGAAATGGAAAGTAATCCTTCTATTTAGATATCTTTATAACATAAAATCTCATACTTATAACAAAAGAAAATCAATACAAGTTTTTAACATAATGCGTTTTAATTTAAAATATATACTATTCACATTTCCAATTTTACAGAGAAAAATAAATTGAGACTTCTAAAATAAAAAAAATGAGTAATAAATCTGACACTTGTATTTTTATTTAAAACTATAAGCACTTGAAATATATTTGTGAAATCATTATATTTCTAAGTATTTTTCTTTTACTATAAAGTTACAAAAATCATAAAAAAGGGATATTCCAATAGAATTTTGACAATTGATAATTTACTTTTCCACGAGCAATCACCCACTTGAAAATTTTAGTGAGTGTTATGAAAACAATCACATAAGGGTTACTTTTAGATACATTTTAATAATTTTGTGTAAAATTTATTGAGAAGTATAATTTGTGCAAGTAAATACTAAGAAATTAATCCATGATGTCACTGATATTACACATTGAAAAACTAAAGACTTGAAACCCATGTTCAAATTCCTTTGTGTCAGCATTAAATTTTTCTTAAAACAGATGGAAATATTTACTTGTTTTAAAAGCGGTTACATTTTCTTTGCAAAAAATGTGCAAAGCATGAAAAGTTTTACAACTTTTCTGTAAAGAAAATGCATTTGATTAATTCATCTGCTTAATGTTTACTTTAGACATCCCGGCATTGCATATTCTGTATTATGAGTATAAGAAGAATAAAATCCGAAGTAAAATGAAAGAAAATAAAAACTGGAATGAAATCTTCAAAACAATATTCATTTTACAATCTGGCAATGATTTCTAAATTTCAGTCAGAATCCTCTGGCGATTTAAGTGATGCCATCCGATTATTTTGTTTGTTGCTTTGCAATTATTTTATGCAGACGAGAATTAGTTCAACCAAAGTCTACAGTTAGCAGTGGAATCAAACTCATGTTTAATATTTTTTTGAAAATAATGAAGTTCATTTTGCAATTTCAATCATTCGTTAGGATACATTCTTATACCCATTATTAATTTAATTAGTTTTTACATTATTATTAGATTACATATTTTTATTATATAATTTACCGTATATCACAAATTAAATTAATCCTCATGTGCAAATAAGAGAGTAACCAAACCAAGGCAAACTATTATTAATTATTATAAAATTTAAAGTCATACCGCTCAATAACTCGCTGCTGAATCTTACATTCTTTTTCATTATATTGCAACAATAGTTTACCATAAATATATTTCACACTTTCAAATTTTCGAAGTTTTAAATCATATTAAAATAATGAGGTCTACATCTGAGCTTGCAACTTCTTCTCAATACCACATACGTTTGGGTGCATTAGATTCAATGAATATCTAACATGCACAGCTTGTCCCAACATCATGGTCTTGGATAGTATCTAAAGAGATTAAATTACACTGATAACTCTATCAGTTGGTGCCAAACCAGGAACAGAGGTGGACGTAAATAGTCTATTTCTCAAATTATGTCTTTGCCAGTTGCGTTTGACTTAAATTATCAATATTTCACTCGTGTCTCAATATGACTTTCGAGGCACAAATAATACTAAATTTTATGTTATTATGGCACAGATGCCGTATAATCCAGGATGTCAAGTTTTGAAATTTTTTGGCGATGAAGAAATGTTGCCAAGATGACGCACTCGAACATGCGCGATGACGTATATACTAGGGTTCCCAAAATAGAATTTTCTGCTTAATTCTTATACGTCTCTATATTTATGACGTAATAAAAACCAAGTTGCCAGATACATAAGAATATCCAACAAAAAAATCACCAAACTCAGAATTTGGCATTTTGGATTATATGGCATCTGTGCCGTTATTTTTCGTAATTCAATGGTTAAAACTAACTTTTAATATCATTTTTAATATGATTCTACATATTGTTTCAAATACAAGCCTATGATAAATATTTCCTAACATAAATCCTAGGTATCAAAAACTATTGATGGATGGGAAATTTAAACTTCTCGGGTTCAATGTCTATAACGGTTTCGTTAATAGCAACTGTGTGCAGTTTATCACTTCTTATATGTGGAGTTAAATGTTGTTTAACGACGATGTTTCATCAAATTGTGTGAGACAAATAAATACAGAAGCAGCAATGCTATAATCTTAGAAACCTTTGATACTATAAAGTTCATAATATTGCAGTTAAAAAGGAAATTGTGAAAAAATGCGTATTTGATTTATGTAATCCTTTTAATGTTTACGGCAAGAGCTATTTAAGTATCAAAGATATATAATCGAAGGTATTTACGATCTCTTAAAAAGTCATAAATAATGTCCTTAATCGAACTGTAAAACATCGAATCCTTGTATTTTTCAACCGTTAAGCTCAGTTTATAGTTTCAACTTGGCACATAATAATGAACTTCGAGTCTATATTGAGGGTGTGTTGTCTATGATGATGCACTTAACTTTGAATCTTCAACTAAAAACACAGCAATTTTTGAAAATTGCATCTTTTTAAATGTGATCTATATTTTCTAACACTTTAGATAATAGTTTGGTGATAAAAAAGTTCACACACAGAATTGGCGATAAAACAACTCACTCACCATCATCTAAAATAATGACAGATTAATGAAATTTTTTTATAAATGCCTCAGGACAAAACAATTTAAATTATTTCTACTGGAAGATTGAAATCTGTTTACAAAAGAAAATGCCTTATTTCATTTTAAAAACCTTTAATAATAGATTTTATGTAATGTAGGTACAAGAGTTTAAAAGTCACTATTTTTCAATATGAATAATATGATATTATCTTTATGCTAAACCAAAATGATATATTAATTATACATTTCGGGTATTTTAATTGTGTTCTGAACTTCCCATTGATTAGAAAACAGTTATTTTCATAATCACAACACAAATTTAAATAATGTTAGAGGAGGACTCGATTACATTATAAATATAAAATAATTTGTTTTAAAATTTTAATTAATCAAACAATAAGAAATATAAGAAGTAGGATTTTGCTGATACAAGAATTGAAGAATATTATTCGTATGTTATAAAATTAGAATAAATTATAATTAAAATAAAATAAATAATTTTTATTAAGATTTTTTAAAATTAAAATAACTTGATTGAATAATTTATATCATTTAGTAGTTTTTTTATATTAATATCTTAAAATATTTTAATGTTGTTGTCGTCGTGTGCCATATAGGCTGGCATTATGGGGTGCGCTGCTCAACTTTTCCAGCTGAACCATATTTAGGTGTGGAGTCTGACTTCCTCAGTGCACACATGCCAGATACCCGTTTATAGGGTAGGCAACCATTCACAACCCATTCATACAAGGAAAGGACAAAGACAGGATAGATAGAGAGAGAAAGTACATCCATGTCCGAACCGAGATTCGAACCCAGAACCTCCCTATCCGCAATCAGGCACGCTGACCACTAGATAAGTTGGGCGGCAAATATTTTAATAAATTTCATTATTCTTAATTTGATATATTGTTTGTCAAAGTGAAGAATATTTCAATAACTAAGACAAAAGCAATTAAGGATTTACTTTTTAATTAGTTAAAAAAATTCTTCCATGTTCAAAATTTTGTGAAATAATTAATATTATGAAATTGAAAACTAATATACTGCAGTAAAAAGTTGGTTAAATCCATTTTTTATATAAAATACTTATTTAAAACTAACTTCGTTTCTTTCTTACAACATTAATTACACTTTGGGCCATGATGCCTTTGTCTGGAGTTTTAGTAATGACAATTTTTTTGTAAATTACAATATTTAATCCCTTATAAAGCATCTAAAATAGACTCTTCAACCGATGAAGGAATAGAAATCGATTTTGAAAATTTCCGCCAACTTAAAACTACCAATTTTAACAGCAAAACTATTTCCCAGTTAAATTAGCATTTAAAAATAAATGAAATCTGATATGCTACAATAGTTTCATAACCGTACTTATAGGAAATAAACTTTCAGTTCAAATTGTTGTAAATACGTCATTGTTGCAGAAGACACGGAAATGTAAGACTATTAAGAGGTAAGAACAAAGAACGTGCGTCTGAGAACTTAATCTGGTTTATAGCAAATAATCATATGCACGTTGCATTTCATTTCCATACTGTTGTAATTCACCATTTTTTTTACATTGCAAAGCATTAGCTAGAGAAAATAATCTGAGTACAAAAATTTTGAATTGAACGAGAATGCTTCCAACATCATCTTCTCACTAGGGTCAGTGATTGCTTCGGGGCATGTTTGAAGCATTGTCATTTATTTATGAATGGAAAAGGGGGAGCTAACAAGAAAAAAGCAGATGAGTTTTTGTCTCTTGAATTAGATTTTTTTTTTTTTACAACGTGAAATTCGATTTTGTGTGAGAAGTAAAACGAGATATCGCGTCTTAAAATTACTGTCATGGTCACTGAACAGTAACTCATTAAGGTTTTCGCAAATGATTGAGTCAATAATCAGTCCATAAAGCTATCCATCATCAATCTTTTGTTTTCGCATATTAATATCGCAGATATGAGATATGTTCGGATGATTTGAATTTTTTTTTCATCCCATTTCAGGATGAAGGTAATATTTGTGAGTAACTTTTTCCGAATGAGATCGATAGATATCACTGAAAACCCATTTTGAGTTTGATTCAAAAGCTATTAAATTGACGGGAGATGCTGCTTCTGATTTTGGCACCACAAAATATAAATGACATAACAAATGAGATTGAAATTGCAATCCTGACATTTGAATTTTATTGGCATGCTAATGATTCCTGGAATATGAAGATTTCAAATGATATTTAGTTATATTTCAAAACATAATATTTACATAATGACGTATATCTAGTTGCTGTAATGGTTAAATGTTTGTGAAAAAAAAAGAACCAAGAAAGGTTTGATAAATTTTCTAAAAACATATTCTATAAAAAATATATCTTAATAATTAAATTCCACTCTAAAATTTTACAACAAGTTTTAGTCATTAGCATATTTTAGACGTAGTTTATTTTGGTAGAAGTATTTTATTTTAATAAAATACATTAAAATATTCTAAGTAATTAAAATTCACCCATTATACTTAGAACTGTTTTTATCAAGCTCAGATTAGCGCTATAGAACGATACTGTATGATTTAATCAATGACTATGTATTCTTGCATTGACTATGACTATGCATTCCGCTGGTTAAAGTGCATTATTAGAGGTTAACAATTAATAGAACTTGATAACAGCATCTTTAATGTACGAATTACAATTAATATTGTTATTAATATGAAAAAAATTATCCCATTATTTGCTTTCAATAACTGTAATTTATTCATTGATAATTATTTTGTGACACGTCACGATTGATTAATCAATATGCTTAGAGCATGTTTTGAAAGCTCATATTACACAAATATAGCAAAGAAAAGCAAAAATAATAAAATTAAATAATCGAACATTTTAAATGATTTATAAAAATTTCATTAATATACATATGCATACATACACATGTATTGCTCTTACTAAAAATACAATAAAAAAACTCTATTATTAAACTAAAATAGCAAATGCGAATCAGTCGTACAGATACGGCTACAAATGATTGAAAATAGTTTTTAAAAAGGCAAAGTCCAAAAATTAAAGGAAATAATTTAAATAAAAACGAAAATTGAGTTTATATTTTAAATAGAAATATCATTTAATGTTTCATTAACAAGCACATGAATTGATAGTAAAAACAAATATGGATTAAATCCTAATTACTGATTAATACAATTTATCTATCGATATCATTATATCATTTGTGTTAATGATCATTTGTATTAATGATACTAGGCTAGTGAAATTTAGAAACATAAGAATTTATAAAGTAAAACATTATTCATAATCATAATTATTAGTCTTTGCTACTTATATTCATTTGTGTGTGTGTGAATATTACTTTATTTTATCATTCAACTTTTTCGGCTTAAAAAAAGTACCTAAAATCTAGTTTCGTCAGTCGAAAAACAAAAATTTTGATATACAAATGCTTGATTCGGCCTATTCTCACTTATTCATCTGAAACGTGGACATTGACTGAGAAGGACAAAGAAACCATCTGCATTTTCGAAAGAAAAACTTTAAGAAGCATCTTTGGTGGAATAAAATGTGAGAATACATGGCGAAGAAGAACTAATTCTGAGAGCTCTATAAACTATATAAAGAACCAGATATTGTTAAATTTATCTCAATACAGAGATTAAAATGGGCAGGACATTTGAGCCGGATGAACGACAATCGGGTGACGAAAAAATTTTCTTGGCTCGCCCCATGGGCACCAGAAGAAGAGGATGACCGAAACTCCGATGGCGTGACTGCCTTGAAAACGACCTAAAAGCACTAAAAGTGACAAACTGGATGATCTTGTCTAAAAATAAGGGGTCCTGGTATGCACTTCTGAGGAAGGCAAAAGCCCAACCTGGGCTGTCAGGCCAATGAAGAAGAAGATATCATTCAAACTTTAAGATAGAATAATTGTAATACAATGTGGTAATAACACTGTTATAATAATCGATACGAATGTCAACACCATTATGAAAACAGCGCTACTGTTGACAATATAACTTGTCAGAAAAAGTGCTTTATTAGGATATCAGAATCGGACATATTTTTCAATTTTAACACTCCACAAAAATGTTTCAACTTGAAATTCTCTCTACTTTTATGCTCATTCCTGGAAAATGTTAAATAAAAATCTAAATTTGAATTGTGCATTTGAAATTCCAGCTTCTACCTCACAAACTTATTTTTCTATTGCAAAGCATGTAACCCTTCCCTGTGATGTTATATCTTGATGAGAAAGTGAAACATCAAAACAACCCAACCAGCTAATGTAAATGGAACTCTCATAAGAAAACTGATGTAAATTATAGAGTACCATTAATTACACTGCTTTACCAATCTAAGAAGTTTTCAAGATGTTTATATCATCTCTGCTCTTATAAATAATCACCCAACACCAAAATATACACGTTTAGGTATATAATTACTTCTAAGCGTTAATTCTTACATCAGATTTAGTTATGACAACACCATTTACCTTTGACACCTTTACAATTAGTGGTTGGTCCTGTATTTTTTACCTTTTATGATTTCTTACTTCCGTTAAGATAATGTGGATTTGATTACAGACTGTGGAAAATCACAGTGATTAAATAATTTCTCTAAATGATATACTGAATAGTGAAAGTTTGGATGAGAAAAAAATGATTCGATAGAAAAATAAAGGAATAAATTTATAAAAATATAATCCTTATTTTATTTGTTCGCCGAATTTTCATCCGTTGTTAAATGGAGGACAAATGCATAGATTTGAAATAAACTTATATCAAGATATCCATCTTACTTAAAATAATAGCTATGTTCCCTTTTAAAATATCGATTAAAGGTTTTTTAATTAGTTAACATTTTAATTTTTTAATTAGTTAATCTCAGTTAACGTTGATTTAAATTACTTGCAAAGTTGACTAAACTACGAGGCAATTAATTTCAACTATAAAACATTTCGCTCCGGAATTCTTCTTGCTTCAAGAATGAAGCATAAATTTATTTCCTTCTTTTTAAAATTGCCATCTATACGTAAACACTGGAAATAAATAAAAATATTTACGAGTAACGTGTCATTCTCTCTACATTCTCACCGCATAATTATTTTAATACAAACTTTACTTATTATTTTTTGATTTTTTAAAAAAAATATTGTTTTTGCTCACTTTAGCGTACCTGTTTTCGGTTTTCCCAATAAGTCGCAAATCATAAATACTTTACACGAATGAAAAAAGAATCCCATTATAACTTTATAACTAAGAGAAATTTTCAACTAAATAAATTTTTAAGTTAAACTTTCTTTGTTTTGTCAAAGAATAACCTATATAATTACAAAATGATTGTGTGACCCAATAATAAAATTATTATTGAATATAATTTATCAGAAAGTTTCATCTCATATTAAAAAACGTATGATAATATTAATAATAAAAGAAAATTTTCATGTGTAATATAGAATAGAATTATCATTATCACAAGAAATTTTTGAATAATAAATCAGTCATTATTGTATATATTATAATCAGTGCCGAAAATCTTTCAATAATATTTTTAGAAAAATTTCCACAAAATAGATCGGGTATTCTAAAAAGTTCATAAAGTAATCATAATACACAAGTTTCATTTGAATTTCTTAATATTCAGTCTGTTAAAAATACCATAAATTAAAAACTGAATATATCTAAATATAATTTCTGATTTTTGTGGTACACGTATTATTTTATCAAGATTTTTAGTACATTTCAAATTCTCCTCAAAAAAATGATTTCTTCTTTTTATAATAATAATCCAAATTTTCATTTAAAGGTCTGAAAACTGATCGATTGGAAAAAAAATTAAATATATAAATTCTTAACTGCATTAACTCAACAAATTTCTCTTCTCCAATTTAAATGATTTTATAAAACACATAATTTAAATGTTTTTTAATTAATTTTACTGGAATTTAATTTTTAAATCAATTTGACAATAAATGAAATACTGGTACGTATTTAGAATTCAGAGCTAGAATATCTTTTTTAACATTATCACGCACATATACTATGATTAATTTGAATGGAAAATAAAAACATTGCATTAAAAATGACAATTTGCTTTTAAAAGTGACATCATCTCATTGACATTATTACATCGTCCTTTCATTATTACATTTTCAATGTAAATTGGCAATAAATCCTAAACACAAAGCATAATATAAATAAAATCCTCCGCTCCCAAATAATTTTAATTAATGCGGAAATTTATACACTAGGATCTTGGGACAACAATGCAGCATAGAGGAGTAAAAATTTTAATGGAGACGACGAACCGTAACAGCACTTCAACGCAGTTCCCGCAGATGCGATCATTAGTTGACTAATCACCGCTTCTTCAATAGAATCAACTTCTGTGATTGGATCTCGAGCTCCTGGGAGTAATCACTTGATATAACTGCAGATAAGTTCTTGCATCCGAAATGAATTTCACAAAGGTGAGAAAGAGCAGTTCCTATTTTTTTCATTGAATCCAACACAATCTTCAAAGATTTTTTTTCCTCCAAATGAGAATACAAACCATAATTCATAACCAAAAAGCCTCCAGAAATCCGTCTTTTGTCTGATTGTAATAAATGAAAAAAACAGCCTTCCCTGTATTTCAATGAAACAATTTGGAACTGTTTCTTCTGTGCGGCAGAGCAGAACTAAATAATGTCGCCCTCCAGCTACAGGTTGGACTTCCCAAATCACTATTTTCAGTCTATTTCGTTTTGTACTCCACTCCTCAAGACCCTGTATTATGCAAATGCCTCGAGTTATTTTAGCGATTTGCGGCATTTTGTTAACACTTCTTTTTTTTGAGGGGAATAATATAGTTCAACACTTTAGGCTTTCTTTTATTTGACTGGAGAGGAAATAAAATTGTCTGAGGAAGTTGGCATATCCATTTCATTAGATCGGCAGTGTTGTTTTTATTTGAAATATTAAATCGCGAATCTAAAAAGTAGTAAATAATAAATGTGAAAATATGAATTTAAAATTGTATATAACGCATTAAAAAGAAATTTTTTGATTGAGTTGATATTTAATAGACTGAATCGAGTTGAATAAGATGCTATAAAGGATCAAAAATAAAATGTTTCATAGTTCTTTTTTAGAATAATTTTTTTTAGGAATTTTCATTATTTTTTAATACCTCAGGTAACGCTGCAGAATATTTTCAACATTTTTTTTCTATGAAGAAAATTCAAACAACTCATAAAAATTAATAATTCTCAATGTATACGAAAAAGATAAAAATGTTCAGTGTAAAATCTTGGGAATGGAAAATTGCTACAATATTATATTTGTTCAATTTATAATGTGCAGTAATAATTATCTATATAGTAGATATGGAATATACTCAATTTTCTCTTAATATAAAATAAATTTCTGGCTTATGGCACAGACGCTCAAATTTAGAATAGAATTATTGTGCTTTCAAAGAACCCGGTATCATCAAATGCACAAAAATAGAATTAAATGGGCTGGTCATGTTATTAGAAGGAATAAAGAACGTTTAACACAGAAAATATTCTTGACCAGACCCTGTTGAGCATGAACTAAAAGCAGACCCAATCTTAGATGGGCTGACAGCCTAGAAAGATATCTCGCCATTTTGAGAATGATCAATTGGAAAACCATGTCAAAAAATAGAGAGACATGGGGGAAAATTATTGAGAAGACCAGGCCTCACCCAGGGTTGCCATACCACTGAGGACGGAAGGAAGAAAAATATATGAGAGAATTGAATGTATACAATGTGTCACGCACACAAAAGTGATCAGAATTTTCAGAACTTTCTAAGAAAAGAAATTGAACTAAATTAGGAAAAAAATCCTGTGTGTATTTCTCTTAAATAAATTCACATTTGATTCTCTTATAAAATACTTAAAGTTTTAAAATGTTGCTTCATTTTTTTTTAAACCATTAAGGGGTTATTTCTTTCGTTCCATCTGGGTTCATGACTATGCCACTTTATTACAATTCTCATTGGTTTAAAATATTCATGATGTCAGATAGCATTTCATTTACGTCACACATCGTTTTGAGGCGACGTCGTAAATCTGACTTGTCAACGAATTTGCTGCCTGCCTTCAAATCGCAATCTTCGAATTGCAGCTAACAAGTTCTCCATCGAATGCCTAAGAATATTGTCGAAGTTCGTTTTGTCAATAAAATGATATCTTCTATAAAGACCAAAGCATTATTTAAATTTTTATAAATTTCATTAACTAATAGACTTCTAAATTAACAATTGCAATATTTGGAAACGATCTCTTTTAAATCTTAAGACTAATGCCTTGCTTAAACCAATATTGAAAATTTTTTTCAAATTTTTCCATTTACATTTTTATTTCTAAAATTAAGGCTGAAAAATTTTGTTTGTGAAATTCCAACCTAAATGGACATAAAATGTCAACTCGAATGTGTATTTATGAGGAAATCTAAATAATTTTTTCAGAGGAAAAAAATTATTTAGAGATTTTTTTTCCTCATAAACACACATTTTAAACCAAAAAAATTTTTAATTGCAAAAGGAATATGAAAAATGGTTGTCTAATAATGTTAACTCTACATCAAAAGAAACTTATTCTTAAAAAAATTGCCAAGAATTCATATTTAAGTGCTTTAAACATTTCTCTGAAACAATCGATAGAAGAAAATTCAATGAAAAGTGGAAAATTTCTTAAATAAGGAAATTTATTCATAACTAAATTCATTTTAAAATCAACTTATTTTAAAAAATCACAAGTAAAAATATTTTTAAATATAATAACTTAATTAAATTAAAACTCTTCTTAAATATTTATTTATTTGTAATCTATGTTCATAAATAAAAATTTATCAAAACCAAAGAAATAATAGCTTATCATTTTTTTTCGTGTTTTCATCCAAATCTATATATTACAAACTTAAACATCTGGCAATGCAAATGTGGTATTAGACATAAGGAATAAATTTTGAAATTGAAATGGCGATGAGATAAGCATTTAATGCATCTAAGGTTGATTAAACATACAGCAGACAATCGCGGAGGTCCTATTGCTTGTTCTTCCGTTTTTCCGCTTCAACGATTCTACGTCTGCTATCGTCGATTACGTGATTATGTACATATTCCTATCGAATCCATTATATGCTGGATCACGTGATGGTAAATTAAGTATTGAAATTCCTTCACGGTTCAATTTAAAGCCTTAACTTACATGACTTGGGCAATCATTTTAAGCAAGGCGCCATATTTGGATTTTTTTACAGGGTTACGTTTATTCCTATATTTGTTCATCAAACTAACTATTTAAATGCGTGTCTTAAAAAAAACTGCAGCTATTTAAGAATTTTTAAAATTGGAACAAGATTCAAAGGTGAAAATGTGCTTTGGTTCCCCTGCTTGGCGCATTTTCAAAAAGTCACCAACTGGCGCATTTTTGCGTGTTCTCTCGCGGATTTGAATGCTCCGAGAGACACTACGCAAAAACGTCGTTTCTATGTCGACGAACCGAAATCCGTGTTTTTAACGAATTTCACCGTTGTTATGGCAACAAAAACAAAAACGATGGGTTTTTTTGGCGAATTGTATAACAAAAAATACTTTACAATATGGAGAAAAATTATCATATTTTTAAAAATTAATAAATAAAAATACGCAGAAACAAATAAATAACTCACGTACTACCTCCAGGGCAAATTCAACGGTAATAAAATGTCGTGCATCAAATTTTAAATTCTACGGTTGTTTCAAAATCAAAATAATTAGCGACCAATAGGAATACTGAAACAAAAGAGTTGTTAATGAGCATGCGGCAAGGGTTACCACGCTTGGCGACGTCTATCGCCCATTTGGCAAGGGGTACCCAAACCACAGATTAACCGATTCAAAATTTTAGTACAAGTATGTAATCTATATTAATATAATCCTTATTGGCACAGGTGCCGTATAATCCGATTCCAAATTCTGAATTCTTTGGCGATGAAGAAATGTCGCCAAGGTGACGTGCGCAATGGCGTAAATACTAGAGTTACCAAAATAAAATTTTCTGCATAATTCTTATAGGTCTCCAGATGTATGACATAATAAAAAAGAGGTTGCCAGATACATAAGAAAATCCACCAAAAGAAACAGCCAATCCTGGATTATATGGCACCTGTGCCTCCTTATTTTGTTTGCCTGAAGAATTATTGCTCTGAATTAAGGTCTGGGTGGAATAGCGTGATATTTTTACCATGATAGTTGTCTCTCTAACTTGATGAAGCTATATATAATTTCAAAAAAAAATTCTAATTACAGCATTTATAATTAATTCAAAATATACTTAATGCTGATTTTTAATAATTGTGTTTTTACTCATTGTAACAAATTTTTACGTTTTGTTCTATAAGGCACTAATAGGAAATGCATTGGAATGTGGATGAAAATAATCTCGAGTTCAATATTCAATAAATTCATAACTAATAGAAGTTTTCAAGTTCTGAATGCTTCATTCAATTTGCTTTTAAATAATCTATATGTGAGATATATTCTTGTGGTGCGAAACAACATTTTGTATACTGCTTGTAGTAATTTCTAATAATTACATACAGCACACACTAAAGCGTAGAGTAGAACAATCGAATTTTTATTTTCAAACATTTTTTTATTGTGTTGCCAAACGATTTTTTGAAAAAAGAAAAGAAGGAATAATAATTCACACGTCATACAATTTGTACAATGTTCTTGCCAAACGATTTAAAAAAAAAGTAGCTATAAACCTCACTCTGACATCATGTAGTATAG
This sequence comes from Latrodectus hesperus, assembly GCA_037975125.1. Classification (NCBI taxonomy): domain Eukaryota; kingdom Metazoa; phylum Arthropoda; class Arachnida; order Araneae; family Theridiidae; genus Latrodectus; species Latrodectus hesperus. The sequence goes on from CM075857.1 coordinate 93,454,028, forward strand.
TACAATTTCCACACAACGTTTTGTACAAAATTAAGTAAATAGAAAGATATCATTTTCTTTCCAACTTGCAGATTTTCTACCTTCACGCATCTATTATAATTGTAGGCATCTTCACATATTATCTTAGCGGATTTATAACATTTAATAATACTTGTAATAGTACCATAATGTCGATAATAAAAGTGCGGAATTGAAAAGAGACCAGATAATTCATTTAGAGCAGAAAACCACAACCCGCTCCCTCTTATTGGCATAATCCAACAAATTCAGGGCTCTTATTTGAATTTAAAGATCATATGAATTTAGTAAATCATAAATGTCTGCTTATCTTTGCTAATAAATAATTGTGATATAAATATGTGCAATAAGTATTGTTGATGAATAAATACTCTTAACAATTTTAAAATAAATTAGCTTGATTGAAAAAAACATTTTTTGTTAATTTATACTTAATTAATAACATGTTTCTGTGTGTGTTACTATATGTACTTAAAAAAAAACTTCAATCTGTAATACTGTATTCCTCATATTTCGCACAGAAAATGTATTATCTGTCGTTATTCCCTACCAATTTTTATTTCCTTTGGGACAAATAGTGATGTGATCTGTCTCTGATCTTAATTTCTGTAAATCCAACTAAAGCAATTCTCAAAGAGATATTTTTTCCCAGACATTTAACTTTACAGTTACAGTTACAAACCAGAACTTTTTTTCCCATCAACTACCCGTTAACATCATCCTTTGTAATCTATTACAGCGGTGCAAGTAACAAGAAAATCCATTTAAATGTTATCAGACAGTAGGTGTTACCTTCATCTGCTCCCCCCCCCAGTGTTTATTAACTTGTTAACCCGTCACGCTGACGTCTTTTCTCCAGACAACTCAAAAGACATTCGTCAAGGGGTGCTGAGAAAACTCTCACCATCCAGCAACTAATTCTTCCAGCGAGACACGCGATTTCCGCCGCTAATATGCGATGCATGTGCGAGTCATTAGCTGCAGATGCTAATCTATCCAACCATAATTTCAGAAATTGCTGGTAGAAGGGCATGCAAAAAGTGATATCGATTCTGTGGATGTCTGATCAGAATCTATTTTTAATATTGCCTTCTCTTCCGGTTTTTTATTCTAAGGTTCAATGTTTTTCATCTCTTTTACATTTTTTTTACTTCCTTTACGAAAATAAAGATGTTTCATTAGAAAATTTTTTTATTTCAACTATATTTTCGCTGCTACCAAAGATACATTATTTTTTACTTGGTGTAATATAAATTAAGCCTTAAACATATAATTAAATATTTGTTTACAATTAATCATACCCATAATATGCAAATGCAAATGAAGATATGAACTAAATTTTTTCTCAACTTATTATATTTTTATTTCAGAACGCATATTTTTGTCATTAAAAAACCAGTTGCTGATTATAATTATAAGTATAAAATATGTATTTGATAAATGTGTATACGTATGCTTATGTGAACATAAATAAACTTACATACATGCATATAAATGTATAAAGTATATACATACAATAAATATCTTTATTATATAATTTCCTGTCATTTAAAAATATTAATATAATCTTGATCTAGTATTATCACATTGTTATTATCTTTATTTACCCATTTTAATTAAGAAAATATTAAATAAAATTAATAAAAAATGGTGCATTTAACGGAAATTAGTTTATTGAAAATACGGTACTCACTACTGAACAATTTGAAAATAAAAAGAAATAAAAATATTGTAAGTAATGTAGTTTAAATTATTAAGTTAAATATAACTAATCAATTTCTTAGTAGAAATTGGTTGTTAAATAATATTTAGTATTAAAGACATAATCAGTTGACCTTATAATTTATAAAAGCAATCATATAATATTTAATAGCTTGATTCATAAATCAATGTATTAATCTTAACAATAAAATAATTAGCATTGGTTTAATTCATCAAAATCATACCATCATCAGTACTATATATATGTATAACTAATTTATAATAGACATAATTAGAATGATGTACTATAAATTAAGTATACATATTATAATATGGGAGAAGTTTATAAATTTAAAATTAAAGACTTCAAATTATTTTACTAATTAATTATTTTAAAATTATTTTACTAATTTTATTTAGTATATTCAAGAATAATACTAATTAAAATTATTTTAATTGGTATTATTCACGATTAAGTTGAAATCTAATTTGTTTTAACTAGCAGTAATCAAAATTATATTTAATAATATAAAGTAAGTATTAATATGTATAATTCATTGTTCAGAAGAACCCACATAGATTATCTAGGATAGCAGTTTTTTCTCATTTAAAAGAGAATTTTTACTTTCTCAAACAACAAAATTATTTCAATTTATTTTACTTGTATGCAAAGTATAAAAATTTAAGCTATTATAAGTTAATTTTTATTATTTATATATATATATATTTTGATATATAAAAATTATAAAATATTTATTTGTAGAACATCATACTTACATTATTTTTTAAAACATAAATATTTTATTTTAAACTGAATATTAGTTTATAAAAAATGATCGCTATGCATTTATGTTACAATCCAGTTAAACTCTGCAAAATTTTTCGAATTAAAACGTGATAAAAAAAAATATTATGTACAAATTTATTCTAAGCCTAATATTTAAAAATGAATGTCACTGAAATTGTAAAATTACTAGTTATTTTAACTGTTGGTATTTTTTTAAAAGTGAGTTGTGTATTGTAGAAGAAAAAACCGAGCGGCAATCTAACACCTGAACTTTATTTAGTAAAAGTTAAGAATAAAGCCTCCTCTGTTTTCTAAATATAGGTTATTCACGAGTGCAGGTTAATCTCGAACCTAGAGCCGAACAAACATAATGATGTACTTTCATCTTTTGTGATGTGGCCTGCAGGGAAATATATAACCTTTAATTACTCAGTGTGATACAATCCTTTCACATAATGCAGCTGTCTGTGCAAAGTTTGTCCATTGTTTTCCGCCGGTACATTCCAAGGTGCTAAGAAAAATGGTGTATGGGTCACTGCCATTAACTGGTAGTTATTTGGCACAAGCCTGTGAGAGGACGAATTTTACGAAGAGCACTGCTATTAAAGCTTCATTGTGAGGATGTTACTTGTGTCTCTAAGTATTCGATGAGAAATGATTTTGAAATTAATGTCATTCAAACAATTAATTCTTGAAATGAAGGTCATGTAAATTTCTGGTGATTTCGCTGGTGACAAAACCAAATCTAGCCAAATAATCGTAAGTAATCGATATAAACCTTTTTGGAAAATATATTTATAAGTATCTAAATAAATAAATAATGCCAAATTTTGATGAAATTATAATATATAGTCAGACTTTTACAGAAAAAAGGAGGCTGTTTAATGTCCTGGTTGTCAGGAGAACAGTAGAAGTAGCGAAAAAATTCAACAATTACGAACTCATACTAAAAGATCATTTAACACTTAATTATAATATTTAAGAAGTATTTGGAATATGTTTTGTTTGTTTTTTTATTGAGCTTATTTTCCACTTATTATTTCTTTTGATCAAAGTCGCTAAGCTAATCGTAATTTTGAATCGAAGGGAAGTGATGAGGTCGACACTTCATCTCGTATCTTCCTCTCCTCATTAAGTAACTTTATTAAGCATAAAAAGGAATAATAAACTAAAAATTAACGAGTGACAGGCTCAATGATCATTTATAAGGTTAGGTGTATAGAATCCTTAATCTTCTGAACACAAAGGTGACACCAGAAAGCGATGATTGCAAATATTTTACAAAACTTATACACGAATGTGAATGAACACCATTATTCTCGTTTCTTTGTATCCATATTTTCCTTTCGTATTAACCTTTTAAAATAGATTATTTAAATTTAATACTTATCATAACATAATAAATTACTTAGAAAACTGTATAGCTTATCATTAAAAAAAACTTCAATAATGTTTGTTTTTCTGATCGAGTTTTTTTATGCTAATAACTTTATTAGATCTAAAAACAAGTTTTATTCTCGTAAATTTTTAAATGTTCCTTAATTATGCTGTGCAATGTAATTTTAAATAAATCATTAATGTAATCAATAGAAAAAAATCATTCATTACATAGGTTAAAATTTTATAAAATTTAAATTGCAAAGAATAGAATATTAAACAAATAAATTGTATTATATTGAATATAATAGGTAATAACTTTAGTAATAGGATGTTACATATAAGAATTTTTAAACATAAATAATTATATAAATAAGATATTACATTAGAAATGTTTTATCATTTGAAAATAATTTTACAATTGAACTTTCATTTACCTTAATTATAATTTTCTAAGAATACTGAAAACATTTTCCAGGAAATTTGAATAACCCGTGTTGTTTAGAAATTTAAATTTGTATTTTCGTAAGCTTTTTAGTTTTCTCATCTTGTTGTTCCTATACGTTTTTAATTAAAAATAATTGCATTTAAAATAAGCACTCATTACATTTTAATTAAAAATGAAGGAATCCCTTAAAACAGCATGCAAAATAGTGTAAGTTAAGTAAAACTACTAAAAAAGTTTACTCTGAAATCAAATTTCTCCTGTAAATAAATAAATATATATATTACCGTACTTAAAACAAGAATGATACATTAAGAAGATACACTCTCTTACAAATTATGAGTTGCATTTGAAGGTATAAAAAGATAATTGTTGTTTATTCAGTTAAATCAGTTAGAATATTTCTTGCTTTTTAAATTACAAACTAATTTTATATACCAAAGGTTGGCATCAAAGTTTCCTTCAAGGATTTAAGAGTTAATGTTGTCATAAAGTATAATTATAAATACTGTTTCATTTTTTAATTTAAATCATCGTACATTAAAGGGGGGAAACTCAATTATTTTCGTGAAAAGAATTTACAAAGGCATTGTGGGAAAAAAAGTATCGCAAATTCTTAGCAAACGATTTTTTATCCTCACTTGAGCAGAGAAATAAACCTTTAAGCGATCGGAAGCAAAATAAATAGCGATAATAAAATAAAATATATTTCAAAAAAAAAACTTCTTTTGCTTTTTAGTTTATTACACGGCTTTCAATCATTTCGTGTAGCTTTTTCGAACATTCCATTTCCTTTCCTCCGCAGACGATCGTGGAAGAAAAAGCACTCAGGATCTTAAGTTCAATAGTGCATCCACTTGAGCAATCACGTGTAGCGCCTTTCAATTCCCGATATATGTTTGATTGGAAGAAGGAAAGAGAAAAAATTTTATTAGCGGTTAGTACAAGAGTTTATAATACCTTACATCAGTGTGCTTCGAGAGGCGTGAGAAAACGTAACGCAGTTTAAGGAAGTAACCTTTCGAAAAAAAAAATGGCGAAATAAGATTTTGAGAAAAAGATAAAATTTATTTGTGAAATTTCAAGTAAAAAGCTTTTAGTACTGAGTAAATGGGCAATCAAACTGTTCCACCAAAAAAGTGCATGTCATTTTGAAATAAAAGTAAAATTTTAATTTTAGAAAGGCCGTTAAACTTGTAAAAACATAACTTCATTTCTAAAAAGTGATTTTTTTACAGATATGATTGATACGGAGTTTCTATTGTTTTAGTAGTGAGACTTTAAACTAATTACTCCTGTGTAAAAAATTAAAAATTATGTTTAAAAAAAACTGAGAACAAAACACTAAGTATCTAACAAAATTATTCTGCTTACGTAACTTTATTTTAATCCATTAAGTATAAAAAAATATCCTGCTTTTTTTAAAACAAATTTAAGAAAAAATAGTTATTGCCTTGAACAAAAGCTGTGTTTAAAATGTGAGTAGTGCTGATTTTTCTCTGATATAAAAATAAAAAAAAGATAATTATTTAAAGAAGTGAGTTAGTTAAATGAAAGTTCTAAGTTAAATGAAACATTGAAAAAAATAATATAAAATAAGGACTTATGAATTCAGAACCAAAGCACGAATTTAAAAATGCAGTTATAATTGATTTATTATTCAAAACTAAGGTAAAATGTGATCTAAGAGTTATGTTTGTCATTTTGAAGGCATATTTATGTACAGGACAAGCAGAATATTTTTCCTTTGATTTGCTGTGATTTGCTTTGTTCTTTTGATTGTTGATTTGCTTTATCCCAAGAAAATATCTGTTTACTGATATCAGAATAGTTAAGGAAAAATTTGGAAGTTGTCTTCTCTTATTTTTGGAAGTACGAATTAAATAATTACAAGCAAATTTAGGAAAACTTAAAAGGTTTTATTTTAAAAAAATAACAGAGGAAAAATTTTTCTTATTTTATAATTTTATTCATATACTGATTTATAATACATTAGATAGAAGATTCTTTTTTATTTTGTTTTAAAGTTCTTTGATTCAAATTCGAAAAATAAAATTTCACTAAATTTCAACTTTCAGCTCCAAACTGTTTTCATGATTTATATAATTTGAGCCGCCCAACTTGTCTAGTGGCCAGCGTGCCTGACTGCGGATAAGGTGGTCCTGGGATTGAATCCCGGTTCGGGAATGGATGTATTTTATCTCTCTATCTATCCTGTCTTTGTCCTTTCCTTGTATGAATGAGGTGTGAATGGTTGCCTATGTTGCGTTGCCAATTTGTTGCGTGTTTGTTTCCTTTCATAAATAAGTCCTATTGCCTTTAATGTTTTATTTTAACAATAACAATTAACAAATAACAATTTTCATGATTATATTCCATAAAAATGAGTTCCACACCATGATACACTGGTGCCAATACGGTCCTCATTCGACCGCATCCAAATAGCAACTGAGCAAGATTCCCCATCGGATAGGGAAGATGCGCTTCTCATTCCCCTTTAGGGATTTACTGTGGCTGAGTTGCCACAGCCTACTCTATAAACGGGTCCCTATGGCATGTGTGTAAAGCAAAGTCGTTCTTTCACCTTCATGGTGCTCTGATTAAAACGAAGGACGCTCCCATTTGACTTAAATTCGTATAGCCAAGGCATAGCGAGCTTGGATTGTTCAAGTGTCATTAGTAACAACAACATATAGTTTAAAGATTCATAAATTGAAGAAAAATTAAAAAGAAATTAAAACAAAATACTAACCATATCTGAATACTTTTTAGTTTGATGTCAAGAAAAATTACATAAAAAATGAGATGAGTTTGCAATAATTTAATATTATAAAAAGAAGAATTATAGAATATACTGAACATTTTTTCGAAGAAATACCATTTTTAGGTATTTTTGTCACTAAGCCTTATTTGTCATATATATCCTATGAAATATTTGTTTTCGCTTCTAAATACTTTAATAGGATTCGTTGTGACTAATATTAAAAAATCCAGAAATATTTCATAATTTGAAAGGGATTTACAAATTATGAGTACAGACACGTATAATTATTCCGAAATTTCATTTTTTTTTCCTTTATTTCCTGAAGAAATGAAATAATCTTCAAAGAGATACTTTAGAAGAGTCCCACAGAGATTATTTTGCTTTTTTTTTAGTTCGTCCTTCATGATCAATCAGGCATTTTTTTTTTGTATGTGCGTGAACAAAAAAGAAAAAATCCTGTAATATATTACTATTCTTTCCAATTGAAGATGTTCTCATCACTTCCAAATAACTGTTTCAACGTTGAACATTTTCAATCTATAACGAAAATATTTGTTTTTCATTTTCTTAAATGAAGATAAATTCAAAATTTAAATAGTTTTAATCTGATTGACAAATAAATTACAAATCCATATTTCTTTTTTATCGTTTTCAATTATTAACATACTCATTTAAAAGTAAAGTTTTTTAATTAAAAGTATATTAACTGTCTGCTTAATTTATTTTAATTTCCCTTATTGTATTTTATTTTATACATTATATTTCCTCTATAATTAACTGCAATTAGTCTTAAATGTTTGTAAATAATAGTTTAATTTCGATATTTTAAATTTCTTTACAAATAGACGCTTAGACAAGTTTAAGAATTTATTTTCAAACCTTTAGATTTCTTTACTATTCTATTAAAGAGTGATATAACATTAAAATGTATGTGAAATAATATAATTGACAATAGTAAGGTTAAATATTTAAGTTTAAAGGTTTTGGCTCTAATTGTTTTGTTCTATCTAATCCAAATTTTTCTAAAAGATTGCAATAGATAATTGCTCTGCCCCATCAAGCAATAATGCATAACATTATCTATTTTTGATACAAAAATATTTTTTCGCTCTTCTTTATAAATAGTTTTCCCTTTTACTTTCAATCTGCAAAAAAATATTACAATTTATATCAATACAATTTTACGACTATTATAAATGTACGAAGAACGCATAATATTACATTGCATAAAAAATATATAATTATATTACAATATTTCATGTTTATAATTTAGATAATTTTATAATATTGAACTGCATTTTTAGTAATATTATGAATATATTTCATATATAGTTAAATTAATTTTGCCTCTCAGAAATTAAATTTTATATTTTTCCTTTTTCTAAATAAAATTAATTAAAAATGATTCTTCAAAAGTCAAAATATTTTTGCTGTATCTTTCTAAAGCTGCATTTTATTATGTTTGCATTTCTTTGCCATGCAAATAGGGAAACTTTTTAATATTTTGGTTATACCATTATCATCATCAATTTAATTTTAACCTAAAATAACATTACAAAAAGGAAGAATAAAAAAAAAGAATGAAATCGGGAACATTTCCACAAACTAAATCCCCAAAAATGGTTTTCATTCAAGACCTTTTTGTGAAGGAAAGAATGAATTGCATAAAAGCAACAATCACATTTTCGATGTCAACGACAAATAGGAATGGAACCTGAAATATTCGATTTTGAGGAGCATGGATTTACCACAACGCCATATTGAATCCTTTAAACTGGCTAAGCTGAGAATAAGTTATTGTTTAATAAGTACGTCAAAAATTAAGAAAAACACTTAAATGCTTTTTTTAATAATATTATTATGAAGTAAAGTATTATTAAATACTTTTTAGAGTAAAGTATGGCTTATTTCACTATATGCACTATAAATAGATTATATAAAGTCCCATACATCAATAATTGTTAATGTGAAGCTTAAATATTTATAATCACAATTTCACAAGAGTTTAAGAAATTAATTTCAAGTAACAGGAGAATTCAGTTTATGAGCTAAATAAGAATTCTAAAAGTTATAATGAAATTTTAAAAATTAAAATAAAGATCAAATAAAATTTTATGAAAACTTATTCCAAATTAGATATGCGAAAACTCTAATAAATTGTTTGTTGTCGTATCCTTCGGTGACGGTTGGTTTCATCAGGTAATAACATTTGGCGCAGTTTTCAACGATAAGAATTACGAATTCGTCGAGATCATCCATTCAAAACCTTTTATGAACGGAAGATTGAAATTGCAATGCTCGTATTCAGGAAGTCATAGTATTTTACTGTGAATATAATAACCATTCGATCAAGGTGATTGATACAGACGAACAGGTATAATTTTAGAAGCTGTTCCAGTCACCCACTTTGTCTGTAAGTCTTAGTCCACCGTTTACGGTTCGGGTATTTTTTGACGTCTATATATAAATAGAACGTGTTGACAAATCTTCTTGTTAGTATTAGCTAAGCCTTATTATAGTGTCATCACTTCATTTAGATATAGGTCACACATAAACGGAAAAATAGAATAAGACTTCTTAAGTGATTGTTAGTGATTTGAATATGCAAATCAAGGTTCTTTTTCATTTGTTTATTTGGTTATAGCTTGTTAAGTGCTTTTGTGTGTCTGAGAAAAACAAGAAAAAACTATATTTGAGACATTTAATTCTTGCTTTGATTTTATAGGAATTATGTGACATGTCGATTCATTAAGAATAATTTCAAAAGAGCCTGTACAGTGTCAGTTTTCTGTTTCTGCAGCTTGAAAATATCAAGCCTACTCTAAACTTTTTATTCAAGTTGTCATTACTCTTTTAAAAAATTTCTTCGTTTTTTTTTAAAGAAATATTAAAAAAAATACCAGAAAAACGAAAAATGAATAATAATGTTATGTAAATGACATTTTTGTTCGTTTTAAACGTGACCAGTAAATAAATTCTAAAATAAGAATTAACAAGGAAGTAAATTAATATACTGCGAAGTACTCAAGATTTTATAAATTTGAGTACGTCGTTGGTTTCTGTAAATAATGGATTTTCTTTTTATAAAACAAAATCACATTCCAAATTAGCATAGCAGTATGTAATTGTAAAATTACAACAAAAATAATGATTGATTTGATACAAAAGAAATTTACGTATTTTAATTTTAAGGGAATTTATACATCTTTATACAATTTTCTAATTTTCCAGAGTATTTTTCTTGCTTTATCTTTTATCTCACTAGCTTTTATATTTATTTTTAGCATAATATATATATAATTATTATCGATAATCAAAATAATATTAAACAATCAAATCAAAAATTACTCTAAATGATATTTTAAAAATTTGTGATATGTAGAATCGGAAAAAATTTCATAATATTGAATCTTTTAAATAATAAGGAGAACTTTACTATAAAAGGTACGCATATTTATTTTTATTTTACTACATGACAGACAAAATGAGACAGTTTCTTCAAAATCAAATGGAAAATTTGTAAAATTGCACAAACAAAATAGACGAGACATTTTTCATAAAAAAATATTCATTGATTCTAATTTTATGTACATGAAATTTTTTATCAAAGCTTGTATCATTTTTGTGATTATTCAATTTACCTTAAAAAACACACGTCAAACTACACATTTTGGATTCTTCAATCACTAAAAACATTATAAAAGAAAATTTTTATCATTTCCTTTTTTTCAAAGTTGCAAACTAAAATAGGTTAAGAAAAGAAATTTTGCACTCCAATATATGTTTCAAAATAAACTAACAGAAAATATTCTATATTATCTCAATTAAGTACTTTTTTATTTATTTTAAATACGATTTTAAATTTCTTAATAAAAAACTGAATGGTAATTTAATCGCTACAATGTGTTATATATATAGCTGATGCAATATATTATTACTACTATTTCACAATAATTTGAATTTAAAAACCCGTACGCAATATTTTTTACAACTTTGAAATAGGTGATATTGTTTGTTTAAAATTATCATTTGCACAGAAAATTTAAGAATTAACCTTTGAATTATTTGATACACTTTTCTATAAACTTTTTCTTTATAAAAAATTTCAATAAAATAAATATGCTTCAAGACAGTAAAAATGAATGGTTAAATAAGAAATTCATAAAACATTTCCATAAAATAATTTATGAAAAATCTTTTTTAAAAAAATATATATATATATATATATATATATATATATATATATATATATATATATATATATATATATATATATATATATATATATATATATATATATATATATATTATGGTTTGTATTAATACCTTTAAAAAATAGCTAAATAAAATGAGAAATAAGAACGTTAATAATTTTTACCAAACGATATTTCACGAATTTCAAACAACTCCGCAGACGATATTGTAGGAAACCGAAACAAAAGTATTGAAACCGTTTGCTTACCGGTGGGATTCTGTCAGATGCAGACGGCTTGATGAAATCCGAACGAGGAGGCGAGAAGTGAGCAGAGAGAGCAACAGGTGAGATCGACTGCTCCTATTGAATGTCAAGAAGGATTGTGTCTTCCGCCTTCCCTGCCTGGTAATGACCTGGGGGTGGTCAAGGCTGCTCTCCCCACCCACCCTTTCACGCTCCACTCGCAGACCGAATCTCGAAGATGGTATTCTCCATATGCCCTCCTCTAACGGGAGAATTCTCTTCCTCTTTTACTTCACTTCATCTCAGACGGGGAGAGTTATTCTGTTTTTTTATTTTCTTTCATCTGTTGCTTCCTTCTTTTTAGAGCAATGTTAATTTTTTTTTGGAACTTCTTTATTCTTCTCCTTTTGATTCCATATTAAATTTTAATAGTAGTTTCGTTCTATGCTATAGCCCAAGAAGTAAAAAATTTGGAAGATGTTTTGAAGAAAATATGTATTAGTAAGCTATTTATCCCAAATTATATAAACAAATATAAAAACTCTTTTTTAAAAAAATGCATTAAATTTTCAATGATAAGAAATATGATAGATTTTTATCTTTATTATTTTGAAAACAGATTTCATCGTTTTCTTCACCACTATTTCTAAATAATTAAAGAATGTTTTTTTTTTAATTTTAACCTTCATTCATATTTTTACCTGAAACTAAATCAGATAAATTATAAAATATGCATTTTACATATTTAAGGGACATATTTATTTTTTGTTTTACTTCAATTTTATCATCAGCATGTAATTTAGAATATGAAAACAAGAAGATGTCGTAAAATAAGAAGATCAAGAGAGGGTTAAAGGCTTTCTATTTGGTATTTCAGGTTTACACAAAATTGATTAAGTCGTCTGTTACAAAGATCAATTTATTTAATTTCAAATAAGTCTCTAATGACTAAGCAGCAACCTGAGCTCTTCAAATAAGAAGTATCATAATTCGGTCCTAGTTACTTATATCCTCGATAATGTCTGATCGATATTGTTCTGAGTTTTGTTTACGTATCTGTGTGTGTCGGGTTAGGAATTTAAAAATTTCTTGTAAATCAAGAAATCCCTTGAGATATATGAATAAGCCTCTCTATCTCTGAAAAGCTCTTGAGGATAAGGTACAGTAATTCTTGAAATGTATTACATCTTTCACTATTTAGGTTCCCAATTGACACTTGTGCCTATTACTTATTTTCTTATTTGTTTTATCATGGTATGGTAGTTAGATTGTGCTCCTAAAGATAGGAGCTTTTATATTTCATTTTAACTACTTGACAACAATTGGACATGAATGTTGGACATTTTCTGCATGCGTTTCTGCTTGTGAGTTTTCCAAGTTGTGAAAGAAAAATGTCGATTGCTATCCCAAATCTTCTCAGAATATTTTATTTGGCGGATGTAAACAACTTAACAACATCCTTTACCCATTAAGCTGTTGCCACCGTTACATACTATATAGTTATTTCCTAATACAAAATAATGTCTTCATCAATCATATTTCCACAACCTTAATTCAACGTTGTTTACTCAAACTAATTAAAGAAATTATACGATATTCTTGCAACAATACTTCATACTGTCATAAAATTTGTTGTAAACTGCAATATTAGCCTATGTATAAAGACGAATATAATATTTAACTCACTTTTTTTAGTAAGATATTTCGATGCGAATTTTATATTGATTTTGACTGAAAAAAGAAAATTTTCATCGAATTGAAAAATTAAGTTTTTTTGAAGACAGAACAATTTATTTTTCTCCAAAATTCTTTCAAGTACAAATCAAGTTATGCAATATTGTCAAAATATAAATTCTAATCGTAATTTAAAAAAATATTTCAAAATCAAATTTGTTAAACAATTTTCTGTGTTTTAACCTCATCTATTGACTGAGGCAATATTTCTTAATTATTCGTAAACTGAATACATATTGTAACATTTAATGTGAATTATATTCTTCTTAAATATATTATAGAATTCACTTTCTATATTGTATTAAGGAAATTATAAGTATTATAATTTCCTTATTCCAATGATAGGAACATTACAATGGTTATATAAAATTTTTAAGTGTCCAGAAACAAAAGCTGTGATAATCTCTCTCAATGTATTTAATAAACTAGAATGGCTATACAAGATTTTAACACTTTTCCGTAAAAACACAACAAAATACAAACCAAAATCATATACATAAAGAGTAAGATTTTACAAAAAGTATTTTCTATTTATTATAAAAACTCAAATCAAAATATACTTTTAAACATACTCTCCAAAATTATTTCAAATTAATAATAACAGAGCTCTGTCTTTCAATTCAATAGTTCGTGAATTCGACTCCCAAATTGTGCGTGAAATTTTTGTAAATGGTTCTAAAATCTCTTGAAAGTCTCAGTCGATTAGCCATCAGGGACAAAAAGTGACCATAAAGCGATGAGCAAAAATTGAACTTTATAAAAAATATATAGAGCGAAAGAGACATAGAGGCAACACAACGCTTGCAATAATAACATATCTGTCTAGGACACACTGACTTATAAAAAAATATTATTAGTCATCGTTGTTCGTGAAATAGTGTAACAGATGGTGAGATTTGTGTCCAACCATAAAGATTAATATCACTTCCTGTGGTCGATGTCTCAGTGTATATGTCTGGGGAAGTCGCAGCGTGGCGACCGAAATTTTTTACCATGCCATTTGACCGGTACAGCATGACACAGTTTTCTGTTGTACGCAATCTCAAACGAATCTACCAAGATTGGGTGTCGAAATAAATTAATTAGGTGACTGATGGTAAATAATTAAATTTTAAATAGTGTATATACAAGTAGAAGCTTCTAAAAATAGGTTTTCATTGGCACATTTGTAGCATAGTTAGTAGCTTATACACTATAGGGAATACATAATCCACAATTCTAAGACTTCGTGGAGAGAAAATGAATAAAATTCTTATCTTATTTACATATTATTAATCTTTATTTTAGTTTTATAAAAATGTGTGGATACTAAAAAAGTAGTAAAGAAAAAACCTCGATAAAAAATACGTATATAGTATGTTTTTAGAAGTTTACAATTTTTTCTGTCAAGTAAAGGAAATAATATATATAATGAAGATAAAAGATTATAAATAATGAAAAAACACACATCACATATATAATGAAGAATAAAGATTAATATTTTGTGGTCTAATATTTTAATTTTACTACTTTACTAAGCTCAAAATTTAAGATGGAGGAAGAAGGCTAAGAATACTCAAGTTTCCCACTCAATATAAATTCTAAAAATATATCGAATAGTCTCCGATTTTAACTTCTTTAAGAGATTTTTTACTTTTAGTACCCCTAGTAGAAAGTTTCATCCTTCTTACATATGACATAATAAGTATAATTATATAAAAGAATATTCTTGACTAATACCTACCTGAGACGTAACATACAAATCCATAAATTATGGGGATAATTTTTAATGACTAAAGTTGAAATCCCGAATCATTTATTTGAAACATTTTATGTAAAAAGCTTTGGTAAATGATAAGACAGCAATATATTTTTAAATGTAAAACTTTAAAGAAATCATAATATGAAGTGATGTCTCACACAAGTGAAAGTAAATTAGAAATCTGAAATATTAATTTTCCGAAACCTTTATTGAATATAAGACACAGCAAAATACAATTCGAAAATTCTTTCTTCCAAAACAGCTGAAACTGTTCTCATCTTGATGACTTCAAATAGTTTTTCAAATCTGAGTTCTGTTCTCGAGATGAGTTAGATGTTAGAAGCAAATGCATTTTGCCAGAGTTGGTGATCAAAAATATGTGTACAATAAGATGACTTACATGCACATGATATATACTTAGGTGCGCATTGCCAACATTTATCTACAAACTATTTCTTCATTTGGAACATTAATTTCATAACAGATTTATGATTAACTGTCAATATATTGGCTAGTATCGCCACATTTAGCTGCGAACTGTTACTTCAAAATAATTTAATGTTATTTCATAGTTGATATCTATCGGCGAATCGTTATTCCAAATAACTCGTTTGGAAGTCCTTATTGTTGTTGTTGTTATTTATGACCTTGGCCAAGCTCGTTCTGCAGATGGCTATGTGAATTTAAGACATTAGGGGGCGACATTCGTTTAAGCAGAACACCACGAAGGTGAAAGTACGACTTTGCACTAAAACTCCTCCATAGATGGCACCACCAGAACGATCCACTTCCTCAATTTCGACATTGATCTGCATGGGGACAAAATTTTCTCCGAACCATTACACCCATGATAATTGCTCAACGATCGAACACATGACTTTCGATTCCACAGATTTAACGAGCAGTTATATCGATATGTACTCGGTGAGTTTTGGCGGGAATCGAACCCCACCCTTCCGGACGGAAGTCCAATGCCCTAACCACTAGGTTACCACGGATCGTCTATAGAGACAATGGGCGTTTTCGCAATATCCTCCAAGTGAAATGATACATCTAGGGGTGGCAGGCCAAGTATTGGGGGTCTTCTGCTTGGTCCCTGCTCCAAATAGCGGCTGCTTCTATCTAACTGGTAGAGTCCAAACTAGGACTAGGTACAGGGAAGCATGCAACAAAGGCCCGACTTAATTCCAATTAGTTCAATGTTATTCCGTAATTAATATCTAGCTACAAACCGCTATTTTAAATAATTCGCTTGTGAGCTCTCATTCTAAATAGTTCAATGTACGAAAGGTGTTTTTGTTAAGAAATTAAGTTTTGCATGAGTAATAAATACAGTTCCTTAACCACTAAAACACTCACTAACCACAATTCAAGTCTATAATTTTGAAATGGTATGAGCATAGTAAACATGACATTTTTTTTTATCATCCATATAACAGCAAGACAAAGTTCACCGACAATATATTTAAGCTCTGCTACATTTTTAATCAATTTCACGTTAATTTGTCGTCAAAAACATTAGCCGAAAAATTATCCCGGTTATCTTCCCGAGATGTGAGAATTTATTTAGAGTGTAGGATTCGAAATTTGATGTCAGTTAGATTTTCAGTACCAGAACTAATAAGTAAAGACATAAAAGAAGTCTATTATCAGGGTACAGGCTACATACAGAGACAGTAAATTGTATAAATTCGCGTTTCCAAATTTATGTTCAATCATGTAGCAAACTAGAGTAATGATATTTGCAACTATTTGAAACTGAGAGAGAGCGAAATACGTCTCTGAATTTCTTGTGGTTATAAGATATTACTTAAAATTATATTTTTTGAGTATGAATATTATTGATAATTACTTATCATCTATGCAAAATTTCTCGTACAAGAGAATATCTAGTGCAAAATTATCTTTTGATGTAATATAAAGTGTTACCAAGATTTCCAGCGCAACTCTACGGAAGTTTTCCCCTAGGGTAAACTAACGACATGTTACCATTTAATCGTACATCATTAGCAACACTGTAATGTTTACAGTATACCTCATTAAACGATATGTTACCAAAAATATAAGTACCTTAAATAATACTAGAGATTCAATAAGTATTTCTTGAACTCGAATGTTGTATATTTTAAACGATGGCGGATGTACCAAGCACATTTAGCATCTTGGGTTCATTTACATATTATATCAGGTATTATTTTTTATTTGATGTACCTAAAATCATAACATGAATAACTACTTTGAACAGATATTAATTTAAAAAATCATTATTAAATTTATTGATGGCATTGGTCTACTTACATGATCTACAGAGTAATAGACATTTACTAGGAAATATATTAGTAATATGCTGATAAAACGTTATCAGATATGATCTCTCAAAACTTTATGAGGCGTGCTTATCCAAACCATACTTCAAGTCCAAAAATAGGAAAGGTGATTCCTGTCTGTAAATCTTTTGTTCAAACCATGAGAAGATTACCTCGCCTTCGTGTCTCTGGAAGTACATAATATTTCCTCGTAAACTATGCATCGTACAGGAACGCTTCTTTGGGCAGTTTATATGTACTCCCAACGAGGAATCTAGCTGTGCGGAGATTATGCGGTCATTTTGGAACACCCTGTGTGTATGTGTGTATATATATATATATATATATATATATATATATATATATATATATATATATATATATATATATATATATATATTTCATATCAGTAAATATCTTCGTTGAAGTAATATGAAAACCAAATATTTCTTTTAATTGAAGTAAAAAATAGTAGAATATTATTTCTTATGACACTTACTATATTAAAAATATTCTTCCTATTTTTGCAAAAAATTTCTACGCATTCAAAAAAATTCTGAACTTATTGTTTTTTAAGGCACTGAGATTATTACATAATATGTTATTATGCCTATTTTGTGCATAACACACGCCACGCATAAAATTCACAGAATCTAAAAATGTATAGATTTTGCTTATGTCCATTGACATAATTTTAAAACACAATTCTCTTACACACAAAAAAATTATATTTTTTATTGAAGTTATAATAGATTTGCAATATGTTCAATACTCTTCAGTTTAATATATTAAAACGCTGTGTAGTATCATTTTTAGCAAATTTATATCTCAATAATGGTATAAAACATAATATTTAACATTTCCTAGTATAAACATTGTGTATCATTTAATTTCAATCTACTATTTAGGTATAGAATTATATGGAAAATAATATATTCCTAAAATTATAAAAAAAGCACCGTCTCCACAGAAATTTGAATTTCTTATATTTCTTTTGGTTTATTAAAATTTTTGAACCATGAAATCAAGTTATATACTTTTACAATATGTATTTTGAAGCAATATCTATGTAATATAACTCTATAATATATATCAATAATAATAACTATATTATATATATCAATAATAATAACTATATAATATATATCAATATATTCAATGTACAATTATTTCACGTAACTGTTGTTGTCTTATCTCACATGATCAAGATTAAGTATATGAACCTGCACATAATTGTTATCATCATAATATGACAATAAAATTTTGCTGTGTATTTGGCATGATAACCTCCCCAGTCCATGACAATCATACTGATAAGATTTAAGTTAATTAACTCTAAGAGAATCCTGGGGTGATGTGAAGATTCGAAATGAGACAGCCAAATCAAAAACGCTAACTTTGGTACTTGAACAATGTTCAGAACTACTGTCTCCGGTAGAATTTTAGAGCGTTTCACAAATCACGTCAATAATACAATACGTAATTCTACGGGAATACAGAGGCTTAAATAAAAATAATTATGTTCAAGTGAAAAGCCAGTTTACAAAGTGTAATCCTGAGTTTTGTAGTGGTATACGCGTAATACGGTCAATTTGATGACATTGGAAAAGCGATATAGTTTTCAATCTGTAGTTGTTGATTTGACGAAATTAAATGGGTTATTGCTTTTTAGTCATTTTGTAATTTATATTTTATAATTTTTTTGTTTTTATAGTATTTCTTTATCTTTGTTATATTGAGATTCGCATTTCTATTGAGTTTGATAATGCCATTTCTTGGAAACAATCGTAAAAATGTCATCCTATCGTTGGCAGGAGTTTGGCGACAAGCGTGTCAATCTTTACTAAGATTATTGCAGGGAATTCAGAAACATGGAAAAACCACAAATATTTGCTTAAATATTGCAAGAAATTTTAAAACTAAATTTTATGTAAAAATAAAAAGAACTGTCCTGTTGAAAAATGCTTTCTATATTAAAATCATTTGAAACTATAATTGTTTGTTCGATTTATCATGATACGATCACTCTTTTTGTACGGGAGAGCTAATCCTACTGGGAAGCGTAGTAATTTAAAATAGATTAAAACTTTTCAATTTTCTTCTAGATCATAGACAAAAGATATCTACGTCCTAAAAAGAAATCGGATTTACGAACTGTTTTTGAACAGTGAATCGAACCCAGAGCTTTTGCCACTTAATTGTAGATCCATTTTACAGATGTAGGTACATATATTCTGAAAAAAAAATTAATAAGCACTTTGAAATATGATTTAAGCATTGAGAAGAACATCTTTTGCATAAAGTGTAAAATCTGTGAGAACAAAGCAAAATTATTCTAGTATTAGTCATTTTTTGACTCGGTAATCTGCGATATTTTAAGATAATGTTGTTCACAATAATGTTTTATCTCATTAATATACTGACTCTATTAATATACCATCTATATTAATTTTATTTATATTAATATACTTTAAGACTCTATTAATATAGGTTTATTTTATGTAATAGTATATATATATATATCATTAATATACTAATGTACAATAAACCTATAGCGTGTACCTAAAAAGCAAAAGTTCTGAAAAGACGGTGGTTTATCTGAAATTTGGTTTTTAAGTTTCGCAAGAATGATTGTGTTTGTTTTAGAGATGTCTCAAAATTAGCCCAAGATTTGCATTTTCCGTTATTTGCGCAGTAAAGTGTTAACAATATTATTTGAAAAAGCACTTTGCTACTGATATGTTAGGATTCGTAGTAATGGAGCGTTGCAAGACACATAGCAACATGCTTTCATTGTTCAACAATATTTCAAAAATAAGAAAAGTTACTGAAGTTCCGAATAATAAGAAGTGGCATTCTATATTGTATAATTTCACAACACTGGATTTCTTCTTATGCGGCTATTTGAAGTCAAAGTTATATGCCAACAAGCACTTGCACAGTGAAGGAAACTTGAAACAGCATTAACGAAATTCAATCACATTTATGCAAAATGGTCATGGAAATTTTAAGCAAATGAGCGTGGCGATCATTCCCAAAAATGTGTTCTTCCATACATAACTCTACCTACATACTTAACAATTCAATATAATGTAATACTTTAAAGAAATTAATTCAATTCTTGCATTAATTTTGGGATACACTTTAAATGTTTTCAGCACAATAAAATGTGATATTATAACCCGTGATTCACTCTACAGCCATCAGTTTTCTTTAGTTTGAGTTTTCGGTCATGGATATTTGCTGAGATTTTGAATGCACTTATAAGCTGTAAATTTTGGTCAAATTACCTTCGTGCGCAAAAAGTATATCTGTAGAGCAATAAGCCAAAAAATAAAATCCGATGTTATGCATTTATATAAATATTGTACCATATTCATACTAATATTGACTCTTCTGCATAAAATCACTAAAATCATAATAGTTTGAATAATATGTGATATTTTATGCGATATTTGCTTGGCTAAATCTTGTGAAAGGAGTCTGCATGCCGACACAAAGCGAATTCCAAAACCAAGACTTTTTTTTATCAGGATATCCTGGCGACAAGTTCGTCAGAATGTCTTTCATTTCCATGATAAAAAAAAGCTGGTGTCAATGAGCGATGTTTGATACAATGACATCGGTATGAAAGAATAATAAGCAATTTATATGACCTTGAATGAGCTTCGCCAGGTCGACGTGTGTTTGTCGAGTGTCAAGACGATGTCACATCGCCAACCGGATTATTTTTCAGATAAATATATTTTTTTACAACGCATTTTTAGCTTGAGTGAATCAGATAATAGGCTTAAAACTGTAAAAAAAACTCATAAAATGAATCTAATATACAGCTATCATAATTTTCTCAGTTTTTACTCCACCAAAATAAAATTTAAAAATAATCAATTTAAATAAATTGTTATAAGCGATTCTTTTGATAAACTATTATACTATGTTTATATTTTTTTAATAAAAAATAGAAGCAGTGAATTCAGGAAGTTAATTTGCAATTATTTAGAATTAATAAACAAATTGATTGAGGAAAAAAAACTTAGTAAAACTCTTTTCTCATAATTCTGAAAATTTAACAAATAGAATTTCATAGTATATTTTTAAAACTCTAAGATTTTTATTTATAAGATAATAAGATTTTATTAAAACTCTTAAGATTTTCACGTATTTTTAAAACTCTAAGATATTTTGGTTTTTTAAGATAATTAATGAAAAATAAAAAAATAATTTTACTCTCCGTTTATTTCTAATAGTTTAGTTGACTATTCACAATTCGTAAATTATATATTCCCATTAAATGCGTGACAAAATAAATACAAATATTTGCCCAATAATTAAGAATTATAATAGAAAAATTTCCCTTAAAAGTGAAAGCAGAATTTTGCTCAAATCTTATGAATTCATAAAAATATATAATGTTCTTTACCATAAACTAACACATTTAATGAAAATTTGATAAAAATATTAAATTCACTATATCTTCCAAATGCTTGTTTTCCATCTAATTTTTTGTTAAAGTTGTAAAGTTATTCATTTAGACAATAAATTGTAAAAGGATATTGGGTGTAAGAATTGTCGGTTAAAAATTTAAATTCTGATGACAAAAATATAATGCGTTCGATTCCCGACGCCACTAAAGATCATCATGTTGATAGATTCTATACAAGTTAGTGAACCACTCGTAATACGCGTATTGTTATAATATAACTTCTTGGGAAAGAGTTTGTTATCTGATTGCAATTTGAAATCATAATTTCAAACCACAAATAAGAGCGATTTAATTTCTTTTTTCCATGCTCTATGATCTAGAGATTTCGGAAACTCTTTAAGCAACCATGCCTGCGTTTGGATCGAACCCAAAACCTATTGGGTTGAAGACCAGAAAATTAAGCATTCAGTCACTAGTTTAGCAGTGTTTTTTTTTTAATTACACACATAAAGCACTTTTTTGCTATTTGCTTCACAATATGCATGAAATCCTATTACAGACCACTAACTCAACTAAGCAAACTATCTTGACAGCCCCTATGGGGCCTTGGGATGCTAAGCAAATGACCAGATTATGTGATCAGTTTAACGCGAAACCCCTACCCCCTCAGGATTTAGTTCCCAAGCATGCTTAGTACTTAGTCATCGAGCCATTGAAGTGGTAAATAGCTAGGTCGACCTTTCCCACTCCGAGAATCGAACCTGGAACATGTACCATGGACGCGCTGAAGCCAGTAGACTTCATTACTGACCACTAGCAAATAATAAATTTTCTGTCAATATGTTGCAGTTACATTAGTACAAAAATTTACAGAAATAACTTTCTTCTAAAATAAATTCGAATTAATGTCCATGTCTACAACAAATACAATATTGTTTTTATATTTACAATTGCACAGTTATAAAACAAAAACTAAAACGAACACACTTCAACATGTTAGGAATCAATCTTACAAAAAAATGAATAATAATTACTTGTGAGTACAATAAAAGAAATTATTCAGATTGTTTATTATTCATTGTACAAAAAAGCAATCATTTAATTTATAACTAAAAATTTATCCACACTATACAATAAAAAACATGTGTGATTCAGATATTTTGAAATAATGTCAAAAACATTAATATTAATCCTTTAAATTAACACTAAACTGTTTAAAATATTTTTCTTTTAGAATATTTTACACCAAGCTAATTTTTTAATAATCATTTCGTTTCTATTTCCGGCCAAATTTTTTAAAAAAATTTAAAATAAGTCTTTGGTGTGTATCAATGGTTAAACCACTTAAACGTGAGTTATTTCTCATTTCGACAATTATCTATTATTGTAATTATTATTAACTAGGCAATTATATAAATCAATATAACAAATAATAATTACATTTTATTATGATTTTTTCAAGTTTAAAATAATGTTTTATTTTAAAATATAATTTATTTTATATGACCTCATAGATTCATTTTGTAAATAAATTTGCTTGTGTAATTATTATTATATTTATGCTATTTAATTTGAAAAACTTTTGAGACTTAAGTAATAATTATCGTATTGAAATTTCACATTTAATTCTTCGTCATTCCATATTAACTAACAGTACAAGTAAATAAATATTTTCTAATCCTACTTATATTTTTATTTTTTAGTTAATTTTTATTGATTCTGACATTCTAATATGTATTTATTTTTATTTTCCCATCCCTGTATTTAATTTAATTTTAAAATCTGTTACAGAAACAATGAAAATCTTTTTAAATTATTATCACTTATCTTCTGGGATTAAATTCGTAAGTCATCGCAAATAAAAATGCTTTAAAGAACATTTTTAAAAGAAAAAAATGTGATTTTTTCAAAATATAATTTTTTTAAACATAATAGATGCTTTAAAAAAAGATTTATCACAAAATAGATAATGAATTTAATTCGATTCGAATTTTTTTATGCTTCTCTTTCTTAACTTCAGTTAATGATTTTATTTGAAAATTTTTTGTGAGCCTTTTTGTAATAAAAATGTCTCGAAAAATTTCATGTAATTTATTTGTAATAAAAAATAAACTTTTTTCCCAATTATATCTTTGATTTCCACTTATTAAACGTATTAAACGTGTTATATTTCATACAATAAAAGAGAAAAAAATTATTTTCAACTTTCTTAACTTGAGCTACAGTTTAAATGTACAGTGCTACAGTTTAAATATTTTGCATAATAGCGTGTGAATCTTTGAAACACATTTCTGATTATAAGTAAATATGTAATATACAACAATAAATCAAATTAAAATTTGTGTTTGTAGAAATAATATTGAATTTTTCATTTGTAATTTTCCAAATATAACCATTAGTTTATTTTATTCAAAGTTATATAAAAGAAAAGAAATGTGTACAATAATGTACTGTTTAATTGTGCAATTAATTAAATAATCTACTGTGCGTAGAATAATTTTGTTCCATTTTTTATAGAAACTATATAATTACTGAAATATTTGTAATTAGAAAAGATTTTTTTTCCATAATTGAATAAATTAAATATTATGTAATGCGAATATTTATATACTATAAGCAAAATTCTAATATAAATAATTAGATTATCAAATATTACACAAAGCTAGCAAAGTTACTCATAATGTTAATTTTTGAAACGTCAGCACGAAAATATTTCTTTCTATTAATCTCACTTTACAATGAGCTTATTTTAAAACTTAATAACATTAATTATCATAACTGTATACATTTTATGCTCATTGCATATTTATAGCACACGTATTTATAAAAATAGATGCATGCATTGACAGTTGTGGCATGTAATCAAGTGTCTAAAATTTTCGCCAAGATTATCCTTAAGTCATACATTCAAAAAACTACACAGAAATAAAATTTACAACTTTTACAGTTTTTGATTACGATGATAACAAATTTAGTTTTATTTTTTGTGAGATCTTAAGCTGCTGAAAGAAACTGATTTTTATAATTTTTTTCAAGGACAAATAATAGTTATCTGTTCATTTTAAGGGACACTGTATGGTCCACCAAAAGATGTTTTTTTTTTCATATCTTTTGGTATTTTGCGTCTTCTTAATGCAGAAATACATGCCTGAACAAGGTTGTTACAACACATATGATAATTTATGGTGCTATTAATGAGGTAAGCTATCATAAATCTTTACTAAAGTAATCATTTCAGTCGAAAACATTACGCCAAGTACATTTCTCATTCCAATAGGAATGACCTTGAAAAGATAAAAAATGAATAAATTGCTGTGCAATAATTACTATGGGATATCGAATACATTTTACACAATTATATTTAGTTTATAATTGTATAAAAATAAATCATTAAGAATAACCTACTGAAAAAAAGAAGCAGAATATTTTTTTTATCCGATTGGTTAAAATTATTTTCAAACAGTTCGATAATCAAATATAAACAAACTGATAAATTCCGAAACAAAAAACTTTTTATCACACAAATTTGATCAAAAAAATTTTTAATCCATAAAGGTAAAATAAGGTTTTTTAAAAAGTAACAATTTCAAGCTTTGTTGTTTATTTCGGAACATATAAATAAAGTAAGTTCGAGAAAGAATCGTTAGCCAGAATTAGTCAAGCTCAAAATGTACCAACCTAAAACTATTGAAAACAAATTCTTGCTTTATTATTATAAGAGTGACTACCTGTTAGTTCTTCGCAAATGTTTTTCATATTAAAATGAGAATATCTTTGCAGTTTACGTCACTTTAAATCAACACAAACTTCTAAAGAGGAAACCAGTAACAGCCAGGCAGATGTGACTTATTAAACTGGAATTCAATAAATTGTTTGTTGGTTATGAAAGCAAATCGTTTTATCTTCAGTTACGATTAATCATTAAAAAATTGTATCGATTTTTTTCATATTTAATTGAGAAAATGCGTGAGTTACCGAATCGAAACAAAATAAATTACTTCAAGTCAACGAACGTATTTGTTTGTAATTATTACAGAAATTCATTATTATATTATTGTTATAAATAGAAAATAATTCCCAAAAATGAGTCATTTCTTATAACTATTTCATTTATTTGTACGTTTTGTACATTAGTATCATATTATTTTTGTCATACAATATATATTTTATTTTAATCATACATATTTAATGAGTTTATAGCAATAATTTAGTATAAAAACATTTTACATATTTTCAAATATGTTTAGCAAATGCAAATATCACTTCAACAGATTTACAATCGAGTTAAATAATGTACTAAAACTGCATGTTTTATATTTATAAAATATGCTTTAAAATGCATAAATGCCATCGGAAAGCACTATTACCATTACTTCATTAGTAAAAACATTTAATTTTCCAATAATTAAAAATTATAAATTATTTATTCTATGGATAATAAGTATTATTATTAATGTAGTAGTATTATTAATGTAGTATTATTATTAATGTAGTTTACTCTGATATTATGTTGTAGTTATTTAAATTATAATTTTCTTCTTTCGTAGCGCTACAAATCAGATAAAGGATTTAGTTAACTGATCAAAAATGTCACTTTAAACCTTGCTTGTGACCTTAGCTATCAGATTTTTTATTTTCAGATTTTTTATTTTATTTTTATTATTCCTTGCTTATATCACTTCACAATCTTTTTTGGAGGTTTTTCTTGTGATAGTTGGTCCAAATTTATAATTCTTTTCGAAACTTATTCCTATCGATTATTTCAATTATAGTTCAAATGAAAAAAATAGCTGAAATTTATACGTTCAAAGAAATTCTATTAAAATGGAATTTCTCATTATAAGAATGTTCTAAATAAAAATATTTTCAAAAATGACAAAAAGTTTAGCTGCATGATAAATTGTAAAGTGCTAAACTATATCATTTTATACATTTTTTTTAATTTGTCGTATTTTAACTCAAAAATATATATTTGTTCCGTACATAGAGCGCGCGCTGACTTGGATGTTGTTAGGGCGTCGTCCTCATTATCGGAAGGTAGTGAGTTCAAATTCCGGCTTAACCGAAGATCCGTTGTGTTCACTAAAAATGTATGGAGCACGTTAAATAGGTAGTGGTCGCAATGTCTTCCAAGTGAAGTGATATATCTGGGGTTGGCAGGTCATATATTAGGGGGTCTTTTCCTTGATTTCTGCTTCTAAATTACGAAGACTTCCTCCTAGCTTCTTTCATTGATTGGTTGGCCCAACTCTGAACTAGTTACAGGGAAGTATGCTGCTGCAACAACATACATATATATATATATATATATATATATATATATATATATATATATATATATATATATATATATATATATATATATATATATATATATATATATATATATATATATATATTGCTCTCATCAGCATTAAGACTTTCAATAAAAAAATTCATATGAAATATATTCACTCTAAAATGTTTGTTTTACAAATTTCAATGTTAAAATTACTAACATTATAACAAAATTACAAATTATTTTATTTATCAACTTTAAGCAGGTCGAATAACAGGGAAATTGTCCCGGTATACATTTCATGTACATTTCGGGGCTTATGACTTTCCAAGCGTAAGCATTATACATCGCATATATAAAGCTTTCTACATATATAGCATATAAATATACATACATACATACATATATATATATATATATATATATATATATATATATACATATATATATATATATATATATATATATATATATATATATATATATATATATATATATATATATATATATATATATATATATATATATATATATATATATATATATATATATATATATATATATATATATATATGTATATATACATATATATATGTAGATATATATATATATACATATATTTATATACTATGTATATAAATATATTAATATTATACATGTATCTATCCACATTGCAATAATAATTATATATTTTATATAAAATAATGTTTATTATTATGTGAGATATATATACATATGCGAACGCATGCATTTTTTTATAATCCAACTAGTAAAAGCTCGATTTTGAATTACAAACTTTTAAACGATTATGAACTTTTATAATGATTATAAACCTCTTGACAAAAACCATTAATTTAATGTATTCTGTAAATTTTAATTTGTAGTACTAATTGATTTCATATAATTTTAATTGCACTTTTTATAAATTAAAAAAACATGTTATTTTAAATAGTCAGTTGTGTTTTTTTTGTATTTGTTAACGATGTAACGAATGTACGCAATATAACGAATGAACTTTTCAAAAGTGATTATTTTAATTAAAAATTCCCTTTTTCATTAAGACGTGTAACATGTATTAGCAATATATAACACATATTTGTATTAGGGTCTCTTAAGTCATTCGGTGCAAAATGTTTTTCTAAATGCATTAATTAGATTATCTTTTTCTATAAACTATGAAAATATATGCTGTGATTTTTTTTAATGATTTTTACTATATTTTTTATTGGATCGTTGATATTTCTCAAGATGGTATATAATGTTTTAAATAAAACAATTAAACTAAATAAGTTTTTAAAAGCAAACTGAAAAAAAAATTTTTTTTAAATATTATTGTTAACTATAATATTTAATCACCTTATGTACTTTTCTATGATCAAATAAACCAATGAGATCTATATAAACAAAAAAGGAATTATGTAAACTTCACTTTTTTTAACATGATTAAAAATAATAATAATTTATTAGGTAAGCTTTTTTTAATAAATAATTAATAATTATATAGGCGAAAAATTATTTATTTATCAAATTATCCACTTTATCGTAATTAAAATTAAAAGGAGAAAGTGTGTGTTAAAGGATACTTCAATTATATAATGGTAAGTAATAAATTTTGAAAGTTCTTGTTGTCTTTTTTCAATATAACAAAGATTTTCTATAAAATTGATAGCAAAATCAATCCCAAAGGAAAAGAGAAATTTATTGATTCGATATCTATCATTTTTCTTTGAGTGGTTGATACAATAAACTTTAATTCTATAGTCATTGAAAATCAAAACATGTTATAAATGCTTCATTTACTAAATCCTAAAACATGAAATTGACTAAAATTTTAAAATAGTGAATAAAATGTTTTAAGAAATGTCATTTATATATCTATTTTATAGTGTTAACTCTTATTATATAAGAGAAATTTGTACTGCATATATACAATTATATTTTGTATTCAACTTTGATATTAAAATTTGATGATATTCAGAAAGTGAAATTCATCGATTTAGCTGGTGAAACATCATATTTGAATAACTTTTTGTAATATTTTACTTGCTTGTATTTTACAAAGATAACTTATATTACACAATATTTACTGACACATTTTATTTATAAAATATAGTATTTATTAAATCTCATATTAATCATTATTTATTCATTATTAATCAGTAATACAAGTGATTGTGCATTCTGTTGACCATTTTTTTAAATCCACTCTAAAACTAAGGAAATTGAATTATAATGTGTTTTATAGTTAATAATATCAAATATAGTTATGTGATTGTTTTGTAAATAATGATTTTAGTAAAGAAATATATCCTGGCTAAAATCTTACTTTTTTGCTCAGTCAAGTACATGATTAAAAATATGTATAGGTTACCTAAGTATATATGGCCTCAGCACTGCCTAGTAGTAATACTAGAATCCAAGTACTCTTTGCAGAGAAATACTGCCTTTTATTTCAGTGACTATTGAATAACCAGAAATTGTTTTGAATTTCCGCTTTCACCATACATTTCGGTCAGTCGATTGGCAATTTTCATGGTTTTCTCCTTTGTGACAAATAAATTCTACTTGTGCTCATAAGAGGTTTGCCAGAAAAGTAATATGTATTTGGAGATTCAAATACTTTTTATACAGCCATCAACTATTCTTTCGGGTGTATCAAAATTTTCTTCATTGTTAATAATATATATACTATATTAAGTTCTTAAATATACCTTATTACAATTGAAGTCTCTAAACATGGCCAACAGCCTTTTAATTTTGAATTGCTTTCCAATAACATAGTCAGTCTCCCCCCCCCCAGATGAGATACTTTTATACAAACTTTCATGTCACCCGATCGCCTCCATTTAATATCAAAAGACCCACTCAAGATGACGATTAAGTTTTAAAAATAGTAAACACCTATTTTAATGACAAAATAGTAAACATCATTTATTTAATACACATATTTCCTAACTAACATGCAAATTATTTGATTTTTTTACACTCTAAGAAAAATCCAGTAATTCATCTATATGTTGCCATACTACACAAATAAAATTAGCTTAATAAAATATTTTTTTAACGAGTTCTTTTATTCTAAAACTATTATTTTAATTCACTATTGTTACAAACTCTCGCATTAGAACTTTTATTCACTTCCGAAAACAAAGCAAACCTAGATGTAATAAAAACTAAAAAGTTAAATATAAAAAAGCGCACATAATGTATCATTATGTCTGTTCTAAGTTAAAGAATATATAATAACCGGTGTTCCATAAAGAATAGTATAGTCCAACAGAATTCTTCCGTTAACCAGTAGTAATCTTCGGATGAAAGGGTATGATCTATTGTCTTATAAACATTTTCTTTTAAATTTAAAATGAAATGCAAGAAAATGTTAATACTTTCATTATATATTTTGCGATTGACGAAATCGTCTGCCGTAAAATTTATTTGACCGAATCTCTCTTTGGAATGATTCCCTTTCCGAACGAATCTATTTCAGACGACTTTTGACAGAGTTTTGAACTGACTAATGGGAAAGGTTCGACCTTTCTCATAAAATTTAGATGAGAGGGAAGTTATCGTGCAGAAATACGCAGAACTGTTTGCGCAGGGATGCTCCATTGATGAGGTGAGTACCCCGAGCGTAAAATGAAATTTACCATACACGGAAAAAAGAAAATTTGTTTTTTCTTATTCATATCTAAATACGGCACGGTTTTTAATCAATTATTAAATTATTCATGTGAATGTAATCCGACTTATATAACATCCTTCGTGTGAGAATTAAAGAAAGGAAAAAGAGATTTCCATTTTCTCTTTTCTTTGTTTGAATTAATAATTCGTGTAAACAATAAGAGATTAATATTTTTGTTTTATTTCAGTTAGATTGCTGATTTTTTTTCCGCATTCAATTATTCTGTTTGTTACATTTATTGAATATATATTTAACAATTAAATAAAGAGATGGATTAACTTATGAACTTAAATGAAAACGGATAGTTATCATTAAGGAAATTATTTATATTTACGTATGCGATAACAAAATTACATTTACGATTTGTTTTTCTTTTTACTTTTATTTTTATTTTCGGTAATACGTTCTCTAGAATTGTGTAGTTTACTTGTGGGAATAGCAAGTTATTTTTGATTTGTTCATTTAATAATAATTACCATACAAAGATTCCATTTTAATTTATCATCTAATCAATATTGCTATTTAATTTAATTTTTGAAAATCGAAATTCAATCATTTGTTGCTGTGATTATAATGGAAAAACACTTACGAGTTAAGAATTTATTTAATTTTTAAAATATTTTTAATTTATTTTTTGTTACTAATTTCTAATTTTTTTTCATTAATTGTTTTAAAACTATATTTTTTTTATAAATCACTATTCAACCAATTTTAATTATCATATGTTTTGTTTTTCTTGTTTGATTATTATTATTTTCCTAGCACATTTTTAAAAATATATCTTTCATTTGACTTTGGATGTTCGACTTGACTAGTTAAGTTGATATTTTGCACCATCATTTTTATTTGTAAAATACGCTTATATATATGTATATAAACATAGATATTTTGAAACGAAAGGCGGGGAAATGAAATTAAAAGGAAATTTTCCCGCTGTGAGAAAAAAAAATCTTAAAAATATATTGAAATTAACAGAGATGGAATTTAAGTAGATGTACACGTTAAAATAGTTAAATAAACATTTATTAAATATAGTTAACCCCAGATGAGTAAGATCTTAGAGATTTGAAACATGTGAAAGTCGTTAATCGCAAGAAAAAACTTAATGATTATATTCTTCATTATTCCCATAAAAGAACGTAGAATAAAACTAGAATATACCACTTTATACAGGAAAAAAAATCGTTAGTTTACATTAAATTCATAAGGCTTAATAACGTCAGAAATTTGATCTGACCAAAAACTCTTAGTTATTAATTTCATTTCTGTATCGAAAAATATTGAACAATGTCCTTTTTGATTGTCTTCTGCTATCTATTTTTGCTGCTATCTATTTCTGTTCGGATGCCTCAAAAAAAAGCCAATAAATGCTTAACCGTGTTTATTTTTATTTACAATTAAGTGACGAGATGACACCTAAATCGGCGCTCTTCTGTCAAATCCCCAGAAGAGTAATAAATGTTAAAAAAAGTTTAATACGAATGTGTAATGAGTATCGTTTTTCTAGGACAATTAAATATATATTTACAATTGGATTGCAGCGAAAATTTTAGCATTACGTCATTAAATTTTAAAGGCGTAATGAAAAATAAAACAATTTTAAATTTCGAATCCACTCACAACAAATGCTCGTAACATGATTCAAACTATGCAAAGTAAAAAGAACAAGTATTTTCTGTTACTCTAATACCAGTTTAATTTGTCAATCAAGTACCTATCTTTATTCCATAATTTTTGCCATAATTTGGATTGAATGTAATCTATTCGGTGTAAAATGAGCCTTCTTAATACGAAGTTTTAAACACTTTGAAAATTTCTACAATCTGATTTTCGCACTTTATAAAAACATTTTTCGTACATTGGATGTGTGGAATTGAATATTTGCATTAAATTGTGTCTGTATCTTGAGTTTTAAATGTAAGCTTTTACAAAAGCAACTTTATTGGCCCGGTTGAGAAAGGGAACATTTTCATTATCGCAAAATAGCGGGGTCTACAGCAGTCTCCAGATAAAGGTTTATCCTACTCACTAATGGTAGCTTGTTCACGTGGTTGTTCGTGGCTGGTGATAGTCGTTGGCATTTCTCAAAGTTAAATGATACCTCTAGGGATGCTAGGCCAAGTTTGGGGTCTTCTGCTTGAGACAATTTCCATAATTTCCTGCCATTAATAGGTCTTAAGCATTGAATAGAGTATTCATCATCACATTATGTAGATAGAACATGAGATTCTGACAAATGGAATTATGATTACATTGGGTTTAGAGGCATTTGGCACAAAATGAAGCAGATATGCCTAATTCCTAACAATAATCCAACCAACAAGAACGTAAATAAAACGTTAACTATATAAAAGTTTATATACCCAATTATAAATTCCTTCTCATATGTATTTTGGAAAAGTTCTTGACTTAATCCTAGATTCCGTTACGCGATGGATTTGGCGACATTAAGGACATTTTAAGATTCACAATTTTTTTTATTATGAAACGCTCACATATGCTGATGGTTATAAATCGCAGGAAATTTGCCGTTGGCGACATTTTTTAAATCTGCGTCTAACGCGTTACGTATAATAGGATTTTACTAAGTTCTTAATAAAAAATGCTTAAGGCTTACTACAGTTCACATTTTATAACAAACTGATGCTAACAGCTCTTGTTATCAGAGCTATTATACAATTCTAAGCAAAACATCTATTAATAAATCATATTCTATTCAAATTTACAAACTGATAATTCTTTAACTATTGTTTTCTAACGACCTATGCCAGCTGGTAACTATTTCACGTCTGGGTGTGCCATAACAAGTTTAAAACGCGTTAATTCATAGTTTATTCTGAATGCATGTCTAACAAGCTGTTAAAATAAGTTCAATATTTGTCTGTTCAGTCGTGACCGTCGACATAGATTGGTAGTTATTAAAAATAACCTTTTCTTTTCTCCTCAGCATGAAGCGAAATTATTTCACATTCTGCAGGGTTCATTCCTCATTGATAAGCAACTGGGAGTCGGAACACTTCTAAGATCGAAGAAAAAAAGTGGAACTCTGATATTCTATAATTGTTCGAATATGTTTGCCTATTTATGTATCGCCATTTTATCTATCGAGCCGAAAGAATTTACTCTACCCTCAGAATAACAAACTACTTCCTGAAAAGTATTCGTGCATAACATCATCCTTGACACTGATTTTCAACATGATTTTAATAGCTGAATAATTATATAGTTTATACATATATGTATTTTAAGTAATTAATACAGAACACACAGAAATTATAGCATTCCTCTGAAAAAAAGCTGTACTGCCAGAATAAATTATTCAAAAAACTTTGATATCAGGTTATAATCATGTATTTAGTTTTAAAATATATGCACTAATTCGGTTATAAATTGTTTCTGTTAACTGTTAAGAAACCAATTTGATTGTAATTCAAATTAAATGGAATGTAGAATCATTGGTTATTTTTCATGAACAATCGCTTAAAAATAATAAATTTAAATAGCAACTAAATTAAATAGCAATTGTTTCATGTTTTTTAAGTAACCAAAATATTTTCCGCTTATTAGAATTTCCCACTTGTCAGCATTACAAAGATCTGAAATGATGGCATTTTATGGAATGGGGCACCTAATGGATGTACCATTGCGACCCGAAAGTGAATGGGTCTTCGTAATTTAGAAGCAGACACCAAGCAGGAAACTCCCAGATTCGGCCAGCCACCCCGAGACATATAATTTCACATGGTGGACATTGCCACCTAGACATATTCAACCTGCCAGCCCACCCACCCCCTTCTTCTTCTTAGAGTTGAGTTTGTATGTCATTGGGCACCTCTGCATTTATCCGCATTTTGTACTGTTAACTCCAAACCCAATGTTTCCCAGTTCCAGTTGCTCGGGTCACCCACTTTATTAATAAAGTCCGATAACCCTTTAATGGAGTCTAGGTGTAACTCTCTAGTATGGATGATGCCTAAAGAAGTTAATCTAGGGAGGGCAAGAGCCTCGCATTCGTAAATGATATGCATGGTTGTTTCCTCTTGCGTATGACATTTCCTGCAGATAGGGTCTAGCTGAAACAATCCCATTTTATGGAGGTGTTTTCTGAAATAGTAGTGCCCAATTATGAAGCCTACGATTAAACGTATCTTCTGCCTGGAGCATCTTAGAATTTCAGAGGCAATCCTCGCTGATGATCCACAGATCATACTCCCACCTCCCTTTGTGAACTCGATAGACATTTTGTGGGTCGGGATTCGAATTCACTACAAATGAACGTCCTAATCAACCAAGATTCCAAAATATGTGTTTATGTATTCTTCATTAAGTTTATTCTAAACCTTAAAATTAATTGGTATTTATGAGAAAAAAAGTTTATGAATACAAAATTATGAGATTAAGTACATACAATTAAAATAGGAAAAATATACAGAGTAAGAAATTTACCATCATTAATAATTCGGTTTTTAAGTTTAAAACAGTTTATTTTCAATAAATTCTTTCAATCCGTTTTTCTTTCCTCCTAACTGAGAAAATACAATTATTTTGCAAATTTTAATTTTAATTTCTAGTTAGTTTTATTTTCTATATTCATGGCGGAGAAAGTTTATTTGAATCTATGATATCTAGTAAAATATCGATGCTTTGAAAAAATTAATGGAAAACTCTTTTGTCTCAAAGAGTGAAAAAAAAAAAAGAATCTTCCATTATTTTTTTATCCACAGAAGTTTCCGTTCATTTTCTTCCAAAGAAATCATGATTTTATTATCACAAAACAGTTCATAAAATGATTGGGAATATTTCATTTAAACATTTTATACGCAAAATATTGATAACTCTTAAAATATTGGATGAAAATAAACTAATTGGACATAATGGGGAAATTCCCTAGATTAATGCTTCCTATTATCAATAAAATTTATGTTGCACCATATATTTTTGCATGTTACAGACATAAGTTCAAAAATACTTTTATTCTCAAGTATAGCATTATACTACTTTACTTGTCACGCCCAAAACTATTTTTTTAATTCCATTAAAAATTCTAATTCGAACCATTTTTTTTCACAAAATCCAATCAATTCACCCAATGTCTTCTTCCTGGATTTATTATCTTAAAAGAAGTCATTTTAAACACCGCCCTTCAAAAGTTGAAACTACTATTTAAAAAACCTGTTATGCATAATGGAATACAATTCAACTTAATTTACTAGCAACGATGCAACTAGCAATAAAAATTTAAACAAATAATATGGCAACATTGAACATAGAAATTGATGATAGAAAATGTCTTTAGTATTCTAGAGACCTCAGCTCCAAATTTGACTCAGCTTAACTGAAAGAACTTTTATTCATGAAGTTTTACGGTATAAAATGAGAGCATAAATATAAAACATGAATAACATCATTCGAAATCTGCATTAAAAATGCAAAATATGTATTATGAATCTGAACCATTATGGATCGTTTAAGTTTTCTTATTCCCATTTTTCATTTTTAACGAAGTTCATGACAGAATAAAAAAATAAACATTTTGAACTCATAAAAGAATCGATAAAAGTTTAAATACAATTGCTATCAAAATAAATAACGCTCTTTTATCGGTATAAACTCATTAAACTGCCAGTATGGTTTTTTCAATGTTAAAGGCTTATAAGTTATTTATAAAAGCAATAAAACTAAACAAAAACAAATAAATTACAAAACAATGAAAATATTTATACTACGATGATAATAAAAATGTACATTTTAATTAAAATGAATTGAAATTTTTTTCAGTAGCTGTAGATAAATGATGCTGAAATTGATAAATAAATCCACTTAAAATCGTGCAAGAGAAATAAAAAATCTGTAGTAGATTTTATCTCATAAATATAATTATATAATTAATTATTCTATATATCTCCTAAGCTTAAAGATTGTTTCGCTTTTACTGTAGTCTGAAAATCGGTATTAAAAATATTTCTTAAAGATTGGTAAGGTGCACCTGGTACACATAAAAGTAGTTTAAGCTCAGATAAAATGATGTATTGTAAACTTGAATAACAATACATTAAATTTTAAGTATAACATACAATATAGAAGACATGGCTTTCAGGAGAAAAATATTAATGTACCAGAAAATTATTAAATCAAAATTCGTATTGGTCAAATATTCGAGGATCTCATGGTATATGGGCATGGTCACATAAATTCTATTGATCTTTCTTACGGAAATTTATAAATTCATTAATTATTTGATATGCCGTATTATAAAAAAATAAAACAATTACAAAAATTTCTGGAAGTATTAATATATAAGAAACTTTCCTATAATTTTTGTTTATTTCCGTATTTGTGGAATTTAGAAAAATGTTTAAGAATAGCAAAGTCAAATTTACATGTAGAATTTCTAAGCCCAGATGTACTTGTCAATCACTGTACTAGTCTTCCTTAAGTGAGCTTTATTTCCTTTTTTCTGCATTTAAAAAATCCAATGGTTACAGTTTTTCTTAATTCTTTATAAAATATAAATGTTTTTAATACTTTTTAAAAATTTTCAAAATTAAAACTTTTATAAACATGAGCACTTTATAAAGGAATGCACTTTTAACCGTTACCAAATAAGCCGAATAAATTTATCTTTGTTTTTTCAGAGATATAATATCAATTTTAAGATTTTTACATCATTTATCAACTCTTTAGTAATACTATACTTATCTTAATCTTTCTATTGTTTAAAAAGATTAAGATAAATGCTTTAAGATAAGATAAATTTAATGAATAAAAAATTTAATATAAGCGATTTTTTTTTAATGAATGAAAAATTTTTAATGAGAAACATCATTTTTACAATAGCATTTAATTTGATGTTTCACTGAATATTTTTATTTCCTTCTTTTAATAATATTTTTCAAATGAAAATTAACAAAAATTTGTTTTAAATAAATATTTTACAAAGGTCACGTTATTAAAGTAACTATAACAAAAGTACTCATGGTGTACAATGGAAACATTACACCAGCTTTAAAAGTTTATTAAAAAAAATTTAATTGTTGCCTTGATTACACTTATAAAAACTTCTGCTTGAATCTTCTATAAAACCAAAAGTAATAATATTTTTTTATTTTTTTACTTCATCACATTGGTCTTTTGATTGAAAGTTGAACTTCAAACGCTTCTTTTGTTTCAATTCTTAAAGTAACATCACCCATAAAGAGGCGAACTACCTCTTAACTATCGAAGGGGAAAAAGATAAAAAAGAAAAAAATAATAATAATGGAACAATAGTGGAATCTCCTCAACTCTTCATTAAAAAATCGGCCTTGAACTTATCAGACAAATAAAAAAAGTTTGTTACGGAGAATTGAAGCGAAGTGGAAATGATGGTTGTCCGAACCGGAAACAAAAAATCAGAGAGCAAGCGTTCGTGGTCACCCATAAATTGAACATTTAACGGATTTTGCGGATTTATTTTTTTCAAAGCGAGTTCTAAGAGTTTTTAACCTGAGCGGACGAGTGGGGGTGACGATGTTATCAAACGATTATGAGCAGAACTTCTTCCTGTAAAACTACTTTTTTTTACCTATTCAGGGTATTGCATAATATTTCGAAGCCATCAGGATTAACAGATTTTTTTTTTGGGTTAAACTTCATACCTTTCGCTTTTTGCTTACGTTTATATT
The DNA here is from genome assembly GCA_037975125.1 of Latrodectus hesperus. Classification (NCBI taxonomy): domain Eukaryota; kingdom Metazoa; phylum Arthropoda; class Arachnida; order Araneae; family Theridiidae; genus Latrodectus; species Latrodectus hesperus. The sequence continues at coordinate 93,492,386 of CM075857.1, forward strand.
TGTCTATAGATGCAGATTATTTTTAAATAAATTATAACGTGAAACAATTTCATGTTTCTTGAATTATTGTAATTTTATTTTTTTCAGTAAACCATCAAATTTTACACATTTTTGAAAACACGAAATTTAAAATATCAATATTTACAATAATTTATATATAACACAGTGGTATTGTAAAGAATCCGCCCAACCTGTCTAGTGGTCAGCGTGCCTGACTGCGGATAGGTAGGTCCTGGGTTTGAATCCCGGTTCGGGCGTGGATGTACTTTCTCTCTCTATCTATCCTGTCTTTGTCCCTTCCTTGTATGAATGGGTTGTGAATGGTTGCCTACCCTATAAACGGGTCCCTATGGCATGTGTGTACTGAGGAAGTCGGACTCCCCACCTAAAATGGTTCAGTTGGAAAAGTGGAGCAGCGCACCCCATTTTGCCAGCCTAGCTGGTACACGATAACAGTAACAACATTGTAAAGAATATTTAGTTTTATATAAAACAATATACATAAAATTCGAAGTTAAATGAAATGAAATTGCGTAATTTTAAGAACTTTAGTTTTGGAGAGCTCGGCTTCATTATGGAGACACCATGTGTTTTAATTAGTCGACTTCTTGCATATTGATTGATAAGAAATTTCAATATTCAACTGTCACCCTTTAATTTAGAGCTTTTATATATGACGTTTTTTAAATCTGTGTTTGCCGCCAAACTTGTCTAGTGGTCACCGTGCCTGACTGCGGATAAGGAGGTCCTGGGTTCTAATCCTGGTACGGGCATGGATGTACTTACTCTCTCTATCTATCCTGTCTTTGTTCTTTCCTTGTATGAATGAGGTGTGAATGGTTGCCTACCCTATAAACGGGTACCTAAGGCATGTGTCTAGAGCAAAATCGTACTTTCACCTTCATGGTGCTCTGATTAAAACGAAAGACGCTCCCAATTGACTTAAATTCACATAGCCAAGGCATAGCGAGCTTGGCTTGTCCAAGTGTCATTAGTAACAACAACAATAAATCTATGCTTATTTCATTAAAAAAACGAATAGGAAATGGAATCATTTTGAAGCTAAGCCAATTAGAGGCTGCTTCGATCGAACAATTTATACGTGCCTTTATTCAGCTTTATATTTTTTATACCTGTCTTTAAATTTCAATATGTAAATAGGCATCAATCTTAAATTTAATTTGAGATTATAATTCATAAATTAGTGTTTATTTTTCACGCGGTTACTAAGGGTTTGAAATTTAGAAAGAATCGAATAAATTTATCATTTTAAAACATATAAAGCGAATTTGGAAATAATAAATGAATAAAATAAAATTTGAAGTTTTTAAATTTATGCAATCAATTTTTATTCATCATTTATTAAATATTTTCCCTTTTCTAATTGCAGCAAAACGCACGTTTATATTTCCTTATTTATAGCAATTCTCAGGCATTTTGAGAGTACCATAATTCCCAGAGAAAGCATCTTGGAATTTGTAATTAAAAGTTAAATATTAACAACGGTGCTTACGTATGCTAATATAATAAAAATAATTTTAAAAATATCTTAATGTGGTTTTTACAAATTGTGAGGAATGTATAAAAGTGTCATTTAGTACCAGGATTCTTTAAAATGCTGAAAATAAACATTCCCAAATGAAAACATTTTGCAGCAAGTAAACGAATTGGCAATTTGGATTTTTGCCATTCTTATTCCGCTCAGGATTGTATAATAGAAATGATAGTGAAGTGCATCGCATTTTATAAGTTTCTCTAGTTATTATAGTTCGCTGAAATTACGCTTTTAATAAGAATACATTTCCAGATTTCTTGTTTTCTTCATTCAATTCATTATGATAAATATTGTCTTTTGTGACTTTTTTTCCTCTTAATAAACAAATATAAATGTATTTAGTGAAAATAAGTATTTTTTTAATATTTTTTATTCATAATACGCTTCTGAGATATGTTTTCGTTTTACCCTGCGAACATTCTGAAGATGAAATGCGGTATATTACTTCATAGTTTAAAGAATAGGTTCCCAAAGTGGTCCAGGTGGACCCTCAGGGGTCCATAGGAGACCACACGGGGGTCCATGTAGACGTAAAAAGAAAACAGGGGCTCGCAAGTAGTAAGTGGGGGTCCACGAAATATTTTCTGGTTTTCATAATAAAGAACAAAAATTTTGGCTTGGATTTACTTATCAACGTAGGTAAGTAGCATCATTCACTAGGTAGGTACTCAAAAATATTCGCGACTTAGTTCAAACACAGAATTGAATAGAACAATGGGTAATAGTACAGGTATACACCACATGTTGAGACTTACAAAGTGCTGCGCATGCGCCCGCTCGTCCGGGGTACTTGTTTAGACCTGCAAAGGGATGAAATGCGACTTGCGCTGTGCTTGCCATCTATATTAGGCGCCAATTCTCCCAGTATCCGCACTTGTCACAAATAGCATGTCTTGACGAGGATATTCAGACTTACGCTCAACATTTAAACATCCTGCATGTTGACTTCAAAAATAGATTTGAAGATATTCTGACGATGGAAATACCACCATGGATCATAACACTTTTTGATGAAACGGTGAGATAAATTTTTGGTAGAGCGTTTCTCTCGTCACATCTTGTTGAAAGATGTCTTAGTGCCGTTACCAACCTGTTAACAAAAAAAAGGAGCAGATTGAACATCACAGAATGGGGATATTTGAGATTATTTCTTTCAAAACTGAAGCCAAATATTGATACTTTGTTATCAATTCATCAAATACACCCATTTCATTAAAAGTACGACTATTTTTTATTATTGATTTATATTTCAGAGTTCATTGTTGATTGTTTGTAATAATAAATGTTTAATGTTTTTCTTGTATAACCACAAGTATTTTAATAAATCGGACACAAGAAAATGTACTATTTTTTTTTCTTCTTAACTCCCCCAATTTAAGATGATATTTTTTAGGAGATTTGGGAATACAATAGAAATGTAGCAGCAGGGGGTGTACTGAAAATAGTAAAACTTTGAAAGTGGTCCACGAGAAAAAAAAGTTTGGGAACCTATGGTTTAAAGTTTTGCGACGGTGAAAATGATACAATTCTGAGTCATTTTTCCCGAATATAATGTTTATGCCGATTCAGCCTTTATTGCAGAAATTATATCCTTTTGCATCAGATATTATAATATTTTGATGTCTTTATGATGAAACATAATTTTTCTAGACTTAAATAATCGTTATGCATTTACAAACTAATTGAGCCAGTTAACCATTTACAAAAATTACTTCTGTTTTGGAAAAAAAAATCTATTATTTTTTAAATTTTTACTTAGAAAATTTTCTAATAAATTATCTCATGAATTGATCCATCAACTCACTTATATTATTTCATTAACGTAGTGTTAAATCATGTAATTCAATCGTTGTCGTTTCATTAGCCTGTATTTGTTTATTCGAAGTGTTGCTGCATGCAATCATCACCTCATAATTTTGAATTAAATAATGACATTGACATATTTTCCGCCATTTTCTTTTCCAAAACTTTTATACCATGCTGTGACAATTATATCGTTATCAACAATAAAAGCCAAATTAGATCAATACAATCATCTGTGATTAAGTGAAGAGATTTGTGACATCGATTTTTCTGCAGATGAAGTTTTTACTTTCGGAATCAATGGTTAATGTCCAATGTGGAGGCCATTGTTAGTGGTCACTCAAATGATGACCATAGGTGGAAAAGCTCGAATTTGATGTTCTTATGCGAAATGATATTTAAAAAATTCCGGTATCAATCAAAGTACTAATGTTAATTCTTGGGATTCACCTATTCTCAAAATAAATGTTAATATAAATAGATTTATCAACACACACATTTTACATGAAGTTGAATCAAAATCTTTGAAAAAAACTTAGGAATAATAATTTGAATAAATATTTAAAAATATATATAAATATGCGAAAAAATATGTGCAACAACATAAAAACAAAATTTAGAAACTATAATTAAGTATGAAATAACCTTAAATATAATAAATATTGAATAAATATTAGAATAAATATAGACAAATTTATTCGCTTCTATTTATAGAAAAATTAACGAAATTTAAAGGGTGCAGTAAATGGACTAGCATTTAATAATATTTATTTCAATAAATAAGAGATAACGAATATAATTAAAAAAAAGCAAACCACACAAAATAATTTGAGTTAAAGAAGTTAATTACTATTTATAAAATATTAAATATAAAATGTTTGATTATTTTTCATTCGAATGCATTTGCTACTCTACTATATTAATCGAATCCTAAGATAATGATTTCAATTTACATTTTAAAGCAAGATGATGAAAAAAGTTTGCTATTACGAAAAGTAATTATGATAGTTTTTAATAAATTTTAATTAAAATATATATTTTAAAATTAATTTAATATTATTTCTGTATTTCAAATTTACATTTGCAGCTGAAAAAATTTAATTTATAAAAAGATAATCTTTTTTAAAATATAAGATAAAAGCATGGCAAACATTTTTTAAAAGAAAATCTCTGATGGTATGACATTTTCGAGAATAAAAAATAAGAAAATATTAAATTTATTTTATAATTTATAATATAAAATAACATGTCATTATTTTTTTTATTTATTTTTTTTTTGAAAAAAAATTTATAAAATACTCCAAATAACTTTTTCACATTATATTTTTCAATAGATAACTTTTAAGTAAATTATCAAAAGTAAACATTTTTTTAAATATTATTACTTTAAAATCTTAAGATGATTTGTAATTTTAAAAAAATACATGGTAAGGAATTTAATTGAAAGTTGAATACATTAAATTTTCTTCTGTAGATGACAATAAAAAAAGCCATTCACATTTTTATTTTTAATGGCTTCCCTTTTTTTTAATGCCAATTCATCGCCAAGGGTGCCGACACGTATTGTTTTCAGTAGAGAAAAGAACGTTAGACAACTTGATTGCTCTAGCTTGCATTAAGATCTTGGGTCAAACGGTACTGCAGAGAGAAAAAAAATTTTAACAAAAGAGTGAAAATGATGTTAACAACAAAAAAAATTACACGACATGCCATCAATGAGATGAAGATGGATCTCTGCGAAAAGATGGATTATCCATTCTTCTCTTTAGCAGAGGCAAACGAGTCCGATTCATCACTCACAAGCTAGGCTTTTATGGCGGCGACAAATACTTAGGTTCTTGAAGCTAATTGCGCGCAATTCAAATATTTAATCAACAACTTCGACAGATGCTTGATTTAAGGGAGTTCTTTAATAAAGCTGCCATTTTTTCAAGCATTGGTGAATCTGAATATAATAGAACAAATGCCATCAACTTCGGAATTCTTTTGAATACAATGATTTACCGTATCTGAAGATTACAATTTAATTGTGACAATCGGTTCACAGTTGAAAACGACTAAGAACATAAACAACATTCCAAGATACAATTTGTTAAAATGAATTTTATTACTTAAAAATAATTAAAAATTATATTAATTATTCAGTGAGATTAAAACAACTATTAATTTGTTAATAACACAACTCTGATTAACGTAAATATTACTTTATTATTAAGTTTTAAGGTGTTATTATTCTTTGCTTACTATCTTCAGAGATTAAAGAAAAAATATTTCATAATAATTTTATACAGTACAAAATTATATAACACCAAAATTAAAATCAATTCATATATTTATTCCATCTGTATGAATACAGAAAAAAAACACATTTGAATATCTGGTGATGAAGCAAGCATAAACACAATGATTTAGAATAATATGTAAATATCAGCGATTACAAATGCAATTGCACCACATGACTTATTCCTCCTTGTTCAATAGCTGTTGATGGAACATAAAAGCTGCATTATGTCTCAAAGTAACAAATAGATTTAAAATAATTTATATTAATTATGGCATTATATATGTTGGATGTACCAGTATCTGCACACTCTTATGCAGCTTCATATATTCAGTAAGATAATAAGCTTGTGGTATATTCAAACATTGCAGAAATGGATTTACTATAGTAAGATTCAAATTTGATGTTCAAATTAATTTCCATCTCATAGACTTTTCACAGAGAGTTTACCATTAATAGATGGTTATATATCGCAATAGAGGATTTCTGGAAAAGTAACAATTATCTCTCGTTATTCAACAAAGGCAGTTTTGAACTAGTGACCTTGTATTATAATGAGCCTGATGACGTCACTATAAGCCCGAGTAAGATGTTTGCATTAAATAACAAATAGGTGTAGAAAATCTATAGCAAAATGATTGATTTTTCTTTTTTCTGCGGGAACTGTGTTTATAATTTCAATCAAGAAAGAAAGAAGTATTATAAAATTAGCAATGAATAAAATTCTATTGGTTTTATTTAATTAATGGCCAGTGCTTGGCACACAGTTTATATACACCATTAAAATTGCATGTTTAGTATTTAATGTAATATATATTCAATCAATGCAAGATCTCAGATAATTCTAAAATAAAATTATGGATTTCCTATTTTTAATAACATTAGGATGCAAAACTATCATCATAATATTTACTAAGTTGGCTGGTTGCAATCATCTTCGGATTAAAATAAACATTATTTTTATAACCACCTGACATACGCTTTTTTGGAGTTATGATGGTACACCCACTAGTTGTCCCACTATGTGTAAGATACCATTAATTCCCTTCCTTGCTGCAAACAAAAAAAATGACGTCATTACGAACGTTTGAAAGAAAAATAGTCATTTCAATCTAAATTGAAATCAGTGGCTATTTCAAGGAAAATTTTGTTTTGATAAATCATCAATATTTATTTTTAATTCCTAAATGGACTCTTCTGTACATATTCAATGCTGTGTATTGCAAGTTACAGTCACTATTTATGCTTTGGTAAAAACAATAAATTTACAAAGATTTCGTTTACTTATTACTAAGGATAAAAAATCCTTTATCAGAATTTGAATATTTTTATTTTGCAAGTTCATATATTAATTTAGTGGAAATTAATAACGTTCTATAAATTGGTTAGGCAGTATAAATGTTTTATTCTTCTTAATGTTACTTCTTTTTCGTTCAATACGTAAGTTTCATTAGGAAAATTATAATATTTTACTATTGTTGTTGTTACTAATGACACTTGGACAAGCCAAGCTTGCTATGTCCAGGCTATGTGAATATAAGTCAATTGGGAGCGTCTTTCGTTTAATCAAAGTACCATGAAGGCGAAAGTACGACCTTTGCTCTTCAAATCCTCCGATAGATGGCAGCACCAGAGGATTTACTTCCTCAATTTTGGCATTGATCTAAAGGGGGAGTGCATTTCTCCAGACCATTGCACACATGGTAACTGCTCAACGACTGACCACAGGACTTTTGATTCCACAGATTTTACGAGCACATATATCGCATGTACTCGGTGGGTCTTTGGTGGCATGGGGAATCGAACCCCACTCTTCCGGATGGAAGGCCGATACCCTAACCACTAGGCTACCAGGGTCCATATTTTACTATTAAAATCATGAAATATTTTTAGTGTGAATAAACTCGTAGATCTCGTCTAGAATAGGTTGGACATGGAGATAAGCAACAACAACAGAAAAACTATGACTTTACACAATAGTTCAGTTTTATTTCCAAAAGAAGATATTATTATATATACATAGAAGTTGTTCCTTCTTTCTTCTATATTAAAAATTAATAATATATTGGCAAATTCAGTCTAAAGATCGATAAACAATATAAACCATCTGCTTTAACAATTGAAAGAAAATATTTTAAGTTTACTAAATATTTTCCATTATTTTTTTCTGTGGTTAATTTTATAACAGATTCTTAATTAGTTCTGTTATAAAATGTATGGCACAAAAAATAATAGTATGTTCAAATAAATTTAATAAGAATTCTATATTGTGGTTATCACGTTCTGTATTTTATCGGCTTATAATCAAATTTTTTAAATTTCCGACCAAAAAAACAGAAATGGTTTCTTAAACTGTGCATCATATTTTATTTCTGAAATCATTTATGAATTCAGAATATATAATTCAAATTTTTGTTTCGTACAGCGATTAACAAAAACAATGTGAAAATTTTATTTTTCTCTTTGAGCTTAACTTTTTATTTGTATCCATTGTTTTGTACTCAATATTATTCACAGCCATCAAGTTTGTGAAAATAGATGATCATTCAATGGCTTACAACAGAAATTGAATTTGAATTCGGTATTTTATATGCTACTAGTGTAAAAACCTGAACCAGGAAAAGATTGCGCCAAATAACTCGATTTTATGCCAACAATGGAAAATTGCAACACATGCAAATTACATAGTTGTTACTTTGATAATTCATTTATGTTCTTTAAATAAGAGTTTAGATCTATATTTTTCTTCTCTACACTACTATATTTATAAGATAAAATTTTTAGGTTTAAACATAAATTTTAGGTTTTGATAAAATTTTTAGGTTTTCTTTTCGTTTTTAAATTAATGAATTTAAATTATTGTCATGTTTACCAGTTTTTCATATAAACTGAGCCACATTTTTTAACTGTTTCTTCTGAAACGTATGTTAAAAGAAATTTTTTATTTTAATTCTCGTTAAATATGAACTGAAGAACAATATGAAACGATGTGAAATCAGTTTGGTGGAATTTGCATGTAAACTTTTTGGTTCGATATGTTTTTACAATGTACTTTATATACAAGATGATCAATTTAAAAGAATATTCGCTTCTTTTTGTGTTATCTTCTTCTGTATATGAAGCAAGACCTTCAAAATCGTAACTTTTTTAATGTTTATATTTAGTGTGTTGGCTTTATTCTTACCTTTTTTTCTAAATAGAAAAATCGCTTTTCAAACATAAATTCTCTCGAATATCATTATCAATTCTTAATTCGATTCAATGCAGATAAAGTTTGAGAAAATCGTCTACTTCTTTCTATGTTTTTATTTTTAATTTTTGAAAAATCATTTCATAAAATTATGAATGGCAACAATTAAATTCGTCTGCATGAATTAGTTCTTCTATTTCAATAAAAACGTTTGTTATTCTAATGAAGTAAAACATGTTCTTGAGCCTTTTTCTTTGCATAATTACATTAGATCTAAATCATTTAAGAAAAAGCTAGAAAAATTTTACTTTAAAGTTTCCACTGGGACAATGCTTTCAAATTGCAGCATCTTATATGCACTGCAAATGAGAAAAGATTTCGATCAATGAGAAGTTTCATAAATAAGAATATACAATGAATTTGAGCACTATTAATTTTATGAAATCTTTTATTGGCATCAGAATTTCTTTGGAACAAAACCCGTGTAAATTCACACGAAAATTAGTTGGAGCAAAAAATATCCTATGGTTCAGCTCATCAGGCAATGAGATACCGTTTGAAATTTTGCTCGTACAGCTTACAGTCCGTGCGCAGATATTGCATCCAAAAAACCCAAGAAACAAACCGCAGTTTTCTGATTGCTTTCGTAGATTTATTCGCAGCACTATTCAAAGGCTTACTAATCTTTCATCTCAAATGAAGCTATGTTCCACATTAATGACTATGTAAATGGCCAAGATTCCCTCTTAAAATATCCATGAGCTAAGAGAATACTCTTTACACATTTAAAAGAGTGGTGTTCGTGTATGATCTCAAAACGAACAGTATTGAATCAATTTTTCTGCCCGAATCATCAATTCGGAAATGTACCTAATTTACCTACATTTTATTGTTTTTTAATGACCTTCTATTGCTTTGTTGAGATACAGCAGCGTTCTTGCAGGTTTCTGAAACATGGAAACACTTAACATACATCATGTCCGGCAGTAGGAATGTTTAGGTAAATTTTTATGACCATAGGTCTCTGACTAGTAAAATTACCATAACTTATCCCGCCAAATTTTTTGTGGGGTTAGCTCAAAGACAGTTTTACTAGAGGAGTCTTGCAAGCATCAATGAATTAAAACAAATCAGAAGTGAAATTTCATCAATAATACTAACACTGTTGCAAAGTGTGTTCAAAAATTTGGATCGACGTGGTCATGTTTGCTCTCAAAATGATGGCAAACATTTTCAACATTTGCTGTAAGGAATGACAATGTAGGAAGAATTGAATTAAATTGCTTTTCAAAAATAAAATTTTCAAAGATTAAGTAACATTCTTTGTCTCCATTTCTGTTTTACCACACAAATAAAGTTATAGCAATCCCACAGTGTCGAAATTGTGTCCCACACTTAAACAATTCTATAACTATTATACTTCAGTGTTAGAATAGTTGCTCCATCTGTTAGATTGAAGTGTAATAAGAAAAACCATCATAATAATAAAAAGGAAGAGTTATGATTACAGCTGAAGTAGTGAGAAATTATGCTGTCATGAGAATTTTTTACTGTGTGGTATTACTCCTTACTTCTATTATGTTCTTGGCGACAATGACTCACTGTCCATTTCAATACGACGCTTGTTGTGAATTTAAACATCCGATAAAAACATTCCAACTATTTTTTGCCAAATATTTCCTTACAAATTCCTGCAATTAATCCAGGCGTTCAATTCCTTTTTGTAAATCAGATTTTTTTTAGTGTTCAGCATCATAATCAATCTTCAACGAACCATGGGCTTAGCAAGGAGTTCTTTTTATCCCCTGTAGTTTTTTTTTGTTCTATTAAAGCCTCTTTAAAGAGGAAAACAATCCGTATCAAATCTTTTTCTTTTCCATTTAGAATCCCGTTAAGCTATTAAAATTTCTCTATTTTTTGCAATGAAGACGTAACCTACATGCAAAATTTATTTTTGGCTCATATGAATTAAAACGAAGATGTAGCCCATATTGTACTTATTTCGGAAATTTAAACATGATTATTTTCATTTCTATGCTACACTTAGCAAATTATAAATGCCACAAAAATTTACATTTATAAATACCTATTTTTGTAATGATGAGCCAAAAAATGTTTATTTTTTTGCAAGCAATTTATTCAGCATTTCCTGCTTTTTAAATAAAAAAGATACTTACGATAATAAGAAAAAAATTAACAGTAAAATGCTGATGACTACTTTTCTAAGAATTAACGTTAAACGTATCAAATCATTAAAATTATATGCTTCAGTATTTTTAAACTATAATGATATTAGTTTTGAAAGAACTTTGTATAAGATATTTTAAACATACAATTTAGGTTTTAAATTGGAAATATTATTTGGATTTTGAGTTTGCGAATGTTTCCACAAGTTATGGTCATTCATAAGGATAACAGATATAGCTGTATCGGTAATTAACTTTCATAAGAAAAGTTTAAAAAAATGCTAAAATTAAAAAGATGGAAATTATTATTTCAAAATCAAGTCAAAAAGGAAATGAAATAAGTATTAATTCATTAAAGAAGCAAACAATTATTTTTACGAGTGGACAGGAAAAAATCTAATAAACACAATAAGCCAAAAATATTGAAAAAGCAAATACATTGCTGTATAAAAAATGAATTGTTTTGAAAAATAAAATAAAAATTTCAAAGTAATTAAATATTTTAATTCAAAATATTTTAAAATTTTCAACCAGAATAATTGATTTAAAAAATAATTAAAACATTTCCTGGGAAAAATCATTGTAAATATTTTCAAGTTATTTTTTTGATTCCTAACGTATATTGTTTTTTTTTTTTCCTTCACATGTCAGTAGAGATAATTTTTTAGCTTCAATATTTTCTCAATATGCAAATTTGATGATTTTATCGACATTTTACCGATTCTAACTATTATTGAATAATATATAGATAACTATTTGTATAACTTAAATTACTTCCAACCACTTTATTAACCACGCTCAAAACTTGAAGAGGAAATATTTAAATCGTTTTGTTACCTAAATAGTGCTTCTTGGGTAAGATTTTAGCAGATTTTCAGAAATAATAAACCATAAAAAAACTTTAGACTTATAACGTAACTGTTTTAGCAGACATTGCGTGGCAAGAAATATTTTTTTACTATTACAAATGTTTTACAAGAGCACTGTTTTAAATCCATGTTCAGCGCCATTTTTTGAGCTGTTGGAGCATATGGAAGCTTTATGTCAATTTTCGAAACTTCTTCAATGGAAATTAATTCTCGCTCACTCATACTGAACTGAAATCTTGAGTATAAAAACTGACTAAAAGCAACTAGAACGGGTTCAAAGTACTTTCGAGTTCCGTATTTCATACTTTAACGTTCAAATAATAGTTATTCCATAGAATACTTCATGGGTTTGAACTATTTTATACTTTAGTGACTTATCTAGTTATTCCATGAAGTGCCTAGTTATCAACGGTAACATGTTACCCTTAAAATTTGGAAATAGTTACTCTGCAGATCATCAAGGTAATATGCAGATTAGTTAAGATATGAACCGAGCGGAATTAATTTTATTTCATTTCCCAAATCACAAAAGTAATCTAGAAATTATTTAAGATAATATGCTCATTAATTACTAGGCATGCATTAAAATAAAATTAAAGCCTTTTAAAAAATACAATGCTTTTTGTGTTCCTAAATTAACAACATAATGTTATCTTATTTTTTCGATATCTCAAGAGTCAAGTTTAAAACAAACCACAGTTGACAGAATCAATAGATAAATAAAAATTGCATACGAAGGATTAGTTTAAAACATTATTATGTATATATGCAAGTATTTTATGTATGAATGTATATGCATATATGTGTGTGTAAAATAAAATTTTTAATATTATGAAAAAATATATTTAACATTATTATCGTAATAAACGAAACTAATTAAATATAAAAATTCCATATTCTGTCATTTTAAAACGCTTATCATTTGATAGAGGAAGTAAGTTTACGAAAAAAATTAATTTAAATACCATATTCAGCTACGTCTAAAAAAATCAACCAGCTGGAATACATCCTGTTTAACAATTCGTATTTTCAAATATTTTAACAGAATCACCATCAACATTTAATCAAAGCACTTAATTTTACGGATTTCGTGTGATGTAAATCAATCAAAATAACGCAGGAGATATTTAGTTTAAATAAACATTTCATTACCCATAAATAAAGTACAAAGAAAACACAAACAAAGTTATCAATAATAACAATAGATCAAAATAAATCCTTCCGCATTTTTTCATTAACGAACTGAAAGAAAAGTTCTTAATAAAATGAACGATTACTTTGAAGTAGTTTGAATCTAAAATAAAAATTCGAATAGTAAATAAAGACAATCAATACTTAAATTAAAATCGATAACAATTTCATCAAAGAAAAACGTTTTAATAAAATTTAAATGTTTGTTTACTCTGAAAGTTTTTAACCCAAAAAAGAAACAACGAACAGCATTTCATGCTCGAAAAAACTTAAACCAGATCGAACGTTTTTACTAAGCCTAATCTTGTAATTTCGAAGTAGAAACAAAATATAAGGATTAAATCTCTCCAATGTTCAACAGATCTATTAAGTAGTCTGGAATAACGTGTTTTAAGTATAAACTTCGCTGAAAAGAATGTAATGAAGCAAAGAAACGAAATAATAAGATGTTAAAATACCATTTAAGCATTTAAAAGAAATGCTCTATCCAAAACATATAATACCAAATTCGATTCAGGTCTTATGTATAATAATAGTTTTGTTAGCGGTGGAAAATGGAAGTGATTAACGGAACTACTTTTCCTAGAAGATTACTGGAATTATTAGATTTACTTTTAAGGGCACGTAACTTTTGATCTTAAAAGTAAGAGATGATTTCAGAATTGAACCAAAGGTAATATTGAGGTTTATTTTTTCCCCTGCTGTTTCTGCCTGCATATTTTATTTTTAATCATTCTAAGAATTCTATTGCAACTGAATTTTTTTCTTTTTATTGCTGCATTTTTTAAAATAATTTTTTTTATTTTAATATTTTTTTTATTTTTTTAAAATATTTTTTAATAATTAACTTTAAAACGCATTAATAAATTTAAAAACTAAAATCGTAAAATAATTTAGCTGAAATTTTTCTGCAAGTTTAAATTATTATTTTATATAATAAATAAATATATTTTTTTACTAAATTTTTTGCCATTATATATTTACTATAATTAATAAGGAATTTAATTATTCTAAATAGTTTATTACAAAATTTATTATCATATATGTTTGGTTGTTATTATAATATGTTTAATAATAATAAATGTCATATACTTTTTGATTTTTATAAATAAAGCTTTGCAAAAAGACTTTGTTTTCATTTTGAAAAATATTTTTATTAATATTCACTCTGTTATATTCCTAAAATAATGCGTGATTTGTTTCTTAACTAGAAATATTAATACTTACATAAGCTTTATTTAAACTAACTTCTTAAATAATCTTTTTACATAATTGGTTTGTAAATAATATATATTATGGCTATAAGGTATATATAAAATTTTTTCTTTCATATAAAACTGTGATATGTTAATTTTAACTTATCTTTAAAGTAGTATAGTATTGAGTAACTTGAGATAATTCAGTATTTATACAAGAGAAGATAAATATAATTAACACTATTTATCTTATCTTTTGTAAACACTGAATTTATTATTCCAACTTAATATGATGATATAAAATATTAAACATACTGAGATAGCATAAAAAATTCATTTTTGTGTAAATTATGTATAGATATTACATATGATACCACTCTTAATGATTTAAAAATCGAAATCTTAAAATTTTTAATAATCATTTGATAATGTTCAAATTGGAAAAATGAGAAAATCACTTATTATTTACTAAAGAAGAGTATAATGAATTTATTTAAAAAGGTAAGAAAGACAAAATAAAAGATTTAGACGAAACATTAGAATATTATCAAGAAATATCAAGATATGATATTCTTAGTATGAAAAACTTTTGCAAAATTCATAACTTTCCCGAAATATAAAAATAAAAACATTTTATTCGTTAGCTCATATGCAGGAAAATTTTTAAATAATCCATTTGAATTCCTACTGCAATCGGATACAGAGGACAAAGCAAAATAAAAGACATCAAGAGTAAATTATTGAAAGAAAAAAAGTACTTCAAGAAAAAGACTCGCCAAGAATTTGGCGTTAAAATTACTGTAGGATGTGGAAGGAATTCGAAATTATTCATAATAATCTGCCTCAAATCACTCAAAGGCTCAGTTATAATAGCAAACCAAAACTTAAAAAAAATTATCACTTGTCTTAAAAGGAATAATATTGTGTTCTTCGTTTTCAAAAACGTTTCAAGACATTTTGTATTATTCTTTTCAAAACTCAAATGAATAATGAAATAACGAAACATTATGACCATTAATATCGACAGTAAACTTACGAATAAAGTTGAAAACTAGAATACAATAGATATTATAACTTCTAAAGAAATTAATAGAGTTAATATAAGCTTAATAGAGAAAACGGGGAAAATTTAAGTAATTTTACGCAGAAACTGACCTTTCCCTCAACAAGGAAGTTTAAGTGGACAAGAAAGAATAAAAAATCAGAATCAGTTAGTTAGATATTATAGAATTCATTTCATTCATATAAAACACAGAATATTACTCTAGAACAAATCACATTTCACGCGTTACAATAATGGTTGTAAAATGAATGGTAAATGAATGCAATTTTTAGAACCAATTGACTGTGGTTACAAGTGAAGAAAACGTTGCTATCTTCGAAAAACCAATTTAATAATGATCCTCAACCTCAGGCAGTAACCTCAAACGAAGATAAGGATATAACTTCAGTGACAGATGGTGATATGTAAATGGAATTGAGTGATTCGAACATTAGAGGTGGAAAAATTTAATAATAACCCCATGTCAAGTTCAGTCAAAAACAGAAATGTAGGAGTTGGCCGAAATGAATAGGAATAAAAGAATACTGAGATGATTGAAGGAAAATTAAAAAAAAATTATTGTTGAAATGGGAGGGACTGATACAGGCAAAAACGGCATTGATTTTACTCCAGGTGAGTCTGATAAAAAAAGTGCAGATTACTCAACCCTTGGATAAGTATTTAATTAATAAATAAACTAAAAATATAATATCTTTTTCAAAACCAAAAAATTTCAGACAACAAATGATTCAGATAGAATTATATGATCAGATTCAAAAAGGAAAACCAGATTACAATAGTAATAAAGCTGAAAATAGAATACAATAGTTGTTTGAACTTCTAAGGAAACTGAAAATTTACCGAAACTGGATACAAAACAGAAATTTAAAACAAATGCACACAAAGAATGACTTTATTTTATCTATAAGAAAACTTTAAGTATGATATTGTATTTGTAATATAGAACGTTTGTGTGATGATGACTAAAGAATACAATTTGTAAATTATTATAAGTAAGGTCGTATGCCCTAATATAACGAATTTGAATTTAACACTGTAAAATATTTTGTTACCTCTTTTTTTTTACCCAATTTTATAAAAATTTACAACACTGAGAAAATGTCTTGGAATTTCGATTTAGACTAAATGTGTTGAAGATTTCAGTTTTTGTGATAATTTTTGAGAAAAAATTATGTCATAATTAAAAACAACCAAAATAGTTATCGTTTTTAATTGAACTGATCATACAAAATGTTAATCAGTTCAGTTAAAGAGAATTAATATTAGTTTTGACAAAACAAAATGTAAATTATATATTTATAATTCTTCAAATATATATTATTTACCTATAAAATAAAAAAACATTAAATTAATGCTTAGATCAGATAAACGAATACATTTCTTTCATTTGAACTTAAAATTATCAATGGAGAAATACAAATGGTGTGCAAATAATTAAATATAGTTTTCATGTTTTCTTCGATAACATGCGTTTGAAATCTATTCAAATAACGGAAAAAGGATTTTACATATTTATTCTGTTTATCTGGCAAATATTTTGGCCGGGATCCAAGAAGACTGTTGACCAAGAATGACTGTTTGGAATGAGATAGTAATTATTAATAATAATCGATTGATATATATACTAATTGGCACATTTACTAAACTATGTAATTATAACTAATAATATTCTGTTATTAATTACAGAATTTGTTGCTTTAATCGTAATAGGGAAACATCATTTCAGAATAATTTGTTTGTATGTGAGCAATGTTGCCAAGTTAGGTGTAAAAAATTAAATTATTTATTGAAAAAACTTAAATAAATATTTCGTTATTATTGACTTTAAAATATTAACTATATTAAAATTAGCTTTATTTTAAGTTCATTTTTAAACTTAAATAATATAAGTATAAATTATAATATAGGAATGTTTTTAAATAAATAAAAAATCTTTTAAAGGAAACAAAACTGTTTTACAAATATCAAAAATGTAGATATTAGTTTATTAAATAATTCCGTCAAAGAATAGCCACTGTTTTTTTTTTTTTTTTTTAAGAATACGTAATGTGGAAATTATGTATTTCCTTCCAAAATGAATGTTTTGCGATTAAAAGTCTGGATTCGATTATTTTGATAACGATACTAACAATCACTCTATCAAATAAATATACATATTCTTCTAAACGTGAAAGAAGTTCCAACAAACACCTTAAGTGTTCTTTCAATAGGATTTCAGCCCTCGAGGCAACACGTTTAGAATCTCTTTTCTCAGAGCATTTATTTATACATATATAAAGAGCTTATTTTTTTATGTATGTTTGAAAATCTTTTAGATTGCTTTTAAGTATCTTTCAGATTTCATTGCCATCGAGTACAATCAAATTTAAAAGATAAATAAATAGGAAAGAGAGCCATTTTACACCCATATGTTTTCATTTTACTATTATTATTATTTTTTCAATTACGTTCGAATTGAGAATGTTCTTTGAGGAAGTACGATTGTTATTCAGGCTGGAAGTTATTTGCCACTGGGTCTCTTCTTTGGGAGTGGGTGTAGGCTCGAAGACGAGCCTAATAAACTACTGTCGGTGTCAGTTCAAGGACTTTGCCACCTTCCAGACAGGGTCAAGAAGTGATTGCTTTTGTAGAAGCGGGGCACCATCTAGGGAAGAACCTTGATGTCTCTGATAAAGGACGTTGTAATTGGATGATGCTGAATCCTATGGTATCAATAGAAAGGAACATTTTTAAAGGAAATATATAACAGTTTAACTATTATGGAAACAGTTATAATTATAGGGCAGACTTATAACATAGGATGTAAGTGAGATAATGATGACATGTTCATAAGAGTTTTCAAAAATGTCGAAAATATAAATTATTCCGCTTTATATAATTTTTAATTACCACTTCAAAAATAAAATTAACGTTACACAATATTGCCCTGTCCTTCATCAATAGATAGCAGTTGCACAAATTCAACCCATCATTATCAAATAAAAAGTATATGTTCAACAGTTCGTAATCGTAAATTAATTTTAAAATATTAAATTTTTTTTTCCATGTGCTTATTATTATTAACAATAAACTATACAAGTTTTTCCAAAATTTAAATGCAGATATTATTCCAATGACTGAAAATAATATTTTTTGTAATTGTTACGATATTTCATTAACAGACATCATATCTATAGTTATCTTTTAATATTCAGCAAATGTCCTTTTATTTACTAAAACAATTTTTTAATTGTTTATCTCAAATAATGTAAATTGCTTACCTAAATTAGATTTGTAAATTAACAGTTACAGTTAGGCATGTTTAATAAATTAATAATAAAAAAATTAATATGCATATCACGTTTGTTTTAAAAAGAACAGAATAAGTTCATTATGATTGTACACCTGGTGTCACTGTACAACACCTGGCCATTTTCAATTGTATGCCAGATCTCACAAACGAAAACGCTCACAAGACACCGCCAAATATATGTTCTTTTTTCCAAATTGTTATGAATTACTTTGAATTATTCGTCAGGAAATGCAGCATACAAATTTTACAATTGTTATTCAGCGTTCGTGTGTGATCATGTCTACCAACAAGACTTCTGTCGATCTACTAACCGCGCAGCTGTTCTTGCACTTTTTTTTAAAAAAATAAAATTTTATCATACCATTACTAGTTACCTCGTCAATACAATTTCAGATTAATAATTCATTAATGAACTTGTGAATATGACAAATACAAACAAATTACAATTAAACATGCCTTGAGTTAGTTTAATCAACACGTTCGAAAATCATAGTGAAAGTATATATCTGAAATGATTCGAATTTAATTTAGTTTAAATATATAATAGTTATTCACACAATGACTGATATTTTATGGATTGAATAATTTAAGCATAGTTTAAAAAATTATAATAAAGCTGCAGTTTATTAAATTAATAGTTCTCTAAAATTGCTTTTCGTTTCCTTTCTGTTTAAATTCGAATTTTTATCTTCCCGAGACAATTGATTGACAAGAAATTTACTGTCGGAGTCATAAAACTAAATTTATGAACATGCCAGAAGAATAATTTGAGTAAAAAAATATATATATTAAAGGTAATTCTCGTGGACTCTTAAAGAAAAAAAAAATTCCTAGAGAATATTCTTCTTCAACTCGCTTAAGGTCATTTACCCGACGGCATCAGCCGATCCGTGAACTTTTTCAAAGTTTTTTTCGCCCTCACTTCAATATACGTTTGCGATACGAGAATTCTTATTTTATTTGTTTCTTCTGCCTGCTGCATATCGTGCATGAATTCATCTCGTTTCCAGCGTAGTTAATAAGTGAAGAGAAATCTCGAATGAAGTAATAGGAGATATATGGGACACGCGCGCAAATTCTGACGAGCTAAATTAACCTTGATCGGGACAGATACGCTTCGTTTTATGCTACAGGAAACAGCAAAATAAAAAGAAAAAGAATGCGCTAAGCCAATCTAGTTAAAATAATTAATAATTCAACGAACTTCCTTCAACTCGAGTGGAAATTACTTTTTTAAGTACCTTAATTATAGAACAATTTTATTTTAAAAATGATGTATATAGTATAAATTTACAATATAATGTTTTGTAAATGAAATCTTAATAGTTTTCGAACAGTGGCGATAAAAAAAATTTTTTAATCAATTTTCAGATTATAATTATTTTTATGAATGTAAAGTAGAAACATAAAGTAGCTTTTACTGAATCTAGTAATTAAATAACAATAAAATTAAACTATCAAGAGCTGGCAACATATAATAATATACGTCATATAATGATGTCATGTAATTTAGAATTACACTCAAAAATTTTTATGACAGAGTCGTATTTAGATGCAGGAAGAATTTAAATTATTTGATTAGCTGTACCAAAGATTCTTGTGGCCTGACAGCCATTTTTTTTTTTCATAGCGGACGTTCTGTGTCAATGAAAATACCACAGATTTCCGGCATGTTCTTCAGAATAAATTTTTGGATGAATGAAATTTTTCAAACTTTCGATTTAAGTGACATGAACTACGATTCCCTGTTTTTTAAGATACTCCTAAAGAAATATGAAATTCTATAGTTGTTGTTGCCTTTCTCTTCGGTCTTGAGCAATGCTAAGTCAAGTCTATAAAATTTGTCACTCTAAGAAAATCTAACACTAAAATTGGGCTTTTGATGATATCAATTCTGGAAAACCCAGACAATATAGAATATAGCTAGCACACTTCAAACAGGTTGGAAAAACCTTTTTTTTTTCCAAAAGAGAATAGGACATAAATCTCAATTGTCCTCTGATAAGTTTGATGATGGCCGTCTACAAAATTTAAGTGATAACGTTCCCCCTGTCAAAGCACTTTCCCTGTTACCGTTGATGAACAGGTGAGATTGTCCAAAAAGCATTAACAGTTTAACTCTTGAAAACAGCTTTAAATGAGTCATTTACTCAGGTATGTCTGACAACCAACTAGCACTCGCATTAGTCATGATATTGACATAACAACTTTTAGTGAACTTATATGAAATCTATACCTCGGCATCAAAAATCTAGATCGATAGATGTGTCTCTAAATTTCAAATATCTAACTCTTCATTCTGAAAAAACGCAGTTAACACTCATCCATTTTAACCGCAACCACTTGCATTATTAATCACCTTTTCAGAGAATATTTTCCCTGATTCAAGAAAATATTGTGGTTGTGAAAAGTAATATAAAACTTATATATATAAAACACACACACACGCAAAACAAATAATTGTTCAATTTATATATTTTGTTGTCATTATTAGTAGGATTTCTATTATGATTTCTTCTAAAGTTCCATATTCTATTTTTATTTAAAGGTACTTATTAATACAGTTTAATTAATTAAGTTAAAATAAATTTTATTGGAAAAGTTAATTGTATGTAGTTATGACTTATTTTGAATATATAAAGAATGTGCATTAAAAATTATAGTTAAATGGTATTGAGGACTAAGTGAGTACAATAAGAAGAATCTCATAAAGTTGGTATACTTCAGAATTTTTCAGTGAAAAAATCAGAAATTATGGTTCTGATTCAAGTGTAATGAATCAGAAAACTTTAATAAGTCTTAAGGACTTATTTCACTAGACACCTGCAAATAATAGAAATTCAATATCCATTTGCCATTGTTCAACAATAGTTAAAAGCAAAAATGTTGCTTTTTTAATTTCAATTCGTAAAGTTCTAATGTTTGGCCATAGAGTAAATATTAAAAATGTTAAATATAAATTTATGTATAATATAATTTATTTTTATAACACAGTTCATAAAGTATCGATCGATTTTGGTTGCTGCTATTTTTGTTATATACCAATGACCCTTAAATTAAAGATCGTAATTGTCATTTAATTTTATTTCTTTGTATAGAAAAGAAAACATAAGAGTAGAAAACATTTTTGGATATCTAAAATAAGAAAAAAATAGTTCTGGTAAACTAATCTTTTATTTGGAGTTATATATTGCAATTGCGGATGAATTTGTAAATAAATTTTTTTATAAAAAATGTTTACTTACGACTATTACATTTTCTACTAAATTTCACAATAGTTGAACTTAGTTGCCTTTAATTGAATACGATAACTTAAATTGTTGTGAAATGAGATTTTATTTGATTTTATTCTCTTAGCAACATTTAAATTGAAAAGTATTAATTAAATTGCTACTTTAAACATTTATTTAGAGATAATTCTTAGAATAAAATAATTGCCTTTGACTACCATTTTATTTGCTTTAAATAAAGTTTAATTTGAAATAAATTCTCTTTTTATACAACTTTTACTGGTTTTCGTTTCTTTTTTAAATGCTTAATATTATTCTGTTTCCCGATTGACTAATTTTATTAAAAATAATTTTCCATACACATATGATTTAATAATCTTACAGAATCCAATATTCAAAAACTTATTTTTAATTTTGATGTTTCAAAACACATTATTTTATTACTGTTTTACAAATAAACAGAGAATTAATGTTTAAAATATGTTGATGAATAAACAAATACATTTCATTCAAATTCATCTTTGTTAACCATTAAGTACTTAAATTTGTCGCTGACACAATATTACTAACATAAATATCATGTTAGCTAAGAAAATATTGGAAATATTAAACTTACATTATATTTTTAATAGGTTGGAATTTCATAAAATGAGAGTCAAAATTCAGTTTTAAATAATTTATTGATCAAAACAAACATTAACAGTGGAATACGAAAACTAAAAGCTATTTTTAGAACCGGTTTAATTACATTCAAGATTCAAAATGTAATTTTTACAAAATACCTATTTATAAAAGAAAAGGATATTAATATTCATTCTATTTTAAAGGACTGTAGCGCATATTATGTACAACAATCCAATTTACAAATTAGATATACTTTTAAGCATTATTTTCTTTATTTTAGAAAGAATTCAGAAAGTAGTTTTATAGTTGGGGGGTACATATTGAATTTCAAGATTTAATTATAAAATTTGTTATCGATAATTCTTAAATTAAGCAATTGCTTTTATTTCAGCTTTAAGCCATTTTGATATAAGACAAAAATATTTTTGACTTAGTAAAAAATATTTTAAAATCTATACTTTATAAATATTTGTTTATTAATTAAGTTTAATTCTTAAATTATTCTTACAATGAAAAATAAAATGTAATTTAACATTCATTTATTTTTTAGGCTTACTTTATCGGAAATAAACCTCCCCAAATTCTATTAATTTCTTTTCCTTTTTAAAAATATATTTCATTTCCTCAGTTTTCTGTAAATTATAATTTAATTTTAATCTTTATTTATTACTATTACTTAATAGTTTTATTGAAAATTGTCTTGAAAAAAATTAAAGCTCAATAAACTTACGTTATTTTTGGCTTTTGATCTAAAGTTTCATTTTAAACATAGGGAGTGTCTCTTTTCCCCGTTTACCCGCAATAAAATTAATGGCAGAGAAAATATATTTTATTACTTTGAGATCATACACCCCAAACACACATACAAAAAAATAAAAAGAAATCTAATTACTTTTCTAGTTTAAGACCTCGAAAGCACTTTCTGAGTTTCCTATATAACAGAAATTCTGAGAATTTTCTGAGTTTAGTGTGAAATCATATGCAGTTCGATGTGAGAATTTTAAAAAAAAATCACAACGAATCAAACAAGGAATAAAGCACTTTTTCATTTTACCAACGCAGGCGATAAAGTTGCCAAATGGTTGTACCGATTTGAACCAAAATGTTATAACTTGTAACCTTTTATCATTAAGTTGTTAAACTCTTTTTTTTTCACCTTTTATAAGAAAAACGATTTCAAATTTGCTAATGCTTCCTAGGTAAAATTTATTACAAATAACAGTTATTTTTTTTTCTTAAATTCCGGTTGTTGTAGCCAAAAATGTCGGTTTGTGGAGATTTGTGCGGTGAAGTGTAATAATATAGAAATAAGTTTTAAAAGAGCTCATTAAAAATGGATGCTTTAAAAAAATATTTTATAATGAAGCGATACTAAATACAGATTTAATAAAAAACGATATTACATCATCAATAATACATAAAATCAGCTAAAAGACGTTAATAAAAGTTTAATTATTACAACTTTGTACACCAAACTGTTATTATTCCTTTAAGCGAAACTTGATTTTGAGATCATAGGTACTAAAATCAAATTAAGTAAAATGATAATAGAATTTCATTACAAACAATTATTTTAAAGCGTTTCATAAAATGCATATTATCAACTTCTAAATGTGGTTAACGTCGCCAAATTTCACTTTTCTCGTAAATTTGACCTCCCAACTTTTCTAGTGGTCAGAGTGCCTGACTGCGGATAAGGAGGTCCTGGGTTCGAATACCGGTTCGGGCATGGATGTACTTTCTCTCTCTATCTATCCTGTCTTTGTCCTTTCCTTGTATGAATGAGGTGTGAATGGTTGCCTACCCTATAAACGGGTACCTATGGCATGTGTGTAGAGCAAAGTCGTACTTTCACCTTCATGGTGCTCTGATTAAAAACGAAAGACGCTCCCAATCGACTTAAATTCGCATAGCCAAGGCATGGCGAGCTTGGCTTGATTAGTAACAACAACGTAAACTTGACTACATATATTAAGCATTATTTCTTAGTCTTGAAAACCATATTGAGTCATATATGGAATCCTAATTCTGGCAACTCTTAAATTTCTTCTATATTTTCTAGTCATCTTCAATTGATGATGAGATATCAAAGCCTTATTTAATAATGAGTAATTTGTATCTAAGAATCAATCAAACGCAATAATGGTCAAATATTTTTAATAGTAAATGAATGTGATTCCAAGAAAAGTTAATAATAGAAATTTACGAAAATTCCTTTAAAAAAAAAAGATCATTTCCTTTTTGCCTTTTCATTGTTAGCTACGACTCTGTACTTTTCTTAAGGTTTGTTTTATTATTTCTTCAATCAAAATTGATTTTCTCTCACTTGACATGCCTTTTCCAGCAGGAAATCTTGCTTTACATTAGAGGTTACGATTCTTTGGGTTGAAAAAACGAGCCATTAAACGACAGGTATGTTTGTTGCGTCATATTTATGAGGGTTGAACACAAATACGGGCTCTGTTTCAGGACCGTAAATAACTGAGCAACCTCACAATTCATGTCCTTCGACCTCTTTTTTGCTGATGGAGCAAACGGCGTTCCAATCTAATTGGAAAATTTTAGAAAACCGTAAACTTATGTCTGCAATGAGTTCGCATCATGAAAAAATGAAATCATCTCTCGTAAAATGTTATATTTTAAAAGAAGTGCTAAAAGTGCTTTTAATTTGTACAAATATTTATGAAAGAAAAGCGTTTTGAGAAACGTAAATGCATTTAAACTGATAGAAAAATCTTTATTAATTTATAAAATCATTAAATCACTTTTAAATCTACAATGTAATCATTAATATATGCTTTAATGCACAATATCAATATTTTTAAAAGCCACCCAACTTCTCTAGTGGTCAGCGTGCCTGACTGCGGATGAGGAGGTTCTGGGTTCGAAGACCCGGTTCGGGCATGGATGTACTTTCTCTCTCTATCTATCCTGTCTTTGTCCTTTCCTTGTATGAATGAGGTGTGAATGGTTGCCTACCCTATAAACGGGTACATATGGCATGTGTGTAGAGCAAAGTCGTACTTTCACCTTCATGGTGCTCTGATTAAAACGAAAGACGCTCCCAATTGATTTAAATTCGCATAGCCAAGGCATAGCGAGCTTGGCTTGTCCAAGTTTCATTAACAACAACAATAATATTTTTAAAAACTTTTTTCAAATTAAACCATTTACAAAATTAGGAATAGACAAAAATGAGAATTTTTTGAAAATGTTAGATTTTAAAATATAATTCTGCCGACTGATTGGCTGAGTGGTTGACGTTTCTGACTAATGAGCTGTTGGTCCCGGGTTCGAATCCCGGTTCGGGCATGGATGTTTCTTTCCTTCTCTGTTCTCTCTGTCCTTTCTTCTGTGATGGTGTATGAATGTGGGCCGCCCTATAAATGGGTTTGTGGTGTTATGGCGCGGGTAACGCTACTCGCCTCCGTGATTTGGTTTACAGGTGCCCGCTGGGTAACGAGAAATGAGTAGCAGTTTCTGGTCTTGTTGTTGCATAGGGTTCAGTTACCCTTGTGTGCCCGCCATTGGATAAAAAAAAAGAATATAATTCTATTTTTTTATTAAGAACTTGGGTATGTTGTTATATACATGCCATCAATTCTATCTCTTATAAAACCAAAAAGCTTAAATGCATCAAAAATTACCGGCATAATATGTTAAAATATATTAAATGTTTTACACACAGACAGATGATTTAGTGATTTATCAAATATTTTTACCACGAACAATTCTTTTAGTGATGATCCCATTTTCCATTTCTTAATATTCCTATTGATCAAAAATGTTTGACTTTCAAATGAGATGCATAAAAATTATCCAGAATATTCTGTAGATTTTTAAATTGCATCTCAAATTAGTTCAACATTTTTGCATTTTGTATCACTCCATGTTAACTCATCTTCAGACTACAAATTTAAGATGTTCGTTATTTCAGACAAATAACTATGGTTTAATGCTTATATAGTTAACCAAAGAGCTTAAAGATTGTCAAAATGTTTACCATTCTCAAGGATTAATTACAAATATTATTGTGGGAGAAAAAAAACTCGATTGTGTTTAAAAGGACGGACACATAAATGAAAGCCATGCTTTGTTGCATGGTTCTGCTTTGTTACTGATGCACAAATTTACAACACACCTCGGTATCGCAGAGAGTGTAGTGTAACGAACTAAACCTCATCTGCGGCTTTTAACTGCAATTCTTTTAAGGACATTTAATTGCTTATTGCTTTCTTAGCTGCGGGAGGTAATTCATTCCCCAAAAGAAGGAGATTTTATTGGTCCTGTACTGCAAAACCATTTTGTAAGCCTTCTTCGCTTACAAAAGATCTGATTATAAGTTACCTGCTGCATATAGATTAATAGGATCTTTCATATACAATGCCAACAAACAAAGGAAGTACCGCAGGACAATGTTTTTAATGAGGAAGGATATTACTTCCCTTTGTTGACAAAGTTCAAATATATATAAGTAGAACGAATAAATCATTTGTTAATTACTCTTAAAATAATTTTATGGCACCAACTAAATTATAACACGACAGAAAAGATATTACTCATTATAAGAAATATGTCGACTTAAGACAACGATATTATCTTAGCTATATTGAGTAGGAAATGTTATATTTCCTACTTTATTTTTACAAAATAACGAAGAAACCTTAATAAATTTGTTTTAAATTGATTATTTCATTTATAAATGGTACTGTGAGTCATATAATGTATTATTAGCCATGAAATGATTTTTTCTGACTCTTTGGTGTTAGAGTTTCGATATCAACATTTTATTGTGCTTGCTGAATATGAAATAAATAAATTTTGTAAAGATTATTGCCAATATTTTTTCCTATTTTTGCTTATTTTGATTATTAAAAATATTAATTATTTATGAATATCTAAAAGAAATGTATTATTAGAACATTTGAATGAAATTGCATGGACTTAAAATGCCAGAATCGGTTAATCTGTGGTTTGGGTACTCCTTTCTCACCAAATGGGCGATAGACGCGCCAAGTGTGGTAACTCTGGCTATTCTAAGTACCAGAACAATGAAATTCATTTGTTTCAGTGTATTTTTATTTATTAATTTTAAAAGATATGAATATTTTTCTCCGTATTCTAGTGTATTTTTTATTATACAATTTAATTAAAAAAACATTTTTTTTTGTTTTTGTTGCCATACCAAAGGTGAAATTCGTTAAAAACACGGATTACGGTTTCGTCGACATAGAAACGTTTTTGCGTAGTGTCTCTCGAATCATTTAAATTCGCGAGACAACACGCAAAAATGCGCCAGTTGGCGACTTTTTGAAAAGGGGGCCCAAAGCACATTTTCACCCCAGAATCTGATTGCTAACGTTTGATGACTGATATATATATTTTTTTGTACATTAATAATAAGTTGATAAATGTATCAGTTATTGTTACTCAAACGCAACACTCGGAAACCATTGAATAGTATATTTAAGCAGTTATGCAACCACATTATAACTTCCAACATTTAGCTATTATTGAATACTAATTCCTGTGCATCAGCGACAGATTTTCTTTGGATCCATGCTCAAAAAAATCACAGATATTATAAATATTCCTAAACAATAGTCATACCAAAGATTCGTGTCCGAATAGCTACAATTTACTTATATCCACCTGTTGTTGTTGCATGCCCCCAAAGGCCAGCAGCGCTAGACCAGGTCCATGACGTTGTACATCTACAATAATCCAAAACCAGAAGAGGATCGTCAACCAAGTCCTGCCTGGAGAGACCCAGGCACTCAAGGATATGTTCAGGTGAAGCCTGCTCGGTAGAGCAGTTGGTACAGGTTTCAAAGATTCGGGAACCCTCTTTAGGGAATTAAGATGTCCACTTCGAAATCGGCCAAGAATAGTTTGTTCCTGACGACTTAAGTCGTTGGTCAGGGAGTCTCCGGGGAGGGAACTTTGGTACCAGTAATGTACCGGAGGGACTGAATAGTAGTATATCCACCTACAGTTCACATTTGATGCATACTTTTTCCTTTCAGTGAGTAATAATTGTTCAATGGTTTTTATGTACAATAGTCATTAACGCTCCAGTAATATTACAACAGCAATCTAAACGTGCATTCGTACAACTTTGGCGACTATAGGGTCTCAACGATTAATGGAATTTGTCCAGTTCAACTCTTTTGCAATTCCATCCCGCAACATTCGTATTTCTACACAGTTGCAAAGAATGTCTATTCAAGTTTGAATCACATATTTTTCTTCTTTTATTCTCTTGGAAATTCTCTCTTGTCATTTCGTAATTATATCAAGGATCTTAAAATGGTATTTTGCAAACATATTCGTAATTGATAGTATTTTTTTATTAATTTTATATATTTCATGTAATATATAAAATATATGTTGTTGTTGTTGATATTAATGTTCCTTGTGGCACTCGGACAAGCCAAGCTAACCATGCCGTTGGCTATACGAATTTAAATCAATAGGGTGCGTCTTTCGTTTAATCATAACACCACGAAGGAGAAAGCACGACTTTGCTCTAAACTCTTCCGATAGATGGCACCACCACAGGATTCACTTCCTCAATTGATCTAAAGAAGGAGGAAATTTTCTATAGACCATTATACTCATGGTAACTGCTCAACAAATACAATATATTTAATGTAGAATCATAGAATTAATAAAAATGCTGAGTAATCAATAGAAATATTACCAAACTTTAAATAAAAAAATCAAGCTTTGAATATATTTCGCTACTTTACTAAATTATTGTGGGATACGTTAGAATATTGAAACACATACTTAACATTCAATGAAACCAAAGTACCCTAGAATGTGCTTGTGCTTATATATTTGTCGAGGTGAGAGTTTGAGAAATTTCCTCCTTTGTATCTGGCGGATATGGTCCACTATTTCTGAAAAGTTCCTGCTGAAGACAGAATCCTGTGGTGGTGCCATCTATCGGAAGAGTTTAGAGCAAAGTCGTGCTTTCTCCTTTGGCAGATCTTTAAACGTCAAACAGCAGCTATTCAGCCATCAATCCGAATCAAAGTGTTTTTCTCTTACTGTAGGATAATAGTAAAATCAAGTTTTTCAGAATGGAAAGTTCTGGGTTCAATTCATCTTCTACTGAAAAACAATAGATGGATATTGGTGTAATTTATGCTTCCTTTGTGTACATACGTTATAGCGGGTGCTTAGAATTCTTCTTGGCTTTCATCCCTTGTGAAAAGTGAATATGGCACACTATCTGCGAAAATGTCTTCCCATAAGGCAACACGTGGCTGATTTACAAATTCTTTTTTTCTGTTACTTCACTTACTGTTGACTTTCATCTGTTAGGATGCATACTACGTGCAGGCAAATTATTTTTTAGCTTTCGGGTTTATTCCCGGTTACTGTAGGTGTGGAACCACTCTTAGGCTATCCACTACACAATCTCAGGATATTATTTACTTACCAATCTTGGTTTAGTGGCAGGATCGTGCAAGGATGGTTCAAAATTTGATCCAATTCAATAAAGAAAACAAGGATATGGGTATTGCGTTTCTGTTTACTAAGTGCTGTTCTATCGAGTTGGGTTCTTCAGAACTACCAATTTTACTTCCTTATGGACCTAAATTTGGCTTTTTGAGAAGACTCATTAAATATTCCAAAAAGATATTCACGTAGGATGTTCAATAAGTCTTACAACAGATTAAATTATTAGGTTATCCATTTTATGGTGTTGAATTAATTTTTTTTTCCAATGTAACGTCTATTAAAACAAATTAAGAGGTAAAAGAAATCACATAAGTTTAAAAATATTAAACAGCATACTGCTGTTTAATGTCACTTAAGCTTGTTAAGCTGTTAGAGCTTAAGTTATACATGTGTTAATTCAAAGAAAGAAACAGGAAATCAGAGAAAATTATGTTACATTTTAAAGTTTTTTTTAATCATTTTTGGAATATTTAGAATTAAAACTATGTATATACATTTATAAACAAAAATATAATTAGAATATATCCTCTCATATACATTTTTCTTGTTGCAATAGTGTCCCTATATGTTCCATGTTCTATGTCATGATATAGACTATATACTTCTGACTACTAAACCAGGACTTATTTTTTTTCAATAGGTATTTATTATGTCTTGGAATCACAAAAAATCATTTAAAATTTTTTGTACGTTATTGATCAAACTCTTTATAAACGTTTCTGACTCACTAGTGGTTAAAAGAAATATTGACAATAACGCTTCCTAAGTCAGTATCTTCTTTTGCATATAAGCAATTTTTGCAATCCCCGGAAAGTAATCGCTGGTTAAAATAATCCATTTAAATTAGCACAGGAATGTAATAAGCAAGTTCTTAACTCTGTCATTCAAATTTTACTTTTTGTAAAAAATATCGATAAAGCATGATAATATATGCAAAAGTTTAGTTTGCCATAAAAGGATTGCTCGGTCCTTTTAGTTATTTTCGAATGGCGGCAAGTATTTCTTTTCTTTCTGTAAAAAAAAGAGGAACTCCTTAAGTTCAGGTTTGTTGCTCTTTAAAATCACTTGTTCAACAGCTTGGTTTTGAGCGTTTTTTTAGCAACTCTGAGAGTTTATATTTTATAAACTTGTTATTTTGTGAGCAAGTTTCACCATAAGATATTCCAAAATATTTTTGAATTTAGAAGGAAACAAATATCTGAATGTTGGAGAAAATGAAAATAAACAAATATTTCTGTTCCCTTATATGATAACACAAACAAATTTCGCGTAATTGAACAAGGTAAACAATGTGCACTTTTCCAAAAACCAAGTTTTTCTAAATGTAAATTAACAACCAGACAACACGAAAGATCTTTCAATTAAATACTCTTAGAAAAAGGAAACCTCATTTGAAAATAATAATAATGAAAAAAACATGTCATTTGATTTTCATATCTATTCTTAGAATTTCAACCTTCGAGTTTACAATTTTAAAACAGCATTTTCTCTAGTGAATATTTTTATTTTTAATTATTATAGAGTTATTCATATTCACTTTATTTAAGTAAAATCTCTCAAGCTAAGTAAAACTATATAATAAATAAGAAGAAAATTTCTCGGCTTTTATAATTTTGTCTAATAATAACTTTTTTTAATTAATTTTTTTGGATTATAATAAACAATCTGAATTTTATAAGTAAAGTTATTCAGCAATTTCTTTAATTAAGTACTTGTAAAACTAAAATAAATAGAAATAGCCCAAAAATTCTAATTTCCGTATCCGGATTCTTTTTCAAAATTAAGGGATACGAACATTTTACTGGCGAAGTTTAAAAACCAAAGAGTAAAAAATATTTATTTACCTTTTTAATTCCTTTTCAAACAAAAAAAAAATGTGTGCGTCTAACTTTTCAATAATTTTAAAATATATATTAACTGATTATTTCTAATACGATAAAGTAAACTGACATGATTGCTCTAACTTATTTTTAAAACCATTTTCTTTGGCTATAAATAACCAAAAGATTATTTGAAAGCATAATTTGATTTAAGAAAGCATAATGCATAATCAAATTCTGCAATGTGATGTCAGAAATTAGATTCATAGCGTCGTGACACCAACACAATTGAAAATCATACGTATTTTCTAAAATACATCTTAAAATAATGATGATTTGGGGCATCAAATCGATTTAAGGTGACAAGAATTCATTACAAAATTTTATAATGCCAAAACCATTCCTCATTATAGAATTTTTTTGTCTTTTAATAACATTTGTGAATATTTTTCACTTCCGCATATTTTGCGTGCGGAATGCAACAAATCTTTGTATTTTAAAATTATAAGAAAACTAAAATACCTTATTAATCTACATAACTAAAATCTTTATTCTGTTTGAGCACTGAATTTTTGACCAGAATTCAATTCTGAACAGTTGAATTTAGAATGAAACTTATATCAAGTCTCTGGTTGACTTGAAACAGAGTCCATGTCATATTTCGAATCTTTGATTAGTGTTTATAATTAATTTAAACAGTAATTAATGCTGATTTGAACCCATTGTAATGTTGATTATGGTGGGATGCTCAATGTTCAGAAACACTACTTTCTGCAAA
Organism: Latrodectus hesperus; assembly: GCA_037975125.1. Lineage (NCBI taxonomy): Eukaryota > Metazoa > Arthropoda > Arachnida > Araneae > Theridiidae > Latrodectus > Latrodectus hesperus. The sequence goes on from CM075857.1 coordinate 93,524,937, forward strand.
CAGGAAATCTGTGATTTTTTTTTTTACTTAAGAAAAATTGTCAATGTATACGAAAGAATGGAGACAAGAAATAAATATGTGTTAACATTAAGCGTAATAGTACTTACAAAATAATGAGTGGCCACTAGATGGCAGCAGTTAATATGTCATGTTAAGAGATATGTATATGTAATTGAGCAGCGATATTGTGTGAAGGAGCTCGCTAAAAAATGTCTGTAAATAATCCGAATTGAAAATCATTCTTTAAATATTAGTAAATTTAAGAACTTCTTTCTTCCTCACCTAAGTTACTCACTCGTCATCTGATAAACAAAAGTGGAATAGCTCTAATATATGTTTACCATCGGATTCTAGCTTCTTGCATTCCCTTGATGCAAATTTTAAAAAAATGTATAGTAAAAATATTTACAATTTTCTTTATTTATTCTTTTAAATCACATGGCTTTTACTTAACTCAGTGAGAGTGCTTTCGTTTTCCGAAATAATAATAATCCGCCGATCAAAAATGTATTCTAACGGGGATGAAGGAGTACCGACTTCAATATTTAATGAATTGGTATTAAGAGATTTTATTTAATCATTCCTCACCTCATTTAATTAGTTTGTATCTAATTTATGCGTGATATATCATTTTATAATAAATTTTTTTAATAAAAAATGTTACCCCTAAATTGCATTCATATTTTCATAAGGGTATTCATTTTTTTACCTAAATCGTTACAGTTAAATGCGTAGTTCATCTATTTAAATGCTTCCAAAATGAATCTAAATCTTTAAATAGACACTAGTTTTACTTCTGATACGTAACGAAGATGTAAATTCCAAGTACAATTATCAGAACTCTTATCTAATCCGAATCACTTTCAGAATTTGAAAAGAATAAATTAGACTGAGGAAGTGACGGAAAGGAAAGGGGAGAGAAAAGGAAAGGGGAGAGAAAAGGAAAGGGGAGAGAAGATGAGAATGAGAGAGACATCTCACTTGAGGAAGTCAGAAACATTCTTTTGAAAATTCCTAGATGTTCAGAAGTTAGTGTTGAAAATATATAAGAATGGATTATGAATCAGACATTGAATTTCAAATTGCTATTGATGGTCACCTTATTGAAAGTGTTGAGGGAAGAAGATGACCTTAATGTCCTAGTTGAAGCAGACACTGGACCATCAGCTAGTGAACTATTAGCCAGCTTTGAAGTGGATGGAGCATCCACCAAAGTGTGGCTGCCCGAAAACAGATGGTGGCAGTGGAACAGCTTACTCCAACTGAGATGCTCAATAAGAACGACTTTCATTTACAGCACTGTAAATGCAGCTATTATGCTCTCGTGTCCATAAATTGAGGATAATGCAAGTTCAGGCAAAGAAAGAGACAGAAGCAAAACAAATATGACATATTTGTAAAGTCTATTTATTAAACAAAAGGTAAAGAGCAAAAAAGATGCTCTATGTTTGACATCATTAATAAAAATTGCAATTTTTACTCCCTGGAGCAAATTTCAAAAAATAACCGATTTACAAAAATCAATATAACATGGTTGGTATGCGGGTTAATACATAGTATGCCCCCCTGACGATGCAATGCAGGCCGTACAACGCCTAGGCATGCTGAGGATCAAATTATCAATCTGATCTTGGGGAATATTACACCACTCATCAAGCAATGCTCTCCGAAGTTCCGGTAGATATGTGGCAGGGGGTGAACGGTCTGCAATTCGTTGGCCTAGCATGTCCCACATATACTCTATTGGATTCAAGTCCGGTGAGTATGTTAGCCTGTCCATACGGGTGATATCCCCTGAATGAAGGCATTCGTCTTTAATCTTTGCATCTTTAATGAGGACGGGCGTGTTGTCATCCGTAAACAGAAATTCTGCAACCATGTTCTTTTATTGCTGTCTGGATTTACAATGATCACTCTGCCTTCAGATATAATTTCATTTATTTTTTCTTTTGTGAATAATTTCTCCTAATGTGATATTTTAATAATTTCTTTGATATTCATAACTTTAATAATTTCTTAGATAATTTTTTTCTAAATTTAAATTAATATCTAAAAATATATTATTTCTTATTGTCACACATGGTTACATTAGTGTATTTTATGTTGTTGTTGCTTATGACACTTGGACAAGCCAAGCTCACTATGCCTTTGACAGTGCGAATTAAGTCAATAGTCTTAATTCGTCTTTTTAATTAATTTTTATTAATTTTTAATATTCTTAATTAAGTCTTTCGTTTGGATCAGAACACCACGAAGGTGAAAGTATGACTTTGCTTTTTTTTAAGGTGCCTCGTCATTTTGAACCACGGTCACGCGTGAGCGAGGCCACACCTGGGCTGGCACCCTCCACTCCACACCAGCGGAAGGACTTTGGACGTCACATATTAACGTGGACACGTCCCCAACCCACGGAGTTCCAGTAACCCAGTGAAGGAGACCAGTGAATGAAATAAAAAAGTTTCTACAGTATGTTAATAATATATGGAATAAAAAATATGAATAATAAAATATTGTAACAGCAATGCAAATATATAACTCAAAATTTTCAACTTTTTTGCTTATTGTTAAAAGGTTTTGTTTATTTCATGGAAAATATTAAGTTATATTTAATTCAAGAACATCATAATTAAAAAGTATAAACATTGTAGCTGTATTAACATTAGTTTTGAATATCATTCAAATCACAATACAACGTAATAATTTTTTAATAATTTATTATAATAAATTTTAAATAATTTTTTTTTATTTTCCATTACTTAACTTTTTTTTGTCATCAATGCATTACGGAAATATTAAAATATAAAATTCTGACAAAATAATAATGATTTTCCTGATTTTATTATTTTATCAAAATTCCTAATTTTTACATTTTCGTATTTCCATTGGTGTGCCATGGTAAGAAAATTTAGTCATGAAAACTTTTAAAAAGATATTAATTCAAAATCGCGCCAAATCCGATTCTACACAATGACGTTTTTTATTATGTAGCGCCAACACTACATTAGAATTTCTCATTCATTATTCAGAATTAAACTAACTTAGATCTCAAAGTATTATGTTGAAACATTAACTAGTTATTTCTAAACAAAATTTGTCAAAACACTTTATCTCATATGTAATACAAGATGAGATATTATTGCCTCATTTGGCAACGGTGACAGCATTCTCTAATCATCATAATAAATTCTCATATTATTTCTAACTATGTTAAATATACATTTAATGAAACCGAATCTTAAAAAATACATCAGAAAAAAAAATGTATTGGTAAAACTACTTTTCATTGACATCAGATTCATTGCTGTTATAGTTCTTCGCATTTATTTTTATATTCACGACAACATTAATAGCCACTTTTACCTTTTCTGGTGCTTATAATTATTTGGAGTGGATTCTACTCAAATTGGTACGCGGTAATTTGTCACCTAAACTGTCCCCTGAGGTTACCAAGTACTTACCGATACAGTAAGACCCGTTGCCATTAGTGGATTAAGTACCAATCAAAATTAATTAGGAAGCAACGCGCCATCATAAAAAAAAGATTTCTCTCATTATTAAGTCGAATTCCACTTGCTTAAACAGGAAACAGGGGTCTATCTATCTTATTTTGGCGGAAGAATTAGCATAAGTCTCGAATATCATGCGATGTAATGCTAGGCTATCGTGAACTTACATTAGTGCGTGACTAGGTTTACGCGTGTTTTTGAATGTTTAACATACGTGACTGGTCATTTTCAACGGCGTCGTCTAAAATTATTTTTTGAAAAAAATAATAAATAAATAATAATTACTTTTTCTTCCTTATCAAACAAAGCATTAAATGTACTTGCTGTTCGTACCTGGTGGATAGATAATGATGATAATTATGTATTTTTCAAAAAATTGATTTTATTTGTTGAAGAAAATTATTGAAATTGTTAGCTGGATTATTATTAATTATATTAATAAATTATTAAAATACATAAGTAATGATTGATTGATTTGATCTATTTGTCACTTAATTATTGTTTGTATTATGTAATTATATAACTCCATGTGAAAAAGGAATTTATATCAAAATTTATTATATTAACAATAATATTAAACTATATTTTATAACTTACAGAATTAATTTCAGCTTCTTTGGTTTAAATATCTCTATTATCATTTCAATTCAAAGTAAATTTTTTCCAAAGATATATATTCTCACATTAATTTATTAAATTTATATAGTTATACATTTATTTAAATCTTAAACATATATTTCTTTTTTTTTTCCCTTTAAGTGTACAAAATCATTACGATCAATAATATTTAATTTCAAATATAAATTAGTATTACCAATAAAAATTAGATAAAGATGTAGAATTTTAAAATAATAGAAATAAAAAGTGGTAAATAATAATAGGAAAATTGAAGCAAATTTTTATTAATCAAAATTAGATTTTCTGTAAAAACGTTATTGATATTAAAAGGTAAATTCAAAATTGATTTGAAATTTTTTATTCACATTCATTATAGTTACTCTAATTAATTATATCTAAGGAAACTAATAATTGTAGTTTAATAACATCTTGATTTAATTTCACATGAGATTCAAGTAAAAACAGTTATTTTGGCAGTAATCCATTAATATTTGCATAAGTCTTATTGCTTAATTTTCAGGCTTTATTTTTAAGGCATTTTTGCTAACTGTACCATACTAAGTTATCAATCTAAATAACTGTATCCAAAACGTAAACAAATATTTTTGTTTTGAGGTTGGAATTAAATTGTAACGAGTCATTTAATAATAGAAATATTTATCAATAAATTTTTATACAGTAATTAAAAGAAGCTTATAAAATTTTTTCCACACACACACACACACACACACACACACACACACACACACATATATATATATATATATATATATATATATATATATATATATATATATATATATATATATATATATATATATATATATATATATGTAAATAAATTATGTACAACATGAAAAACAATAAAACTAATTAGATAAAATTTGAAAATTACTGAGAATAAAACAATATACTGTACAAAGAATAGGAGGAAACCATAAAGACCACGTCTTCATCATGAGGGAGACGGTCAGCTATGCAAATTAAGCATTCTTTTCTGATATGCACGAAGGAAAAATGTCTAAAAATCTTCGAACAATTAAAGATTACGAGATTTCACATAATATATATTTTTTGATATTGTATTTTTGGTACTGTATTTATTGCTTTAAAATGTTTTTACTTCTTTTATATTCTATATATATATATATATATATATATATATATATATATATATATATATATATATATATATATATATATATATATATATATATATATATAAACAAAATTTTTGTGAAATTGCTTACAAATTCATTATATGGCAAAAATCGCAATGAAAGTTAACAAAACAGTAAATATAATAAAATAGCAATCTAACGAAGTTCAAATCACATTTTTACTCGAATTTAATTTCTTACTGCGATAATCACAAATGTAGCATTTTCCATTAGAAAAGTATTTGAGAAGATACATTACTTTATACTTTGTATATATACAGTAAGAGAATGAGAGTAGTATAATGATAAAGAGGTGGGAATTTCTTAACACGTTTCCAAAATTTCTTCCAAAAGACAAGAGACTAAATTGAAAATAAAACATTTTTGTGATTAAGTAAAGCACTTGATGACTTTGGGAAAAGAAGAATTTTACAATAGGTATTTGAGGTGAGTGTTTTATCGATTCTATTTAGTAGTTTATACACTTTTATTTTGTTAAGTTTTCTCTCTTTTTTATGAACTTCTTCGAAATAGCGAATATTTTTTTAACAGACTTTTCCAAAGTGTAAAATTGGAGTTCATCTGTAATCAATACACAAAACCAAAACGTAGTCAAATGAAACTGTTTTTCAATCGATAAATAAGCTGTGTCTGTTGTAACGAAGTGAAGAAGTTGTTGTAATTACTCTGTTTCTCGTTACTGAGGAAGAGAAAAGCGTAAATGTTATTTAATTTTTTTTATCTGATCTCTAAAACAGAATTACTTATTCAGGATTTATTTATTTATTTTCTATTTATGTAAATGAATTCCTTATTCTGTTTATTTGTCGAAACCTTTTCTAGTGTTTACATGAGTACAGTTGCCTGGAATAAAGCGAAATTTATATATATCAAGATATCAGTCTGTTCCAATAAAAACTATTTCATTATAAATCTTCGATTGCAGTATTTGAATAATATCAACGTTAATTATGTAAATTAATTTATATAATTAACGTTGGATTTAAACTTCTTATGAAATATCTTACATCACATAATGTAATTAATGTAAATTTTGTAACATTCTGGGCAGGAACTATTCCCGCCTCAAGAAAGAGGCATAATTTTCTCCTTTTTTAAAAATAATATATTTATGTTATCGAATCTCCTTTTCTTTTTCTTACATTTCCCGAGTGAAACTTTTTATTGAAAAAATGAGTAATAATGACTATTTTCCTTTTTTTTCGATTTTTGAAACTTTTTTTGATTATTGTTTCTACTATCTTTAACAAATGCGATTTTGCCTTTCCAAATACGTTTCCAGTTGGAAATGGATCAGAAAATGAATGAAAAGAATTCCGACTTTATATTTAATATTCCTTTATTTTTTTATGTTCGGAGTTTAATATTTAATAATTTCGCAACTGTAACAGTTTTAAAAAATTACCTCAATTTGTTTTTAGCTAACCTAAACATGAGGTTACACTTCATAATGCAAAATGTCATTTTGAAAAGCTGCTAATTAAATTATTTCTGGGACGTGGGCATTTTTCTGTATTAAATATTAGAACTTCATATTTTCATAGATAAACAAAAATTTCAGTCAGAAGTATTTTTTTAATTTCATGACATTTTTTCCTTGCGGTATTTAGTATACAAAAAATATCTAATCTGATTTTATTGTCTGTTTTGCATTAATTTAGTGTTTGTCTTTTCAGTACGGCCAGATATTTTCTCTGAAATATATTGGGTTGGCACAACTAAGTAATTGCGGATATTTTTTAGAAAATCAAAGACAGTTTTTTCATGGAACTAAATAACTTTATTCTGTAATATATTGCCCATTTGGATCAATGATCTTTCGCCATCTTTCAGGCAACATCATAATCCCACGTTCATAAAACTTCTGGTTATTATTAGAATAAAACTGAATCAGGTACGATTTGACATCATCATCAGTGTTGAAATTTTTACCATTCAAGGAGTTTTGTAACGATCGAAACAAAAAGTAATCAGATGGTGCAAGGTCAGGCCTATATGGTGGATGTGGCAAAACATCCCAACCAAGCTCCAATAATTTTGCCGAGTGAGCAAAGATGTGTGTGGCCTTGCATTGTCATGATGGAATACAACACCTTTTCGATTTGTCAATTCGGGCCGCTTTTTTTAAACTGCATTGTTTAATTTCGTTAGTTGTTCAATGTAGACATCAGAATAGATCGTTCGGTTTGGTGGTAAGAGTTCAAAGTAGACAATTCCTTTGTAGTCCCACCAAACTGGTAACGAAACCTTCTTTTGATGAATATCAGCTTTTGATGTTGTTTGAGTTGGTTCACCTGGCCTGCTCCACGATCTTTTCCGCTTGGTATTGTTGTAAACAACCCATTTTTCATCGCCAGTTATCAATCATTTTAAAAATGGATCATTTTCATTGCGTTTCTTTAGCGAATCGCAGTTGTTAATGCGTTGCTTTAAATGCGTTTCTTTCAGTTCGTGAGGAACCCATGTATCGAGTTTTTGAACATTGCCAAGTTGTTTTAAGTGATTTTCAATGCACGTATATGATACATGAAGCTTCTCTGCTCACGTGTTGTACTGTGACGATCCGAATCGATTATTGCTTTGATTAGGTCGTCATCAATTTCAACTGGACGACCAGAGAGTTTTTCATCTTTGAATGAAAAATCACCAGAACGAAATTTGGCAAACCAATTTTGAGACTGCCGTTCTTTTAAGGCTTCGTCACCATAAACAGCACATAACTTTTTATGAGCTTGAGATGCATTTTTCCCTTTGCGGAAATAAAAAAAAAAACAAAATATGACGAAAATGTTACTGTTGATTTTCCATTTTTCAAAGAACGCGAAACGAAAACTAAGCAACCGATCAAAAAACCTTTTTTAGTGATTGACAGCTGAATTGCCAACTATCAAATAACAAATTGTGTTTTACATTTGTACTACGTCTGCAATCCTAAAAATTCAACTGAAGCCATCTATGAGTGAAATCCGCAATTACTTAGTTGCCAACCTAATATATACATATAGATAAACCTGGTAAAATCTATAATACCTGATAAATCCTATGATATCTGATAAAATCTAAACTAAGCCTGTAGTAAATCAGATATAAGCTATACTTTTATTGAACTTGACATAAGGAGATCTTAAATGGAAAGAAACGAAGCAGATATGTTCAGTTTTCTAACTTTATTTAAATAATTTTTATGTAATCTTATAAATTTAATTCTTTAAAAATAATAAATTTTAATATAATAAATAATAATAATAAATAAAAATAAGTATTTATTTCTTTTTTGGTAGTGTACTATGGATTTTACGTAAACTAACTGGGAAATAAGATGCTCTAGGCAGAAGATACGTTTAATCGTAGGCTTCATAACTGGGCACTACTATTTCTGAAAACGCCTCCATAAAATAAAACTGTTTCAGCAAGACCCTATCTGCAGGAAATGTCATACGCGAGAGGAAACGGCAGAGCATATCATTTATGAATGCGAGGCTCTTGCCCTCCTTAGATTAACTTCTTTAGGCATCATCCATACTAGAGAGTTACACCTAGACTCCATTAAAGGGTTATATCAGACTTTATTAATAAAGTGGGTGACCCGAGTAACTGGAACTAGGAAACATTGGGTTTGGAGTGAACAGTACAAAGTGCTGATAAAAGCAATGCCCAATATAATACAAACCCAACTCTAAGAAGAAGAAGAACTGGGAAATAAAATTTGGCGAAAAGAGTAATCTGTAAGCATATAAAACGTGAAAAGAATTAAAATTGTTTAATGGAAAAATATTAGCATAACTGTTCCAAAACGGACAAGAATTCATTTAGAGTCTCTTTCCGCTAACTCACTCCCGTTATCATTTTATTATTCATGTCAAACAATTTTTCGTGACTAAATTGTTTTTACGCCCTCCAAAACGCCAAGTTCAAGTTTCATGGTCAATAACGTGAGAGTAGCCTGCTCCTCTTTTTATCAAAGTGAAACCCGTCCAGTGGTTGGCCCCTTTCCCTGTGGCTGGCCATCCTTGGAGAAATGCTTGCTAACCGCTTTCCCTTCCTGCTGCGGCCAGTGGTCCGAGCGACCACTATTCACTTAAGGTAATCGCGTGGGTTTCTCGTTAAGTTGAATGCTTGGGTCCGCGAGGCGCACACGATCCGCTTGACCTTCCACTTATGGCACGAGATGGCCGCCACGCTCTCTGCGCGAAGTCCGAGAGAAAAGGTGTTGTATTTCGCAAATAATTCCTTTGTGAAGAAGCTTCGGACAAAACCCCAGTATGTAACTGGGGGAAATTGAATACAACGGTAACATTGGGAAGATCCATTTGAACAAAAACCTAGCGGGTGTTACATATTCTTCGTGAAAGTTATTTATTTTTTTTTTCGACTCGGGGATTGAATTTCCTCTGTCATTATTATGAGCATGGGCTTTTGTCTTATGTGTTTTAAAGTTTTTTTTTTTTTTTTTTAAAGAAAAAGAGAATGTCATAATTTTTCCATCCTTAACAAATTACTGCATGGATAACATTAGTAAGCATCTTTTATGACAGTGTCATGGATGGGAGAATATTTATTAGCAAGCAAGGGTATTAAATAGCACGTGCCCTATCAAAAGGCAAAAAGAATTATTTTAAAGCTCAATAGAGACAGTCTAAGGAAAGCAGTGGGGCTACTTACAGGACACTGCCACCTTAAAAGACATCTCACCATAATGGGAGTTTCAGATGATCCCACTGGTAGAGGTTGTCATTACATGGAAGAAACTTCAATACACATCTTATGTGAATGTGAAACCTTTTCTGCACATAGATTTGAGCGCCTGGGTCAGCATTTGATTGAACCTTGGATGTTGCAGGAAATTTCTGTAAAATGTCTGCTGAACTTTGCTTCAGCCACTGGTCTCTTCAAATAGGGCTTTCTGAGGGGTATAGTACAATAGACCTATGGTCGCGGTGTTAGGTTCTTTTGGAACCACTCTTAGTTTTATATCTAAATCTACATATTCTTCGTGAAAGTTCTTTTTTTAGACTCGGGGATTGAATTTCCTCTGTCAATATTATGAGCATGGACTTTTGTTTTATGTGTTTTAAAGTTTTTTTATTTAATTTTTTATTTTTTTAAAGAAAAAGAGAATGTTATAATTTTTCCGCACTTAACAAATTACTGCATGGATAACATTAGTAAACATCTTTTATGACAGTATCATGGATGAGAGAATATTTATACAGTTTTTCTTGCAAAGAACACACATAAAATTACTATAGATATTGCTCTTTTTAAAAAAGAGATATTTACCTTTATTAAATTTAAAGCTTTTCTGAAAATAAAAACATATAATGACAGAAAAACTCTTGTAATGATTATTTTAGTACATTTTTAAGGGATCGCTTATCACAACACGAGTTTATTTTAAAGTTCTCATTATATTTATTTTCAAATTTTAATTTCAGAATTTCTTCTAAAAAAGCACACAGTGTTATCGAACATAGCAAAGAAGGAAATTAGAAATATTCCTTACTATCACTTTCAACTGTAGCAAATGAGTATACAACGACAAATGAGTGGCATGCAAGTCGGAAGAAAATTCCTGACAAAATATCTAAATCAAGATTCACTGGCTATGAATATTATTTAAGAGGGGGGTCATCTTTTTCTTACTGTGATTTTCACGACTAGTTGTGTAACCAATTTAAGAGGAAAATTAATCACATTTGTTCTACCTTTCCGAATCAGAAAAACCATGCTAAATGGCACCGACACATTAAGTATTCTTTGGGTAAGTTTTCCATTTTTCTTCTTCTTCTTAGAGTTGGGTTTGTATGTCATTGGGCACCTCTGCTTTTATCAGCATTTTGTACTTTTAACTCCAAACCCAATGTTTCCTAGTTCTAGTTGCTCGGGTCACCCACTTTATTAATAAAGTCCAATAACCCTTTAATGGAGTCTAGGTGTAACTCTCTAGTATGGATGATGCCTAAAGAAGTTAATCTAGGGAGGGCAAGAGCCTCGCATTCGTAAATGATATGCTTGGCCGTTTCCTCTTGCGTATGACATTTCCTGCAGATAGGGTCTTGCTGAAATAGTCCCATTTTATGGAGATGTTTTCTGAAATAGTAGTGCCCAGTTTTGAAGCCTACGATTAATCGTATCTTCTGCCTAGAGCATATTAGAATTTCAGAGGCAATCCTCGCTGATGATCCACAGACCATACTTTTAGCGTGGGTTTGACCAGGAGTATTGAGCCAAGGTTCATACATCTTCCGTTTTTCCCATCTAAGAACATTGGTTCTTGCGGTCTTCCATTTTTCTTACATAAAAGGCTGTTAGTTCAGGAATTGATCCCAATATTAAGGATTAGTTAAATATCAAATCTATATAGATAAAATTTTTGTTTTGTGTGTCCACCGGATTTTTATCAGGAATAGACTTAAGATAATTTCTAAGAATGGAGCAAACTTTATATCAGGATATTTATGTTTGGCTAACTTTAAACCAAAACAATGATTCATTTCGAAATTTTGATTAAAGAATTTGTTATTGACGTTGATTTTAATTCACTGTAAAATTGTCCCGGAACTCATCTCGCTTCAATAATGGAGGTGTTTGATTCTTTTTTCCTCTGGGAAATTACCATTGATGATGCGTAATTGTGGAAAGTAGAGAAAAATCATGTTCGGAATCGGTTTCATATTTTTATTTTTATTATTATTATTGCCACAGTGTAAACTTAAGCGAATAAATAAAAGACAAAATTTATTTGTTTTAATCAATATTAAATAACAATGTTTATTTGTTTTCAATTTTTTAAAAATTATTGTTTTTCTAATATGCCGTCGATTAGAAAGTTATTGAAAGGAGTTCCAATTTCAATATTTGATAGTTACGACAGGCTTGATTTCTTGATAGTTTTAACAAGTAGAATATTCGTACATCTTAAAACTTGATGAATTTTCAAGTAAACTACAACTCATTGAATTGCTTTTCTTTTATCTATTTAAGAGACTTTATTCCGTGGCGCAAAAATGTTTCGAACCAGGGTCATACGGGGCAATTGCCCCGACCCCCACATCAGAGGAGCCCCTAAATCGAATGATATATACTCTTTCATATTATAAATATACTGTTACATATGTCCGTTAGCAAGAAATTTTTTTCCAAGCATTATTATGATAAATTTCTGTAGATTTATTAAGTCTCATAAGTCAAACATTAAAAATGCCTTGGTAAAAAAACGGATCGAATGAATAGTTCTGATATCAAAACACAAATTGGTGATGCCAATATAATTTTTTGTGTTTTCAGGCGTTACAATAAAATTAATTCCAATGAAATAAACACGTTATAGTCCACAAATTTTATAACATGCACTTATTTAAAAATAGAAAATGCAAGTGTCTAAAAATAAAAAAATACAAAATAGTTTTAACTTTTACTTTTTATTTTCAGCCTAACGTGGAATTTATTTGTTTAAAAGAATTTATAACATAAACTTTAGGATAAAAACTTTCACACATTTCAGCTATTAAGTAAATTATTCAGCCAAATAAACTTTGTAGTCTAGTAGTCGGCTTAAATTGCAGTTAAAGTCTTAGTTTAAAATAACTAAGATGTTTTGTTATTTTTTGACCAGATTGATCGTTCTTTTCTTTAGCTGTTATCTGTAATAATAACTGTTTACAAAGGCCAGAGAGAAAGAAAATATATTGTTAATAGCATGTTTTATAAAATACAATGAAAATACCAAATGGAGAATAATACATTGAAAATACTAAATGAAAAACAATACATTGAAAATACTTGGAAAAATTTCAAAGAAAAATAATTTCAAGGAAAATATCAAAGAAAGATAGATATAAAATGGAATGAAGTACCAACATGACCAGCTTCGTCAAGGGGTGTTGACCACATTGGCACAAGTTATGGCTTTCCTGCAATGGCCCAAGACATAGTCTTAAAAAGAAGCCAGTACACCCCAAAGCCATACCAAAAGTTCAAACCAAAATATCAAGCCAGAATAAAAGAAGTAGAATTTAATCTAAAATATATAAATCAAAATCCAATGTTGCCAAAATACTTTTAATTTATAATAATCAAATTAAAACCATATCTAAATACAATTCCAAATCTGCAAGGTTTGGTTTGGTTTGTTTGTCGCTCAACGGTCATTTTTTGCACACGAGAGCTAATTAGACCGGGACTTACGGTTTAAAGTGGATTCCGAACCACTACAAGCATCCATACCCAAGGTGGGATTCGAACCCACGAACTGTTGAACCGAAGGCAAGAGCGCTAACCATTCGGCTGCCAGCTCGGCTCCAAATCTGCAAGAACCTCACCAAATGCTATATGTAAGCCAAATAAATACATAAATTAGCGACTAAGTGTTAACACTATCGGCATTTTAAACTTCTTATAATTTTCAGTTCTATACCTAATCTTGCATTATGTATATATATATATATATATATATATATATATATATATATATATATATATATATATATATATATATATATATATATATATATATATATATATATATATATATATATATCTTTTAAGAATACATATTAATAAGAATTTTTTCCAAGCTGTTGATGACGTCATGCGCCTAGCAAGCGAAAAGGAATTTGCTGAACATCGTCCTTTGTACACATTCTGTGTTTTAATGACAAACGACTAGTTAGCGGTAAGCACGTGAGATAACTGCATCAGATATCAATGCGCGCGTCATTAAAAAGATCACGGAAACCCATCTGATTCAATAAGCAGTTTTCAAAGTTGATCACCAGACTCGGTCAAGGTGATTTCAGATATGTCATTGGCCTTCCAAAAGAATTGATAAAAACGAATCGAATAAAGCGAGAAATGCTGAACAAAAAAAAAAAAAAAAAAAAGCCTGTTTCTTAGAAACGAATACCAAGTGCGAATTTTTTAATGGTTATGATAATAACTTGAAGCTTAACAAGACTTAACAGGAAAAGGAACTCGAAATAGTCGCCAGAAAGCGAATTTTATCTTCTGAACTAATTATCCGTGATTAATGATTCTACAGACTACTTCGAAATTGTGTGCAATTTTATTGTAGTTTTTTGGAATCGTTGTACATTATTTTAATTAGTTATGCAAGAAGGAAAATTGGTTAATCATTTCAACTATTTATCAATTAGATACCACAGTCAACTTTAAATATCACTGACTTAAAAAGTGTTTTTAAATTACAGTGTGTGTGGTTTTTATCTGCGATGGGCACATATGAGGTCAAAGATAGCCGTAATCAGTTTACTTAGGGCAGTTTGATAAGTGTGTGAATTAAAATGACAAAACCAAAATGCATTTTACTCTTTTCGACATAATCTCCTTTCATAATAATATACTTTTCTGACATTTTTGATCCTTCTAAAAATTAATATTTCTGAAACTCATTATATGGCCATTTTTTTCTCTTAAGGATTTTAGAATTTAAAGAAAATCTTTCCCCGATAAGCCTTTTAAAAAATATGGTTCTTTGGAAAAAGGAAATTTTGGTGAGATGGTGCATTATCGTGATTAAAAAGTCCACTTTTTCTTGAACAAATGTTGGTTTGCTTTTCTTCTATTTTTATCACAACATTCTAATAAATCCACATGATACTGACCAGTAATCGTTCATTACTTTTCAGATAATCAATGAAAATTATGCGCTTTCAGTCCCAGAAATTGTGTCCATAATCTTAACAAAAGATAAAAATGTTTTTACCATTTTTCAGAACAGGGTACATTAGAAGAAACTTTCATATAATTACTATTTACCAGAAATAAAATAACTACTTAGACTGATATCATTTCTGTGTGTAGTAATGAAGCCAAATTACATCAACTGAAACATTAACATCGCAAAAATTCGTTTGGATAGCACTCTTTTTCCTGTTTGAATAATCTTTTTCTACATTCTTTAATGGGTCACATGTAATAAAATCGTAGCACAGAGTAATATAATTAATTATTAAATTAAATTTATTGCGAATTCTTTTGCTTTACAATTTGTATTTTTTATTTTATTTTAACTATTAAATAGGATAGCCTGAGTTTATAAATCTCAGCACTTTTTTAGCCACACAAAATAATCAAATCGATCTTTAGAAAAAAGTGAAAATAACATTTTATTAAAGGCTTGTTTTAATATATAACAGCTGTCTATAAATTAGAAAATATAATTTCTATAAACTACTATATTTTAAAATAATTAATATATTCCCAAATTTGCTGTTATATTTGTGGAGAAAAGAAAATTCATTATTTTCCGGTTAGTTGTGCTTATGACACTTGGACAAGCCAAGCTTGCTATGCCTTTGGCAGCGAATTAAGTCAATAGGAAGCGACTTTCGTTTGGATCAGAGCACCACGAAGGTGAAAGTACGACTTTGCTCTTTTTAAGGTGCCTCGTAATTTTGAACCACGGTCAGGTGACGAGGTCACATCTGAGCTGGCACCCTCCTCACCACATCCACGCCACACCAGCGGAAGGACTTTGGACGTCACAGATTAACGTGGACACGTCCCCAACCCACGGAGTTCCAGAAATCCAGTGAAGGAGAGTATTTTTCCGGTAGATGACTGTATTGATTGATCTCATTAAGCATGAATCACACAATTTCAGATTTAAGCTCGTTGGAAAAGTGTCACTGGCAGTAAAAAATTATTTTGCTGTTTTTTAGTTTCGTCCATTTAGTTGCGACATAGGGTGATTAAATTATAAATCAACAGTCTTTCTTTCATAAAAGCGAAAATATAAATCGGGAGTTTGAAGTTGTGGATGGGGTATTTAGGATCCCGATAATGTAACAGACAATTGCATGCAATTTTAGTTTCGTTGATACCATACACGTATTTTTAATTTTAAAAAT
Source organism: Latrodectus hesperus (assembly GCA_037975125.1). Taxonomy (NCBI): domain Eukaryota; kingdom Metazoa; phylum Arthropoda; class Arachnida; order Araneae; family Theridiidae; genus Latrodectus; species Latrodectus hesperus. The sequence goes on from CM075857.1 coordinate 93,541,113, forward strand.
GCGCCTATCAGAGGTTGGCTTATTGTCGAAAATGTCGATAAAATGGCAGAAATGATCGAAGTTGACTTTCATGTTAGCAATCAGCATCACCCTAGAGCTAAAGATCGGCCATGTAATTGCTTTAAACCATTTGTATAAAGCGGAATCGGAAACATGTTTAATAGTTTAGAAATTCATGTAAAAATAGTATGGATTTCTTTTCCCAACTTAATATATTTCGTCCGAAATCAAACAACTTCAAATAAATCTGAACATAAGAAGAGAAATATATTAACCTGATTATGTGTTATTGGAAAAATTAATACAATTTAAAGAAATCGGCTTAATTCATGGTTTCCCAAACTTTTTTTTCTCGTGGACCACTTTTAAAGTTTTACTATTTTCGGTAGACTGCATTTCTATACTGTATTCCCAAAACTCCTAAAAAATATCACCTTAAATTTCGGGTGTTAAGAAAAAAGTAGCACATTTTCTTTGTGTCCTATTTATTAAAATAATATTTTAATACTTGTGGTTATACAAAATTATAAGCATTATTACAAACAATCAACATTGAACTCTGAAATGTAAATCAACAATAAAAGTAGTCATACTTTTAATGAGACAGCGCACGGGCGGCACTTAGCAAGTCTCGACATGTGGTGTACACTCTTGTACTATTATCTATTGTTCTATTCAATTGTGTTTGAACTGTATCTCGAATATTTTTGAGTATTTACCTAGTGAATGCTGCTAACTGCCTACGTTGATAGGTGAATCCAAGCCAAAATTTTTGTTCTTTATTATGAAAAATAGAAAAATTTTCGTGGATTTTTCGGAACCTATGGTTTAATCTGTAACTGACTTTTCAGTTCTCTCTCTCAAAATACATATAATTTAAAAAGTAACTTTATAATCAATAATTATTATGACTTTAATCAGTAAAGTATTTCCAATCCAGAGATATAATAAACTAATTATTTTCACATTTATAATATCAAGTATAAATATAAACAAAATTTTGTTAATAAAATGGTGTATCACTATAATAATAATATCAGAATTGTTATATTTTTCTGATGAAAAACGTTTTAATTTACCTGAAGACTTTTTATATTACCTGAAGACTTCTATATTAGTTTCCACTAGCATGACTTATAGAGAAAAAGACGTTGATAATCGGCGGTTAAAAAAAGAAGAGAGAAGAAAAGCTAATTTAGAACTGATTCTAAAAAATAAGAAGTGTAAAATGTATATAAAAGTATTAGAATAACATATGTTAGCATAAACGCGCGTCATCCTCTCTAGAGAATTTAAACTTTCTATTCAAAGAAAATGAGGCATTTTTCACACATTTAGGGTTTAAAAAGGGGTATTTGAATAAAAGCAAGTCCTCTCCGAATTTTCCCAATTTAAATGTAATTGAAATCGCTTGAAGACTATCCGTAAGAAAAATTTATAACAATGAGAATCACTCTTGAACTCTAAAAGATCGTATTAGCTGAAATATTATACATGGAATGCATTAGATATTATGGAAAAACCAAGTGTGAAATGTTTGGCAAACAGAAGGAACACTGATAACGCCTAAAAAGATAGAATGGTGCAACGGATTAACATTCAAAATGCCTTTTAAACGTCAAATATTCTTTGTCATTATAATTATATTCCGATATACTTCTTTTGTTCATTTGGATACAATCTAGTTATAAATGGAATAAAAATTTTTGATTCAATTAATTTCATCATCATTTTAAATAAGACTAAGAAAAAGTGTTTGAAGTTTTAAAAACATGATATTAATACCTATAATTAGGAACATATTATTTGGACACAAAATTATTGAACGCAAAATTTATAAAAACCGCTCAAAAAACATTAAACACAAAATTAACATAGTTATGTTTGATATAGTTTTGAATATTAAAAATAAGCTATTAAATTTAAATAATTTTGTAATCAACTTGTGTACATTGCAAAAGTCAAAAAGGAAATTTTCAGTTATAGTAACTGGGTGATTTTAAACAGAGAGAGAAGTCGAATTTTTTTATTTAGCAACCTACATGACAGTTGAATTTTATCACTCTAAAAGCTTTTGTCAAAAAAAAAATAATAATAATAATAAAATAGTTTTTTGATATTTATTTAATCTTATTGACCTAATCAGAAGCATTTTTTTAAAAAAAAGAATTCACGATTTTATTATTTCGAACGCCAGATGGCGTAGTGTTGCTACACAACACATCTCCATAAAATCAAAAATTTCTGAAAAAACCTAAAAACAAGTATGGGTTCATTAAAATCTCAAGAACTGTAAAATCCAAGCACCTGAGAATATGGTCAGGGGGGACCTGTTGAGCCATGCATCATTGACACTCCACAAAATTGTTTCTTACCTGAAGATATGCTAGGGACTTGATGTGGCCACTCGAAAAGCGTGAGAGAATCGTGCCTTTTTCTCGAAATATTGAGCCAATGAAACAAACGAGGTCTTTTCCCAAAGTACCAAGTGTGTTCAGGAGGAACTCTCCATAGTGCATTTAATTCAATCTTTTTGATTGTCGAGATTTATTCACGAATGTAAAAATACAAACGGTTCTTTAAGTGTAAGTAAAAAGTGTAAAAATACAACTTTTCAGGATACCATTTTGTTATTGGAAAAAACTAATATTAATTTTTTTTAAAAATATAGAAGTTTAAAAACAAACTCTTGCACTGTTTTCAAATCACCAACTGGTCACTGTTAATTCGAAGTGTGTGGTCAACCAGAGAAACTAATGTTATTCCACAAAAGTGAATAACTGAATTGTTGAGCAACAAGTGGTGTGTATCTGACATTTATAAAAAAATACATCTTTATTTACATGTAATTCATTGTTTGTTGGTGGATACAAAGTTTCATGTTTTTTCATATAAAATAGATTCTAAATTTACTTTCCCAAAGAAAGAATTGTTGAAATTATGTATTAGTAGAAATGATATATAAGCCACAGTAGATAAAGTTTCAAATCTAAACAATTAATTTTCTTGCTTAACAATTAATATAGTAAATCTTTGAGTTTTACTAAATAGTCAGGTGACTTCTTTTGTCATTTTCTCCTGCTTAAAAAAATTGTTTTCTCAAGGATTTTGTAAAAAATTATTTGTTCGAAAACAGTGTTTCAATACTTTTTTCTGCAGCTTCTTTTATGTGGCACTTATCTACTATATAAAAGCAGGTTAGATTGAAGGTGATAAAGATAATTCCTTATTCTTTTAGTTTCTCAATATTTGATATTAAATGTAATAAGAAATATTAAGTATTTTCTTCAAAAGGGTTAATACTTCAAATGTTAATTTTAAATTTACTAGTTTCAGAAATTTAACAAGGAATGAATTTTATTCATTTTGTAATTTTAAGAGCTTACTTCCTTCTTATCAAATCATGAATAAAATGTAAAAATAAATCCGTTCATAACTAAAAAAATTAATGCATTTTTAAAGTCATAAAAAGTATCTTAATAGGATGAAGATATCAGTTGTTTTAATGCTGAATAAAAAAAATTAACTTTCAATAACCGCATATTTCCGACAAAATTTCACAATTACAATGCAAAGTAAAAAAGGATTTCTCATAAATCATAAAAATGGACAATACTTTAATTCAAATTAAGATATTTACTATAGATATTGACTCAAGATTTAAAATTCTATAAATAATAATAAATTTCAAGTTTAAGAAAAATAAATGAATGTAAAATTTATAAACGTTTTTATCGATTGATAAAAAAATTTAATTAATTTTCCTGAATCCTTTATCCTGTTGTTCTACACTAGTCTTTAAAAGAGACATTTAAATAATATTTTAATCTCTACAGAAAATTTCACTTTGTAAAAACTGCCATTCTCAAATTTATAATTTTAAATTCTTAAATTTTTTTAAAGCTTAAATAATCACTGAAGTTTTACTAAAATGGTTTCAAAGCGTCAAATACAAATCTTATTATCTATTTATATATTAGGAAAAGGATTCAAATTCAAACATTTTTAATCATTCAAATTTAGATTAATCCCATTTTTTTAAAAAAATATATATAATTCTTGGATTGAGCAAATTTTTCAATCTAGAATGCAGATTTAACCCATTAAATTTCTAACTTTCAATCAATACTGCTTAGAACTATTTTTTTTATTTAATAATCAACTTTAAACTTAGGTGAAATTCAAGACCTTTGAAAAATATGATAATTTATATCTTAAACACTATCAAGAAATAATATAAATCAAGAACTTCCATTGTTCCTAAATCCACAATTCAATAAATATTGTGTCAAGTGTAAAAAATTAATTCAAGTTTAGTAATAAATTATTACCATTACAATGTTTAAATTCAGAAATCAGGAAAAAGAATTCGTTAGTAAATTACGTTTATTAATTACATCAGAATAGAATAATTGCACAATACACAAAATATTATATTTCCATATTTTCCTTTACTTAACGTCTTTATATGCAGATTACAGGATATATAATAATAAATTACTGAATAAAGAGTACCTTATAAGAATGAAGGTGTTAATATCAACCTTGAACATTTTCAAATTTATAAACTTTAGATTCAAATGTAAATGTGTTTACAAATTTGTATTAAAAAAACTGCAAAAATAGAACATTTCCAATAAAGCAGATTGGTAAGAATATTAACAAAATGAATAAACTCTAGGAATAAAAATTTTAATGTTCTAAATGTTAATTTGAAACTGAACATATAATTAAGAAAATTAATAAATACATAAAAATTTGCACACAACAAATATTTATATTTCAACAATTAATATGATTAAACCAATCACAAATTGAACAGAGCAGTAAAATTATGATTATTTAAAGCTTTTTTATTCTTTAATTATATTAAATTAATTCAGATTAAAATAGTTTATATATAGTAATCAAAACATAGGATCTTAAAAAATTATTTATTTTTGGAGGAAATACAGTATATATTAATTGGAAACGGACTTTAAATTGCCACCAAATGTAAATGAAATCATACTTTTACTGTAGCAAAATTTTTTTTCAGTTGAAGCATTTCTTAAAATAACACAGTTCAATGATTCTTAATCAGTAAGCCAACTGTGACAGTTAAAAAATAACATTATAGTGAATTAAAATCTTGCAAAAAAATTTATAACATCTTTTTCCAATTTTCTATTATGAAACAAATATTACTTATAGTATTTTTTAATTAAGAAGGAATTTCAATAATCATATTAATTTAAAGAGATAGTCGCATTTAATAATGTTACTGTAATCAAAGTAAATAATACTGCTGATGTAAACAATTGAGTTTTGTATATAAATCTGAGTATTAAAAATTGGAAAGCAATATCTTAAAGAAAAATAAATACACAAATTTTTAGTGATGTGAAGAAAATAATCTAGAAAGCTATTTGAACGCACAAAAGGTTTTAAAGAAACATTCTGCAAACGTATACAATTTAAAGTGTTATTTGCGCTACTGGTTCAAGACTCACGTCGGACTTAGAATTTCAATATTTTTAATTATTGTGAAGTGATGAAAGACCAAATATTATGAAGATTCATCTAATATGAATTGCTAGATACAAAAAAGCATGTTTTTACTGAATATTCATTTAATCATGTGTGCATCTATGATAAAAGAAATAAAACTATTTTTGCAATACTTATTAGTATTTTCAATGTCTAATTTGTACTTAATTTCATTAAAAAAATTTTATAGAATCAGAATATAATTAAATCTTTAAATAAAATGTAGTTATTTCTTTAATTTTAATTTTTTATATGTATGGGGAAATAAACATTTTATTAAAGACATGTCAGTTTCAAAAATGTATTGCTTTCTTAAAAAATTTAACCAAATATATAAATTTAAAAAAAATTTAAGAACTAACTAAGTTAGAAAATATAAAAAAAATAGAGTAAAAGCTAATACAAAATTTGTTTTTCTTAAAGTCATAATTAAATTATTATTATGAAATTAAATAATATCACATAAAAATAAAATTAATAATATTATTTAAAGTAAAATGAGTGTGAACTATATAATAAAAATACTTTTTACCCTCCAACTTTGTTGGAGAAATCAAAACAGCAAATTAAGGTAAGTTATTAGTAAAAACTAATAATACTTTTCATGTAAGTATATCATATTCGATGAAAATAAAATTCTTTTTCAATAAAAGCTTTGAGGAAATTTATTTAATATCTACAATGATATATTTACATATTGCATAAATAATTTATTCAATAATGGTTCAAGACAAAAAATGTATAGTAATTTGTGAACACACACCTTAAGAAATATACATTTTAATAAATATATAATGAAACTTATTCTGGGAATACATTTCATTTAACTTAAGAACTCTACATAATTATTTTTGCTCATTATTTTTAACTTCAAATAAAAGTATCGAACATGATTACAATATATTAAATAAATACAAATTATAAAAGTGTATATTTTATAAATATAATTACAAAACTAATTACTTGTACTTTGTTTTGTGCTTATAAATTTACTATCACACAAAATTAAATATCATAAAAATACACATTTCAATGAAAATAAATTAAAATTTTAATAAAAATAATACAACTACAACAAAATAGCAGTCCAAAGTATGAAACGAAACATTATCAACAATAGCTAACTTGCATATATGAATACTATAATTTTACAACAATCGGATATAAATAAAGCATTTTTAAATAAATAATATGTTTTAAACAATCTTTTATACACACATAAAATTTCTGACACCTACATTTAAAAAAAACTTATTTTTTCTGAAATATACATTCAATTACAAATAAAAGCTCTATTAGAGAGATGGTATAACTCCCACACCTACACCACCTTCATGAGCACACATAGAGGCAACAAAATCCCAACGATTAATTTCGGGATTATAAACTTCAACTGAGCTGAGGTTTGTGGTGCCATCATATCCTCCAATTGCATAAAGTTTACCACAGTTAGCCACTAAAGCAACCCGACTTCGCATCACATTCATAGGAGCTATGTATGACCATTTTTTTGAATGAGGATTATAAACTTCAGCTGACAAGAGAAATGTAGCTCCGTCGTAACCACCGCAAACATATATTCGGCCATTAAGCGTGGCCACGCCTAGCCTGCAGCGTTTAGTCAACATAGGAGGCATACATGCCCATTCACCGGTTTGTGGATTGTATCTCTCCATCTGAAATCAAATAGACTATCATCAGAAACCCATTATTTGACATTTACTAAAATGTTTTTATATTAAAATATTTATCAATAGTAAAGTTAAATTATAATTATTTGATAATATTGTGATTTATTAATATTATTTAGAATCTGAAAGTTAGATAATAAAAAAAATCAAAGCACATTTTGAATATTATTGCTGGTCTCTGTTGATTCAAAAGTGGGAAATTCTAATGAATGAAAATTAAAACAAACTGAAAAATTAAACATTAATATTTTTTATTTTATCTGAATTTTTACAGATAATATTTCAGAAAATTGAATTAAGAAAGTATCAGAAGAAAATATTCAATATATAATATATGAACACATATTAAAGTAATATGTGTTTAATTATACTGTGTATATTAGTCATGAATGCACTGTTGATCATTAAAAAACATGAAACAACCTACAGGAATTTCAAATTATAAAAAATAATTTAGTAAAGTAAGGATTACATAAAAGAAAGTTTAAACAAAACTTTTTTATGAAAGAAATAAACATTTCTTTCATAAAAAAGTTTGAATGAAATGAAAGAAATAAACAAAAACAAAACTGAATTTTATGAAAGAAATAAACATTTGTTACTTATCGGAATCTATGTGTGGAAAATTGAGATATTAAAAATAAGAAATAATTTAATCATTATTATGACATGCATTTAACATAATTTCTAGCTAGTGTGAAAAAATGTATTTCCACATTAGAATGATAAAATTCAATGTTTGATCATTTATTTAATGCATTGCAGACATTGCATTACACAAAAAAATTTGGGCAAGTTTTGAAACAAATGAGGATTACTTTCTATAAAAGGGAAAAGATAGAGTATTTTTAAAGATTGATTTTCTTAACAGAATTTCACATTTTTTATCTAGCCAACAGTATATAATATAATACTAATGATTACATACATAAAATATTTAAAAATAACTATCTGACTATGAATGTGAACAAAAAAATTAGAAAAACTACTTAGAAATTAATAACTAATAAGAAATATTAGATGCTTTTATAAATTTACTTTAATCCACAAAAAGTCCATCTGGATCCTGTTATGAATCCTTTTCAGCATTATTCAATTTTTATACATAAATTGATTACAGACTACTTTGTAAATATATTTAATAATTTACACTTAACATGGAAAAAAGATGGATTTTAAGTATAGCATTTTTTTTAATGTATTTTTCTTTTTGTAATAACTCACATTTTTATGTATTTCTAAAATAAAATTCTTCTACTGAAACTCTCTTCTTACTTTTGCTTTTTAAAAATTTTAACATTATAAGTAATACACATTCCAGATGTAGTTTTCAATTTAGGCAGACAAAAATCAGAAAATTTGATTGATTGCCCTTATGAGAATCATCTGCATTTTATTCTCTAACAAAAATGTCAAAATTCCAAATGTTTAAAACAATACATTAATTTACAAATCCTAATTACAAATTGGTGCTGACTATTATGGGCAGCCCCTAATCATTATGCATTTGCATATAATTTTATGGTATTACAATTAGAGAAAAATATATTATGAAAAAAGGTCATTAAGATTCCTAATAATCCTTAACCAAAATTTTTTAATTCTGTGAATCATTTTAATCCTTTTTTTCTGTAATTAAAAACATTTCATATTAAATTTTTTGAACAAGGAATTAATTTTTTGAAAGGGAATTCAATGGGAATTGTGATAAGTATAGAAACATTTTTAATTACACAAGTGTTTGCAAAAATATTAAAATCATTATTTGCAACTCAAAATTTACTAAACTTTTCAGTTTTTTAAATTTAGTTTTTTCATCATGCTTAATAACATGAACGAAAGTTTATTGTGCAAGCATGTGCATTATGAATTTATGGGAAACTACCAGATATACTTAAAGAAATGAATAATAAAATTTAACAAGAAAGTGGCAAGCCAACTATAATAACAACTTTATGATATGTTTACAATTAATATTAAACTGCATTGACAATTTTACAAACTGAAAATTTTACAAATGATACATTTAAATCAAATATCAATAAATAACTTTACAATACATGCATAAAAAATTCACTCTTTCATCCAATATTAATCAAACTAAATAATAAATAAAATTACACTTACAGAATCAAATATTGAAAGTCCATCATGGCCACCCAATGCATATATATGATCTTCAAATGCCACAACTCCAGCAGCACTTCTGTGTTTTGACATACTTGTGACCATATTCCATCTAGGAACACATTAAAATTATTGTTTAAATGGTAATAAACATAAAAATATAATAGATAAATATCAAAATACATATAAAAGATAAACAGATCCAAAAACTTGAGATAATGATATATATTTGATGAATTATATAAATAAGTAATATATTTATTGGATACTCAACAAAATTATTAGAAATACACACTAAATGAAAGTAAATTAAGCAATAAATATTTGAATTTTTAAAAATGAACTCATAGTTCTGACTTATTCGTGGATTAAATTCTATGACTTTTTAGCAACGTAAAGAAATTATAAAAAAATATTACTTTAAGAATTGCCTGTAAAATTAATGAACATTTGTCTAAGAAGATTGTTCTCACAGATTTAAACATTTCTAATTTATTAAACAAAATGTCAGCTGGTAGTTTCAACAAATATTTTTTCAGATCAATAACTTGCACAGTACAAGTATATCGCTAAAAAATTAAATAGTCAGAACAGAGTAACAATGCTGTTGTTTCTAGTGTCTTTAGGAAATGATTTGGAAATGCTAATTCTGTGTGTCCAAGTTTCAATATTCACCAAAATGCTTAACTAAACCTTAATTTAAAAAACCAATATTAGTAAGAAAAAAAGAACATTTCTATTTCAACTAGCATTAATCTTATACAAAATGAGCACCATTCAATAAAAAAGTGTATCTTCTGTGATTTCATAAGCATATCAAATATTTCGTATAATACAAGTATGAATTATTCATTCATTGGACAAAAGAAAATTTCTATTTAAACTAGCATTAATCTTATACAAAATGAGCACCATTCAATAAAAAAGTGTATCTTCTGTGATTTCATAAGCATATCAAATATTTCGTATAATACAAGTATGAATTATTTTGCATACAATATATGCAACTTTTTCCGATTCATCAGATTAACAGCGTAAATTAAACATGCTTGAAATAAATAACTCCAGACACTTTACATTACCATAAAAAAACTAATAATTTGTTGCAGTCATATTGAATTCTCTACTGCAATGATGCATTGGCAACTTAATTCTACTCAAACTGAAAAGACAGGTGATCATTCAATTCAATACATTAAACTAATATTCCTATGATTATAAACAAGTAAGTGAGATATCTTTTAATTCAATTTTTTTTATTTGTCTTTCTACTTAAACACATTATATACATAAACTTTTTTCTGTTATAGATAACTTTTTACGTACTTATTACAAATTTAATTTTTCTTTAACAGTAAGACCTACTTAGTATTTAATAACATACAACAAGGCAATTAGAAGTTTTAATATTATTTGTTTACATAGACATCTTAGAAAATTTTGTAACTTGCTGATATCACAATTATTTTCCCTATAGTAATTCAATATAATATTTTATTTAAAATTTTAATAACTCTTAGACACATTATAGATATTTTTTTAAAATTTAATATTAGATTTTAGGGAATAATTTATGTAATTTTAAATAATAGTTCTAATTTTTATCAGCTATAGTTTTTTAAGGTCTGTTTAGGGCTTGATAATAGACAACAAAAGCAATATAAGCAGATGTTCATGTCATATGTAACAAAAATTTTTATAATATAAATAAGTATTAATTAACAAATAATTTGGCAAATATACATAATGCATTCATTTATTTAAACTTATCACTTAGTTTACTCAATGGAATTAAATAAACATAACTTTCAAATCTAATTATTTGAAATAAATTTTACTTAATTTTATTTAAGTTTTAGATTTTTATTTTACTTTGAAAGATTCTGAACTTAATATATTTTGTAAGAATCTTTATTATTATTTTATATTACATACTATAATATAACAATTTATTTGTGCATAGATGAAGAATGGAACATCAGAACATATCCCACACAATAAATTAAAGAAATATTTTTCAAAATAAAATTTTTCGTTTCATGTAATTGATCAAACTTTATACAACAGAATTTGCAAATATAATTTCATTAATAATACTATTTTGGTATGAAAATGAATATATTTAACAATTAGAAAAAAGATGCCTATTTTTAAGTTATTTCTTGTTTGTTACCTGATTTGGTAATAAAAATTATTCAAAAATCCCTTGAAATACAATACACAGAATGAACGTATCTGATGATATTGCCACTTATCTGTGTGAAATATTACAATTTTCCATAAATAAAATTTATATAGAATAATGCAATATATAATAAGTATTAGAAAGATATCAGATATTTTAAGCTTTAAAGAAAAGGAATAACAGCAACAAAAAAATGGTTGTCTAAAATAAAATTTTAAAGCAATTTAAATGAATTTTGTTTTAAATACTTCAATGTCTTACGTATTTGTATCAGGATCATAACATTCAACAGTATTCAAAGATGATATTCCATCATATCCACCACAGACATAAAGTTTATTAAAGAGAGTTGCAGCTCCAACAGCACTGTAATATAATATTTAATTAATTACCATCAATATCTTCATATTGAAAAAGATCATAATTATTTTACATGCATCCATTTTAAAACTCTTATTTCACATGCTTTTTTTAAAATTATTTTAATATTTCTATATTAATTATTCTATATTAAAAAAGTAGATTGTCTTTGTTAAAAAAATACATTCACATAAAGTCAAAATAATTTCCATATATTTTATTAAAAAATTGCATTGTAGTAGAAAAGAAGAATCCATTAAAATAAGAAATGTAAATTAAAAATATTGTATATAAAAATACAAATTAAAATCAACAGACAATATGGACTTGTAGTTACAAAAATATGTAACACAAGTTAGAATTTACAAATATATTGTCATATGTGTAATTATAGAAATAAGAGAAAAAAATTAATTTAACAGAAAAAATCAGATTATTTTAAAGCTTAACATTTTTCAAGTCACTTCAATAAATAAAATGAATTCAAGCAATTTCTATTTTTTCATATTTAAGTAAACAAAATTTTATTAATAGTTTTAATTAGCATGTTTCTTCAGTGCAAACTTTTATCAACTATTTTACAATGATAGACTTGAAATACATGCTCAAGGCAATTACAAGGTGAGCAAAATGTTTATTAAATTAATAGTAATAAGAGCGATTTCATCAATGTTTGGAAAAGGAATCAGTTCACAAGAAAGTAGACATTAACAGTAGGCATGCTCTTACTGATGCAATAATATAAAAGTAAAATTGATTTATATAACCCTCAATTTCAACTATTAATACATCCCAACCTTGCGGTATTGCTTGAATGATTATTATGGCATATAAATACCGATAAATAAAAAGGAATAATTCCTGAAATATAATGTTTGAAATTATATTATGAACATAATGAATGTGTTCACACAAAAAAATTATACTTTTTTCAATTCATACACAAATGGCATATTCCAAATTAGGTACTTGTGAAAATTATTATTAAAAAGATATACTAAATTTAATGAGAATTTTGTAATCATAAATTATTAATCTGATTTTCTTTGTTTGTACCTGAATGCATCAAACTGTAAAAAAACAATCTAAAAAAATAAAATGTTTAATACTTTGTGTAAAATATTTTCTTCTTTTTTTAAAAAAATTATATTTTTACCTGCTTATTTTCTTACATTTTGATAATTCTATACATGCAAATCTTAAAACGTAATTACATATTTTAATAAACATATAGTTAATACATCTTAATGTTACTATTAAAATAATCGTTAAATACTGAGGAATAAATGTTTAATGCATTTAACTGAAAAATTCAAGTTTAAATACTTTTTAAAATTTAACACACAACTTTGGTTTATTCACTCAAATAATATAATTTGTTCCAGTAAAAAAGAATCTTAATAACTTTAAATTCATAATAAAATATTTTATAAATTAATATTATCATTACAAAAGTGTTATCAGTAAAAAGGGAAGAAAATAAAATATTACTTAAAAGATGAAGTTTTTTATTGATTGCCCCATAACAATTGAAACAATAGTACCTTCTTTTACAATTCATTGATGCAGCTGTGGACCAAGATCGAAGATCTGGATCAAAGACCTCAACAGTACTCAGACGTTCAGATCCATTGTAGCCTCCAATTGCATACAATTTGTTGTGCATGACTGCAACACCAACTCTACTCCTTAGCATAGTCATAGCTTCGGCCATTTGCCAACGACCTATCTTAGGATCAAATACTTCTACTGTGCTTAAAGAGTCTCCTTTAAAAAATAAATAAAATTACAATGATGGATTCTGGTTGATTATTATGGTCAGTGGTCAATGACAAACAGTTAACTGATTAAAACACAAATTTCCACACAAAGGAAACATTATGAGAGAATATAGCATAAAAATACTCCTAATTAAGTTTCCTACATGATATTTTGATTGCACATGTGTTAAAATTAGACAATAAGTATATTTTATTTAGCAAATATTTATGATTTATACTGATAAAAATAATTAAATCGATTGATAATTAAATAATGCCCAAAAAATTCTCTCATATCAGTTTTGAAAATTGTATATTTTTTTTATCATTAATAAAGAAATTGAATATTGTTCCACAATAATGAAATGGAAACAGCAGGAAAAAAAACTAAATTATCATAGAATTACTACAGGAATATGAAAAATGAAATTCATTAACTTTTTAAATGATTTTTTCTAATCAAATGTTCAAAAAAATTAACTACTGAAGATACACTAATGTTCCTTTCTTTGGAATTTAATATTGTAATAACACCCACTATTTACATTGACATTTAACATCCTTTATTTTATGAATACTAATTACTAAACGTAAGGAATACTGTTATCATATTAAAAGAAATATAAATAGAAATTATTTGATAATATTATTCAGTCCACTGCATGTTTTGGAAGTAACTTCACACAATATTCATCATCTATTCCTTACATTCAAAAAAAAAAATTTCTGTAATATATATATATATATATATATATATATATATATATATATATATATATATATATATATATATATATATATATTACTTTCCTTTTTCCATATTTATTTCCCTTTCCTAATTTAAAACACTTCACCTTGTGTGATGCTCAAAAGACAACTATTATAAATATAGAAGGATTAAATTTTAAGTTATACTACTTAGTTAGACATTTGAGTGAGAAAATTTCTCCATACTTTGCTTTTATTTAGTTTGAGAAAGAAGATCTTGGTATTCCAAGTTATGTATATATATTCAAGTTATGTAACTTTTCTCGTCAGTGTATACCACAGATTTCTTTACTACACATAAAAAATTACTTTTTAAGCTATGAAAAAAATAAGGCTTTATTAAAGTGATAACAAAAATTAATTTGATTTATATTAATTAGATTTAGAAATTAATTTTTATATCTATTTTCATAGCTAAGAGTTTCTAAAATTTATCAATCATTTATAATTGGTAAAAATATGAACAATATTTTATATGAAATAATGAATAGAAGTTTTTATTATTTTGAAAGATTTTGAAATAACTTGTACATTAATTAATGAAATACCAGTACTACATTCAAAATGAATAAAGACTTCATTTTGAATATAAAGTAGGTCAACAATTACTCATTTCATAAATTAAACAAGCTACAAAAAATAAGCAGAAAATTTAATTAAAAAATGTTTTCAAGAAGATTTCTTTATATATTTGAATGTTGTTTCTAAAAATTAATTAATTTGTTGTAGCTTACTTTCCTTAATTTAATCTCATGCATATTAGATATTTCTGCAAGTTACAACAAAAAATTATCTTTTTTAATGAAAATTATCTTCAAATTTAAATTTTTGGGTGTTGAATAATTTGTACATTAAGAACTTCATTTCACTCTAAATATGTTTTACATCTTTTCATGCTTAACAATATTCAAACATGTTTAATTAAACGTAGAACATATATTCTTAACCCAGTAAGCATTTTTAAAATTTTGTATAAATTTATTGAAATATTTTAACAACACTTTGCAATAATTTCCCTCTCAAATTTAATTTCCATCTAAGTTTTTATAAAAATGTGTGATATATATTCCTTCTCTAATTTTTTATATAAAACTTTTTCTAAAAATAATTTTAATATACTATTTGCAACAATTTAAAATTAAAAGTAGCAATTCTCTTTTAATTTTTTTAAAATTACAATTACAAAAATATATAAAATATAAAAGCAAAATAAAAAATACAAATTTTACAACCTATTGCAAAAATCAAATATTTTCTAAGGAAATTTGGTCTTTTTAAATATGTATAAATGCATTATTTGATAGTAGCTTTTTATAACAATGGAAAAAAGAATTTTAAAATAAATAATCTTTTATGCATTTTGCAATTAAGAGCTGTAGCTAAGAGTATACAAATTTTATGACATTAATACAGTTTTTTTTTCATTAA
This sequence comes from Latrodectus hesperus, assembly GCA_037975125.1. Lineage (NCBI taxonomy): Eukaryota > Metazoa > Arthropoda > Arachnida > Araneae > Theridiidae > Latrodectus > Latrodectus hesperus. Next base: position 93,556,961 of record CM075857.1, read on the forward strand.
AGTTATAATCACAAACTTAAATAATTTACAAAAAGATTTACCTGACTTTGTTAGGCCACCTACAGCATATATGCAGCCAATAACATCTGGGCAACATCGGGGTCGTGTTCTAAAACTTTGAAGTAACGGCCGTCTTTCTGGCATTAAATGATAATCTTTGGCTTCATCTAATAAGTCCCTACACTGATGTGAAGTTTTTATTAATTCTTCAGTAGCCACATGATCTGTCAGATATTGAGGGGTTAGCAAAGGCATTCGTACTTGGGTGAGCAATTCCGGAAGATGATGCTTTCGTGACGTCTTTGCATGTTTAACCCATGTTATGGCAGCTTCAAATACCTGAGCAATATAAATAATGTTAGGAGAGCATAAGTAGTTTTTGAAAGAAATTATATTTTTATTTTTAACACACTAATCTTATTAACTTAAAAATGTCTTATTTGTATTAAATTTGTAAGTTCTGCTTAATTTTTTTTTTGGGGGGAGCTGCCATTTTTGTCTAGTGGTCAGAGTGCCTAACTGCAGATGAGTTTGAATCCCAGTTCAGGCATGGATATACTTTCTTTCTCTATCTATATCCTGTCTTTGTATGAATGGGTTATAAATAGTTGCCTACCCTATAAATGGGTACCTATAGCATTTGTGTACTGAAGAAGTCAGACTCCATGCCAAAGTATAGTTCAGTTGAAAAAGTCAAGCAGCGCACTCCATAATGCCAGCTTAGTTGGCACAAAACAACAATTTTTTGAAAATATTTTCGACAATAAAATAAATTTTCAATTCACATATAATTAAAATATCAGCACAAGAAAATAGAAGTTAAAATATCCAATATAGGAATATTGTCAGGAGAGCAACAAAAATCTATAAGGAAATGTTTCAAATAAAAGGATAAAAATTCGAAAATTTTGAAAACTAACAAATTTATAATTCATAAAAATTTAACTGTTAGTTTTAACATCTATTTTTTAATTCTCAATTTTTAACATTGTTTATGAAACAGACAAATTATACATAGTGATAATTAAGTCATAGAAATGAAAATTTAAAAACAAGTGAATATTAATTTAATATATATTCCAGAGACATTTGAAAAATATATATTGTAGTGTGGACAGCCTGTATAAATAAAGGTCATAAGTTTTTTCTTTTAATATAAAGCACATATTCTCATGTTCCAAGGAAGGAGAAACCTAAAAAACTCCCAAACAATTACCACAACAGATATGCATGCAGAAATGTAACAACCACCTTTCATTGTTCAACAAAGGGTGGATTGAATTCACGACCATCTACCCAAAAAGTGAGATTTTATTTAAGATTAGGGTGAACTGAGAAGGATGGTTAATTAAAATCAATCCCATAATCAAGCAAATTTAAATTTCAGGTTCCATAAAACGTATAAATGTGTTAAATCTAAACAGCAATATGTATATATAATCATGTCATTCATTAAAATAGATACTCTTTTATCATTAAAGTAGATTTTAATAACTTTAGTATCAAGTAAGTATACTTTTAACACTGATTCTCTACAACTCCAAAAAATAAAGACTTTTTACCAATTTATGATACATTTCTCCAGAAACTGCCTCTTTTTCATTCTTTTAAATGGAAAATAGTTTAGGATATTTTCTGAAAAGGTTTGTGTGACTCTCTACTTGAATACTAATTATCAGTAAGGTATTCAAAAAGTTAACAGCTGTATTTTGGGCTAGTTAATTAAGTTTTATTCCATTCATTCTTTAAAATTGAGTACTACTAATTTCTGTCCAATAATAAGCAGCTTAATATTATTGAAACAGATAGAAATCAAAGCCAAATTGTTGACACAATACGAACCACATAAATTAACTAGAACTATTATGCAGATATCAGCCTTCATAATTACAGGAATTAAGACAAAATGATTAAGACTGCAGCAAGAAAAGCACGATCAGATTTTTATACTACCTCTTTTTAATTTCACTATGAACAAATTCAATTCAGTAAACATAGCTGACTGAAATTTAGCCGAATATTCATAGGTTCATTGGATTGCCGCAACTCCTACTTATTCATATAGGATGCTTATCCATTTACTATAAACTAAAAATGGAAAACATTCAGACAATTGCAATCATAAGATAACTTTTAGAAATGTATTGCTTGAAGATGGAAACTCAATTATTAAAATCAATTGCTCATGCTTCTTGATAAATGGTATAATTAAATAAATCATTAGATGCAGCTAATTAAAATTTTTCTGCTAACTGCTATTTTTAAATGAGTCATGTAATTCAAATTATTTGCACATTTCAACCATTATTTATCATTAGATAGTATGCTGGGTTTTGGTTGACACATTATAAGCCCTCTAATTCTTATTTCAAAATAAATCATTATGGATCAAAATATCAAATTCGTAGTAAAATTGACTGCTCATGTGGTTTCCAATGAACATTTTTCTTTTCTAACAATACATCCGCAAGATTTGTTTATGTTCATTATAATATCAGTGGTTACTATGTTGTCATAGTGTCACCATAAAATTTCTTTCATAAGTTATATGAAAAACAAAAATAAGCCTAAGGATATTTTAATAAGTGTACATTTATAAATACTAAGATATTGTACATACAATAAAAGTAAAAATATAACTGTTGATTTACAAATAAATGATTTAAATTACTTATATAAAAATACCACATGCACCTGTTCTTCATTAGTAGTATGCAATTCATCTCGGCTTAAGATTTCTCTAACATCTGAAAACTGTAAATTCATGAATTCATCAGAATGTGATACTTCTACAAAATACATCTGGATATAGCGATTTGTAGCTTCAACAAGATTTTGACATGCTAAAGTGTCTGCAAAGCCTCGAACACCCAGAACATTATTCGGATGAAGCCTGAAGAAATATTTATAATTATTTTAAAGTTTCATAACTTTGGAATACTTAGTATTTTGTTCAATACTTAATACCAGTTGTAATGAAATAGATAAAATATTAATTATCTATGCACATATTATTTCTTTGCTACATAAAAGCAATGGCATCTTTCAAATGAAATACAACTTTCATTTTTTGATTAATTGCTTTAATACAAAAATCAAATAAAAAATAATTATATTATATTCAATTTGTCTTAATTTTTTTTACAATTTTTAAATGGCATCAATTTTTACAAATTGTATAATTAACTCATAACATTACAATTTGATCCTAGACATGAAATTTTATTACTTTAAATATTTCACTTATCAGAATCTAAATTATAAAATGAGAAACACCAAAAAAGAATATCTCACTACTTTATTTAATAATATTTTAACATATAAATAGATAAATAATCTATACATATTATTATAAATATTTGCTTCTCAAAAGCTTAAAAAATGAATGGTCTTTAAAAGTGATCAAGAAAAATACAGTTATACTTTAAAATGAAAAACATACAAATTTAAATTAATTTACAGTTACGAATCAATTGAAAACTTACAGTACACATAAATTGTATTAACCTATTCAAACATAATGCCAATTATATTACCAGTTATATAGAAAATAAACATTTTATTACTAAACAATATATTAAAATAAAAAAGTTTGCAAACACAGATATTTATGGCCCTAAAATTACTGCAAATTATAGTTTTTAGAATTACAGTACACCTTAACATATTCTAATTCTTAAAAAAAAAAACCTATAGAGATTATTTTAATTGATTTTTCTGCAAGAACGGAATGTTAGATTTTAGTTTTATGGAATGGAATGGAATGAGAAATAATTAATTTTCATACAAAATACAATTAGAAAGAATATTAAATATTTGATGTGCCCTTTTAATAAGTAAACATATATAATATGCGGGCCATGATAGCCTAGTGGTTAGGGTATCGGCCTTCCAATCCAGAAGGACGTGATACCAGAAGGAATGCCGCCAAAGACCCACCGAGCACATGCGATATACGTGCTCGTTAAATCTGTGGAATTGAAAGTCCTGTGATCAGTTGTTGAGCAGTTACCATGGATGCAATGGTCTGGAGAAAATTTCCTCCCCCTTCAGATCAATGTCAAAATGGAAGGAGTGGATTCTCTGGTGGTACCATCTATCGGAGGATTTAAAAAAGAGCAAAGACGTATTTTCACCTTCATGGTACTCTTCTTAAAATGAAAGACACGCCCTATTGACCTAAATTCGCATTGCCAAGGCATAGTGAGCTTGGCTTGTTCAAGTGCCATAAGTAACAACAACATATAATATGCAAACAAATTGTTATTTTTTTCTTTAAATTAAAGGCACTGAAAATAACATTTTTATGCTAGACAGACAAGAAGAACAATATATTAAGAATATCATAAATTATAATGAACTAGAAATATTTTCACAAAAATAAAATTTGAAACTATCTGTAAATAAAAGTAAAATCATCTAATAAAATATATTAAAAGTATCATGAATTATTTGATGAGCTAAAGAAACTTCCATAAAAATAAAATTTGAAAGTATCTCTCAATGAAACAAAGTCAACTAATAAAATTAAAAATTTGGGGAGAAATTACGAAAATAAAAAAAATTACTGATTTGTAAGATCAAAATATTTTTTTAAACATTTATGTTTCAAAAATATACTGGAAACATTAGTATACACACATGCATCTGAATACATACAGAACTTTTCCATTATGTATTCATTTTTCTTATTTTGTCCTAAAAATAATTTTTTAATTTGTAACAAGCTAAGAACTTTTGATAGTAATTTTCTAATCATTAAGACATTTATTAAAATGAAAAAGATTTCCCAATAACCTATAATTAATAAGGGTTCAAGTGATGCTATTAAGTTTTAATAAGTGTTTAGTAACTTAATAGGATCAATGTTAACACAATTAAATTATTAAGAATGTTCACTTCAATAAACAAGTTTAAATATTAATTTCCATATTTAAAAATTTGATATAGATTCCCCAATAAAAAATAATGTCAAATTATAGTGCATACCAAAATAATTTTCTTTTCCAAAAAAAATGCAAAGCAGATGAAAAATTGCAATCAAATCTCTATAGCGCAAATCTTTTTTGTACTGGATTTTAGTTAATTACATGGCAACAAATTTATGGGGGAACCATGAAATTATTTAATTCAAAATGTAAGCAATTAGTATATGAATACAATTCAATAAAAAAATTGCACAGTTAGAGCTTTGATTCCTTATTTTTTAAGCACTACTTAATAATATTTTTTTTTCCATTGAGAATTTTATTTATTATCTTTTTAATTGTACTTTATATTTTTTAAGTTTTAAATTACCTTTTTCCTTTTTTAAAAACAAATCTTGCTTTTTTTATTTACTAATTTTATCATTAAAATTGTGAAACCTAAACAAAAACTTGATGATATAATTTATAAAAAATAAATAAAAAAATTATGATATAGCTTATTAAAAATATGATATAATTTATTAGAAAGTTTAATTTAACAATAACTAAGAATTCAGAAAATCCTGTTTCAAAACTTTTACACACAATTATCATAAATAAATTTAAAAAAAAGCTCAAGCTCAGATATTTTTTAAATTTGTTAGTTATTCAAAAAAATTTTTTAAGATTGCAATTTAAAATTGTTATTACATAAAAAAAAATATTTTATAGAATTTATGCAAATGAAATTTCAGTTTTAGATACCTTCGTTTCAAGTAATCACAACAAGCATCTCTAACTTTACTAAGCTGAAGAAATGATGCCCCAACAAGTAATGACTGAACATTTTTTGGATTTATTTGGACCTTTCCACTATATGCAAAATTTATCAATAATTCTAAGGCCCTGTGAACAAACAATAATAATGAGTGAATGTAGTGTCATTAGCACAAGTAACATCATTAATAATAAAAATAAAAGCATTTTTAATAAATTGAACAAATGAGAATTGAAAGTTAATTATATAACTTGAAATAATAAATATCCTAACAAGAGTAGTAAAATTAAAAAAAACAGGATTTAATTATTTTTTTAACAGGAACAATTATTTTTGTATAAGAAAAAAAAATTCAGAACTATTCCTTCAAAATAAAGGGATTTAAATAATCTGCTATAATTGAAAATTATTGTTCTATGTAGTCCTGCATCTATTATCAAAAAATAAAGTTTAAAGAACATTTTAAGCCAAATTTCATCTATTTATCACAAAATGAAACGATTTGGTAACAATTTTAAGTTTGGTGTTACATCACCTGGAACACTGAACAGCAAAGGGTTAAATGTCATTAAAATAAAGATAAAAAGGTATATTTTATATATTACAAAAAAAGTGTATTTTAGCCTTATATCTTAAACCTAAGAAAATTATTTAATATTTTTTTAAAGGTTTTAATTTTTACAGAAAAGAATCCTTTGTAATACATATAATTTTGAATAAAAGGCATTTAACCATGCATAACTGTTTAAGCATAATGTATCATAATAAAAGTAAAACATTAACATAATATATTCATTAAAGGAAAAATAGAAAAAATAAATCTTCAATTTATCTTTAAAATGATAAGAATATTTAAGAGCCAGAACATAAGAGATTATTTAAGGAAGTATGTATATACTTATGCCGATTGGTTTGGTCGATTATCCTTTTTGCACATTAAAATTAACTGGATTAGAACCTACAGTTTAAGGTGGATTTTCAAATTTATCAAATATTCATACCCAAGATGGGGATCAAACCCATAAGACTTTGGATCAAAAAACAAAGCATTAATCATGCACCCATTTATATTTTTAAGCCGCAGAGTAATTCTATTGTCAGTTAAGAAGCTTTAAAATAATTTATAAATTTTTTTTATTATTTATTATTTATTTTAAAGCTTTTAAACTTACAATTTTTTAATATTTCAGGTCCAAGCATGTGGAATCCAAATTATATATGATAACCATATTGGATTTTAATTCTAGACATTGTATGATAAATTAAGGATTGATTCTAAATTCTTCACAATTGATTTTAATATGTTATCGTTATTTTGATGTTATTAAACCATTAATTGCTGATATGTATTGAAATTATGTGCCCTATATTTTATTTTTCTATACAATAAATTGTTATCAATGAAATTTGGAAATAGATCTTTTTCTAATATGAATTTTATTTGTTTTTTAAAATTCATATTACAAAAATCTAAGACTGGCATTCTGGTTTAATTTTATTAAAATCTACATACAAAAACTCATATTCTCTTCAGGACATAATTTTGTCTATATCATACTTTAATTGTGTTATTTTTTTCTATATTTATTTTTTATACTTTTATTTATTGTCATTTTTAAACACTACTAAAGAGCTGAAAATAAAATTTTAGTCTACTTTGATTCAATGCCATATACAAGTCAATGGTTTTACAAGTCATATTTCTTGGAAAACAAATTTATAAAATATCTTAAATTTATGAGGGTGTAAAAATTTCTTTTCACAGAATAGTACAATCTGTGATGATCACATCTCAATAAGACTGTAGCAATTACACAATATATGTAAAGAGAAGTTTCACCAAAATAATCAAATTTCAAAATCATTTATTAAAAAAGGAAAAGATTATTTATATGAAACTAACTATATATAAGAAAAATAATATATAATTCATTTAGGAAAAACAATAGATGTTTCTCAAATATGTTGATTTAAAGTTAATACAAATAAAGAACAAATGTAATAAAAGATACAAAAGTTTCTAATAAAACTATTTTTATTAATTTTGCACAGAAAACAAACTTTTTATTTTAGTTTTGCTTTTAAGAATCAGTTTTTACATAGCAGATTTGTTTAAATATTTGAAAAGAAAATTCATATATATAAATATTTACAAATATGAATTAGAAAACTATTTTTTCAAATTAAAGTTTATCTTTATATTTGAAAAGAAATGCATAAAGCATTTAGCATGTTAAACATAGAATTATGTTGAAAACCAAATAGTTATAGCAAAATATAATCAAAAGAAATATTATGCTTACTCAGAATCAATTTCTTTAATAGTTATTTCCTGTTGTTTAGATTCTACCATATCATGGGTGAACATTGCATGAAAATATGGTATAGTACCAGCTAAAATAATTCTGTGAGCAAAGATGCGCTGGTCATCGACCTAAATAACGATTTGATATTTTACAAATGAAGAATCTAGTAAAAACAATCAAATCATAAAAAATGACAGAAAATAGTTTAAAAAAATTATGTTAATGTAAAATTTATTGCAATGATAGAAGCCACAAAAAGTTTAGTCAAGAAGAATTAATTATTAAGCTAGATGTGAAAACAACAATTATATGAAGCAAACAGTAATCATAACAAACAAAATTTCTGAAAATTACTATCAACTGTAATCTATAAAACTAGAGACTTTTAAATTAAGTGATCTGTGAAGTAAATGGGAGCAAATTATAAGTATAAAGTTTCATAAATGGTTTGTTGGTATATTTAACACTGAAAGGAAAATAAATGTATATATTCTCAATACTATTATGACAGAGATAAGAACTTTTAAGTCATCTAAATAAAATGGACTTTCTCAAGGTCATTTTATTGTTTTAAACTATTGAAGCCAATGACATCTTAAGAGATGAAGCAGTTAATCATTAATAAAACTGAAATTTGACTTTTCAGAAGCAGTGGACTATGAATGCATATATTCCGCCAAAAGTACATTATTAGTTGTTAAGCTTCATTTTAAAAATTTATTATTTGAAAGTCAAGTTTGATTTATTTAAAAAGAATATATGTAGTACTGATAACAAAATCCTTCAGTATAAGATCATGTTTTTAATCAGTTTTAGGGGAACATTAGAAGATAAATTTCTCTGGTAACAGTTTACTTATGGCTATCTCTTGATTTTTTTGATGGAAAGATAGGCCATAAAATGTGAATAACAAAATGGCAACCCTAAAACTACATTAGTTAAGGTGCTGAAAATAAAAGAGCAACCAAAATTTAAATTTTATTGCCAACATTTATAAATAAAAAATTTCCAAACCAAAAGGTACCCATTTCTAAACCAAATCCAAATAGACATAATTCACATAATTTCTTTAAATGGGAAACTTAAGCAAAAATATCTAGTTTTAAAATTATATTAGTCAAGTTATATGCCATATTAGTAGCAACATTCCATTCTACAAAACTATAAAATTTTGACAGTTAATTACTGGAATGAAGTTAATGTAAACATAATAAAACCTTTGTAATAACAGAAGATGAATGAAAATAGAAAAATTCACATGTAATAAAGCTGATTAATATACATTATATTTTATTTGAAAAATGATAACTAATTTTGCTTTGAAGCCTTAACTCATTTTACTCTATAGCTAACACTTTACAAATACCTGCAGAAATTTGTAAATTTTTGCAAAAATATTCTCAGTAATTAAAGTTAGAAAATTATAGATAAAAATTTTTTCATTTAATTTACTTTTAAAACAACATCACAAAGCTTGCCAGTTCTTTTTATGCTTTCAAAAATAGGGAATGAATCTGAAGCAAAGTCTCCCTGTTGAAAAATAATAATATCTTCATTCGATTTTTCAACTTTTTTCAGCTTCTCAAACCAAACATTACTGGACATTTTTTTATTTATGATTACTATAAAAAATATTTCACTACAAAATGTTTAGTAATTAAAAAATATGCATTCAGTTTTTAATGCCGAAAAATAAATTTAAATTTGTATTTCCCATTTAAAACGTCATCAAAATTTTAAAACAAGTTATTAATCTGAACAGACATTTCAATATTTGTTTGTTTTGATTTCGATTCTGTAGCTGCATTTTTTTTTATCTATTGGTTGTGCTTATGATGTTTGCCAACCTTAAACTTTTTCTGCAAATTTTACGTTTAAATATATTTTCCTGGAAAATTCCGATTCAGACCAAACTTAAAATGAATTTTAATCACAGAATTTAGCATCATGTATTATACGGTACAGGTGCCGTATAATCCATGATGCTAAATTCTGAGATTGGCGATTTTTTGGCAGATTTTCCTGTGTATCTGGCAACCCCATTTTTATAACGTCATACATATGGAGACCTATAAGTATTATGCAGAAAATTTTATTTAGATAACCCTAGTATTTACATCATCTTGGCAGCATTTTTTCATTGCCAAAAAAAATTCAGAATTTGGGATCATGGATTATACGGCACCTGTGTCCAGAACTTTTCTACAATGGCAACCAATTATCATGATCGCATGAGATTTCTCTTGCGATAATCACATCAGACCAAATGACGTCACTAATGTCTTAGTTACGTCAAAAAAGGGGTGGAGCGCGAGATGATTCTTGATTTCAAGCAGGTTCGAAATATATGGCAACTTTCCGCGAGACAACGCTCTCATTGGTTTAAAATTCCATGACGTCAGAAACAACATTTTAGCTACGTCACACTAAGACATGGATGAGACCGCATTTGTCTAAAGGCCTGTTTACACGTTCCGAGTTTCTCGTCCGAATTTGCCATATGAAGTCATCAAGACCGAGAAACGAGTTTCTCGTCCGATCGATCCGAGAGTGGTGTTTACACGTTCCGACTTCTCTGATTCGATATTTTACTGTTTATTGTAGTTTCACTTTTAGTTTTCATTTGTTGCTGTTTTATTTCGTTTCCTTTGTTGCTGTTCAATTTATTTAATCTCTATTTTTAATATGAATGATGAATTAAAAATCGTAACAAAAATGACGGTAGTGGCTGCTGCTTCATTATTATCGAAAAGAAAAAATAAAAGTAATAATAGATCAGTGTGGACTGAACCTTGGCTGTCAAATCAGCACAATAGATTGTCAAAACAATTTTTGTGATAGGAATTTGTTGATATTTTAACTTATAGTATTGTGGATCAAAGCAAAAAAATTCAAAAAGAGATCTTTCTTATTGAGTGATATTTTAAACATATTTAAGCAAATATGGGTACTAAAAATTCTAATGTAAATTATAAGGTATTTTAAAAAGATTAGGTTTCATTTAGAAACATGTTTTTATTGAATTATGGCTAAAATCTATATTAAACATTTTTGCCATCATGTGTCTATATTAATCATTTTTTGCAATGAAAACTGTAAACACTTTTACAATGAGAGCTCATCAATCCACTAAACTGCATTTATTTTTGAATAAATCTGAAATACAGAATGTCTGCAATTTCAGCAGAATATGAAAAATAAATTAAGAAAATTATCTATATAAATGTTATTTTTTAATTACACATGAAACACTTTAATAAAATCAGACATTAATTTAAAAACTTAATAAAATAGGCTTAAAAGTCTCATGAAATGTATAGATTATATATATATATATATAAAGGAAATGTCTATGCATAATTTTTCCTTTCTTTTACGAGTATCTACTTTAATAAATAGCAGAGAACATTAAAAATCTTGAAACTAAAACTTGCTTTAATTAAAGTAAAATATTAATATTTATAACATTTTCAGAGTACATTTATAAAATGTTTCAATTCCTTCACAGTTGTATTTTTATGCAAAATATAATCAAAAGAATACTATAAATGCTTAAATAAAAATACACAATATATTATAATTTGCCCACTTATAATAAAAACATTTATATTGATAAGTTTTCAATATCATGGAAAATGATATAATGTAAGAAATTTACTCATGCAATTATAGGAAGAATACATTAAGAATTTTGATTTTGCTGTTAATTTAAATATCTAGCTGATTATACAAAATCTAGATTTTTGACATCTTAAAAGAAATTATTTGTGTTATAACAATGAGGAAACTACTCGATATAAGACTGGTTTTATAAGAGATTTTAGAAACTATTTTCAGCTAATAGAAAATTAATTTGCTTATATGAAAAGGATTAATAATTTGTCACAAAAACACTTGTCAATTTTTACAAAGATATAAAAAAATATTTCAATTGGCCATTTGAATCATAATAATGCATATATTACTAAATTAAGCAATATTTTTCTCCATTAAATTAAATTGGACAAAAAAGTTATGCCTTTATATTAAACTTAATTAAATAATAATATTCTGTTAACAAAATTGATAAAGCCAATAAGTTGTTCTTAATTATTTAGTTTTTTCAATTATATCTGCATGGAACAATTGCTGCTTATAAAAAAATTTTGATTAGAATAAGGGAAATTTTTTATTAGACTTGTCGACTTTTTAATATTTAATAATTCTAATAAACATGATTTATTAGTTTAAGAAAGAAACAGAAAAATCATAGAAATGACAATAATTTGCAAGTAAAAGATTTTCATTGGTTTTCAAATTCTAACTTTTTTCTAGAGAGTTCTTGTTAATGCTTTGATAAAAACTATTTTAAAGCCAAACATTTTTTTGTATCAAATCATTGGAATAATGTGATTCACTATATTCATTTTTATTTTTATTTTCATTAACCTGTTTAAAAGCTTTAAGATTCAAGTTATTTATATCATTTTGAATTCCTTAAAATTTATAGGAGTAGAACACAGTGTTAATTAAAGTCATCTCATCAGAAAATGCAGATTAATTACAATAATTTAAATCTTATTTATTAATTTTTTAATGGAAGAAAATATTTTTGTTCACATAAGAATAGGCTTCTTAAATTATTTTTTTAAATTTTGTACAGCAGTATTTAGTACAGCAGACAGCTCTACGTATCCTTTGTTTCTGAAATTCTTGTGATAATCAACAGAATTTACATTCCATAAATATGGCTACCCTTTATATTCTTTAATTAGAATTTCGATTTGTTCTTTTGCCCAATTCATTTTGTCTATGTCCCACAAAGAAACAACTGTTTGACGAAGAAAATTCTTCGGGTTGAAAAATTCGTGTTCTTCGATGACGTCACTCTTCCATAAAGCTGATTGGCTGTGGACGAAAATCTCGGATGGAAAAGTAGAACATGTTTTACTTCTTTCCGAGATCGGAGCTCGACATCCGAGAACGTGTTTATACACTCCGATTTCGCGATGGCAACGGGTTCCGAGGAAGTTCGGACGAGAAACTCGGAACGTATAAACAGGCCTTAATATAAGAAGGCGTCTCAATCGGATTGTCAACCGAGTTTGCTGCCTGCCTAAGTAAAAATTCTGATTAGGCGGGCCACAAACTCGGTAGACAATCCGATTGAGACGCCTTCTTATATTAGACAAATGCGATCTCATCCATGTCTTAGTGTGACGTAGCAAAAACGTTGTATCTGACGTAATGGAAATCTTAAACCAATAAGAATTTGCTTACATTCCGATTCCATTATTCCGCAAATTCGAAGTTTTCACTGTATAATATTTGTTTTCTCGCGTTTCGATTATTTAATTTCTGCATATAAAATGGATAATATAATAATAGCTGCAACCACTGTTAATATGTGTGCTGCAAACTATTTGTTTCACACAAACGAAAGCAAGTTTACCAAAAAATACAAATAGAAACAAACGGACGAGCGGTCCAGATAGACAATGGATCAGGAGAAGGGAAAAAAAGGTATAATGAGAAATTTGGTACCAGAATTAAGGCTGGAAGATATTCATTCCTATCGGTATGTTTTATATCTGTATTAAAATAAACGTATGAAATAAAAATACCTAACAATGTTACAAATAAGAACAATACGTTTTTCTTATTTGATTTTACATCATTGTTTGTTGTATGCAAAAGTATTTCATTAAATAATATCTACGCTTGTTTTACTTAAGTAATGTACTAATTAATATAATCTATACAAGTATAGATGACAATTTTCAGTGTTACTAAACATACATTTTTTTATATATTTTAGCAATTGGATGAGAATAGATGAGGACTGTTTTAATGACATTCTGGTTCTTATTCAGGATGACATCTTTAAACAGAACACCAGATTAAGGGAAGCGATAAAGCCGGATGAAAGACTTGCCATAACTTTGAAGTTTTACGCCAAAGGAATGACATTCAGAGAATTGGCTTATATATTTCGTGTTGGAGAAAGGACAGTTTCATATATTGTGAAACAAGTCACAATAGCACTGATTAACAGGTTAAGATATACATTACAGTTTCCAAAAAGTGAAACTGAATGGAGAGAAATTGTTGCTCAGTACTGGCTGAAATGCAATATTCCTAACTGTATTGGTGCTATTTAAGGTAAGCATATTGTTATGCAGAAGCCATTTAACTCTGGATCTCATTACCATAATTATAAAGGTACTGAGTCGATAGCTTTAATGGCAAGAGTTGATTCAAATCTCTTTTTTCGTTATGTTGATTTTGGCACCAATGGTCGCATCAGTGATGGAGGAGTTTGGGACAGGTGCAAAATAAATCAATTAATTGGAAAAAAAGAGTTGCATATACCTGGAGAAGAGTACTTGCCACAGAGTGGTGTTAAAACTCCTCACTATTTTGTAGCAGATGCAGCTTTTCCCCTTTCTCCACACTTAATGAAACCATTCCCTGAAAAGTCTTTGACAGCACCACAAAGAATTTTCAATTACAGGTATTACATAAATATTTTTCAATTTATTTTAACAGTTGAATTCTAAAGTTTGTATTTTTTAATTTTTATATATTTAGTGTAGGGCAATCATTATTTCTTTCTGTATTGTATTCCTATATTAATGTAATGATACCTTATCATTTTAATTAGCTTTTCATTACTTTTATGAATATTTGCTTTTAAAATCTCTGTATAAAATATTCTCCTTAGAAGTTTAATTTTATTGTAGACTTTCTCGGGCAAGGAGATGTGTGGAGTGTGCATTTGGAATTTTATCTGCTAGATTCCAGTTGTTCAAAGCAAACATTCATTTACAACCTACAATGTTTAAGTGGCAGAAACCATTCCATATATGCTAAAGAGGTACGGGAAAATTTATGTCACTATTTTCTAACGGAGGATGGAAGAATTGATTGGCAGTACAGATCTGCTAGTAAGTTGAATTAACATTTTTATAATTGTTCTAGACTTAATGTTTCATGATGTAAAACTATTTATTTTCTAATTGTTTTAGTTTTTGATTCATTAATTATAAATTAAATAGAATAATTCAGCTTTCTATATTAAAAAATTTATTTATTTTCAAAATTTAAAGTTAAAGTTAGATGTTGGACAGTTTACGTACTGCTGCTGCAGCATGGTTCATGAACTGACCAACATCATCACAGTTTTCATTGGTCAATAACTTTTGCAAAATATCATTTGCATTTGTCAATGCCTGGAAGCACTGCTCATTTTTATTTCCTGTACTGTCTTCAATTGGCGGCACTTCAACTGTGGCTTCTTGAAGACTATCTATCTGTAAATGAATACAATATTATGGCCCATGTCTTACATTATTAAAGAATAGTTGAAATAAATATCTTATAATATACACAAAAAACAATCTATGCAAATGATTTAAGCTTTAACAATTTAAGTGCATGGATGCCACCTATCTATTATTTTAGACAAATTTTCATAACTAAAAATTTATAATCTGAAATGTGTGTGTGCTTAGAAGTAATGTTGAATTCTGAAATTTTAGTAGCTATTTATTAAAATTAATTTTTTTAAATTTATGTTTTATAAAAGATTATTTAGAAATTATCTGCCTAAAATCAATACTGAATTCTTGTTCACATTTAAAATGAGATTCACCAAGTTGACAGCTGGATAACGAGTACTTCATAAATATGTGGTTGCTCGGAATCCATTAAAAACTAATTTTTGGAAATTTGAGTGAAAAATAAATTAAACAAACATAATGTTTATCAACCTAAAAATATAGCTTTCATTAACTATCGGGAATGATGACCATTCCTTCTAAATTTGCAAGTCCTATCATTAAATTAATAATTTCAGGATTAAACACTGAAAATATTTTATAATTTTTTCGAACTTGGTGGGTTTTGAATATTATAATTTTTTATGCATAAAAAATAATATGGGGGATTTATTTAAAAAATCCTTTTATAAATTAGTTATTTTTTTCTTATATTTCTGTTTCAATGTGTAAGTTATGCTGGCACCCATGTTAATGAAAGAAAATTATTTTCTTAATTGTGTAATTATGAGAATAATCTTTTTACCTCTTCATTTAGAGAGCATATGCTCTCATCCGGCTCACTATCTTTTAAAAAAAGCAGTGCCGAATAGTGCCCCCATTTAGATTGATATATTTAGGCTGCTCCCGATCCTGAGGGTTTCTTCATAGATTTTCTATTTTCCCGGGCAAACGTGCAGCGTAAATTCCTCCATTTTTTTTAAATCATATGATCTGAAAAATATTTTAAAAATAAGTATATTAATAGATTTTTGCTACATGTATGCTCATGTTTTATATAATTTTTTCTTTTTTTCAGGTTTAGCTTGAATGATGTGTTATCAAGAAATTTGTGTTTCTTTAATTGCTTGTAACTGACACTTTGTATAAAACTGCTTCAAATAAAATAAAAATTTGTTTTATTTATAATGTTGTCTATTTTGATCAAACTATAAAAAATACTTTATTAGCAAATAGATTAGAAATTTATCAGTTCTCATTATGGCAAAGTATACATCATAAGAATCTACATATGAATAATTTTAGGAAACAAAAAGTATAATTAGGAATAATGACATTAAATTAGTGTTGATAAACTTCACATTTCTTTATCGAAAGAATTGGGAATTCCAAAAAATTTTATTTCTATTATTAGTCATTGCAATGTATCAAATTAAATATCAATATGTTTTTAACTAAGATATAAAAATTATCTGTTTCATAACTTAATGATTTAATTTTATCACATATAATTTAATTCAACATATTTACTTTATGCTTTGAAAATATAAGTACTCAAAATATATTTGTAAGAGGTAAATCATCACTATTGCTACTATTGTAGTGTAAATAAACATGAGGTATTATAGTTGGTTATTTTTTTTACACAACAAAGAGTTATCCTTGAAAAACTACTCATTAATTAAACGTGAAAAATAAATTAAACAAACATAATGTTTATCAACCTAAAAATACAGCTTTCATTAACTATCGTGAATGATGACCATTCCTTCTAAATTTGCAAGTCCTATCATTAAATTAATAATTTCAAGATTAAACACTGAAATTCTGTTCTCTGGATTATTGAGAACAAGTTATAGTTGTAATTTGAAAAAGTTAAAATTCTTAAACAATACCATAAAATATCATTTTTTGCATATCCAGTTTAATTTTGAATGTAGGACTTCTCTGTAAGATAGTAATTTGTTGACAAGAATATTTTGATTCAATGATTATATATGTATATATTGTGTAATACAAGTATGGTAAGTTTTTCATTACTACAAAATAAAGTGCTCTGCTTATTTCATGATATTTCTGCATTAGAACATTACGTAAACTGCACAACATTACGTAAACTGCACAAAATATTCTTGCATTTATTTGTATATATACACACTAAACTAGATTTGAAATCAGAAAACTGAGTAATTACCTAAAATATTTTCTATAAATAGTTGCTATAATTTATGAGAAAAAATAAACTTTCAAGTTGTGCTTAATTTTTTTTGGGACTCTTGAAAGAAAACCACTTATTTCAAATATTAAATGAGTTTATGCACCCGTTAAATTAAAATGTGCACTTCAGAGGGAATCTCAAGTCTAAGAAGTATATAGCACATAACAATATTGCATTTATTAAGGAATTGTTTTTATAAGAATATCAGTTGGAATTGTACATATATGCTCAAATTGTTTTAAATTAACAATAAGGGAATATAAATAATTTAGTTAATTGCTGGTATTCTATGTATCATTAAGATTAAATATTGCTTATAAGCATATATTAAACTATATGATTTACTAATAATTATCATTCAGTATTGGTTTTTTATTGTTTAAAAATGATGAGCAAATATAAACATGAAAAAAGAGCAAAGAGAAATTTTCTTGTAGAAATTGTACTTATTAGTCCACATTAAATAGAATATTTTAATTACTTGTAATATCAATTGAATATTTTGAATTATAAAATATTTAGATGAGAATCATTGAATATATACATATATATAGAACATTTTATTTAGTAGATAGTATCTATTTAAGAAAAACATTAAATTAATAAACATAGCCACATTCATTATTATACATTTTTAATCATTTAAATTTATTAATATTTAATCATGTAAATAAATTTTACATTAATTTCATAAATTAAAAATAACATTACTTTCACAAAGGGCTTAAAATTTTTGTACTTGCATACTATTCCACTGGCTACAGACACAATAAAAAAAAGGTTTTAAAGTTGGGACTTATCAAATGTTGCAAAATAATATATTTTTTTAAATAGTAAACAAGATATTGTTTTCTAAAATTATACAAGTAATAATCATGATAAAGAATTCATATGCTTATTAATAACCATTGTTGACACATTGTATTTCATATTAACTAGTATAGCAAATTATGGACAATATAAGATAAAATTATATTTTCATTATAATAATTATAAATTAAAAGATTAGAGCAAAACAAGTTTTTAAAATACATATAACTGTTTAAATATTATTTCAATCTTTCTTTAACATCAATTTTGATTTCAGTAACGAGTACAAAAAATATTAATAAGATATTTTACTTTGACATAATAATGTGTGTTTAAAAAATTGGTAATGGATTATAAAACTGAAAATTATTGAAAATATATGCACAAAATACATTACTACAAATAAAGAGATACTTTTATCATTAATATATATTTAAGGAGAATATGTTTAATTGTATGAGAAATAAGACATTTTATATAGTAGAAAATATAAATTTTACATTACCTGATATAGTCTTTTGAAATGTTTCTGCAAAAATGTGGGAAATTTCTTTAATTATTACACCTCTCTTGTGTTTGTCAAAATAAAGTTTATCTTTTGTGTCCCAGAGGCATCGGTTCTCTACATAAATTAAATAAAAATTAGTGAACAATTAAGGAAGAAAAACATTTAATTTAAACATAACAATATTTAAAAGAAATATTATTACCTCTATAAAGATCTATAATAAGTTCTTTTTCCTCAAATGTAAACCTATAATTAGTTGGACTTTCCATTTTATTTTCCACGTGGTTATAAAAATTTTGCAGCGAAAAACGTATGTTGAAATTAGCGGTCTCGCGGAAAGTTGCCAGATATTTTGAACCTGCTCGAAATCTAGAAACGTCTCGCGCTCCACCCCTTTTCTGACGTAACTAAGACCTCAATGACGTCATTTGGTCTGATATTAATCTGAGACGTTCTGAGCATCTCGCGAGACCAGTCTCATGTGATGATCTACGAATTTGCGGAATATTCTTCTGTGACATCTTCTATGACATTAACACGTAAGTACCAAAATATATTGCACAGATAATTAATGTTTATAAAAATATTTATAAAGATAATGAAATAACGCTTCCCAATAATGATAAAAAATTAAATTTAAAATAATTATTTCATTATTGTTTCACGTTTATTTACTCAAAGTATATAGACTTTATTTATTATCTATTATTAGCTTTATCATCTTTATAATTATTACTTTGTTTGATACAAAATTATCTTAAATATAGATAATTTTAAGGGCTCAGGTTGTACTTTTATAAATTTGAGATAAAAAATCCAGTAAAAAAATCTTAATTAGAATAGGATTCGGAAATGTATCAGTAGAAATCAAACTTACGGAAATTTAGAATTAGTCAAAAATTGTGTTAGAAAATCATTTTTCTGAGATTCAATGATATTAACCATGTGTTTCGAGACAGAGTGCAAATTTGATAAATCCAAATGTAAAAATTCTGGCAAACTGTAATTATAAGTGTTATAGCAGTCTAATGTATGTAAATGAATAAATTGAAAGCAAATATAAAAGAATTCTTTTTTTTTA
The DNA here is from genome assembly GCA_037975125.1 of Latrodectus hesperus. Taxonomy (NCBI): domain Eukaryota; kingdom Metazoa; phylum Arthropoda; class Arachnida; order Araneae; family Theridiidae; genus Latrodectus; species Latrodectus hesperus. Next base: position 93,576,828 of record CM075857.1, read on the forward strand.
AAATATGGTTTTAATTTGTTTTGACATAAAGCGTTTTTATGAATTCTAATAATCTAAATTGTTCTCTTTTTCCAGATCTTTTAAGTAACAAAATATGAAAGTTATCTATAAAAACTAGTTAATATTCAATTTAAAGTTCTGTATCGCTTAAATAAAAATGAATTATTTGCTGAAATAACAATTTAGACTTTAATTTACTTTTAGTAATTTTGATCATTTTGTATTTTTGAATACCTTTTACGTCAGATATATAACATACTATTATCTAATATATCGGTCATAATATCTACTGAAATAAAAGTACAAAAATAAATCACAATTATTTAAATTCTTAAAAAGAGAGATTATTTTATGTTTTATTCTAAGTCATCATGATGTTTTCAAACTCTTCTGGACGAATTATTTAATATAGTTTAAAAATACTTATTCTTTGAAATTAACATATCATTTTTCTACAAAGTATTATCGGAATTTATGACATTTCCCATCACGAATTGGGGATTATACATATATTTACAAGATTATCTATTTCAATTATTTATCACATTTACCGAGTTTAGTGTGGATTATGTATAATCATTGGTTATACATAATTGCCGGATTAGCCATTTTTACAGTAAAATTTTCAGGGAAAATCTTATGATTTTAATCTGAGAAAATTCTCCCTGAAAATTTTTAACTTATTTTTAATATGTTTAATAAGACACTCTTATGATTTTAATATACATTTCTTAATTAAAATAAGAGCTAATTCATATTAAAAAAGAACTTATTTTTATTCTGTACCATTTTACGAATCACTTTAATAACATTCAAAAATATTACTAATCTGTAGCTTTTTACAAAGCATAATAATATTGCCTTATTTCCTTATATTCCTTTAAAATTATTTATAAGCTAAACATGCTTTCATAATATAAACTGCAATATAAAGAAAGTTAATATTAACTACCGAGAGACATTTTATGTATATATATAAAAAAATATTTAATACATTTGATCTTTTAACTTTCCAAAAAAGAATTTTCATAATGTATTAATATAACACACTTTTTAATACGAACTAAACTGTACTAACTTATTAATATGTAAATTTAAAAATAGGAGCATTTTCATTTATGGCAAGCTCTTAGACAAAAGAAAATAATTATTAAATTTAAAATATATTTCTCCGAATAAAATTGATATTTCACAATTAAAAAGAAATAAAATTTTTCTGAAAAAAATTTTCGTAACTACTATTTGGCGCCCCTCTCAAAGTGGCGCCCGGGGCACGATAGACCCCCTTGCCCCCCCCCTTCACTTCACCACTGAATCACAGAAACCAGGATAGGTAATTTGGCAGGCATGTATCCGCATTATTGATAATCTTCTACAATTGTTAAAGTTAGAAACTTTGGAGAAAGAACGGAATAAATCTTCCATCTGTCTGATGAATGTAACAGGGGGAAAAAACATCTGTATCTGTTTAGTGACCACAACTTTTGACAATCGACAACTACATACCAAGAATTCAAGGTGGTCACTCACAGGAAAGGACAACTTTTGTTTGCCTTTTTGTTAAACATGAAGAATTGCAGCTGCCTGTTTTTCATGCGTCATTGCACACTTCAGAAAATTTTAAAACCTTTCTATCTGAATTTTGCAAATAAGTGGGAAAGACCATTTCCAAGATTTTCATGCCTTGAAAGAATGTAGCAACATGTTTCGAATACAGAACACATGTTTCAAACATTTTGTAAATTGATTGTTTAAATAGATATAAAAAGTTATTTCCAACCAAAGAGAACAAGAGAAATGAATATAATTAATACATAAGAAAAATACTTAATTAGTATTTAACATTTGCTTGCGCATAGAATTTAATAGACATTCTTTTAAATTTATTTTGTTTTTGTAAACTAATTTTTAAGCTCCTTTAACTTAAGATATTTTTATGCACTGGATTCAGTGATGATTAATTAATAATAATTGCGTGATGTAAGAACCATGAATGGGAAATAAAAATATTCATTAATATTTTAATGTTAAACCTTCCTGGAACCAGGGGTACCTGTTCCTGGGGCTTGAGCACAGCCACCAGGCGCGTCGGCAGGTGGTGGATAGCCGAATGTCCTGTAGGAATGACAGGATAGCCTTGAATATAGAATCAGAGGCCGCGAACCAGCTCCCGTAAACCCTGGTGTTATGCGATCCGTGTCTAGGGCTAATTGGCACCGCGGTATTGGTGTCTTAACGGAGCCTCTAGTCTGCTTGGCGAACTTCTAGAGTAATTTGCCTTGACCAGTAACTCGGGCAATGCTGGGTGGACTTATATTACCTGAGCTTTTTAATTGTTATCTTGTGGCTGAAAAGACACAAGAAGTAACAAACCTTTCTGCATTTGCAGGTGAAGCCTCTAAAGTAGACCTTGCTGAAAAAGACAAGGGAACTCAGAGGCAATCTTGTAAAGGGGCAGCAATGAATCCTTCACTTGAGGTAGAAATTACCTCTAAACCATCTTCTTCTGGTGAAA